>OZ010794.1:167107975-167728129 GCA_963932465.1 Maratus speciosus
TTTCAATAAATCAAAAACTAAAAAATGATTTCATAGAATACGTAATTATAGTTTTAAACCATGAATCATAACAAACGACGCAGAAGAAATTTCAAATCAATCTTCCGAATTTGTTATATTAGTAATAATTTCAATTAACAAATCTAAATAAAAATGCTTTTTCAAAACTTTTATTTCGATATTTTTTTCTGAAATATACATAAAATGATTTTCTATAAATAAAAGGATCAAAAAGATGAATATGAGTACGTGATTATAGTTCAAAAACATCACTCAAAAGAAAGGTAGAATAAGAAAATTCAAATTAATCTTTAAAAGAATTCAAACTTTTTTCATCAGAAAATAAATTAAAAAAAAAACTGTTAGAAAAAATATTTTAGGGAAATATAGCACAAATGAAAAAAAAATTCCCTTTGAATATCTTGTCTACAAATTGCAGAATATAAAGAAAAAATATATAATATAGAAAATATTTCTTTTATTATTTATATTTTTTAAATATTGCTTTTCCTTATTCAAAGTTTATTTTTATAGAGATATTTAAAAATAAAATATAATTACTATGATGAACTTTGAGAAATTGTGAGCGTACAAGCTTTTCAATTTTTTTAAATATTTCGTGCCCCTCTTCATCTTATTATTTGTTTCTCTCATGCAGTCTTTTTTCTCTCTAAAATAAAGTAAATATATCTTAAGAAAGGGACTACCTGTTTGTCATCCTTTTGGATACAGATTCATATTCATACTTTCAAATTCATATTAGAAATTACAAAGAGTAATTTAAGTTTTATTTAACCCTTTGATCCCAGCCAGGAAATGTCCACCGACATCTCAATACTAGGCCTTAACGCGGACATACGTAGACTTTTTAAACGTTTGTATGGTCATTTGAAATAACACGCCAATATTTTCTAAAAGATCTCTTTCACATACTTAATCTTAGAAAGTTAAGGCCGAAAAATCTTTTAGAAATTATTGGTTTTCAAATTCACTGAACCGTATAAGCGCTTAAATAAATTAATATACGACAACTACCATTTTTGTGCTAGAACTCAAGCCTAGTATTCCAGGGATGAAGGATATGCCTATGCGCTGACACAAAAAAGACAGCTATCGTAGAAGGATTTTTTTCAGTATTTTTACGGTCTCTGGTTTCTGAATACAAATCAATTCAAAATAATTCCCTTTATTGCTTAATAGTGACTTTAATCCCTTTATTGCTTACTAGTGACTTTAATCCCTTTATTGCTTACTAAAAGACTTATGACTAAATTGAAAGGATCTACAAGCTCTTTAAAAACCGCCTAAGACTACCTTCATTCTTATGTCAGCGTTAAGCCTTACTACTGTTGGTCGGTGGACAGCTGTCATTTTCCATGCTGAATCATACACAATTTATATATATTTTTCTCTTTTATTGGTTGCTTCTTTATTTTATACTATTATAAGTGCAAGGAAAGATGCATTCTTCAAAAAATGGTTACAAGTAGAATAAAACAATTAATTCATTAGGACCTTTATATTCCAACTATGGAAGTATTAAAAAAAGGAACTGACATACACTGAAAACAATGAAGCTTCAACTGTAACCGCTTTCGCAGGGATTGATTACCGCCGGGAGAAAATTCCACCAGTAAATTTAAATAGATAATTTTTCCTTACTTAAACGCCTTATTAACTCCTTGAGGGACAAGCAATAATGTATCTATAATATTGAACTGTCACCGGAATAATCGAAAAAATTATTGTTAAATAAGGAAGAGCATTTTTTCAACGATTTTTCCCCCAAAGATAAAAACATAAAATTTAGTTAAAAGTTTCTGGTGAGAATAGTGTTTGAATTAGGTGGGATACATTTCATCCCACCGCCCCTCAAGGGGTTAATGCAAAATTTCAGTCATGAATAATGATAGACACAGGTGACCGTTTTTACTGGTGGAAGTTTACTTTGTTGATTGTCATGCCCTGATTTTCCGCAATATTGTGATAACCTGGACAACCTCCTGTCAGTGAAAAAGATTAGAATACCCGGGCATACTGACACCAGTAAAAAAGAAAGATAGAATTTTTTTCCATATTAGTAAGAATATATTTAAATGAATAAGACGTTTAAATAAGACAAAATTTTCTATTCCAATTTACTGGTGGGAACTTTGGCCAATGCAAGGCTCCCAAATGGTCCGCCAACTGAATACCAATAAATTTTAACAGTAAATTTTATGGTAGGTTTGCGCTAGAATTAACTTTCAAAGGTGATTTGTAAGAAAAATCTAAAAAGAAAAATTTTCTAAAATAATATTGGTATTCATTTGGCAGACCATTAGGGAGCCCTGCCAATGGTAATCAGAAATTACTGATCTGTAAAAAAAAAAAAAAAAAAAAAAAAAAAAAAAAAAACAGCCGCCATTTCGTGACAACCTACTCAGTCATTTCAGTCGCAACTGGTAGACAATACATTACATGTTACCTCCTATTTATTCATAACTCCATTATTCCAACCAGCAGTCTAAGGCCGATTAACGTAGGGGCAAATATCACCGGTGTTTTAAAAGAGTATTTTTTGCCTTATTTAAGAAAAGAATTGTGACGAGAATCTTTCTACAGTAAAATACAAAAAATACCAAAAAAAAAACCATCATTTTTGCGGAATATTTGCTATGAATTCTGAATAAACAAGTAATATAAAAATTTTCAGGTAATCAAAGAAAACTTTAATATAATCCCTAAAGCTAATATTAGTTTTTGTTGCATTAAAATATCTCAATTTGTTGATTTTCTATAAGCAAGTAGGTCTACAATGGAACTCTATGGGAATTTGGCGAAATGTTAGAGATATCGCCAAGTTGGCGTCACTTTTAGCGACTCATTTTGGCCGCCAAATTGGCGACAAACTTACCACAAACTTGGCGACAGAACAGGGTCCCCCCTATGGTAACCCCTTATTGAAAATACTTTCATTCATCTTCAATAACCAATGGCCGCCATTTTGTTTCCCATGCAAAACTAATATTAATTAATTAAAATTTAATTAATTAATTAATATTTGAAAAAACTGTATTAACATCAATTGTCATCCAGTACAAGTTTTAAAAAAATATATTTCAACTTGATAGGATGAATAATGAGTATTTTATTAACGATTGAAAATTTGAACAAGATATATAAATATATAAATAAATATAGGGAGAGTGTGAACTAATAGTAGGAATTGAAAAAGAAGTCCATTCTGGCAACCTTGTTATAAAAAGTATTATAAATAGTTCATTGATTATAATTATAAGGGTTCTATGTCATAGAAAGGCGTTTGTATTATTATTATTTACTTTGTATAAGGAATTACATGTACTAATCTTGAAATGAGATCGATCAGATTAGAAAATTCTTATACGTTTATAAAATTTTTGATCATACAGATTTTGAAATAAAATTATTTTTCAATAAAATATTTTTTTTTCTTTAATTAGAAAAATTTTTGCGATTATACAGAGGAAATATTTCTAAGAAAAATAATGATATTAAAGAAATCTTTAGGTTGACAACTGTGAAATTGAAAACGAAGTATGAAATCCATTTACTCAGTCAAATACTGAGATCACACTTTAAATGAAACTAGGATTTATATTCAAAACGTCAGCAATAATTACTGCACTTTAACTCCTTAACGGTCGCATTAAATTTCGGTTTAAAAATTCAAATTGCTTACTGGCACCACTTTTTTGAAAAAAAAAATATTCACCTTATTTAATGTCTGGTAAAATGATGCCACAATAAAGCCAATTACACTATTTTATAAAACTGATGAAATCATACAATCTGAATAAAAGACACAGCTCCTGAATATCACGGGAGCGAGAATTAAGGGGCACATGCGCTTTCTGGCACATAAAAATTCTGTTCGCACAATCATGGAAAGATTGGCAACACCGGAATTTACAAACAACTTTTTTTCAAATAAAAAACTTGTTACTTTAAACTTTCATTGTAAAGTCAAAATTTCATTAAAATATTCTTGGTGCCGATTGTGTTTGAAATTACAATTGGGTGGTCCCGGCGCGGTACCACTGCGCCAGAAAGGGAAAATAAAATTTCAAATAGCCATTACTTTGTGTGAAACGTGATAAAATTTCAAAACTTACCAGGAGAACCTAGTAGTACGGCTCCTCTGGTTCTTCTTTAGGTTATCCGCTATATAGCCAAAGGTGGCCGGTCACTTGCAATTTTAGACGTTTTGTTAAATATCTAGAAAAATACATGAGGAATTAACCTGAAACCGCAGTTGTGTAAACAGTATAGTATAAGTCATATATTTCCGCGAAGATTTTTTGCCGAAACTCTATAGGAAACCGCCAACAAATTGAAAAAGAACGAATATCTTTTGGATAACCCTGTAAAAACTAATCTACCAAAAGCGTTCAAACTTGAGATTATCAATTAGTGGACTATTGTAATGTACTGTGTTCAATTTTCTAAGAATAGCATGTATACTCGTAGAGAAATTAAGGTTTTTATAAAAACAGTCCCAAATTTCGCCAAGTTTTTTGCTTATAATTTGCAGAGTTCTTAATATTAAAAAAAGTTCTTTTCAGAAAATATGACAAAGAATATTGTACACAATACTCTTCAATCAGAATGAAAAAATAATAATAATTGTATGAAAAATGAATAGGTTTAATAAATAATGATTCACTGCGCATGCTCGAACGTAATCAAAATATAATTTGCATTATGTGTTAGCTAAATGTATAGGGCAACTTTTGTGAAAGTCTCAAAAACATAGTTTGAATTTTCTGAATCGTTTATAAATAAGCTCAAAATCCGTTATTCCCAAAAGGAAGCAAAAAGATGAGGGCTGCATGGTAATTTATTAACTATACTAAAAAATATCAATTCCATGAGTGTAAGACAAAACCGGGTATACCCGGTTTTGACCCACTCCTATGTACCCGGTTTTATTCCAACATGACACAGATTTTAAAATATGGCGCCATTACTCTCAATACTATAGCAAAAGATCAGTAAAAATGTAGAAATATTAGCTGGAATGTAATTAATTAGATAAAGTACTTATCAATATTTAATATGCTGACAAATAGTGATTATAGACGTAAAACCTAGAATCAAACGAAAGAATTTTTAAGAGTAATTTAAACTAAATACTTCACTCAAAATAATAACCGCATACAGTAACGTTTTGTTCGGATACAAATGCCGTAATGGTTATCGACAAGTATTTTTTTAGTATTGGCTAATAGATAGCAGTACAGCTCAAGGAGTAATCTGCGCTACCCGGTTTTACCCGCCTACCCGGTTTTGTGCGACTTTCTTTTATATATTTCATTGGGGGCAACACTAAATTCTGAAAAAGCAGAATTCCTGTTTTCATGTAAGTTCATTTTTCGTTGGTTCAAAAATATAAATGTTTACTGCAGTGCTAAGAGACACTTACAATTTCATGTGTGCAGTTTAAATGGCAATTTTGAAAAAAAAAATTATTATTGATATTTATTGTGTCTCTTAATAAATTCGATTATTACAGCGAAAATACTTACATTTTATTTTGAGTTTTCTTTTGGTCATTCCTATGTATTCAATTAACCCTTTGAGGTCCGGTGGGTGAATTTCTTCAAAATTCCGAAATGTCACATTGGTTTCAGTATAATGAAAAAAAATCGGTTTAAAATGCACACAGAAAAATTCATTAAACTATTTTCAAATAAATATGGTTGAATATTCCGGTGCTATTGTTACATTTGGGGATTAAAATTAAGTGGGAAGAAATTCAACCATCAGAGCTCAAACTGATATTCTATTGCTGTCATTTCCAAAAGGAATGGCATATATACCAGCTTATTTAACTTTTGGTGTTGGATCTATTTTCGTACGCTCATATTAATATATTTTATGTTATAGTTCATATAATATATTTTATGTTTGAATCAAGATGAAATATTGTGTTTCGTCTTATGATATTTGCATAAACGATTTTTTATAAATCAAAAGTATAAAAAAGATCATTTCGGGGAATACGTGATTACTATTTTAAAACCTGATAACATAACAAACGAAGAAGAAAGAAATTCAAATTAATCTTCAAAAGAATTCAGATTTTTAACTCAGAAAAAAAGAATCACAAAAAACCGCTAGAAAAAATATTTTAGCAAAATACAGCGCAACTAAAGAACTTTCTTTTGAATATCTTGGAAACAGATTGCAGAAGAAGCAGAAAAATATATAAAATAACGATTTATTTTATTTTTTTTAATAACACTTATTTTTATTTATTCAGAGTATACTTTGATAGAGTTTTTATATATAACATAGAAACATTATAATGAATTTTGAAAAATTAATAATGCACAGGCTTATTAAAAATATTATTTGAAATGTTTTTGCTAACTTTATATTAATACTTTTGCATTGATACGCTGATTTTTCTTTGTAACTTAAATTAAATGTCTTGTAAGCAGTGGCGGCTCGTGGCTGTCATATTTTAGGGCCGGACAATGAATGTCGGACAATTTTATTTTTATCTTACCATAAGTTTTTTAAAGAAATTTTTACTTTTTTTAATGGTACAGTGCTGAACAGTGAAGCAGCGGTTAAGGGGTTGCCTAGTTGATGTCAACTTTACACCCAGTCTGATTAAATGTGATGTCTTACGTAATATAGAGCCATTGGGAAAGTAAGAAATGTGTAGTTGATTGCAACTACTTATAAAATGAAAAAACTAAAGATATAACTAGCATAGATGCTTTAAAAGTTAAGAGAAAAAAGATTAAGAACTTGGATTTACATAATGAAATTATATTAAGATATAGGTTTAGCTGCAGTACAAACTGCTGTAATGAGGAGAAAAATAAGTTGAATAGAAGTTAGCACTAGTTCAGAGAATTACTCACACCAAGCAAGGGCAGGGTCGGCGGTTAAGGAAGGCAGCAAAGCTGCCTACAAAAACACAAAGGCACTAATAAGGGCAATATATCTTTTTTTATATATAATAAAGTTTATATATATATATATATATATATTTATAAGAATTAAAAATGAAAATAAAAAAAGGAGAAAAAAATTTTTACTTAGCAATCTTATGCGGTGAACACAAAGCTCACGGGGATTCCATTATTGTGGAATATTTCGGGCGTTTGCGATGATGGGGCTCGAAGTCGTCATAGTCAGGGATCCCTGCTACAATATCATTTGGAAGGTCATATACGGTAGAATAGAAAGTGTTTGCAAGGTCTTTAATTCTTTTCCTAAGGGTGATGGTGTTCAGGTCCCTACGGACAGTGGTATTATGTAAATATCTGGAGACGCCACGGACGATGCGAATGTTTTTATTATGGAGTCTGATTAGGTTGTCCATAGAGGATTTGCAGGTAAAGCCCCAATTAGGGCTTGCATAGGTAATGATGGGGAGGATACAGGAATTGTATAGGATGAGCTTGTTGTGGACGGAAAGGGTTTTACTATTGAGAAGTGGTTTAAGGGCAAGAGAAGCTCCGGCGACTTTCCCCCTGACGGAGAGAATATGTTTGCTGAAAGTGAGCCTACGATCAAGGATGACACCCAGGTATTTGGTCTCATCGGACCATGGAATTGTAGTGTTATTGATTGTTAGTCTAGAAGGAAAGATAAATTTACGGGAGAAATAGACAGCTTTAGTTTTATTTTCGTTGATTAGAACGCGCCATAGGTCGCACCAGTCAAGGAAGTCATCAAGATTAGTCTGCAGGTACCTGTATAGACTATCTGGGTGGTGTGCAGAGGCGTAGATACATGTATCGTCCGCATACAGGGCTAAATAAGTAAGTAATGAGCGTGGGATGTCATTGAAAAATATGTTAAATAACATTGGGCCCAACAGGCTCCCTTGAAGCATGCCCGCTAGGATAGAGAGAATTATGGATAAAATGTTATTGATGCGGACTCTGAAAGTACGACCGCAAAGGTATGAATATATTAAATGTATGAGTCTAGCACGGAATTTTAGCTTAATTAATTTGTATATAAGGCCTTCGTGCCAGACTTTGTCAAAAGCCTTTGCGATATCAAGGAAAATGGCAGCAGCTGGCATCTTCGCGTTGAGCTTTTCGCTGAGAAACTCAACAACGCGAAGGAGCTGGTGTTGGGTTGAATGTTTTGGGCGAAAGCCAAACTGTTCAGGCATAAGGATGTTGTTTTGCTGAATAAAGTCCTGCAACTGGGTCCTAATGACACGTTCGATGACTTTGCTTAGAGAAGGAAGCAGAGAAATAGGTCTGTAGTTAGTAGGATTAGAGAGATCAGTTCCAGGTTTGGGTATGGGTGATATGATGGAGAGTATCCAAGGATTCGGAAAGTAGTTAAATTTAAAGATAGCATTAGTAAGGTGGGTAATATATATAATACAGTTGGGTGGGAGGTTTTTAAGAGCAGTGTTAGAAATTTTGTCGTAACCTGGGGTCTTGCGTTTTTTCAGTTTATTAATAATATTATGTATTACAATAGGCTGGATTGTAGGGGGGGGTCTTCAGGGGGGACGGCTAGGAAATTGCGAACAGTTTCACTAACTTCGTCAAGATGCTCCTGGCTAGCGAGGTTTGGGTTCGGAGAAAATTGTAAAGCGTAGGAATTGGCAAGTAGGTCTGCTTTATCCTGGTCAGTATATGCATAGTTAATATTATTATCCGAAAGAGGAGGAATGGGAGAATATTTTTTATTGAGTTTACGTTTGATAAGCCAAAGAGAATTATCCTCGCTAGCAAGATTTTTGAGGAAATTATTCCAACTTTTTTGCTTTTCTTTAAAAAGGCAATTTTTGATTCTATTGTTAGCTCTATTGATAAGGGGTTTAAGGGAGGGGTCTCTAGAATTTTAAAATTGACGCCGGAGTTGGTTACGGTGTTTAATCAGGTTGTAAATATAACAGGGAGGAATGAATGAGTTGTTGTTTTTGAAGGTATTGAAGGTAGCATGGTTTTGGGCTTCAATAATTTTGGAATTTAGAAAATCCACAGCATCATCAATATCAGTTATGGAGTTAATTTCGGGAAAAGTAATGACTTGATTATCAAGATGGTTGGTAAATTTATTCCAGTCAATGGCCACGGAAGGAGGCGGAGAAATAGGGTTTATTATATCAATTTTGAAACAGACAGGGTAATGGTCAGAGGAAAGATCTTTAATGACTGTAGTGGTGATAGGATAGGGAAGATTTTTAGAGATAGCAAGATCAATTATGGAATCATGGGTATTAGGCGCCGTGCTTATGTGTGTAGGAGTATTAGGTGCATGTAAGCTTAATTTAAGGTGTTGAACGAGATTATGAAGGGAGGTACCCCGAGGAGAACTGCCGTGGCAGTTCCAACGCCTACTCCTGGCATTATAGTCGCCAACAAAGAAGCAGTGTTGGTGATGGGAAAAGAGTTGAGTTAAACTGTTAACAGGAAAGTTACCAGTAGGTGGGGCGTAAATAGAAGCTAAGTGAATATTAATGTGGGGAAGCTGAATGACTATACTAGTGTATTCAATGTCAGTAAAAGTGGGACTGCTATAAAGATAGTGGGGGATATGGTGCTTTATGTAAATTGCAGTCCCACCTCTCGGGGTGCCGTCTGAGCGGGGTGTGTGAAATAGCCTATACCCAGGAATGTTAATGTTAAAGGTAGGGCTGAAAGTTTCCTGTAAGAAAATGACGTCAATTTGAGGGTGATCAGAAATGAAAAGTTTAAGTTCGTTTAATTTGCGATGTAAAGAGTTGCAGTTCCAAGAGAGGAAGATTAAAGAGGAAAAGGAAGGGGAGGAATTACTCATTATTGGGTGAGTTAAATTCCGTGGCCAAGCTGTCAAAAGCATTGATAATAATAAATATTCTTTGCATAGGGTCATTGCAATTTTTTGAAAGTCTGACTATGTTTTGAAAACATTGAATGAATTTATTAAATTTAAAGATTTCTTTCATCTCCTGAAAAGTTTTAAGGATATCTTTAAGATCAGTTAAATAATTAGAGCTGTTTTGGCTATTTTTCGTTTGATTTTGTAGTTTCAGGTTTGGGTTCTGGAGTTGCAACCGTATCTGGGGTCTTCTTAGCAACTTGTGGGGCTGAGGCCGGTTTAACATAATTGTAGCTAGCCATTGTTTGGGCCAACATGTCTGGAAAAGATTGGGTTGGTTTATCTTTTGGGGAAGATTTTGAATTTTGGTTATTTTTTTGAAATTGGGGGGTTTTTGGACAACCACGATAAGTAGCCGGATGGGGGCCAGAACAATTGCTACATTTGGGAGTTATCTTACCGATCTTGTCACAACCCGGGGTTAGGTGCCCTCCTGAGCATTTGGCACAGCTTGCAGGGAGGTTGCAAATTTCTGAGGAGTGGCCAAACTTTTGGCAACGGTAACATTGTTTGACAATGCCCGTGCCTTTAAATTGTTCGATGGTAACTTTTATATAACAAATTTCGGTAATTTGGTAGATTTCTTCAAATTTTGCTCTTGGCAGGATGTTTACTACATACAGGGGCATTGGTTTGCCAGTTTTTCTGCTCTTCATCATAGAAGCTCTACTAGCTGAAAAATTGTGTAATTTAAGTTCGTCTATGATGATTTGTGGGTCCGTATAGCGTGGGTCCGTATAGCCGCGTATTACCACTTTCCGAGGGCACTGTTCCGCACGGCTCAGGGTGGTGTAAGCTATTGCATTAGTATCAAGGTATGCTTGGGTTTTGCGGAAGTCTTGGTCATTTTTGCAGTGACTTTTAAAAGTTCACCGTCCATTTTGATAAGGGGGTTGGTCTCATTTAACTCTTTTATTTTGGCTGCAATTTCGTGCCATTTACCCTTTATTTCTATGTAAAATGGGTGGATTTTTATTTTAGGGGTGGTGGGTGAAGCAGAGCCACCAACTGCGCCTTCTTCAGATGAATTTGGGATATCCATATCAGTATTTTCATTATTTCCTTTAGTCTTATCTGCTAACATGGCAAATTTATTAGCTAAGGGGACGCTACTGGGTTCTTCACGGTTTCTTTTTCGGGTAGTATTTTTGGCAGGGAGGAAGCCCTCATTTGGGTTCACCGCTATTGCCTTTAAGATAGTTAATGTTTCAAAAAGGTCTAAGTTATATTTAAAGATAAAAGCTTTAAATTCTGGTAAATTACAAGTCTTTGGGGGTTAAATGGCTCTGTAAATAAAAACATCACAGAAGATAAAGTATTACTCACATTCTTTTGTAGATCTTCGCGGCTGGAGTAGCCTGTCTCATTCACCATTATTTTGATGTGGGTGTCACAGTCTATAAGGAAATGCTTGACAATTTCGATTTGTTTCTCATCCGAAACTGGTGGGTATTCGCTCCATGCAGTAGCGAGATCAGCTGGTTCTTCACCTTTAACAATGCGCAAAGCATTCGCATTAAAGTCAAATGGATCCGTATTATCCATGGTAGATTCGACGTAGAACTCACAAAAAAGCACTACTAGGAGTTAACAACAGTCCACAATAAAGTCCTATTCAGATACGAACCGGTACTACATCGTGAATCCGCTGTCACAAGTACACATAGTAGAACAGGAGAAACACAGGTTGAGAAGCGTGAGCGCGGGTCCTTTGCACGGCAAAGTGAACGTCACGAAACCAGAAGCAGCTGGCTTTGCCGAGCAGATGATCTGCTCTCTTCAACTGCAGATGCAAGAATGCTGCTTTTTTAATGGTAGAACATTCTGCCAAAATATAAGTAAAGATTTATTTTAAATAAATAGTGGTGAGGGAAGGATAAATATTGCAGCTCTGAAATTAGTGCCCCAAAAAAATTCAGTCACGGACCGCCACTGCTTGTAAGAATAGTGCTACCGGTTCGTAATATTTCGAATACATACCATAAAATTTCAAACAGTAATTTTAACTTTATTTAAACCATTTTTCACCACGGAAGCATTTTTTATATTGAATTTTTATGTTAAGGACTGGCAACAATTTTTATATTCATTCAGTTGGGTGTCCATTTTTATTTCAAAATTTTAAATTCAAACCAGAAAATTTAAAAGAAGAACTTTTACTTTATGTAATCTCAAAATTTCTGTCATTAAATAAATCAAAAAAAATATAGTATGTTTTAATTTCTGGCAAGAATTCGGATTTCCTGAATAAAATAGGAGGCAAAACTGGCAACTCTGTATTCAATCGTACAACAATTAATAAACGGTTTTTTTTTTCTTTTTTTTTACTTGTGGTAGATTTCTGATGAAAATATCCTAGAATATGCGTGGCAAGGATTACTTTTGAAAAGAGTGGTACTAATAGAATAAAACACACAATCTATTAAGACTTATAATGCACCGACTCGTAGTTAGAGCCAGATTAACACCTTAACAGGTTTTTTTTTTTTCATTTTTTTACCACTAAAAATTGAGTCGAAACACCACTTTATCCGTACTAAAATATCTGCAATGAATAATCAAAAAATGTCCGTCAATTAATAAAGTTAACGGATGGGCGAATTTCAACTTTGCAAGAGACTTTTTTTTTCCTTATGTAAAACAAAACTATTCCGTTTAACTCTTTCGAGGGCGGGGTCCTTAACGCTTTCAGAGACAAAGCAATCTCATTGCTAAAGTGTTGAAATTAATGACTGACACCGGAATTTGAATACAAATATATTTGTAAAGATGCACAGGCATAATAATCCGGGTTTTTTTTTTTTTTTTTTTTTTTTTTTTTAAACCAAAATTCTGGTGTCAATGTGGCATTTGGGAATTAAAATTAAGTAGTTTCATAAACATACCACCGCACCTTAAAAAAGGACACCTAATTTTAATTCCAAAACTGACAAACTGCAACAAGAATATTTAATTAAAAATTTCCTTCTATAATGTATGTGAAAATAAGGAAGTTCATATTTTCTAATAAATCCGTTTATAAATTCTGGTGTCAGTCCATTATGTCACCTGTTTATAAACAGAATTACACCGCGCCGGAAAGGGTGAAACAAGACAAAATTTTCTACATTAAAATCCTGGTGGAAATTTGCACCAGCTGTAATCTAGGCCTAGGCATAATCAAATGGATAACTTCTGATATTTCATGATTACATAAAGTAAAAATTCTTCTTTCGGAATTTCGTTAGGAAATATGTATTTCTGAATAAAAAAAGTCAAGCTGGCAAAATAATTACAAAAAAATAATTTTAACCCCTTGGGGACGAGCGACACATATGCGTGCCGCATGAAGCGCTCAGAATCAAAGCGATATAAGTAAGCGTGCAAACTTAATGCTGGAATCGGGCGTAAATTAACACACTTGCGCCATCTAGCGGACGGAGTGATAATCCACATACGCCGACTTTTAGGGCGGTGCATATTTTCTAAATCTTAAGCCTCTCATGGAAGTGAATTTTATTTTGCCACATTTATTGCAAAATAATGGCGTTACAAGCGAGGCACCCATATGCACTTGACGCCACGAGGTTTTTTTCACCTTGTCAAATCGATTTCATTTATTAATTAAGCTGAAAGAAACTTTATAATTTTAGTGGTGTGAGTAAAAAACAGTTAGGTATTTACCTGTAGTTCACACCCCATCCGCTACGTGGCGCGTGACCTTGATTGATGTGACCTCGCTTTTAATGTTGCGGTTAATTCTTCCATTTAAGATAGGACGCTTACTTATATCGCTTTGCTCAGAATCCTTGTTTTCCCTCACCAGTAAAATTTTACTGTAAAATTTGCCTTATTTAATCAGCGCATTTTCTCGGTTCAAGAAGACATAGATTTCTGTTTTTAAAAAACGGTGTCAAAAGATTAAAAATTTCGTAAAAGACTCCTTTCCCGAAGGGGTTAACGATCGCATTAGATTACGGTTTAAAAATTCAAATAGCTTATTGGCACCACTTTTTTGAAAAAGAAATATTCACCTTATTTTATAATAGGTAAAATGATACCTTAATAAAGCCAATTACACAATTTTATAAAATTAGAGGGAATTAAATAATCTGATTAAAAGACGCAACCCGTGAATATCTCGGGAGCGAAAATTAAGGGGTTAAATTGTTTCCCACCATCATTTTTCAGCAAGGAATTTTGCCTTATTTATTCGTAGAGTTTTTAATGATTAAGGTTAAATTGTCTTTTAAAGATAGTGGTAGGAAAAAAAGCGTAAAAGTTGGCAACTATGCTTACGCCAATTCTCGATGTATCGTTGGTACCATGTCAAACTATCCTATGTTAAAACAGTGTTGCCAGTGGGCTACTTTTTTAAAATTCAGATTTATTGATATGCACCGCTTTTCTGGAAATGGTGAAATTCCCTTTGTTTTCACGCTGATTATTATGTCATAAAATAAGGCGAATTTTACTTTTATCAGAAAAGTGGCGTCAATCAAGAAATCTGAAAAAAAGTAGCCCACCAGGAACACTGTTTTCATATTGTATTGTTTGACAGGGTACCGACGATATCGTTACTGTTTTCACAAATGAAAATAAGTCTGCTGCATATTTATATTAAAAATATCGTTATTAATTTTAAGTTTATGAACAAATATCCAAGTTTTTTTACAGTCAACATCTCTGTATATGTATTTAGAAAAATGATTGCAACCCTATTTTCCTCTAAAAATATTTTATGTAATCTGCTCTGCCTCCTTTCCAAGTTTGCATCTTATGTTCATAGGCATCATATATACAATGATAAAACCGCATTAATAATATTATTAATATACCATAATTTCTGATGTATAGCCCGCGAATGAAACAATCGTGTTTCCGCCCATAAATTTTTTAGAATAATATGTAACTTTTCAGATCACGGTAAATATTGGTCTTCAAATACTGAGTAAAATTTCTGGGTCGAAACTCAATTGTTTGATCTGAGGGCTATACACCGGAAATTACGGTAATGTAATTTTATTAATATTTTTATTTCAATACGTATACTAAACGTAGGACCAACATGAGAAGTTTGCGGTGTATAAATGGGAAACGTATTGAAAATAATTCTTGAATGACTCAACTGTGTAATAGTAAATGTCATCAATGGAAAAAAAATACCAGTTAAAGTTTCATGAAAAGTACAGAGAGTATTTTTTTTTTTCAAATAAACAAACGCGTTTTTTTTCTATCGAAATATTGAATTCGCCGTTGATATTATTCACAAGGTACAGACAGTGTTACCAGTTGACTAACCGTTTTTTAAGTCAGATGTTTGAAATCGTAAAATCCGTCTTATTTTTAATGACAAAACGAATAAGGCGAAAGCAAGGGGAATTTTACCATTTCAAAAAAATGGTAGCAATCAAGAAAGCTGAATTTAAAAAAAAAGGGGCCTACAGGCAAAACTGGGTACTGATATCCTCGGTACCATGTCAAACTATCCAACATGCAAACAGTGATTCCAGTTGGCTACTTATTTTAAACTCAGATTTCTTCATTTGCACCACTTTTTTTAAAATAGTAAAATTCGCCTTGTTTAATGACATATAATTAAGGCAAAAACAGGGGGAATTTTGCCATTTTAGAAAAGTGGCCACTGTTTTCATATTGGATAGTTTGGCATGGTACAGCTTAATGTGACAGAGGGTACGATTGCAAATTCAGTTACTGCGGATTATTCATGTGAGATAAGGTGATTTATCACCAGAACATTTTTTCTTGGAATTTTTACAAGCTGACTCGATTGGTAGCTTTATTTCACGATAAGACGAATTTCTAACATTATCGAACATTCGGCCAACCCTTCTAATACTACATTTTAACTTTTCTGAAATATTTTTCCAGTAGCTTAAGATCATTTAAATTGAGCGATTTATAAATCAATGAATTCTGAATTAAAATGGTCAGATGTACATATAAAAATAACGTACACTCTCTGTGATGATTGGACTGACCCATTAATTCTTATTATAAAATTTCTATTTAATATGTCAATCGCGTTCACTTTGTTCCAGTGCCAACTTTCTTATATTTCCTGAGATTAAATAAAACAAAATATAGCATTAAAAATATTTGGCAAAAATGTTCGCACCCTGCCATTATAGGTATAGGTGTTTTAATATTTGTTAAAAAAAAAAAAAAAAAAAAAAAAAAACTAAGACTGTAGCTAATCGAGTGCGTTTATGTGATACTCATGACAAATAATACTTTATAATTCTTGAGTTTTATAGTAAATATTTTTTATCTTGATAGTTGTTAAAAACATAACGGAATTTAAGGAAATTTTAGTTAGTATTTGTTCTCGTGTTAATTTACAATTTAAATTATTTCTGTGATGTAAATTCTTTAAGAAGATACATTGTTTAAAACTGGAACAATTTGAAAGCTTACTCAAGTGAAATAAAAATCCTTTAAATCTGAATTTTTTAAAATTCTATTTTACTATCGCACAAGTCTGTACAGAAAACCAGAACCACAAGTGAGAACTACAAATGTCCAGCATATGTATTATTCTGCCCAGAACATGTATTGTTTACACTGATTTCAGGTAGAATTTTTCCTTATGTTAATTTACAATTTACATTATTTGCGTGTTGTAAATTATTCAGGATGATACATTGATAAGAACTAGAATAATTAGAAATATTATTCAAGTCATATATTTTTTTTTAATCCAAATTTTTATTTAATACTAAGTAAATATTGCACAATTATGTACAGAAAACCACAACGACAAATGAACAATGAAAAAGTCCAGACTCTGTATCATTCTGTCCAGCATATTTATTGTTTAATCGAATTTCAGGTAGAAGTTGCTCTCATGTCAATTTGCAATTTACATTATTTATGTGTTGAAAATTATTTAGGATGTTACATTGTTAAGAACTCTGCTGGTTTCCAAAAATTAAGGAAAACCCACAAAAAGCGCTATAACTCATTCAAAAATGAAACTATCCGTATGAAATTTGCATATGTTGTTAACTAAAAAGTCTGAATAAAATTACAAAATGCAAATTAATGGCCCTGAAATAGGATTGTGTCATCTGTGAGGAGCATAAAAATGCATGGTAGAGAGTACGGCTGCTGGGGTCGCTGTAATTATGATATAAGAAAACTGAGATAGACAATTCATTAGTATGACCTCGAGGAATTATTTGTCTGCATAACTGCAATATAGAGCAATTGGGAGATTGGAGGTAGATCAAAGTCAGACAGAGGTTACCAGATGGCTAAATCTGAATCTTTCTGTTGGCTATAGGCTTTGGAACAATTTCAAACCACTGGTTCCGCCTCTAGCAGGTTTAGCCAAGGGCGGGCATGAGCTACGACAAGCACCGATGACGATATTTGCGGTTGTGTGCACGAAGGAATAGAACAGCAACACCCTCCCATCTTAGATTCTCCCTTCCTGCAGCCACTGGAAGATTGGTATAAAAGTCTACTGTGCGTAGAAGGCTTCATGAAGGTGGTCTTTATGCGATGTAACAGGACATTTGTGTGCCGCTCACCTCATGTCACCGGAGGGAACGTTTAAGTTGTACACGTTTAGAAGTCCACTGGACATATGATCAATGGAAGCGTTTTCTCTTCACGGAAATATTTCTAATTCCGTCTCCAAAGATACAGTAGGCGTTGATTGATTTGGAGAGAACATGGAACACGCTATAATCCATCAAACATTCGTAAAAGATATTCATATGGAGGAAGCAGTACATGTGTGTGGGATGGTATCTTTTTGGGCGGACGTACCGATCGCCTTGTCTTTCCACATGGAGCTGTGAATGCTTACGTATGTAGAGATGACATTCTTGATGCTTATGTGCGCCCTTATGTCGGTGCAATAGTTAATGATTTCCTGTTACAGTACGATAACGCTAGATCGCACACGACTCACATCGTAGAAGATTATCTTCAGTACCAAACAATTCAGAGCATAGAATGGCCAGCTCGATCACTGGACTTGTATCCCATCGAGCATAAATGGGATGCCTTAAGATGATTTGTCGCTGCTCTCAATACCGCTCCCCAGACCTTTGTCACGCTTACAACTGCCTATTTACATGAGTACTTGTAGTGTAAGTCATATGCTGCGATTTTTGTTTACCAGTATTTTAGAACGGAAAATGTGACTTAGTTATCGGAGGTTTATCATTTAATGAAAAAGGACAAGCAAATATTTCGAAAATAACGGTGGTCAACAAGTATAGCAGTTATCAGATATGTGACTTACACTACAATAACCCATGGAATTAGTCAACTGCTTTACAAGAGCAAGAGCACGCACTTCCCAGCAAACTTGTCGATCGCATAATCGATAGTATCACACATCTGTGTTGCTTCTAGGGGTCTAGCTGTGTTGTTTCTAGGGTTGATCCTACTCCATATTAACCCCTTGAAGGACAAGCAAAAATGTCTCTAAATATTGAATTTTCACCGGGATAATCGAAATATTTTATTTTTAAATAAGGAAAAGCAATTTTTCAATGATTTTCCTTCAAAGTTAAAAATATAAAATTTAATTAAAATTTTCTGGTGAGATTCTTGTTTAAATTAGGTGGGATATATTTTATCCCACCGCCCCTCAAGGGATTAACCCATTAAAGACGAGTCGCTTTTACACTTCTTTTAATTCTTCAACACCAATTTTTCCCCTTTATAATTTTGAGTTATTTAATCACTCAAAAAAATTTAGAAGTTTTGTTCGCCTAACATGGCAAGTTTTCTTGCCACCACGCTTTAATGAGTTAAATTTACCTTTTCTATACCAAACTGGCTCATTTATATTGTTTATTTTATAGTTGTGGTAATTTCTGAAGCACCATAATTGTCTGGTAATTTATTTTAATGCTATTTTATACTTTACTATGTGTTGTACATTGTGGCTCAGTTTTATTAAAATCTACTTGTAGCGTTTTGAGTAATCGCTACTTTTGTTCTTTTTTCTTAATTTTTGGAAACCAATGTAGAACAATTTGACATCTTACTTAAGTCATATAAAAATGAATATCCGAATTTGTTTAAATACTATTTTACTATTGAACATTCCTGTATCGAAAACCACAGCCTCCAGTGAACACTGCGAATGTTCAGCATCAAGAAACATGCACACAGCACAAAAGCACACACTTACAAGACTGTTATTGGCGAGTATTTCTTTAACCCCTTCGGGAAGGGAGCCTTTTACGAAATTTTTAATCTTTTGTCACCGTTTTTTAAAAACAGAAATTTGTGTCTTCTTAAACAGAGAAAATGCGCTGATTAAATAAGGCAAAATTTACACTAAAATTTTACTGGTGAGGAAAAACTGTGATTCTAAGCTCTTCATACGGCACGTATACGTGTCGCTCGTCCTCAAGGGGCTAATTCTATCTTGCACTACTTTTCAAATAAAAATCTTTTACCATGTACTTTGACAACATGTGCAAAAGAATCAGCGTTGCCAGGTGAATACTAAAATTTTATTTTAAATGCCACTATTTTCGTACAGTATTATTCATTTGCTTTAATCGGCATTTTTTTTTTTAAATAAATAATGCGACTATCTCTCTATGAAAATAGTGGTATACAAAATAAAATTCTGGTACTCGGCTAGCAGCATTGAAGAGAAATGTGCCGCACAAATTTAATTTACTTTTTTTAAATTCGTTGTGCGAGGAGGATATAAAAATTGTTGACCGGGGCAGCCCTGAATTTACATTCCTTAACTTACTTTCATTTTATTTCCAAGATTTTGTTTTTGCATACTTAATTTTCAAACATAAATAACGTGATTATGTTAACTGGAAGCTATTTAACAGCCAACGTTTAACGATATTACAAATGTAATAGCATAAATACATTGTAATAAATAATTAAAAAAATAATTTGTATGACATAAATTGTCGATTATCTGAAGAACCGCTCATTTGCGACGGGAAGTTCCATTCAATAGCAAAATCGGATGAAGGGGGTGGAAATGGAGAGAGTTTTTCTGAAAACAGAAAACAAAATTCCATAACTTCTTAACTACTTAAATGATTCTTTCATTTTGATACAATAAATTGAAAATATGGGATTAACGCCAATTTTTTAAAACCAAAATAATCGTAATGTTTAGTCTAAAAATCTCTGTTATTAAATACTATGAAATCGTGATTAAAAAAGCTTTAACCATTAATTCTCGCTCCCGTCATATTCTCGGGCTGTGTCTTTTACTCAGATTGTTTGATTCCCACCAGTTTTATAAAATAGTGAAATCGGCTATATTTTAGTATCGCTTTACCTGTCATTAAATAAGGTGAATATTTCTTTTTCATAAAAGTGGTGCCAATAAGCAATTTGAATTTTTAATTCGTAATTTAATTCGAGCGTTAAGGGGTTAAGTGATGAATAAAACAAACTCTTCTTGCCCGTACGGCATACGGGAAAATCAGTTACCTGGTTAATTATGATACATATTGACTCATTTTCAGTGTTGCCAGATTAGGGAATTTTTTGTCCCCAGATTGTTGATTATACCGCTTTTTTTAAATAAAAATATTCGCCCAATTTAAAAATAGATTACAGTCCTCAGCAAAAATTTAGACACTGGTGATTTTTAACCTTTGAATACAAAATGCTAATACTTTAGTTAAACAAATGGCATTACTTATTTTTTAATATATTTTAAACGTTTTAGGACAAAAATAGCAGTTTTAATGTAGGATACTACTTAATTTAACTGAAAAATGTGAAATTTGCATATTGTAAAAGTTTAGACACTTTTGTGATTTTTAAGCAATTGTTCACGGAAAAACGCAAAATTCAAACTTCTGACGTCACATGCATGAAGTATTTAAGTGCGCCTTGCGATAGTATCGGTTAGTGAAGATGCCGCGAGCTAGAAATTTTCTGTCAGATGAAGTAATTAAAGCATGGAAGCTGAAATCGAAAGCGAAGACTGTTGCAGAAATTTCAGCAACTTTGAATCGTCCAAAGAAGTCTGTCTATCAAGTACTGTCTAAGGGTAACTCTTTCAAAGCAAAACATCAATCTGGAACACCTCGCGTGGCCAAAAAACGAGATTATAGAAGGATCCGTAAACTGGTATCTCGGCAAATGATGATTGCTAATGGCATTAAAGTGAGTCAGAGCTTTCTGTGTCAACGGATACTTTCGTAGATGAATTATAGAAAGATGTACATTAGTTTACATGAAAATGATAAATCAGCCAGCCTTGAAATCTCACAACAAATTGACCACTTTCGGTCGCGGAATAATTCAGTTTATAAAACTGATGAAATAATGGATTGAAACCAGAATTTATAAATGAATTTATTAGAAAATATGAACTTGCTTATTTTCGCGTACATTATAAAAGGAAAATTTTAATTAAATCTTCTTAGTGCCATCTATCAGTTTTTGTATTAAAATTAGGCGTCCTTTTTAAGGACACCGCCCTCGAAACAGTTAATGATTTGGGCCTCACTTTGTTTTAATTCTCAAGTATCTCTGGAGTTTATCAATGGTCGCCAAGCAGCGTAAAACTACATACAGACATTGGAAAACAATTTACAGCCATTTGTTGAACTTTTAGCTCTTCCAAAGTATGTATTTGAGCAAGATAATGGGTCTATTCATATTGCATACAAATCAAAAAATTAGTTTGACTCTCAAAATATTACTGTTCTCGACTTGCCCGCGTGTAGTCCTGATCTGAACCCAATCGAAAACATTTGTGGCATCATATATCATACGGTTTATGCAATTTTTTGACAATACTCCTCTGTAAATGAACTTCGATCTCCTGTTGAACGTATTTGGTATCCAATAGTCCCCCAAGTGATGCAGGATTTAGTTTATTCGATGGGACTTCACGTTTTGTGTAATAGCGGACAATGTAGGTGCAGTTCGATTTTAATTTATGGATATTTTTCTCTTAACAGACAAATTGTCAATACTTTTGCAACAAAGTTTAATTTGATTTTTTTTTCATTATATATTATGTAAAGTGTATAAATTAAAATTTATTGTTTGTGTATGAAAGATAAGTCCCCAGTAATATATGACAGTTGAGTTACAACAATTCGTTACATACTTCTCAGTACAGAAGCATAATCGATCATTGTCTAAACTTTTGCTGAGCACTGTAAAAATTCTGAAAAATCAAATTATACTATTTATAAAAAACTGGTGACAGTCAAATAATCTGAATTAAAAAAGTCCCCAATCTGGCAACACTGACAGCGTTGCCAGTAGGCTACTTTTTTATATTCAGATTTCTTGATTGGCACCACTTTTTTAAAATAGTAAAATACCTCTTATTTAATGACATATTAATTAAGGTGATAAGAAGGGGAGTTTTATCATTTCAGAAAAGTTGCGCCAATCAAGAAATCTGAATTTTAAAAAAGTAGCCCACTGGCAACAATGAACACTGATGACTTTATACCCTTTCCGACGCAGTAGTCCCACGTCGGAAGCACCTAATTTTAAATCCAAACTTACAATCGTCACCAAGAATATTTATTAAAATTTTGATTTTATAATGAAAGTTTAAAATAACAAGATTTTAATTTCAAAAAAAGTCGTTTGTAAATTCCGGTGTCAGTCAATCATCTCATCATTTTGCCAACAGAACTTTTCTGTGCCGAAAAGGGTTAAATTGATTATTTCTAGCAAAATGGCAAAAAAAATATGTACGACAGATTTTTGATACCATTGAATTTGGCCTCAAAGTGTGAAAAAAATTAAGGGCAGAAGAAGAACAAAAATATCATAACTTCGTCATTTCACAACATATCAAATTGAATTGATATATCGTGATCGCTTGAATTTATTGTAAATAATCTTAATATTATCTACAAATTTTGTTAGGAACAACTCTTACAGAAAACAAACAAAAAATAGTGGTGGTAGAAGAAAAAAATCACATCTGCATTAATCCGTAACTAAGGCGATAGAAAAGTAATATTGGAGTGAGGAAAAATTTTGACAAACTTCAGAGATTCTATATGTAGGATTGCATTATTAAACGCGCTTATGTCTTAATAAAAAGAACGTAAGGATTCAAAATGTAATATGTGGTTCCTTTAATGAAACAATCATCACGCGGTTAAAATTTATTATATAAACTTAAAACTATCTTCTTAATATTTATGTATAACATTTTTAGTAACATGTTTTTGATTGGATGAACTTTTACGTGAAAACATTTGAAGAGTGGATTTATAAAATATGAAACATATCGCACATGTTTCAAGATATTATTACTTCTCAGAATATGACAAAAAAATATCTAAATTTATCTCTAATCTTGATTTAGTTTTTGTTGGTAAATTAGTGCTTACCGCCTTGAGGGGCAAGCAAAAATGACTCTAAATATTGAATTCTCACCGGAATAGTCGAAATTTTTTTTATTTTTAAATAAGGAGAAGCAATTTTTCAACAATTTTCCTCCAAAGTTAAAAATATAAAATTTAGTAAAAATTTTCTGGTGAGAATATTGTTTAAATTCGGTGGGATATATTTTATCCCACCACCCCTCAAGGGGTTAACTTCGGAATCCACCTGTGCCTGTAAGCCAAGTCGGCAGGTTTTTTTTTTTTTTTTTTTTTTTTTTTTTTCTACGTTCTCTCGAAATGTCCATGTACAGCTCAGAGACAAAATACAAATTAATAAAAATTATAATTTACGTTCTGTAGTACTAATTATATATTACATATGGACTTGAATAGAGAGATTAAACTGAGGAAAAAACTTTGTAGCGATAAGAAATTACGTTCATTCATTAATTAAAAATATCTGATATATTATTAAAAGCACTGACATATTTATCCTCAAAAGTTCAAACAATATAATATTTTAAAATTATTCAAAGAATAAATACATTCTTTCGGAAATATGAAACGTGTACCTGATATTTTCATAGGCACCGCCTTCACAGAGGGAATAAGGCACATTTTCTTCACTAATGTTAAAATTTCTTTTTGTCCTATTTAATCACTTAAATCTGCGATTAATTACGTCAAAACGAAAAAAAAATAGAGAGAAGTTTGCCTAATTGCTCCTGTTATGACGGCACCTATGAATACTATTCAGAAGGAAGACATATGAGTAATTCCCCGTAATTATTGTTTATCTTGTGGATTGGAATGCGAATTTTTTTTATAAGCACAAGGCTTACATATGTTAATCACTTTTTGATATTTTTTCAAGCTGCATTAGATTGCTGCTTGATTGCAGGATGACAAAAATTTTTAAAAGATTTTAAAGAATAAGCGTTTGTAATAATATATTATAAGAAAATTTAAGTTACAATTTCCGGTGTCAACTGTTTTAAAAATAGTTTCCTATATTTGTATAAATTCTGAATTACAATTCGCAGATATGAATAACTAAAACTAAATGTAAGAGGTGAGGAACAACTTAATTTTTTTTTTTCGGTTAACACTTTCAGGGGCAAGCAATTGTTTTTCTATAATGTTGAATACACACCGGAATTTTTGTAAAATTTTCATTCTAAATGTGATCGAGATAAGTATTTTGCATGAAAAGTAAAATCTATTTTTATTAAGAGAAAGATTAAAAATTAATTTTTGAAATTTTCTTAACCCTTGTGTCAGTGACGAAAATTTGCCTTTGTATCCAATGGCCGGTGCACCAGAGTACCTGCTACGATTTTAACATATGCAAGCCATAAAACACCCCTATTTCATATAATGTAACTGCCCCGTCTTTAGAGAAGAGTATTTTGACATATTTTTAAGAATATTAATTACTTCAAATGTCAACAATTCAAACAAAGATCACACATTGGAAAATTGAGAAACAAATTTATACCCGTCACACTAAGCAAGTATGAGTGTAAACGTAAACCGATTCTGGAAAATCTTAGATTTATTCGGTTTGACAAACAGAACACACAAGTGGAATGTCTTCAAAATGATAAAGATGCAGCAATTCTTGATTGGACTATGCTAAATCATAACCTATTGCCAAAATACAAACCGACGGGAAACTTAACAGTTGACGACCAGTTATTTCCATATCAAGGAAGAACAAGATTCACACAATATTTTCCGTCTAAACAGTCTAAATATGGGATCAAAATATGGTAGGTATGTTGAAGAGAAACTTTTCTCTGCTCTCCATGGAAACGAAGGTCGCGCGATGCGCGCGCATCCTACTTTAGAATGCGATTGCGTTTTGATGTGGCTGGAACGATACGAAGCAATGTTGTGATTTAAAAAAACATGATCGCTGTAATATTTTACAGTTTGTTGATGAGTCTAAGCCTCCCTTATTTCGAAAAACCGGATCATTTGTTTGATAATTCTTGCTGTATACATGTATATAATCATGATCTGTAAATAGTCATTAAATATTTAAAGAAAAGATCCCAGAAAGCACCTCCTTCTTTGAGTTGATGTTCGACTGTCTTTGAAATTTTTCTTCATGGTGCATCACGCCGGAAAGAAAGAAAAAAAAAGTATTCGTTACCCTATTAATGTCTTCAAAACACAAATAAGGAAATAGAGCATAGTAAGTGATAAGAAGACGGCAAAGGTAAGATTAAGTTTTTCATATTTATTTCGAAATGTCTGATTTAGAAAAGTTGAAAAAGAACCGTACAGTTTTAAGAACAGCAGTAACAAAGCTGATTAATAATATAGAAAATGTTATGAAGGATAGTCCAATAAATTTTGATAATTTAGAAGAATTATTTATTCAGTTAGATACTAAAGCAGAATTATTGAAGTCAGTTGACGAGAAAATTGAGCCCCTTTTAGGGTTAGACGACTATGAAACTGAAATCAATTATGTTTATGATTACGTGGATAAAATATCAGTTGCAAAATTCCGGGTGAAGAAAAAATTAAACGAAAACAAAAAAAATTGTTAATGTTGATTTAAATAACAGTCAAGATTTAAAATCGAATGTGATTAATTATGAAAACTCAGTTGTTAAATTGCCAAAACTCAATATAGGCTAATTCCATACGTACTTGTAGTGTAAGTCACAGGCTGCGATTTTTAGCTACCAGTATTTTAGGACGGAAAATGTCAGTTAGTTTATCGGAGATATCTCATTCATTGAATAAGACGAGAAAACCTTTCGAAAATAACGGTGGCCAACGAGGATTTCAGTTATCCGCTATGTGACTTACACTACCAAAACACATGGAATTAGCCTATACAAAAATTCTATGGCGACTGTACGCAATTTATTTCATTTTTTAATACCTTTAAAAATACAATTCACGAAAATAAATCGCTTTCGAAAATTGAAAAATTTCATTATTTGAAGAGTTATTTATCTGGAGCTGCGGCTAATGCTGTAGAAGGTTTTTGAAATATCAGAAGCTAATTATGACGCAGCATTGAAAGTTTTAGAATCGCATTATGGTCAAAAAGACGTGATAATTAATCATCACCTGAACAAGCTTCTTAATTTATCCCCTGTTTATAAGGCTAACGAAATTCAAAAATTGAAAAAATTGCACAGTGATATAGAAATAAATGTTCGATGTTTGTCCACATTAGGACTCGAACCAGCAAATTATGGCTCCATGCTTATCGCCGTAATTTTAAAATTAATACCGGCAGAATTAGCTTTGGAATATAATAGACAAAATGTAGATAATTTAACACATTCAGATATACATAAATTATTAGATTTTCTGCACGCTGAAATAAAAAGCAGAGAACACACATTTTTTTCGAGAATGAAAGCATTTGAAAATAATAAAACAAAAATCAAGAGTCAAACAGCAAAATCTGAATTTAAATCTACTTGTGAATTTATGAACATTTCGAATGATAAATCGACTTCAGATAGGCAGCTGGCTCATTGTATTTTTTTTAACGATTTTAAACATTCATCTGATTTGTGTGAGGCTGTTGATGTAAACACTAAAAGAATTTTGTTGAAATCTCAAGGAAGATGTTACCTTTGCTTAGGCAGGAAACACGTTATTAAAAATTGTAACTCTAAAACTAGTTGCAAGAACTGTTCAAGCAGACATAATCAAACGATATGCCTAAAATCTAAATTAATAAAAGAAGTAACTACACCCGAATTAAAAGGTAATGAAAGTGAAGCTAGGGAAAAAGTGATTTCGGCTATTTCCTCTACAGAAAATAATAAAATTCTTCTACAAACTTGTTGTGTAAAAATAAAATCAAACGGAAAACAATCTCTAATTAGGTTACTTTTAGATTGTGGGAGCATGCGCACCTTTGTATCTGAAGAAATAGCAAATAAATTGAATTTACAGGCAATAAGAAAAGAAAAATTGTCGGTTTTTACATTTGGAAATGAGAACCCCATTGAAAAAATCTTTGAAGTAGTTAAACTAACTATTGAAAATAAAAATGTACCTAATTCAAAATTAGATATAGAAGCGCTAGTCACCAATCAAATATCAGCTACTGAAATCCCCCCACCTGAAATCAATGATTTGATGAAAAGTAAACAATTTGAAAATTTAACCCTTGCGGACACACCCACATCCAAAGAACCCATTACATTACTTATAGGTGCTGACTATTATTATGAGATTGTTACTGGAAATATAAAATATTTGAATAAAAAATTAGTAGCTGTCGACACCATTTTTGGTTGGTGTCTACAGGGAAAAACAACTGACAGTTATACGCCCTTGGCATTTAATGTAATAGTAGAAAATTTTTTTATTTCTGAACAGATTGAAAAATTCTGGAATATCGAATCATCTATACTTTTTAATACTAAACAGGATTCAGATTTTTCGGAAAACAATGTTATGAAGCAGTTTGAGTCAGAAATTAAATACAATGATAAGCGATATACAGTTCGATTTCCGTGGAAGCTTGAGAGGGAACATTTAAATGACAATCGGAAAATTGCAGAATATAGATTTTTAAAACTCAAACAAAGATTGATTAAAAACCCTGAATTATTTTTTGAGTACAAGGAGGTGTTAGCAGATTATTTGAAACAAGGTATTATTGAGTTAGTTACAGAGCCTGAAGAAAAACAAAATGTAACTTTTTATTTACCTCATCGAGAAATAATTAGAACTGATAGGACAACGAGCAGATTACGCATAGTTTTCGATGCCTCTGCTCATGACACAGACTCATTGTCTTTGAATAATTGCCTGCATGTAGGTCCAAATTTGTATCCTGAAATATTTGATGTTTTGTTACGGTTTAGATTTAATCCCATAACTTTTACAACTGATATAAAACAAGCTTTTCTACAAATAATTATAGATGAAAAAGATCGTGATGTAACAAGATTTTTATTTTCACAAGATTTGTTTGATAATTCTAAACCCTTTGAAATTTATAGATTCACCAGAGTGTTATTTGGAATTAGTAGCAGTCCCTTTTTATTGGCTGCAACAATTAAACACCACTTGAAAAAATACACCGAAAAATATCCAGACACAGTAAAATTTTTAAATGAAAATATATATGTCGATGACGTTATAGGAAGTCATGAAAATATTGATCAAGCCCTATCCACTAGTTTACAATGTATTGATATATTTGAAAATGCAAGTATGCATTTACACAAATGGCATACGAACTCTTTACCACTTAGTGAACTATGGAAAGAAAATGGCATAACTTCAGAAGTTAATTCTGAAGCTTTTGGAGAACAAAATCTCCCTTATAAAGTTTTAGGAATCGCTTGGAATAACTCCAAAGATTTACTTTATTTTGATGTTCGAGGTTTAGTTGATTTCGTTTCAAGAAGAATAGACACCAAAAGATTTATTCTACAAGTTTTAGATAGGATTTTTGATCCACTTGGATTCCTAGGACCATTTACATTAAGACTAAAATGTATAATTCAACAAATTTGGAATTTGGGTCTAGATTGGGATGACACATTACCCGAAGATTTACGTATAGTTTGGAGTAGCTGGTGTAACGAACTCCCTCATTTGAAAAACTTTTCAGTACCCAGACACTATTTTTCTGACATCACCAATTGGCATGATTATGACCTACAATTACATATTTTTGCCGATTCGAGCATGAAGGCTTATGGTACGGTTGCTTATTTACGTGTAGCAACAACCACCGAAAATGTTCGAACAGTTTTTGTTGCTTCGAAAAACAGGGTTGCTCCACTGAAAGCGCTTACCTTGCCAAGGCTTGAATTGATGGCCGCATTGTTGTCGGCCAAGCTAAGTAGTAACATTTTGAAAGCTTTAAAATTGAATGTACCGACTTATTACTGGACAGATTCAAAAATATCCTATTTTTGGATAAAAGGATCCCCTAAAAAGTTTAAACCCTTTGTCAGAAACAGAATTGAAGAGATCCATAAATTGACCTCACCTGATAATTGGTATCATTGTCCTGGTACTGCCAATCCAGCTGATATAGTTTCTCGAGGATCAAAAATCTCTAGGATAATCAATGATACAACTTGGTTACAGGGACCAGAATGACTATGTTTACCTCCTGAGTGTTGGTCAATATCAGAAAACAAAGAAATCGCTTACTCAGATGAATTAGAATACAAAAAAAATCCTAACGATGTTTTTTCAGAGCGAGTTCTTAGTCAAAAAACTCGAAAATCCCATAAACATTTCAAAATATAGTAATTTAGAGAAACTTTTGAGAATTACCGTTTGGGTAAAGAAATTCATTATGAAGCTGAAAAAATCAATTGAAGTGCAAGACGTAGTAACAACCGAAGAATTACTCGAAGCTGAAATTTTTTTGATACAATCTGAACAAAAACAATTTTATAAGGAAGAAATAGAATCTCTAAAAAATAGTAAATCAGTGGATAAGACGTCATCCTTATCAAATTTCATGCCATTTATTGACAAAAACGGGTTGATGAGGTTGGGCGGAAGGCTCGAATTTTCTAACCTGTCCGCAGAAGAGAAAAACCCAATAATTCTCCCCAAACATTCTTGGTTAACTACTCTAATAGTTCGTCAAGAGCACGAGAAAATTATGCATGGAGGGACAGCCAGTACTTTGGCAAAAATTAGATCTCGTTTTTGGATACCTAAAGGTCGTCAGTTGGTCAAGAGTGTTATCAAGAATTGTATAATATGTAAAAAAATATTTCTCCAAATCAGCAGACCAGATCACCGCACCATTACCAAAAGACAGAGCTAGTGAAGCACCGCCATTCGCAATCTGCGGTTTAGACTTCGCCGGTCCGATCTATATCAGAAATTTTAAAGAAACGCAAAAATCTTACATTGTCCTGTTTACTTGCGGTGTGACTACAGCCATTCACCTGGAACTCGCGTCTGATATGACAACAAATTCCTTTTTGATGGCATTCAGAAGATTCACAGCTAGACGAGGAAATCCCAAAATTATTTATTCTGACAACGCAAAAACCTTCAAAAAGGCCAAAGGTGAGCTCGAAAATTTATACAACATACTGACAGACAAAGTATTTTTAAATTTTATTACAAAAGAGAGAATTGTATGGAAGAATATTATAGAAAGAACTGCATGGTGGGGAGGTTTTTATGAGCGACTAGTAAAGTCAGTCAAAGACTGTTTGAGAAAAGTAATTGGTAGAGCATTCTTAAGTTATGATGAATTAGCGACTCTGTTGGCAAAAGTGGAAGCAGTTTTGAATACGCGACCATTGACGTATGTATATAGCGACAGCAATGAACCAGAACCTCTTACTCCAATGCACTTTTTAAATTTTGGAAAAGAACTTTCATTTCCTATTATTTTTTTTTAAATAATTGAAGATTGTTCGAAGAGATCAACACTCCTGAAAAGAAAAAAATATCAAGCTTTACTATTGAAACAATTGTGGACCAAATGGAATAAAAATATTTGATGGATTTGAAAACAGCCCATTCCTTGAAAAATCCTAATGCCCATACGCCACTGAAAGTGGGCGATATTGTTTTAATTAAAGATGACGCAAAAAATAAGTTTCTTTGGAAACTTGGTAAGATTCAGACTGCCATTCCTGGAAGAGACGGCAATATTCGTTCATACGAAATAAAAACAGCGAATGGAACCTTAAAAAGATCCATCTAGCATTTGTATCCCTTTGAAATACAAAATGACTGACAAAATGACTTTTTGCAGACCTTTTATAAACATTCATAAACTCTTATAGACATTCATAAACTTTTATAGACATTTATTTAGTTTGTTTTTTCTGCATTTAGGACTCTAAATATTTTCTTTCTCTTTTTTAATTTTTAGTGTTATTTATATATAGAATCTTTTTGAATTTTGGTATAAGTAAGTATATGATTTAACTGCAAAAAAAAAAAAAAAAAAATGTGTGTGTTATTTAACAGTTATTATTTTTACTGTGCAATTTAAAGCGTTTTATTTTGAATTTATTGATATTTTGAATTTGACTAATTAAGTGATTAATTAGATATTGTTTGAATTCTTACATTTAGTATTTTGTATTCGAATTTTAAAAATTGTATTAGATTACTGAACCACTGATACGAAAAACTGAATTTTTATGATTTTATGATGGAATTCTGATTTGTGAACTCTTTAAGAGTTCAGGTGGGGAGTGTGAAGAGAAACTTTTCTCTGCTCTCCATGGAAACGAAGGTCGCGCGATGCGCGCGCATCCTACTTTAGAATGCGATTGCGTTTTGTTGTGGCTGGAACGATACGAAGCAATGTTGTGATTTAAAAAAGCATGATCGCTGTAATATTTTACAGTTGGTTGAGGAGGCTAAGCCTCCCTTATTTCGAAAAACCGGATCATTTGTTTGATAATTCTTGCTGTATATATGTATATAATCATGATCTGTAAATAGTCATTAAATATTTAAAGAAAAGATCCCAGAAAGCACCTCCTTCTTTGAGTTGATGTTCGACTGTCTTTGAAATTTTTCTTCAATGTAAAGCAAAAAAGGATTATCCTCTCAACGGCCAACTATGCACAGGAAAAATAGGGACAGACCATGAAATAAACCAAGGTGAAAGGCTTGGCCGCACCATTCAGAGGTGCAGGACGAAACATCACCATCGAAATCTTTTTTTTTCTTCTCTTTTTTTAGGCAAGTATTTATTATACCTTGCTACCTTTTAAGCTCACAATGAATGGCACTTTGAAAAGAAACAAACTATATATATCCCAAGAAATGTGGCCAATTTTATCAACAAAATTTGGATATCATGAAGACGTAAGTATTTGTTCGTATGTACCAAAAAGAACAAAGCTGTCATTGTAATGTCTACTATGCATCGTGACAAAAACCATCACGGGACCAAAAGATAAACCCGAAATGATTTAGTTTTATGATGAAATCAAATATGGAATAAATATATTGGACAAATTATTGGGACGATATACATCACATAGGGACAACGCGATAACTCTTGATAGAAAAATCCGATTTGCTTCAATTTTTTTTTCTAGGTTCATTCTCATAAGACGCTTCTCTGATTAGTTTTGGGGGTTCATTGGTTAATTATAAAGGGGAGTAAGGGGGGCTGCCCCCCCTCAATTTAGATAGATGGATTTTTCACGCAGAATTAATCAATTTGATATATCGGTTTATTATGTTAAGAAGCTGCCTTGAATAGATTTGGAGGTTCATTAGTTAAGAATAAAGGGGGGAAAGGAGGATAGACCCCCCCCCCCTTAATTTAGATAAATGAGTTTTTCATGCAGAAATATTCGATTTGCACCAAATTTGGTATACCGGTTTATTATGTTAAGAAGCTGCCTTGATTAGATTTGGAGGTTCATTAGTTAAGGATAAAGGGGGGGGGAGAGGCTATTCCCCCTTAATTTAGATAAATGGGTTTTTGATGCAGAATTATTTGATTTGATCCAAATTTGGTATACCGGTTTATTATTTTAAAAAGCTGCCCTAATTAGATTTGTAGGTTCATTAGTTCATAAAGGGGGGAAGGAGGGCTAGAGGCCCCTTAATTTAGATAAATGAGTTTTTCATTCAGAGTTATTCGATTTTCTCAATATTTGGTATGCCGGTTTATTATGTTAAGGAGGTGCCTTGATTAAATTTTGAGGTTTATTGGTTAAATATAAAAGTGGGGGCGAGTGCTAGCCTACCCCCCCTTAATTTAGATAAATGGTTTTTTTCTGCAGAATTATTCGATTTGCTTCGTATTTGATATACTGGTTTATTCTGATATGGCTCTTCCTTCATTAGATTTGGAGGTCCATTAGTTAAATATAAAGGAGGGTAAAGGGGGGGGGGGCAAATCCCGTCCCCTTAATTTAGATAAATGTATTTAATGAAGAATTATCCACTTTACTTTAATTTTTTTTTCTATATTCATTCTGATAAGGGGCTTTCCTGATTAGATGTAGTGGTTCATTGGTTAAGTATAAGGGGGGAGGGGGAAGGGTCCCAAGATAGAGCCCCTCTTAATTTAGCGATGTGGCTTTTTTTCATGCAGAATTATCTGATTTGCTTCAAATTTGGTACACTGGTTTATTATGTTATAGAGCTTCCCTGATTAGACTTGGAATTTCATTGCTTAAGTATAAAGGGGGGAAACGGAGTTTAATCCCCTTAATTTATTTTTTTGGGGGGGGGCATTATTCTTTGAAATAAGCATATAATATACAATTAGTGTGAATAGCCTGTGAGCTCAATGCCATCAGTTAAAGTGGGCACTTTTCTTTTTATTTACTGATGCCTTTTTGGGGAACTAGAACTTTGACTCTTATTCTTTCTATAACGAATATTAAATTATTAATTATCATTTTAGTAAATAAATCATAAAAATGAGTATTATTTTCTTAATTAGATAGTTAATTGTTTTATACTTATTAATTTTAAGCGGTGCTAACAATTTAATATTAAATACGGATACTAATAATTTAAAAAAAAATTAAATATCAGTAGTATTTAATATGGTTTTTAAATAATTATAAAAATAATTATATATATAACATTATTGTATACCACTAACTAATGTAAATGAAGCAGAATTTATAATCACTGTAATTTCTATCGAATAATTATAATTAGTAAAGCTTAAAACGTAGAATTTGTTAGCAATAAGAGGTTTAATAGTTTTGAAAACCTAAAATTATTGGTAGCTATTCCGTATTTTAACATAAGGGGAAAATACGATTTAAAAAAAAAATCTGATTTTAATTAAAAAACTATTTTTTGCGAAATGGATTGATGAATATTTTCGAAGATTCCAGTAGTTTTGTCGATGGTAGTCGCAGCGATGGAGATTCGTGCATCCAGGACCATTTCATAATTTATGGCCGTGTTGTATAATGCTATTCATAACACCCCACAGAAAACAATCAAAAGGAGATAAATCAGGTGATATGTATGGCCATGTGATGACCGGAACCAAACCAAATGGTCACTTATTCCCCTTGCTTAATCCGATGGCGCCACAACATGTTGAAACCACATTCCGATTCAAACATGTGCGGGGGCATCGTTAAACGTTTCCAGTAGGACATCCTGAATAAAAACCATATACTTGCAAGCGTTCAGCCAAGGGGGTAAGATATATGGCCCCACTAAACTGTCTGCTACGATACCCGTCCACACATACACAGTGAAGTGTTGATGTGCTTCTCGTGGTGGGGTTCCATGTGGTTTGTTGTCCCTGTGATTCATGTTGTACACACGCAGTCGTCGTCTAACGAGTGTCAACCTTGAGAGTTGCATACAGCGCCACCTATCGATTTCCGCCCATAGATTCATATGTATTTATGGTTCCTAACGATGTTCTTAACCTCCGTATAAATTTTGTACACGAATTTCTGACACACCCTGTATAACATACGTTAAAAACGTCAAATAACTCTCTGCTTAAAACAAAAATTATTTCCTTTACCGCAGTTATATTTTTCAACGGTGTAGCTGTAGCTTTATTAACTTATGCTATAATAAATGTATCACAAATCAATTAAAATATTAAAATGCCTGTCTACACACGATTATCAAATTTTATTGATTGCAATCAGAGTTAGACATATTTTAAGTGCTTTCATTCGTTTGAAGGGTATTTATTGTAGAAACAAAATGAGTTTTATTAATAATATACTCCTGGAGATCATTTGTTAAGCGTAGTTTTAAAATCAATTATGAATCACTTTAAACGATGGAATTCGATTTTGGTCGTGTAAACTGTAATTGCGAACAATGTAATATCGTTTCAAGCGCTCTTTCTACTCAATTTATTGATACTTATGCTATAATCATACGAAAAGAGTGATTTTGAAAAAAATTTCAAATTCCCAATTATTCTTTGCAAATTATAACGGATCGTAAAATTATTCAAATGGGAAGAATCATAATCGATTGATAAATGTATCCCATTCTTTAAGGAATTAAATATGTTAAAATGTTTCTTAAATTGACAAAATATATAAGAGTTTTTCGAAATTGTAAAACAAATATAAAATATAGGCTGTTGCATGGTTGCATAAGATGTGTTTATAAAATTACATTCTTAAAAATATGTAAGTTCGTTATTTTGATATTATTTTTTATTCCTTTCTTTAATTTATTGTCTACATCAAACTTTCAGGAAACTTATTTTACTTTTCTACTTTCCTACGGTACATACAAAATCGCTGTGCTTTTAATATTCGATGTAAGTGATCCACTTTAAAAATTCCTACATATAGGTTAAAATTTCTACGAAAAGAAAAAAGGATTCGCTCTCCAAAAAATTGCTTCAAAAACATATTAGGTCTTCCGGAAAGTTGTGTCAGATAATGTTATTTCACGCCTACTTTTTTTAAATTCAGATTTTTTCATTGTCACCACTTTTTTGAAATTGTAAAATTAACATTGTTTTTACCTTTATGTGAAATTTGTAAAGTGAAAAGCCCGGGAATTTTACCATTTCAAAAAAAGTAGTGCCAAAGAAGATATCTGAATTAAGAAAAAAGTAGGCGTGAAATTACATTTTCGAACAGAACTCTCCTATATATTTATCCTTAATATATATATATATATATATATATATATATATTAGATCTAATATATTTAAAAGAAATGAATTATTTATTTGATCTCTGTATCATCTAACCCCTTAATTCTCGTCCCCGTCTTATTCACGGGCTGTGTCTTTAACTCAGATTGTTCGATTCTCACCAGTTTTATAAAATAGTGTCATTGGCTTTATTTTAGTATCGTTTTACCTATCATTAAAGAAGATGAATATTTCTTTTTCGAAAAAGTGGTGCCAGTAAGCAATTTGACTTTTTAAACCGCAATTTAATTCGAGCGTTAAGGGGTTAAGTGAATTAAAACGTTTACTACAAACAATACAAAATACATCAGCCGTACGTAGATAATTAATTTTAAATCTTTCAAGCTCTATTAACACTAAATATGCTAACTGCTCCGCAAACTGACAGGCAATTATTTCATTACTGCATTTATTTTTTTTTCTATTTTTGGATTTAATTTACGGTAATCAACACACATTCTAGTTTTTTTACCCTAATCTCTTTTCATAACTAAAGTAACAGGGGCAGAATAAGTATTATATCTCTCTTTAATTAAACCAGCAGCTAATAAAGATTGAACTTGATCTGAAATGTATTTTTCATTCACGGCAGAAGTCGATAAGTCCTCATAGATATGGGTAGGTCAGAATTAAGAAAAACACGCTGCGTCTCAATATTAATTTTTCCAACATCATATTTATTTTTGGAAAAAAATGTCTAATTAATCCCTTATATTATCCCTTAACGTTTCATTTTTATAGCATTTACCTCCCCAAGTAATTTAGAATCAATAGCATTAATTTGATCAACGGATTGAGGAGCTATGACACTTTCATAATCGGGTTGCACTCTCTGGTAGTTTTCATGCACATTAAAATGAAGTAACCTTAACCCCTTCGCGACGGGAGCTTTTTACGAAATGTTTATTACTTTGCTACCGGTTTTAAAAAACAGAAGTTTGTGCCTATTCAAATCGGGAAAATGCTCGGATTAAATAAGGCAAATTTTACAGTAAAATTTTACTGGTGAGTATAAACGAGGATCCTTAGGCCTATTTCCGGCACGTATACGTGTCGCTCGTCCCCAAGGGGTTAAATTATCATTGAATATGCGTTGAGATCGATTTAATACAAGGTTTCCCTGCAATACTTCACATTTATTACAATCTATAATCAAGTTAAGCTTAGAACACACTAGCAATCCTAGTATGGCATAATTTAAATCAGTTTTACATAACATGAATCTAATACATTTTTGCAAATTAGCTATTTTAAACAACAAATTACAAGTTTGATTTATTTCAACAGTTCCTTCGGCTTGGTCAATAATAATAGGTGGAATATTTATAACTTTAGCATTTAACAACTTAAAAAACTTAGAAGGTAAAATTGATATTGTAGAACCAGAGTAGATTACACAAGGTAAATCCTTGTTATTTGCATATCCACGAACAATTAAATGTGAAATATTATGACTAGGTTGCTGGTGTTGCCTAGGAAGAGATACAGAAGATTGCATAGGTTCAACATTAAAAATACAAATCCTCTCCTAGTGGAAAGCATCCTGTATACCCCTATTCATACACATTCAACATGGTCGACTGGGATATATATTTGAAAATGAGTAGTAGACAATCGAGGGCTAACGAATCTAGAATTTTGAGCATTAAGAGGGTTTTGTGGCTGAAAATTAGAATTTGATCTTTGAAAATTCTAGATTGGACTAACCCAGTGTCTAGGTGTCTGGTTATGCTGGAAAGGTCCATGACTTTGAGAAATTTTTTCTAACATTATGGTTGTTTGCGTGAGAGGTGGGGATGACTACTAGTTGTTTAGACATTCTTTACCAATCTATGGTGCTGTCTGGAGGGTTAAGAATCATATAATTCTGATACTCTGGCTTCAAACCATCCGTCAAAGCTTGGACTATGATGGTTTCACAAAAATGACGTTGTCTACCAATCTCAATCTTTTTTCTGAAATAACTCTCTAATTCATTTAGATCATTTAGCTTCATAGAAGCAAAATCAGAAAATCGGGGAACATTTACTTTAATAAACTTTTTAGAAATGAATTCAACAATCTTACTAAAAGTAGTACATTCTAGACATTGATTAACCACTTAATTCTCGCTCCCGTCATATTCTCGGGCTGTGTCTTTTACTCGAATTGTTTGATTCACACCAGTTTTATAAAATAGTGAAATTGGCTATATTTTAGTATTGTTTTTCCTGTCATTAAATAAGCTGAATATTTTTTTTTCATAAAAGTGGTGCCAATAAGCAATTTGAATTTTTCAACAGTAATTTAATTCGAGCGTTAAGGGGTTAATGAAAACTTTTAAAGCTTCTCCCTTCAAACATCTAGATATATTTTGCATTTTCCATTTTTAATCTTTTTAATCAGAAATGCATGCTTTATCAAAATGCGACTTCCTGGCTTGTATATGCATCCGCGTCTCAGGGTCAAAGAAGATTATATTTATTTCGTTTTCACTCATTTTTACACTAGGGCGTTTTACAGATCTATTTCTTAACAATATAAAAGATGGAGAACTCATTTACTTGCGAGTTCAAAAGAATAAACTTTAATTGTATAAACATAATAAACACAGATAAAGTAACTCTTAAGCATACGTAAATATACTTTCTATGATATAAGTAATATAAAATAAAGTATAAAATAATTAATTGCTATCAATTTATAATAATAACAAATTTATTATAATAAAAAATGAACTTAATCTTGCAACAGTAATAAAACAGTATATAAATTTGATTTAGACATTGTAACAAAAATAATAGAACAAACTTTAACTTACCGATATGAAAATCCCAGCAATGTTGTCTATAACTTTATTAGTTCAAAATATTTTTTTTTTCTCGAGCACTCACTTGCACATTCCTCACTTATGATAGGTGTAAATCATGATAGATGTCACCGTCAAGTGTACTAATATGCCATCGGGATGCGATATTGGTTATTAGACTCAATATAGTAGACGACATTCCGTATATGAGATTATAGATGCATATAATCGACGAAAATTACACTGCGTATTTCCATTCAGTCAGAATTTCACTGGTTTTATTCTGACTTTGAGAACGCCACCGGCTCCAACTATCATTATATTTCCACAAGAATGTAAGATCCTGCACGGCTAACTGATTCGTATGCACTAGTAAGATATAACATATCGGTCTTAACCTTTTCTGGAACAGGTAATTTTTATTGTAAAATGATGCAATGATTGTCTGACACCGGAATTTAAAAATGGCTTTTTTTAGATATTAGAAACATGCTAATTTGCATGTTGATTGTAAAAGCAAAATTTTACTAAAATATTCTTGGTGCTGTTCGTAAGTTTGGAATTAAAATTAGGTCTACCGACAGAGATACAGTGTGCCGCAAAGGGTTAAGCAACAGCATACACTCGTTATTTAACTGCAATGAGAAAAAAAGTTTTGCAGTCGTCAGATCATGGTGTAAGAGTGGATATTCAGGCCGTCGTCCATTGGTAGGTTTTCCAAAAAATAATAACTGAAGCCGTTAGATTCATCAAACATTTATTAGATGATCATAAAATGAACCAAACTCAACTAGAAATATGTTACCCATGTTCGGGCACTTGCTACGTCGTAAAATGTAAACCACTAGATGTTAAGAATTAGAACAGGGTTACGAAGATGGAGGAAACAAAGCTCTCCAGGTGACATGGGTTATTTAAGCAACTCAATAATCATAAAAATCTCTCTCTCCTTGCCAGTGCAACTGGTTAAATACTTGCGAAAAATGCACGGGTATGAATACATTATAAGTGAAAGCACCAACCCCAAAAGAAAAGCCTGGAGGACACGATGAGAGGCAGAATACGGTAGGACCTAGCTCCGGGGGAAAGGGGGGAAGTACGCGTGACGTCGATGTGAAATCTTTAGTCTTGGCGTCAGATTTATAACGCAACCAAATGTTGGCGGGAGGCTGGCACGGAATTATGGGATATCGAACACCAGAGAACAACTGCTATTAAAAACATTCGAAACAATAAGAATTTATTTTCAGAATAAAATGAAAAAAGTAATTTAATGGGTTTTATAAGATTAGACTAATGGATTAAGGTTTTAGAATAATAAAAGAATACGCATTTAAAGCATGGAAAAAAGATAAAATATATTTTAAATAGTATTAAAGTTAAGTAAAAAAAAAAGTATATATTATAATAATTTGGAATAGTTTAATTAAGATAAAATGGCGAAAATTTTTATTATTACATACATCATAGCTGCCAACTTCTACGGATTTTTGCTACCACTAAAATTTTACAGAAATTTCTGCCTTATTTAATTATCAACATTCACTGTAATTCGGTGATTGAATTAGGCAAAATTTTCTATTAAATTTTAGTGGTAGGAAAAATCCGTACAAGTTGGCAGCTATGCATACATACATACATACATACATACATACATATATACAGGGTGCATAGGAAAGTCCCTTTAACCGAAAAATACTTGCGAACGGAGAGAGCTACAGCTATGCAAGTGAGGTAACGATATAGTAAAGCGACTACGCCCGATTTAATGGAAACGACAGCAGCGTCCCTAGTGGCGAAATTTGGAAGCTATCTTCAAATTTCGCCATTGCAAATCGAAAACGAAAAGAGATAGAGCAAAATTTCCAATTAGAAAGTTTTAGAGCACCAATTAAATAGTACGAAACGACATTTGGATTACATGGATAAGATAAATCTTCGCCTGTATGCCCAAAAATGTCCGAAATCGACGCACTCCATTTTGTGTAAACGTTTGAATGGAATAGCCAGAAGTATGAAGAAATACGCACAATTTATTGTATAAATACGTACTTTCCTGAATACATTTTGATAAAATCACACAAAAAAGGCAAACTGTTTCACAGTGATAAAAAGTTTAATATGCAGTATGTTCGAAAAGTTCACCATTGCTCACGATACACGTTTGTATTCGTGAGTGTAATTCTGCATACACATTTCTCTGCATGGAACGTCTATTGCAAGGCTCTTCAATACGACGGCATAGATTTAATCCTTTCAAGGGCGGTGGCTAGATGGACTAGCCACCTAATTTCAATTCCAAAACTGACAAATGGCACCAGGAATATTTTAATAAAATTTTGCTTTTGCAATGAAAGAGCAACTTAGCGGGGGGGGTTTTTTTTTTTTGTAAGAAATTCGTTTGAATATTCTGGTGTCAGTGAATTATTTCACCATTTTACGAAGAGAATTCTTCTGCCCCTGAAAGGGTTAAATTAAAATTTTAAATGCATTGGAAATAAAATTTTTACAGACGTTACAGTGCAGTACAACGTCACAATCTGCAATTGCGCACTGCTACATTTCCGAAATGTGAATATGGAAAGTAGAATCGTCGTTCATCAATTTCGTACATTTTTGGTTATACAGGCGACGATTTATCTTATCCGTGTGAACCAAATGTCGTTTCGTACTAATTAATTGATGCTCTAAAACTTTCTAATTGGAAATTTTATTCTATCTCTTTTCGTTTTCGATTTGCAATAGCTATCTTTCAAATTTTGCCATGAGGGGCGCTGCAGTCGTTTGCATTAGGTCGGGCGTAATCGCTTTACTATACCGTCACCTCACTTGCATAGCTGTAGCTCCCTCCGTTCGCAAGTATTTTCAGGTTAAAGGGACTTTCCTATGCACCCTGTATATATACTATATATATATATATATCCTATCCCAGCATATGTAAACAATTTAGAGAAAACAAGCAGAAAATGCTTGTGTGCGTTTATTTGAGTTGGTTGGTTTCTTATTTGCTCCGGTCACTAGGGATATAGGCCACCGTATGGGATGCCGTCCGTCAAGATCTTTCAAAGGAAACCTAACTGCATTTAAGCAGTTTCGAATAAAACCACGAAAATCTCCGAAAAGTTAAGTAGACGAGCACCACATGGATTTGAAACGCTCAACTATCATATTTCAACATTGAGACAACACCCCCTAAATACCAGGCCTGTGCGCTGACACAAAAATGGCGACTGTCATTGGTGCATTTTTTTTTAATGTTTGAATAGACCCTTGTATTTTAATACCAATATATATATTTTTTCCTCTTTACTTTTACGAGATTAACTGAAAGTTTTTCGTCTGTTTTCAACATCTCAACGCTTTTATTTTTGCATAAGTATACCTTTTATGTCTTTCGACCGGTGGCTGTACATTGCCGGTGAAGCCATTCCCTCCCTACATTCGGATTTGCTGTTTACGGCCGTCTGCTTATATAGACTTTTTATCCATTTTCTACTCATTTTTTTTCAATTCTCGAGGTGCTCCCGATGTTTGTTCTGCCATGGGGACGGTCTTTTAAACCCTTAGTCTAACAAAAAGGAAAAAAAAAAAAAAACAGCGCACAGAAATTCCAGTAATGTATCCAACCGTAGTTAAAACCGCTGCCATGGAAATACTCAATGCCAGAGGACACGAGTTGTGACATCATCATCAATAATACACTTAGGCTAACGATTACGATTACGAGGCTAACGATAAAGGCAGGCTATCGCGCTGCATTCAACGTACCTTTTTTACAGCCCGCAGGAGTCACGTGATGCTCGAATGCACCAATGAAAGAGGACGAAAGGAGCATCACGTCACTCTAGCGGTCTGTAAAAAAGGTACGTTGAATGCAGTGCGATAGCCTGTCTTTATCGTTAGTCTCGTAATAGACCAACTTCTCACTAGTATTGGAATTCACACCGGAAATTTTTGAATAGCAATTTTATTTTATTTTAAATGTGGAATATCTATCATCTCATAAAACAATAACAATTATCTAAATTTACAGGGGAGAATTCGCAATCCCTAAATTAAAATTTAGCCAGATGCAGAATGCCACAGTGTTTCCCCATCTAGCTGTTTTTTATTGGGTTATTCCTAATTCTCACCAATAAGTTTAAATAGTTGTTTTATAAGATGATAGATATTCCTCAAATAAAATAAAAGAAAATTGATTTTCAAAATTTTCCGGCGTGAACTCCAAAACTATTGAGAAGTCGGTTGATTAGTGATGACGTCACACTCGTGTCTTTTGGACTTGAGTATTTCAATGGCAACCATTAAACTCATTATTTTTAATTTGATATTCTAATAAAATGTTTCAAGATTTTTACAAATTTCTATCTAAAAATACGAGTTTTCAAACCAATTTCTTAACCCTTAACGGCCAGGCACAGGCAATTTTTTTTTCTTTAAATCCTCAAATGTCAGAACGAGATCAGCATTCAAGAAAACAGTTTATTTATAAATATGTAAATACATTTATTGCGTACACAAGAAATTTGTTTTAAAATACTGGTGTCAATGTGACATTTGTGGATTAAAATTAAATACCACCACTGTGGCGGCATCGACTGCAAAGGGTAATTTTTTATCATATTCAACTCGATTTTATTGTGTTTGAAGTAATAGGGTAGACCGGGTCTAGTTGGCTACAGGGGTAAGTAGCCGCAGTCCTTATAAATCGGTTGTTTGTGGATAGATTGCGCACCCAGTCACAGAGTACCTTATTTCTTGCTTTTTACAATCCTCATTGTAGTTTTGAAGCGTTACTTACGTGCAGTGGACATTTATTACGATTTTTCTGTTTTCTGAACTCATAAGTAATTATTTGTTGTTTCATTCTTTTTCTAAATTCTAATACTTATCTTAATAATTGCGATTTAACTTGCGCAGTTTTTCTTAGAGTATGATTAACTGTACCTACCCCATATGTGATTTGTTAGGATTATTTATTGTTAGACGGTTACGTCTCCCTTTTTTGAAGAAATTCATTATGGGGATAGTAGGCGCATTGAACACGGGGTAAGTTGGCTCGGTGTCTGGTGTGTGCTGGTAGCTTGGAAAACAGAAAACACCGAGAAACGTGCTTGCAATGCAAGATTTTGAGCACACGAGGCTTGCCCAAAGGGATAAACCCGATTTTTTATTTGTGACAACTGTAACTGTGATGATGATATCTAGTAGGATAGAAGTTACTCATTGTTAATGTTTTCATCATTTTCTTTATGTCTGTATAATTTGAAATTTAAATTGAACGGCGATAACGCCTTTGTAACTTATTGGTAATAATGAATTTGTGCCCCACCAGTGGCCGAGAGGTTCTGCTCTCGAAGCTGGTAGACGGGAAGTGCTGGGTTCGATCCCAATCGCGCCCGTCGGCCTAATCGTTCGGAGTTTTCGTGGTTTTCTTCGAGCCTTGGTTCTCCAAGCGTCAATACGGATTAGGTTCCCTTAGAAAGACCTCCACGGAAGGCACTCCACCCCCCTAGAGCCCATATCCCACGTGCAGATAATTGGCCGACATAAATACAACCAACCAATGAATTTGATTTCTCATAACTGCTTGTTTTATTTAAATTTTTATAATGCGTGTGCCAACTTACCCCATAGGTATAGACAACTTGCCCCGTTACGGGGTAGGTTGGCGCACAATTTTGCTTTTACTTTAGGCTTCCGCTAAACATAAACTACAAAAGCTACAAACTCAAAACTCCGGGTATCTATAGCCCAAAATGTACAGTTAAAGTTTCATAAAAAACTTAAACAAAAAATTCATAAAAATTAATAACTAAAAACTGCGCCTACTAGCCCCGGTCGTCCCTACCGTTTTTATATCAGGTATATTGGACCCATCTGCTAGGCTAAGAACCCGCATCGTTAGCTAACGGGAATTGTACGGTTTTGAAAGCTCTGCTGAGTTGTCAACACATTCTGTTCTATTCCATTTGCTATCCATTCAACTTTTTAAACTTTTAAAAGAGTAGTCGCATAAGGCAGATCAGTTATACTTTCATCACTACTTTCTTTAGTGTTGTTAGTGGGCTACTTTTTTTAAAATTTAGATCGCTTCATAGGTACCACGTTTTTAAAATGGTAAAATTCCCCTTGCATTCGAATTAATTAATATTTCATTAAATAAGATAAATTTTACCATTTCAAAAAGGTGGCGCTTATCAAGAAATCTGAATAAAAAAAGTAGTCCTCTGGCAACACTTTTTTTCATCATGTGCCATACCATTACTCATAAAGAGGACGTGCAGTTGATTCGCAGCTAGCCAGGCCCTGTAAACTCTCACCTGTTTACGAAATCAAAGAAAACTTTTGGAAAATCCTGGTGTTTATATTCAGGGGGCCGTACAGACATTAAAAAAAAACCGCCTACGACAGATAATATTTTTGAGTCAGCGCTTTTGCATATTATTTAATATGTGACCATTGAGAGCAGAAACTGTCACCCGCGGGTGAGACACTTTTAGTTAAAGGCTGTTTATTTTTTAATTGTCCAGTAGAATTCCTACCATTTCTCGTTATCAGATTAAAACAGGGACAAACGTTCACCGGTACATAATAAGAGAATTTTTTGCATTATTTAAAGCAGAAATTGTGCATTAAAAGAAAAATCTATAATAAAATACTCGTAGATATTTGCCCTAAGGCAATCGCGACTGCTCGTGATGTCTTTTCATTTTACATGAAGGAGACTATGTCTGCAGCATACGCATATGAGACACATTTAGTTAACACTAGAACTACCGGAAATTTGAGTCAAGTTTTATAAAAATGTTTCACACCAGATTTTGATTTAAAACAGCTTAACTGTATTATTTAACGTTTTACTTCTTTGTGTCTTTTAAACTTATTTCAGAATCAAATTTCTTGTTTGAACCAAAACATATGCATATGGTAGCCGTCAAAATGAGGGCTCATGGTAGTTGTAGTGTTAAGAGCTGTTTCTTTTTTGATTGTCCAGTGGAACTCCTACCATTTCTCGTTATCAGATTAATTCAGGGACAAACGTTCATAGGTATATAATAATAGAAAATTTTGCATTGTTTAAAGCAAAAATTATACATTTGAAAAAAAAAAAAACTATTATAAAATACTTGTAGCTATTTGCTCCTAAGGCAACTGCGCCTGCTCTTGCTGTCTTTTCATTTTACATGAAGGAGACAATATAAGAAGCACATTTATTTTATAGTTTTCATTATATACAACTTTACAAGGCAGACACAAGCGACTATTTTTTTAATTCTATCTCGCACCACTTTTTCAAAGCAAAAATCTTTCACAAACACTTTGTCATCATCTGCAAGTTAAATATATTAAAAAATTTGTATTTTAAAAATAGGGTGCGAATAGAATATAAAAATAGTCACCTGTGGCAAGCTCAAACTTTAGAACAAAAAGTCCAGTTCGGAATAGAGTTGATCATCCTTGTATGTTTTGACTGTTGTTGCCAGGTATCTTCCATAAATCGGGGCTTCAAATGATCCGGGCACCAGTATTTTAAAGTAATTTTCATTGCCTTATTGATTGGGAGAATGAGTCGCGATTAAAGATGGCGAAATAAATTGTAAGAAATTAGTGGTGTCCAGAGAATTTTGAGCTCTGATTTACGAGGAACATCTCGAAACTCTAGTTTTGACTAAATAAGTGTATTTTTGTATGGCAACCCTAGTTTCCCATGTCAAAGTAAGTAGTTAGAATGTGTTTTTCATGCTCTCTAATTTTTCTCTTAGAGCTCAAGAACACCTATTACAGTTCAAATAAAAAAGAAAAGTGTCCAGCTAAACTGAAAGCATTGAGCTCACAGGCTATTCACATTAATTGTATATTATACTCTTATTTTAAAGAATAATGCCCCTCAAAAAAATAAGTGAAGGGGAATTAGCCCCCGTCTCCCACTTTATACTTCACCAGTGAACCTCCAAATCTAATCAGGGAAGCTCCTTAACATAATAAACCGGTATACCAGATTTGGAGCAAATCGAATAATCCTGCAAAGAAACCCATTTATCTAAATTAAGGGGGTGGACTAGTCCCCCTCTATCCTTAACCAATGAATCCCCAAAACGAATCAGGGAAGCTCCTTAACATAATAAACCGGTATACCAAATTTGCAAACCCGTTTATCTAAATTAAGGCGGGTAGACTAGCCCCCTTTATCCTTAATCAATGAACCTCAAAAACTAATCAGGGAAGTTCCTTAACATAATAAACCGGTATACCAAAATTGGAGCAAATCGGATCATTCTGCATGAAAAACCCATTTATCTAAATTAAGAGGGTTGTGCTAACCCCCCTTTTCCCCCTTTATCCTTAAACAATGAACCCCTAAAACTAATCAGGGAATTTCCTTAACATAATAAACCTGTATACCAAATTCGGAGCACATCGAATAATTCTTTTTGAAAAACCCATTTATCTGAATTAAGGGTGCTGGACTAACCCCCCCTTTCCCCCTTTATTCTTAACCAATGAACTCCCAAAACTAATCAGGGAAGCGCCTTATCACAATGAACCTAGGAAAAAATATTGAAGCAAATCGATGTTCTATCAAGATTTATCGCGTTACGTACGTACGTACATACATACATACAGAACGGGTGGGCACATTAGCTCTCAGGCTTTGACAGCCTGTGAGCTATAAAGTATTATTCTTTATTGTCTGTATTACTATATGTATATTGCACAGGGTTTGCACGCAATGAAGCCACGCCCCATTTTGTAAGGACGCTACCATATGTAGTATTATAAGGATCATTTTCTTCACGACTCATTATCTAGAAAATAGTTTTATGTGATTACTGGTGGCAGAGTTCTTACAAAATGGGGGGTGGCATAACCCTTTCCGGCACAGACAAAATTTGTTGTAAAACGATGAAATGATCAACTGACACCGGAGTTTACATACGACTTTTTTAGAAATTAAAAACATGCTAATTTATACTTACATTGTTAATACAAGATTTTATAAAAATATTCTTGGTGCCGTTTGCAATATTTCAAATGAAAATCAAATTGCGAAGCGAATATATTCGAAGTGAATCGAAGTGAAATATTCCATCTTGTGCTGCGTTTGTAGCCTTGCCAACATATAATAGTGAGACATATTCCAGGCTGGGTATCGTTCCATGTGGTTTAGTCCGTAGAACGTCAGTGCGCTATACTGATGGCCCGGTTTCGAGTCCCGGCATGGAATCTTTTTCACTATGTTGACCTTTGCGCCTCTTAAGTTATTACTTCGAAATTTGTTTTTCATTTGAAATATTGTATGCAAGGCGAATGTTTCTCTATGGAATAATTTCCATGTATTAATAATGCCGTTTGGAATTAAAATTAGGTATCCCGACCCGGGCACACTGCGTCGGAAAGGTTTAATAGCGTGCGAATCCTATTATATAACGGTTGTTTCAGTATAGCGGTTACAAAGTTTCTGGAGAGAAATAGTACACCTAGACGATGGGAACCATAGCAATGCATGGTTGAAAACGCTTTTCTGTCACGGTAGTAATGACTAATGTTGCCAGGTGTTCCCCGTAAATCGAGGCTTGAAATAATTTGGACACCAGTATTTTAAAATAATTTTCTTCGCGTTATATAATGGCAGAATTATCTGCGATAAAAGATGACGAAATAAATTGCAAGAAATTAGTGGTGTCCAGGGCATTTAGAACCCTGATTTACGCGGGACACGTGGCAACTCCAGTAACGACACAAAACACAATAAAGGAAGAACACGAACAGAGTGAGAAAATATGTCTATTATTCTTAATACCACAGAAATGCTGTGATAATGCTGAGGAAATCCGGGACACTCCCGGTATTTTCGCGAACATTAAATCTTCCACGCGTCGGAGATGCGAGGCCTGCTTCCCAACTCGAGCTCGTAAATTCGAGCACATTCTATGATGACGATTGTTGTTTTTCCTCTTGTTCTTATTACAGTAGAAACTCGATTATCCGAAGTAATTGGGACCGACCACCTTTCGGACAATAGAAATTTTTGAGTAATCTAGAATGCTTCCATTTTAAGATTAAGGACAAATATATGCACTATTCCCAGTGGTGGAAAATTGGCACAGAGGTGGAGCCTATTGACACCACTAAATTTTTATGGTATTATTCAGTTTAATAAAAACTCAGAAATTTGATCATTAGATAAGAGGCAAAATACTACTATAATTTAGTGGTGTCAATAGGCTCCGCCTCTGCGCCAATTTTCCACCCCTGACTATTCCTTATTATGATAACAAGTGCTTAATAAAAATAAAGCAATAGCAAAATAGAAACAAGAATAAATTACTTTAATTCTTATTTTGAAATTAATTACCTTTTACATATTTCACAAGGGTTTGGAAAGAAGTTTCGTTTGTCGCAGTTTCGATTGCCTATGCTTTGCAGCTCTATCAGGGTATTTTCTTTTTAATTTTATTAGTTCATCAATATTACAGTCATTCTGCTGTTCCTGACGTGCAAAACATTTTGCAAAATATCCAAAAGTTTCAGAATTGCTAATTTGTTCGGTTTCTTGGCCCACATCGTTGTCCTCTTCTCCGCTTTGATCAATGTGGCAGTTAAAAAAAAAAAAAAAAAAAAATCTTTAAAAATGGGTTTTGAACACAAGGAATTTGATAGTAAAAAAATGGGAGGGGCAGAAAAAAAAACAAGCTATAAAATGGATTTCGGTTAACCGAGAATTTTGATTAAAAGGGTTTTGGATAAAAGAGTTCTACTTTACTTTGTTTTTTGCTGTACTAAGAATAATAAACATGTCTTCTCACCATATTTGTGTCCTTCCATTAGTGCGTTTTGTGTCGTCACTATCACGCTCGAAAGGGTTTCCGACCATGCATTGCGATGTGATTTCCCGTGTACTCAATCTCTCCTGAAACTTTGTAACCGCTGTACTGAAACACCCTTTAAAGGCGGCAGGCAATGTATGCAAAGTGCGGGATGTACACAAGGTTTTACTGAGGAGCGAAAAACGCTTAAATTGCTTAACAATCATTCATTGAAAATAATGATTTATAACTTTTTAACAATATAAAATTATTTTTCATCAAAAGTATAGGCAATAAAAGTTTAATCAGCCCGTATTATAAATAGATTTTTGTGGAAATACGAAATCTTCACCAGAAAGTATCATTGGCGCAGTCTTTACTAGGGCGAAGGAGATAATCACCATCATTAGGAGATTTTCACCATCAATTTTGAAACATTTTTTACCTATTTAACCTTCCGTCTACCAGACGGGTCCATTGGACCCGACATGTACATTCAAAATATTTATTCAAACCAGAAATTTCTTCAAAACAAACTAAATGTATAAATCAGACAATAATAAGTTAAATAAACAAATTAAATAGTTTTAAGTAAAAATTCTGGTGTAGAATGTTTTTATAAAACTTGAGTAAAATTTCCGGTAGTTCTAGGGTTAAACCAAGAGAACGCGCACATACACAGGGTAGAATGGTTTTTACTTTCTCACCAATAAATACAAATAGTAATCGTCACCTTATTTAGTCGAAGAGAATTTTGTGATAAAAGAAGTTGAAGATTAATTTTAAAAGTATAGTGGTGACAATTGTAAACAAAATCGTACGCACTCCGGGTCTATCAGACCCGGCGCGCGTTCTCCCGGGTTAACCTATGAATTCTGTGATTAATTATGGCAAAAAAAACTATTTTTTTTTTTTAAATTCTCTAATAACCATGTTATGTCGACGCCTATTCGTATTATTCATAAGGATCAGATATGGGTTTCACAAAATCAGTATTCAACATGGATTTTGTGTCGGATTGTAATCTCATCCATACATTTACATAACTTGTATAGAACAACATGACTACACAATAACTCGACTCCGGAATATTTCTTTTAGTTATTTTTCAAGCTGCCTTAGACAACAGCTTGATTTCAGGATTGAGCAATTATGCTGTGTAATAATACATGGAAATCACCGCTTGTAATTTTCCTATAAACCTTTATGACATTTTATTTCCGGTGTGAATATGTTATTTTTTTAATTATCTCATTTATCGTTGCATAAATACTCAATTAAAATTGACAGATAGGCATAAATAAAACAAAATGTAACAGGACGTTCTTCAATATTTTTTATTCATTAAGTCAATAAAAAATATTCAAGAATGTCCTGTTACATTTTGTTTTATTTAGATGTTAAGATGTCTGTTTAACTTTTATACACCGACGGTACTTTAAAGTATCATTAAAATAACTTATTATAAAATTAATTTAATACATAGATTATTAGTAATATAGTTTAGAATGAGCTCTAGATACTTTACTTTATTTTTTCGAAATAAATTATTGGTTACACAAAAAGAAAAAAAAAGGATAAAAGGTGATTTCGTTTTCATCTGCATCTTTTCCTCTTTCTTGACGTCAAAAGATTTTGAAGGAAAAGTTTCAGTGATGAAATATTCATATAGTTATATTGTAAGAGCATTATATTTGTGCAATTTCAAATTCTATGAAATACTGAAAAAACATTTTAAATAAAAGATTTTAATGGAGTTATACATATTGCACAATAACCCTATAAATTCAAATTTAATAATTTAATTTTAATTAGGAAAATCCTTCAAAAATTTATTACATGTTTGTGTAAATCGTATAATGTACTTTACAAAATGGTTTTGAAGAGGAAATTTTTATGAATTCATAATTTCGGACCTAAAATGTCACATATAAAGACTGCATTTATGTTTTCAAGAAACATGCTTAGCGTGTTTACCATTAAAATTTTTATTTTAGAAGTCTTGAGCTTTATAGTGAAAAATTGTAACTTAATTCCTAAAGAAAACATATATGTGCATTTAATTGAATTTTAGGAAAAATTGCGTTAACATTAACATAAACTTTTAATTTATTTCTGCATTTTAAATTGTTTATAATGATAATTTCTTTAAAATAACTCTTTAGCACTTTTGAAATTTGAGCTAATTCTTTTATTGGGATTGCGTAATTGCTACCAATCTTTAAATTGTAATATTCATCCTATTTAACCCCTTGAGGGGCGGTGGGATAAAATATATCCCACCTAATTTAAATACGATTCTCACCAGAAAATTTTAACTAAATTTTATATTTTTAACTTTGGAGGAAATTCGTCGAAATATTGCTTTTCTTTATTTAAAAATAAATTCTTCTATTATTCCGGTGAGAATTCAATATTTAGAGACATTTTTGCTTGCCCCCCAAGGGGTTAATCTATCTTAAATTTGAAGTCATTTATTGAGACAAATATTTTTGTTTAAGAAAAGTGGTGAAAATCGAGGAGCCAAAAATCGCTTTGAAAATCAGTATCATAATGCCAAAAAAATTTAGGTATTGTATGCTTATATATTTTTTAATTTAATTTAAGACATTTCATTTTAATTACATATTTTTACTTGCTTGTTGTTTAACTACGTATTTTTATTTTATTTATTTGAAAATTTGATTTTGTAGAGGAAATTAGAGACTATTTTTTTTTTAAATTAAGAATTATGCATGAGCGCATATAAGTTAGCGTTTTTGTAAATGTTTCTTTTTTAACTTCTAGTTTATCACATAACACGAGAATAAAGTAACATAGATACATTTCCATAAAAATTTTAACCCCTTGAAGGGCGCTGCGATATATTCTATCTCACCTAAGTTTAATTAAGATTTGCACCAGAGACATTTAATTAAGTTTTACTTTTATAAGTTTGGGGGAGAAGAATAGAAAACTTGATTTTTCTTATTTTGAAATACAGTTGAGTACCGCTATTCCGAACTAATTGGGACCGAACACTATTCGGTTCAGCAGGGATTCGGGAAAGGCGGATTACATTATTAATAATCAACGTATTGACTTGTTAAGGTCTAAATTAAGTGCGGGAACATCTACTAGTGCCAGCTCTATACAGCGTTGGTCGGCTCATGGTGAACAGGTTCAGTGAAAGTGGGAAGGGAAGGGCAGTGATCTTCGATGACTCATCACATCTTGCCTAATGCTCTTGACCTCGCTTACGCTACCTCGAACAACACGCTTCATTATCACCAAATGACGCTATTTTCATAGAGCGATGGCGGACTATTATACCCTCAAGTAAATTCAGATCTCTTCGGCAGAAGAAAAAAAAAAATCAGTGACTTTACTTCTTAAGTCTGTGTAAATTAGCTATTTTTTTGTTTTTAGCAGTGATTAAAAATGATTCTACAGAATTGTATAAATGGAGCCGACATGTACTGTAAGTAAACAGCTTTCATTCCAGTTTGGTTTCAGGCGTTTTCATCAAGCTTAGGCTCTATGTATGTCTCTATTTTACTTCTTCGTATAAAAATAAATCTACGTTTTTTCACGAACGTCTTTTCAAATTTTCCTGTTTTTAAGTTTTAAAAAAATCGGTATTTTTTTCTGAACTCTGTTCAGAATAGGCGGATTTTCGGAATAGCGGGATTCTACTGTGCTTTTTTTTTCAAATTTCCGCTGAGAATTCAGCATTACACAAACGCAACTGCTTGCTCCTCAAGGGGTTAATAAATAATATATAATCACTAGTACCACGTTGTTGACTTTGGACAGATAAACGTTTTTTTTTCATATTTTGTAGCTTTTGTGATTGTTTTATATTGTTTATTTATTTACTTATTGCTATTGGGATATTTAAACGTAATCTTGTTTAATAGCATTTTTCGGGAATTAAATAAGAAGCTTTCTTTTTTTAAATAGTAGGTGACAAAAAAGAATTATACGAGTATAAATCGGGTCTCATATTAGATTACCAGTTTACAATGTGTTATAGGCAACGCAAAGGGAATAAAATAAGGTGTGAAAAGTTTTGATTACCATTTGAAAAATGGAAGTTAGTGGACTTTTGACTATGTAGACATCTCCTATTTAACCGTTTGCACTCAGTGTTATTTTGACTATAGACAACTCCGCGTCATTTGTACTGTGGGCTTCCGGCAACTCCGCATTGTTACACAAATATTTTATTCGGTCGGCACCACTTTTTTAAAAGAAGTTTCCTTCAAGTACAAAATTTAAAAAATGTTCTGATTAAATAAGGCAAATTTTATTTTCCCTTGTTACTGGTGCCAAAAATACATTTTGCAAGGAAAGAGTATGTCGACGCAGCGGCGACAATGGAGCAAAGCGTTATAAGTAAGCGAACAAACTTAATGCTGGAATCAGGCGTAAATTAACACAGTTGCGCCACCTTGTGGACGGAGTGATAATTCACATACGCGGGCTTTTATTGTGGCGCGTATTTTCTAAACCTTCAGTCGCTCATGAAAATGAATTTTGTTTGCCACATTTATTACAAAATAATGTCGTAGCGAGTGGGGTATCCAGACGCACTTGACACCACGAAGTTTTCTTCGCCCTATAAGAAAATCTTCAGTTATTAATCAAGTGGAAAAAAACTTTATAATTTTAGTGGTGTGAGTAAGAAAACAGTTAGGTATCTACATGTAGTTCACACTCCATCCGCTGCGTGGCGCATGACCTTGATTGATGTGACCTCGCTTTTAATCTTGCGGATACTTCTCCCATTTAAGATAGGACGCTTACTTATATCGCTTTGACAATGGAGTTTTTCACTTACATTACCATGTCGCTGCAGTGCTGACACCGGAGTTTTTCACTTACTTTACCATGTCGCCGGAGCGTAGACAACAGAGATTTTCACTTACATTACCATGTCGTCGCAGCGCCGACAACGGAGATTTTCAATTACCTTACAATGTCGCTGCAGCGGTGACAGCTGTGTGCGAAGCGTTAAAAGAACGCATTCATATTCTGCAATAAGAGAATATTCTGACTCCAAAAATATATTTGGTTTGATTTTTATTGTAAACAGTGTGAGATTAAAGTCAAGAGTATATTTTTTATAATAATTGAACAATACCATTTATGTTCATACCAAGAAAATAAACAATTAATATTCCATCACGGTAGTAAATAAAATATTTTCAATGCTTTTCATTCAGTTACAGTAATGGCAAAATTTTAGAAAATTAAAAAAATCTCGATTAACAACGTTTGATAATTAATAGGTTACATAGCTATTCACCTAACAGACGAGTCCAATGTAGCCGATAGGTACATTAAAAACATTTACTCAAACCAGAAATGTTTTTAAAATAAACTAAATATGTAATATGAACAGTTATAAGATATAAAAGTAATGTGAGTGATCTTAAATAAAAATCTGATGTTTCATATTTTTATAAAACTTGACTAAAATTCCCGGTAGTTATAGGATTAATTTTGAAGAAATTCCATAATGATTTATTTCAAAAGAATATCTTTTAAAACTTATCCCATTTGCGTTTAGCGCCTTTTATAGAATTTTTAATCCCCTATCACCGGTTTTTCAAATCATAAACTTTTGGCTAATTAAATCAGGAAATATCACGATAAAATAAAGCAAAATTTAGAATAAAAAATAATTGGTGATGATAATCACGGAATATGAGCACCCTATGCGTCACTTATAGCTGACTCTCGTCCCCAAGGGGTTAACCCTTTCAGGGGCAAAGCAATTAGATTACTAACATGTTGAAGTTAGTAATTGACATAGGAATTTGAAAACGAATTTATTTGTAAATAGGAAAAAACTTATATTTCGTATATTTTATAAAATGATTTTTTAAACAAAATTCTGATGCCACTGCGGAATTTAGCAATTAAAATTAAGTAGTTTCATAAAAATACCACCGCCCCTCAAGGGGTAATGATCCAAAGTCGCCTTACGGAGACATTCTCTCTTTCACAACGAGCAATAATTACATTTCTTCTATTTTTTTGGCAGCACTTTAATCAGGGATGCAAGCGCTGCGCCAGAAATGGCTGATTGCTACCACTAAATTTTTATAACATTCCTGAGCTTACTTAATGCCGAAATTTCTGAGATTTAATAAGGCGAAGAATATTGTTAAAATTTAGTGTTGAAAATCAGCCATTCTTGGCGCAGCGCTTGCATTCCTGACTTTAATTGACATTTTTACTAACATTTTTTTTTTAATGATTCAAGTCCTAAACTTTTGCGATTACATAAAGCGTTATATTTTCATGCAAAAATATCGGTTTTTAAATTCAAGCAATTCACACATGCAACACAGCACGCTCATGTACCGCTCGCTGCGGAAGGGTCCATTGGAGGCTGTCGCCGAAGGATTTATTTGAGCGTTTGAACTTGCTTTAAAACCAGGTTGTAAACCAGGCTGAATTGAAAAATTGTTTCCCACAACAAGTTTTTTTAGTTGTCGCCATACGATTTCAATTGCATAGCTGCCAATTTGTATGGATTTTTGTTACCACTAAAATTTAACAGAATTTTTGCATTGTTTCATCGTTAGAAAAATCCGATTTCAGCGATTGTTCTTGATAAAATTTTGTATTAAATGTTAGTGGTGAGAAAAATCCGTACAAGTTGGCAGCTATGCAATTGAGTCCGTTTCTGAACTGTTATTAGGCTGTTCCACTAGCAGAGTATGAACTTGAAACTCGTTTTAGAATACAGCAGCGGCATGATATGGACCTGAATTTTGTTAAAATAAAATACTTCATTTACTTGAAAAGATCATTTATTGAAAGCTTTAATTCCTACAGCAAAATGAAAATAAGTCATTGGCGAGATTTGTACCAGGCTACCATGGTATAACGTTCGCCAACTCCTTGGATTTTTCAAAGAATCTCCTATCGTTATAGCTGCCAACTTTTACGCCTTTTCATAACACTATTTTTTATCAGAAAAATTAGCTTTAATACATCCCACGTTTTCGATGATTTAATAAGACGAATTTTTCTGTTAAGAAATAGTGGTAGGAAAAAGCGTAAAACTTGCCAGTATTTAAGATTAGGGATTTTCAATTTAACATTTAAGTTGCAGAAATCTTAAACGTCATGTTTATTTACAGAATTTTAATATCTTACTACGGTTAAATACGGAGAAATATTCTATTAAAATGTGTTGGTACAGCGGTATGAACCCTGATAATTCTACCAGAAAACTATAAAATGATCCCTGTGTCCCAGTCAGGAAGCAACATAAATTATAACTTACTAGCAGCCCTTGGCGATCAGTTTGGTCTCCCTTGAAATTTATGTTTGGGAAACCATGCTAATCATGTTAACATGTTACTTTTATTCATAATTTAATTTACTTGGACATCCTTAAATATAAGTAATAGAATCCCTTAAGCTAATATTAGTTTTTGTTGCATTAACATATCTCAATTTGTTGATTTTCTGTAAACAAGTTACAGCTATTGGTTTACAATAGAAGTCTATGGGAATTTGGCGAAATATTAGGATATCGCAAATTTGGCGTAACTTTTGGCGATTGATTTTGGTCGCCAAATTTGGCGATATATCGTCAAGTTGGCTACAAACATTGCGGCATTTGGCCACAGAACAGGGCCGCCCGCCCTATGGTAACCTCCCTCATAGGTATCTAGATGCATTAAATAGTGTTCAATAAACAATGAGATGCAATTCATCCGAGCGTCGCAATTAAACAATTAACAAATAAGCGCGATTTCTATGCCACGTGCGATAGCGAAATACACATATATATCGATGGCCTATTCATAGAATGGCAGTTTACGCATTTGAAGATAGACGTGATTAGGTTTTTGATTTCGAAGCATAAGTTTTTCATAACTTTAAAGCTTGCATGTCGCTTTTTAACAAAATGCAAGATCTTCCAAAATATTTGAAACGTTCTTTATTTTTTTTACTTCTTGGTTGTGCATCGTCAAAATAAATTGCAGAAGTGTTCAACATAATGAAGGAAAAAGATAAACTCGGAGATAAGCCTGCCGTTAATGTTCAAAAGTTACGTTTTTTAATTTTCTACGGTCTTTTTGTCCTATAATTTGTATTAAAATAATTATTCATTCTTTTACAATTACAAGGGTAAATATTCTATTCTCCTACGGTCAAAATTCATCAAGTTATGACAACTTAAAATGTATTATATTTCGAATCTTCCGCCTGTTTGCCTATAAGAGAAGACAGGACTAGTTGCAATCCTATGGTAAATATGCGAGCTTTAAGTCACGTTTCCTCCGAAAGTACCCGATCGATTTTGATAAAATGTGGACTCCATAATCACTGGACCGTTCACAATTCCATATTTATGGTAGACTGTTTTTTTTCAGCGACTAAAACTTTTTATTTCAGAGCAATGGCAATTTTTCAGAAATTTTCCCTTTTCAGAAATTTTTGAAACTAATTAAATTTTTTTGAAACTGTCTGCCACATACTTTCTTATATTTATACTCTACAACCAAAAAAAAAACATCAAAGTCGGTTAACCCCTTGAGGGGCGATGGGATAAAATACATCCCACCCAATTTAAACAAGATTCTCACCAGAAAGTTTTTACAAAATTTTATATGTTTAACTTTGGAGTATAATCGTTAAAAAATTGCTTTTCCTTATTTAAAAATAAAATTTTTCGATTATTCCGGTGAGAATTCAATATTTAGAGACAATTTTGCTTGCCCCTCAATGGGTTAAGTACTTTATGAGATAATGGGATTTTTACCTGAAAAGTGCGTTTTTTCAGGAGAGCCAAAAAACTTAGATTTTCACAATTACACATCTTTGCGAATGACAAATCGCAAGGATTGTCATTCCTTGACAATCCTTGACAATCTCCATTGACAATGAGTTTTCTGGTTACGTGTTGACATAACACACATGCTTGTAAACCTTTTTAAAACATTCTTATTGTTCAATCAAATGACTCCAACATTTTGTATTTTGTTTTGTATTGAACTGTGACTTCTATTATTTCAAACTTGTACTTTGCGTTAGAAAATAAAAAAAACCTAAAAGTGTTTTTGAGGGCAGACAAAACTGGGTGCAGCCAAAGAAGAAATATTCGAGCTTTAAGATCTGTTTCGTCGGAAACTACCAGGCCGAGTTTCATGAAATTTTGAATCCCTATTCACTGGATTATGCTCAAATCATATGACAAACAGTTTTTCTTCTGTGACTGAAATTCTTTATTTTAGAGTTTCAGGCAAATTTTCAGAAATTTTCTATTTTCAAAAAGATTTTTTCTGAAAATAATTAACTTTCTTTAAAACTATCTGCCACATATTATCTTATATTTATACTATACCACTAAAAATTTTTATCGACATTGCTTGAGTACTTAAAGAGTTAATGGGATTTTATCTAAAAAGTACAATTTTTCGGATAGCTAAAGAACTTAGATACTTCTAACTTGTGTGAATTTCTTGCACAGTTTTATCAAACACGTGAGTTAAAGTACATAGTGATTTTTTTTAAAGTTGTGAAATTAAAATCCTATAACAAAAGAACCTCTCATCCAAATGATCTGAAATTTCACCAGTATGCTCCCAAAGCAATGGGAATTTTTTAGCCGTGGTTAAAAAAAAAAAAAAAAAAAAAAAAAAAAAAAAAAAAAAAACTTAAAATCGCACCGACAGATGACGCTGTATATGCAGTAAAGACGGGGAACGAGCTTGTGCAAGTCACACACACAGTGGCAATAAAACGTGAAGCATGCACACCTCGCGTTCATTACTCTGATCCCTGCGATTTTTGGCTCTGGGGGTACCTAAAGAATACTGTGTATTGTGGTGGTGTTACGAACTTAACTGACCTGAAGCACGCATTGTGCACCAGATCCACAACATCCAGCCGGATACTTTTTGCTTTGTTGTGAAACATGCGGTTTCACGTTTTCCACTCGAAGCTGAAAACGGTGTACAGCACACACATTGAAAATCTCTTGCATTAGTTCCGCAGTTCTGTACGAATGCTTCCCTCCGTATTTTTTATTCCGTTCTGTTTCTGCGAAGGGGTTCGCGGTGCCTTTTCCCAATTGCTGCATTCTGTATGTTTTTGATATGCGTAATAAAGTTTTCTTTTTCTCAAAGTACCGTCCATTGTTTTCCTCCCACTGACGATATTCTTTGTTTCTGTTAACTTACAGCGCCATCTGTTGTTGCGATTTTAAGTTGATGTTGTTGTTTTTTTGTCCACACCTAAAAAATTCCCATACTGGGGAAATTTCAGGTCATTTCAGTGGTGGAAAATTGGCGCAGAGTATGAGCCTATAGACACCACTAATATTTTATAGTATTATTCCCTTTAATAAAAACTCAGAAATTCTCTCATTAGATAAGCCGAAAAATACTACTAAAATTTAGTGATGTCAATAGGCTCCTCCTCTGCGCCAATTTTTTACCACTGTCATTTGGATCAGTGGTTCTTTTGTTATAGGGTTTTATTTTCTCAACTTTAAAAAAAATCACCCTGTATATATAAACACTTGGATAAAATTTAGTTACATATAATGAATGAGTTCAAAATATTAGAATACAATTAATATGAGTGGCCGCAGCGTCCCAGTCGTGTGTTCCCTTAATGTGAGTGGGCGTAGCGTCGCAGTCTTGTCTTCCCTTCAATTTTTACAATTATTTTTATTGGTCAGAAAAAAATTGCGCATGCCAATGGATTCAGGGAGGTTCAAAGAATTTTTTAAACCATTTATTTAAACCAAAAAAATTCACTCATGTTATTTTGCTCAAATTTAATGACGGATTGCTCCGAAAATTTATAAACTATAAAGTATCAAAATTCGGTATGTTTTGTCATTGAAGAACGGCTTTGACTGAGCATGAAAAAAATCTTTCTACATAGTTGCCAACTTTTACGCTTCTTTGTACCACTTATTTTCAAAAGAAAAAATTGTCTTACATAACCTTCGAAAACTAAGGATTAAATAAAGCAATATTTTGCTTTTAGAATTAGTGGTAGAAGAAAAACGTAAAGGTTGACAGTTATGCTTCTAAGTATAACTTATATGAACAATGAGGCGTATAAAATAAAAAAAAAGAACTTTTGGAAAAGAAATGACAGGAATATTTCATCAACATAATCTTAATTCTTAATTTGTTTTGAACAGTTTTTTTTTAAATTTAAATTTCCTACGTACCTCCAAACAAGTAAAAAAAACAAGGAGCAATTGAATTTGTATATTATGCCTCTAATAATGCATACTTCCTATTCAAATATTAAAAATTTGATTAGAAATTCAGACGCTTTATAATAAACAAGATAACTGTCATTAAGTTACTAAATACAGGAATTTAAATCTTTTCCAATAGAAATAAATATAGTTTTAATTTCATGACAATGAAGTATTACACTGAGAGAGTGTCATACGTTTTACTTCTGCAATATTAACCAAAATAACTGCAATATTAACCCAACCAATTTATCTTATTCAAAACAATGTCACTATTTTTACCTTCAATACTAATTGTAACCATTTTATAAGCAAATTCCATAAAATTGTATATTTGTATTCTCGGAACCTACTTCTGTTGCCAAGAAAATTCTAAAACTGTGTTGTTAAACAAGCAGTACGTGCTTGGCTGTAAAACTCACTCAACGGTAAGCTACTAAATGTCATTGAAATCACGTATTGTATATTTAGTGTTAACGTGACGAAGAGCTTGAAGTAATTTGTAAAAATTATTTGAAAGTAGAGAGCAGATAATATGCTGTCAAAACTTGACAAAATTTCAGTAAAGTATTTGAGTGTGACACTTCAGTTATAATAAGTATATTTTGATATGTAAATAAACAAGCAAACAAACAAACAAATAAATAAATACATAGAAAACTATCTCAGTTATCCTACTAAATTGATAATAATTTTACTTTTTAAAGATTTAATTGTGTATAAAAATAACCTTATAATAATTACCCAGAAACTAAGTGAATTTGCATTTAAAGCATTTTTATGTTTTTATATAAAGTTTTATTTAACTAATACAAAATTTGGAAAATTTCAACAGCATAATCACCTAAAATTTATTATTTTTTTAACAGTAAAAAGAAATTTTTAGATTCCGTTTATACAGTCTAACATGGGGCATATGTTTAGAAAATTTCATGAAAAGATAATCAGAAGTTTTTGAGATATCCTGCGCGTTACCCCCCAAAACGCCGTTTGAAGAAAATTGACTTCAAAGTTTCGAAAATGCCACTTAAGCTATTGAGCGGGTATAATGTTAAAAGCAATAATGGGTTCTACTGGGAATTTCAAGGAAACAATTATATCAAAAGGTTCAGAAAAGATAAGAGTTTAACATGTAAAACAAATTAAAATTTCGTAAATTTTGATTTATCTATATATGCATTTAGCTAAATATCTTGTTTTACAAAAAAAAAAAAAAAAAAAAAAAAAAAAAAAACGAAAAACAAACGGAATATCTTTGACCAACTTAGTATTTATTTGCAGGGCTCCCAAATGGTCCGCCAACTGAATACCAATATTATTTTAGAAAATTTTTTCTTTTTAGATTTTTCTTACAAACCGCCTCGGAATCACCTTTGAAAGTTAATTCTAGCGCAAACCTACAATAAAATTTTCTGTTGAAATTTGTTGGTATTCAGTTGGCGGACCATTTGGGAGCCCTGTATTTTTGATAACTATTTAAAATAGTAATTTTTGCCATTTCTATTATAGAAATTCTGCATAAAAATGAGCCAATGATTGCAATTTGGAATAATGGCACAATCTATTCAGGCCAGCGTTTCCCTTAGCAATAATTTTTTTCAATGTTTTTTATTTATTTTTTAAAATAGGTATCGAATTAACACCTTCGCGGCGGGAGTCTTACGAAATTTTTAATCTTTTGTCACCGTTTTTTGAAAAAATAGAGATTTGTGTTTTTTTTAATCGAGAAAATGCCCGGATTAAATAAGACAAATTTTACAGTAAAATTTTACTGGTGAGGAAAAACAAGGATCCTGAGCGGTTTATTCAGCACGTATACGTGCCGGTCATCCACAAGGGGTTAACACCAGAACGTTTAGCTGGTGTCAATTTGACATCGATCAAATGACAAAATGTCGATTCGAACGAGAAGGTTTTTCGTAAAATTAATTAGATGGTAACTAGAGCAACCTCGGTCAAATAAATAAATGAAATTGCTATGAAAAATAATTCTGGTATTAAAATGATTTTATTAAGGTTGTGTAAAATTTCCGGACGTTCTAGTGTTATCCCGAATGGTTGTGTTGCTAAAACATTTAAATGGCCGCTTCACATCAGGATTTAGAAGCAAATTTATTTTTAAGTATGTAAACGCTTTTCTTCAAGTACGATATAAATGCAAAATTTTATTTGAAATTTCTGTGGTTAACGTGGCATTTTGGAATTAAAATTAAATGCGACATACGGGCATCCCCGGACTTACGTAAATTCGCAATTACGTTATAAATATCGAAAATTACATTTGTGAACATATTAGCGCGTTTTATACGAAGCTGCATACTTCTGACATTTATTTTATAAATAAAATATATAAATATAAACCCCAACGGTAATGTAGATTGAATATTAGATAGTTATATTTTTATTGGTATATACAATCAAATCTATAACAAAACAAATTAATCTTTATTGTTAGTTACTCATAGTAGACGTATAAATACTAATTCATAATAAATACAGTTTGTGCTTATGAAAGATTATTTTATTTTATGAGTACTATTCATTTGTCTTGCCATCTGAAAATCATACAGAATAGATTAAATTAATTATCTTTAATTATTTCTAATTTTTATAGTCGTTTGATGCAGATACAAAATTATTATAAATCAATTTATCAATGTTAGATTTATCAGTGGTGGAAAATTGGCGCAGAGGAGGAGCCTATTGACATCACTAAATTTTTGTAGTATTTTTCGGCTTATCTAATGAGAGAATTTCTGAGTTTTTATTAAAGGGAATAATACTATAAAATATTAGTGGTATCAATAGGCTCCTCCTCTGCGCCAATTTTCCACCACTGGATTTATAAATCCCATATTCCACAACATATTTTAAAAGTGTATTTAAGTTTGTTTTTATATTTTTTCACACTTTTATAGTTTATATACGAGTAAATACTCTCGAATGATGCTTTATTCATAAAATAATAAGGTGTAAATAATATATGTATATGGGTTAATCCATTTCAAGTGGTTCAGAAAATCATTTATTCGTTGCTTGACCATTTTTAAAAAATCTGAAATTTTTTATACTACAATATTAACATGATGAAAGTTCAAAATGAGTACTATTTTAATTTTATTAATTTATGTTTGTGCATGGCGGCCATCTTGGTTTCATCGTCTGCAGCAATTTTCTCACATGAAGGGTTTACGGAATTGTAAATAATTCATCGTTTATTTCTCCAATTCAAGTGCGGATAAAAGCAATTTGTAAAGAATACATTGGGCTAAAAATTTTGTAATAATGTAGTTTCCGAAACTAACTGCTTATTGGCAAACTTTAAGCATAAAGTTTCAGTTTTTTTCCAAAATTTGTTCGTTTACAAAATAAAATTATTCTAGCACGGGAAACTATGAACATGACATTTTTTTTTTTTCAAATAGGCCGAAAGTACTTGTACTCACACGCCAAGTTCCACATCAGGAACTTTCTCTTCGCTAAAAAAAATCCCAAATTTTTCAAAAATGTCAAAAATCGCACTTTTGAGGCTTTGATATCTCTGGTGGGGTACGAGGTAAAAATTTGAAGTTCTTGTTTCTGACAGTATAGTATGGTAGTTTTATGCACAAGAAATTTCAGGATGGATATTTGACTACAAGCTGAGATATGGCAAAGGCAACATTTCAAAACAATACTGCCAAACTATTGTTTTTTCGTAGTCACAGATAAGTATTTATCTCAGATTGTCACTTAAATTTATGTTTTTGATTTTTTTTTAAATAATAGTAACATAAAATAAAGCTCTTTGCAATGCTTAGCAATTAATTGAAAAAAATTATGGCTAAGGCCATACATTTTGTATGGTTTCAGTAATTTTTGTTGTAATTTTAGTAACTAAAAAAAAAACCCTCAACACTTTTACATAAAGAAAAAAATATTTTTATACAAGACCTGAGACAAAAACAGAATAGGGAAAGAAAAAAGCTGTTAATGTTGTCATACTTGTTGAGACATGATCAAACGTGTTAAAACACATTCTTGCTTGTTGGTTTTAAAACCACAATTTTGATCTTTCTCAAAATTTTAATTCTTTCTATATCTTTACTTTGTGAAAATTACTTGAGGCTGATGCATGATAACATCGTATAATGTTTCATTTACAGGAACATACTTATGATAGGAACAAGTTTCAGAGACTAGCAAGCAGCACTAAAATAGTGGTTTTTAAACCAACAAGCAGGAATGTGTTTTGACACGTTTGATCATGTCTCAACAAGTATGACATCATTGACAGCTTTTCTCTTTCCCTATTCTGTTTTTGTCTCAGGACTTGCATAAAAATATTTTTTTCTTTATGTAAAATTGATGAGGTTTCTTTTAGTTACTAAAATTACAACAAAAATTAATAAAACCATACAAAATGTAGATCTTAGGCATAATTATTTTTTTTAATTAATTGCTAAGCTTTTCAAAAGGCTTTATTTTCTGTTACTATTATTTAAAGACAATCAAAAAAAATAATTTAAACGGAACTCTGAGATAAATACTTACATGTGACTACATCAAAACAATACTTTGGCAGTATTGTTTTGACATGTTGCCCTTGCCATATCTCAGCTTGTAGTCAAATCTCCATCCTGAAATTTCTTGTGCATAATACTACCATACTATACTGTCAGAAACCAGAACTTCAAATTTTTATCTCGTGCCCCACGAGAGATATCAAAGCCTCAAAATCAAACGTGTCAAAACACATTCTTGCTTGTTGGTTTAAAAAACACTATTTTAGTGCTGCTTGCCAGTCTCTGAAACTTGTTCCTACCATAAGTATGTTCCTGTAAATGAAACATTATACGATGTTATCATGCATCAGCCTCAAGTAATTTTCAGAAAGTATAGATATAGAAAGAATTAAAATTTTGAGAAAGATCAAAATTGTGGTTTTAAAACCAACAAGCAAGAATGTGTTTTAACACGTTTGATCATGTATCAACAAGTATGCCAACATTAACAGCTTTTCTCTTTCCCTATTCTGTTTTTGTCTCAGGTCTTGTATATATATATATATATATATATATATATGTAAAAGTGCTGAGGTTTCTTTTAGTTATAAAATTACAACAAAAATTACTGAAACCACACAAAATGTAGGCCTTAGGCATAATTATTTTTTTAAATTAAATGCAAAAGGCTTTATTTTCTGTTACTATTATTTAAAGATAATCTAAAAAATAAATTTAAATGATACTCTGAGATAAATATTTAGCTGTGACTACAACAAAACTGTAGTTTGGCAGTATTGTTTCGACATGTTGCCCTTGCCATATCTCAGCTTGTAGTCAAATCTCCATCCTGAAAATTCTTGTGCATAATACTACCATACTATACTGTCAGAAACCAGAACTTCAAATTTTTATCTCGTGCCCCACGAGAGATATCAAACCCTCAAAAGTGCGATTTTTGACATTTTTGAAAAATTTTGGATTTTTTTAGCGAAGAGAAAGCAAGTCCCAGATCTGGAACTTGGCATGTGAGTACAAGTACTTTCGGCCTATTTGAAAAAAAAAAAATATGTCATGTTCATAGTTTTCCGTGCTAGCATAATTTTATTTTGTAAACGAACAAATTTTGGAAAAAAACTGAAACTTTATGCTTAAAGTTTGCCAATAAGCAGTTAGTTTCGGAAACTACATTATTACAAAATTTTTAGCCCAATGTATTCTTTACAAATTGCTTTAATCCGCACTTGAACTGGAGAAATAAACGATGAATTATTTACAATTCCGTAAACCCTTCATGTGAGAAAATTGCTGCAGACGATGAAACCAAGATGGCCGCCATGCACAAACATAAATTAATAAAATTAATATAATAGTCATTTTGAACTTCCATCATGTTAGGGTTGTTGTACAAAAAATTTCAATTTTTTAAAAAATGGTTGAGCAACCTGTATTGAACCACTTCAAACGGATTGACCCATATATTATACCAGGCAATAGAAAATTTTACCTGGCAAATTTATTGGCAGTTCTGGAAATCGGGTTACTTTATGTTTTTTGGGTCGCTGAATCCGAATTTGTAACTTCCCACCAAAATTTCCCCCCAGAACACCCCCCCCCCCAAATTTTTGTAAAAAGACCCCCAAAAAAGGTTTTTATTAAAAAAATCAAATTTTTTATTGTTTTAGGGGAAAAGTATGTAGACAATCAGAAAGTAGACAAAATTTACAAAAAAATTAGATGTATGGCTTTATGACTTAGGATGAAGGGGAAGGGGAGATCTGCCTTGGAACATGCGCGTGGTACTGCGTGGACTAAGTTGCGCAATTCCCCTTAACCTCTCGCAAGTTTTCATTCGCCCTCCCATCTCTCCTCCGAACATACCTTATAATGTTTACTTTAAGTTTTTTGGGTCGCTGAATCCTAATTTTTAACTTACCCCCAAATATTTCACCCCGCTCAACCCCCCCCCCCAAAGTAGTTGTTATTAACTTATATTTCTTATTACTTTAGGGGAAAAGCATTACGAAATTCAGAAACTAGAAAAAAATTGGAACAAATAGGATATATGATATTATGTCGTAGGATAAACGTGGAGAGAGGGGGTTGCCTCGGAACATCCCCCGCGCGCTTTTCTCAAAAACCATTTTTTTTCAAAAAATCAATTTTTGGGGGGGTTGCCGGGTGAAATTTTGGTGGGAAGTTACAAATTCGGATTCAGCGACCCAAAAAACATAAAGTTAGTCGAAATCCAGAAATAGTATTAATTTTTCCAGGTAAAATCCCCTATTGCCTGGACTTCATAACTTATTGCACGTAGCCCCGCAGTGCATGTTCAGAGGTAGCCTTCCCCCCCCCCCCCGTTCATCCTACGTCATAATGCCATGTATCCTATTTGTTGCAAATTTTCTCTAGTTTCTGTATTTCGTAATGCTTTTCCCCTAAAACAATAAGAAATTTAAGTTAAAAACAACTATTTGGGGGGAAATTAAAAATTCGGATTCAGCGACCCAAAAACTTAAAGCAAACCTCATACAGAAAGTTTGGAGGGGAGATGGGAGAGAGAATGTAAACTTGTGAGTAGTTGAGTGGAATTGCGCAACTTAGTTCACGCAGCACCGCGCGCAAGTTCCGAGGCAGATCCCCCCTTCCCCTTCATCCTAAGTCATAATGGCATATATCTAATTTGTTGCACATTTTATCTACTTTTTGAATTTCTAGATACTTTTTCCCTAAAAGAATAAAAAAAATGATTTTTTTTAATAAAAACCTTTTTTGGGGGGCATTTTACCAAAATTTTGAGGGATTTCCGGGGGAAATTTTGGTGGGAAGTTAAAAATTCGGATTCAGCGACCCAAAAAACATATAGTAAGCCTTTTTCCAGAACTACCATGAATCTTTCTAGGTTGAGCCCCTGTACGGTCCCTATTGCCTATTTTATATATATATATATATATATATGCATATAATATTGCATTTTCTTAAACAAATTTACCTAACGAACCTACAAATTGTAATTGTGAATTGTACTTACGTAAAATTCAAGTTACGTAAAACTTTACGGAACGCTTATCCCAACTCTATTCAAAGATTTAAAGTGCACTATCGATATTTGCTTTTATAATTAAAGGTGCAGATAATAAATCACATTGTTCATAAATTATTATGAGATTCAATTATTTTAAACATTTAGCAACATTATAACTATTGTCCTGAAATAATCTCTTCATTGTAATATATTAAATGAAATCTAGGAACGATTTTGTTCAGGAGAAATTTTTAAACGTAATAAGCGTTAGCTTTCCTGATTTTTTTTAACATTCTGAAATTGTTTAAAATTCGTGAAAGTGGGAATTGTATATGATGATCAATTTTGGTTGTAAAAAAATAATTGAAAACAATACAAAAATCCATTAAAAGAAAGTTATATAAGTAAAAATTATATTTATATTTTTCATTTAAATTCTTAAAGAAATGGAACAACAGGAAAATACAATAAAAAATTTTACGTGGGAATAATAATAATAGAAACATAGGTTAAAGATATTTTTTTATTTGGCGGGGGGGGGGGGGGATATTCAGTTATTAATAGTTTGAAATGGTATTTTTTAGGAAGTAAATTAATAAATAAATAAATCATATATTTCATAATTATGTGGTCATGTTTCATTTAAAAATTTTAGAAATGAAACAACTCAACTCCATGGAAGTGGAAAATAATTTAATTTTATAGAGACAAAGAAGCTATATTTGGAATACATCAAGTAACGATAATTTGTTAAAGGATCGTTGAATCACGTTAACTTCAGATAAATAATTTAAAAAAAAAATCAATACATCTTTTATAATAATTTACATTTATCACACCCATGCCTTTTCACTTGACATAAAACATTAAAAATTTAATAAATCTCGGTTTCTATCCAAATGAAAAAACTGAAAAAAAAAAAAAAAACTTTCACTTTGAAAATTTCAAGTAACAAAAATTTGTAAAAAAGAACAGTGAATTCTATATTCTCTTCAGGCTTTGTAGATCCATTTACGGCGTGTTAAGCATACTAATTAAATATGCGAAACGTGCTTAGCTGTATCATTTTCAACTAATCCATTGTACTGAATTGAAATCACGCCTTGTACATTTAGTGCTGACGTGCCGAAATATTTTTAGCAATTTATCAGATTTGTTTCAGAATAATAAAAGGATAATCCATTGTCAAGTCAATGCGCGTATTTATGAAAGCAAAAAGCCATTTTGAAATATAAAGTAATTATAATCAGTGTCCAATATTTAGAATTATTTTGAAAATAGTTTAACTATATTTTTTTCGAAATTAATTATTTCCCATCGAATAATTTTTATAACGTGTTGCAATTGTACTTAAATTAAGAATTGTAGCTTAACCCATTCAAGGGTGGTGGTTCATTTTTGGATTACCTAATTTTAATCCCTAAATGGGACATTGAGACCAGAATTTTGGTTTGGAAATTTTCATTTTGTTAAGTATGTGGTGAAAAGCTTTTACTTATTTTCTAATAAATTTGTTTTTAAAATCTGGTGGCATTCGATCAGTTCAGTATTTTACAAATAGAAGTACCTTTAAAGGGTTAAAAGAATTTGATCGTATATTCTATACTAAATGTTATAGGATTTAAGAATTAATCCCTTTGGTTCAAAGTCACATCCCACGTGACATCAGGACCACCATCTCATAGACGAAATTTATTCGGTTTCTACCACCTTTTCTTTATATGTTTACTTGTACTTTGAAAATATGGGCAAGAGAAATGTACTACAAAATTTATTCTTAAAATACATTGGTACAATCACAATTTAAAATATAGTCGTGTATAAAAAGCTAGCGTCCGAAAAGGGTTAATACAATTGGGTTATAGCGTTAAATAAAAGCTATATAAATCTCGTCTTGTACAGTAAATGCACTTAATAAATTGCTAAAAAATTCATAACGGAAAGAGTACCTTTTTTTATTTTACATAAAACAAATTAGAATATTAATTACCACAATTATTCTAACAATAAATAAGAATTAAATTCTCAAGTTTATGTAATTAATACAGTAATTTATTTTAATACCTATGATTGGTAATTATATTACTCAGAGCGCTGAACCACATCCACAATTACTGCAATTTGTCTTTCTATCGTAGTGAAGGTTTTGTTGCAAAAAACTCGCTCTGATGTCACAGTAAAATTAAACAAATAGAAATTAAACACGCAGCTTTAGGTGAAGCCGAAAGTACCAGGGTGCTGCAAAACTAAAATTGGTTACGATTTACCTCAAAACTTGCTGCTTACTTTCACATGCAGCTTTGAAACACCTGTTTAAAGCTGCTTTAACCTTTAACCGCTGTAATTACCAATTTTTTTGAAAAAGAAAAAAAAAATTTTTTGCACTCACATAATTGAATTTCATATCACAAAACTTGGAAAACTGCCAATCAAATATTATATATAGAGTGAAATACGTTTTACATGAAATTAATTAGGCCGAAAAATTTTTTCGTATTAAAAGATTCGTAAAAAAAAAAAAAAAAGAACAAAACTCACAAATATTTTCGACGCCGTCAAATTTTATTTCGATTTCCTGTTATAAAGCACTAGAAAATTGCATCCATTATGATAAAGAGCAAGTAAGAAAATATTTTTTGGTGTCTTTTTCAGCATTCTGAGATCTAGCTTGTTTGAATCAAATAAGGAAAGTTGTTTCTAAATCTTCGTGCTTAGAGGTTCTTATACGTTTTCTCTCTGGCTTAAACATACTGTGCTAAAACATTAACGTAATGGGATCCCTGTTTTTTTATAATCGATGATAAAATAGAATTGGCAAAGCCAAACTCTTTGCAGATTTCTGTTTTCGTCCTTCTTTGTCATCAACTTTATTAAGTAGATAGACCTTCATTTGAAGTGAAATAGCAGTTTATTTTCGCACAAATTTCTCAGCCATTGTGCTCATAAAACATAAGTTAATTTGCAAAAAGCACGAAATTCACTAATTTTCACCCAAAATTCAGTGTTTTTAACACAAAAATCACCAATTTCAACTGAAACTAAGTAGATCGAAAGCGAATTTTTTTCGTTTTAGACGATTTTTGTTTCGTGTTAAAAGAAAAAAATATATTAAATTACATAGTATATTGTCCAAACCGCTATATCATTTCGTGTTAATTGATTTTTCATGTTAGGTGTTTCCGTGTTAAACGTATTTCACTGTAATTTAATTATATATAAGAGATTATATAATATAAGAATATTTTCTTTCTTTTTTTAAGCATTAGCTCGATTAAAAACGTGATAAAGCAAATCGTAGTGACAAATTATGCCACTCCCGAGTTTTTCTAGGATAATAATTAATCGTCATGCAAAGAAACCCGAGAAAACTCGGGATAATAAGGGAACCTGTTAAAAGCATACTGTATCAAATTTGTTGCTTTTTTTATTTAACTTTTCACAAATAAATAGTTCTTTCAAACCACTATATTTATATTGAAATATTAATCCTGTAAATCACATAAATATGTTACTGAATGAAGTTGAAAATCTATCTTAAAATTTCAGGTGTCTAAACCTGAATATAAGTATAAAAATACAATTATAACAAAAAAAAATCACGCATTTATGGGTTAAGTTCCCCCTACGAAACAATTAGTCCTCGTACCTCTAGCTTGGTCAGTTTGGACCGATTGAGGTCTTTCAAATTTGAGCAATAACCGGGAGAGTATCTAAAACCCATCGGCAGTGTTACCAGTGGGCCACTTCTTTTTTTTTAATTCATATTTCTTTTACGTCACCATCTTTTTAAGTAGTATAATTCGCCTTATTTAACCTTATTTAATGACGTATTAATTAAGGCTAAAACAAGGGGAATTTTACCTTTTCAGAAAAATGGTGCTAATCAAGAAATCTGAATTTTAAAAGAGTAATCCATTGGTAACACTGCCCATGGACATGTTATATGCCGTCTGTATTCATTAGATTAACCCTTAAATGCCTGACTTTTTCAAAATTCATTGTAATAACGTTTTTCGACTTTCATTTTTTAAATAAATCATGGTAAAAATACATTTAAAAAATCCTTTTGTTTTAAGTATGGTTTACGGCTAAAAAAACAGATTTGTTACTAATCGGCAATACTGTCTTTATTTGAAAAAATAATTTTCCTTGATAAAATTCTATAATATTAAACCCACAAGAATTTTAGGAACTATAATAAGAAATAAATTTTACTTGCTCACTGCAGAACAAAATAGGGTATTTTGCAAGCTTCCAAACAAAACAGAAACAACAAGTGGCAACAATTCAGAAAATAAATCTATCTTTATTCTTAAACAGCACAAGTGTTGCCATCTTCATGTTGAAAATCAATTTAATAATATTTTCGGAATGTATCTTATTGGAAGCATTAGGCATTATAGCTTCAATGTTCTTAGGCTTCTAATAGTATTTTAGAGCCTAAATTGGGTATGTTGCCGAAAAGCAACACCCGGTATTAAAGGGTTAATTCTCTATTATTATTAATTCAAGCAAATAATTCTAAAAGAAATTATTTGTACTTAATTTCGGAAAGTCTTTATGTGAAACTCATATTGACGAGGTTAAATACAAAAAAAAATATATCCGCTTGTTTTGAACATTTTAATAGGTCTTCTGGAAGAACGTTTTCAAACATTTAATAAGTGTTAAAATGGAGAAAATAGAACGTGCGTGACTATTATTAATGTATAAAATATAGAATTATGTAAGTAATATAACAGAAAAAATGAAAATTACTTTTTTAAAAAAAATTAGATCATAAAGAAATATTTTTAAATAAAATAAAAATATTCCAATTAGGAAGTTTCTACATAAAATGTTTTTTCTTCTTGCCTTTTCTATAAAGGTTTTTCGTTAATTAGTAGCATTATTTTTTTAAAATACAGAGCAGAATAAATTTTATTATTCTTAAATTACCCAAAAATATCAAAACAAATTTATTCTTCAAAGGTTCATTCACACACTTAATGCAATTTTCAAATTTTTTATCCTGCAGTTTTGCATATCATTTATTTTAATGAGAAAAGGTTTTCATGCGAGTCTTTTTTTTTCTTTATGTATGCGTTATCATTTTCGTTGTTTTACAGAATATAATTATTCAAAGAGAAAATTATATTGGCTTTGAAACTTATATAAAAAAATGTAAGTAATTTAAAATATAATAAATGTCTTTTCAATATTTTTCATGCATATTTACAAATTCCATAAATTATTTTTTTATATGATATCCGTAATGTCCATTTTAACACATAAAAGTAGGTATGCTTTTGCGAAATCTGGTTTTTAACACTAGAACAGTGAAGGCGGTCATTTTGTACGTTTCGAAACTTTCATTCCGTACCATTTTTTTTTCTATTTAGAGTATGAATTTCAGTTTCCGTGACTTTTCCTATAATTCGAAAAGCTAAGATATGCCAGTGATAAATTTTCCAGTCAGCCTAAATTTATGGAGTGTTGCAGTATACCTAGAACCGCCTAAACGGTCAAAATGACCGCTGTCAATTTTAATGCACATTTATATATAGTTGATGTCCCAACAGTCCATACTTCATACAACCACACTTCAACAAAGGTTACAACATTACCACAGATAACTTCTTTACTTCACTGCTCCTTGCAGAAAAGCTGAAGTCACTAAAAACAAGCATTCTTGGCACAGTCAATTGCGGACGAAAAACAAAATTTCACAGGCCTTAAAATCTGAAAAAAAGTCTCTGTACAGCAGCCAAATTCTTGCCAAGGATGATATTACGTTGAGTTTATCAAAGGAAGAAAAATAAGTATGTTTTAATTCTAAGTTCCCGACATGCATCAATTACATTTGAAACTGGTGATAAACACTTACCAAAAACTGTAAAGTTCTACAATTTTGCAAAATTTGGCGTCGACGTGCTAGACCAAATGACACGGAAGTATTCTACAAAAGCTAATTCTAGACGATGACATACATGTACAACTGTTTTATAATTTTCACAATCTAGGAGGCATCAAATCTGAAAAATACTATCGAAAAAGGCGTTAAATACCAGTATTTTGTTAAAGAGAAATCCGCTTTCTTTAATCTTTTTATATTATTTGTAATATTTTGTAGAAGAAAATACTGGTAATTGCCTCTTTTTTGACTGTGTTTTGCCTTGACCACTCAACGCCCTGAATGTTGTATTGCTCTGGGGATAAATATAAATGTTTGTTTTCGCGAAGTTTATTCTTGTTTTTAAAAATTTCGATTTCTCACAAAAAATATTTTTTACTATAAAAATATTCTTAAAATAAAAAATATAAATAATATATATATATCAATATATAACATAAAAATTATAAAAAAAAAATATAATAAAAATTATGAAAAATATATTATTATGTCGGCAATGATTGTAAAATAGTAATAAACTATACTAAGAGTAAAAAATTGCAAGTAAACAATAGTTGAGCATGGTAATCAACATCGGTCAAAATGATCGCTTTGGCGGTTATAGGTATACGTTTTTGCCGGCTGTTCTAGTGTTAAAACATTAGATGTTCCTCCCCCTTCTAGAAGTTTTTCGTAAATAAATATCGAAGATTATTTTTTCAAGTTAATGCATTAATACATATGAGGACGTGGGTTTAAAATCTCGCCTTACCCAGAAAATCAAATTTTTGGAAATCATGCAAAATCTGTAACTGCGTTCATAGGTTTTCAAAGTAAACCTAGATTTTACAATGACAGAAATATACGATAGAAATAGTTTTTTCCTATATTCAGTGGTGGAAAATTGGCGCAGAGGAGGAGCCTATTCACATCACAAAATTTTAGTAGTATTTTTCGGCTTATCTAATGACAGAATTTCTGAGTTTTTATTAAAGGGAATAATACTATAAAATATTAGCGGTGTCAATAGGCTCCTCCTCTGCGCCAATTTTCCACCACTGTATATTGTTGTTGTTGTTGTTGTTTTTTGAGCAGGTTTATCAATATAATAGATTGATAGAGAAAACAAATTTTTAGTTATGAAGAAATGGAGTATTGAATAAAGAGGAGGTGATATATGGTGTACTGTCTACATGTTGCGAGCGAAGTAACTGAGGAGGTTGCACAATATGGTGGCTATTTTTTTTTTATCGAATGAACAGTTTCTAATTACTACCGGAGCTAGCTTTCCACCAGTAAATTTGAATAGAAAATTTCGTCCTATGTAAGCGGCTAATTAATGGAAATATTTTCATACAAATATGGTACAAATTTCCATTTGTTTTCCCTGGTGTCAGTTTGCATAGGTGTTATAATCTTTTTCACTGACACTGGCAGGAGGAAATTTGATTGTTGTCAAAATATGGCTGAAACACATGGCCTAATTACCGCTAAAACAAACTCCCACCAGTAAAAATGAATATCTGTTTCTACCATTAATTATGACTGAACCTTTGCGTTAATTAAAAGTTTAAGGGGTCGGGTAACGTTTGAAGCGTCCAAAAATCGAATTATTTTTAAATAGTTTATAGTTAAATATGAATCTTTGGGAACATTTAAAATCTAACCCCATACAAAAATTCGCATTACAAGAGAAGTTATGTCTAAAACACTTTGAGCTTTTGCTATACGATCAACGGGTTTTTCAATCTTTAAAGCCAATTTTCTCAAAACAGCGATTTTGATCATTGCGCGCACGATTTCTGAAAAGCGGTTGCCTAGAATTTCACAAAATTTTTGGTGGATGTATTAAACGTACAGAAGCACAAAATGACCTATTATTATATTTCTCAAGTAATAAGTTTAGAATTCACGGCTACTTTTGTATAAAAAAAATATCGATATTTCGAATTACTCTATTTTTTTTTTCTCGAGATCTACAAGTTTTATTTTTTTCATTGTAGGTCATTTTGAAAACACTTTATATCTGTACTCATTAAAAAAAATCTTGGCTTATTTCAGCCATTGAAATGGGAAAAATCATGCGCGCAATGCATGCAAGAATAATTCTTTCGTAAAAATTTTATTATCCTTAAAAATAAATTTAAAAAAAATCTATATATGTGTATACCTTTTCTAACAACTTTGATTGATAAAATCAATCGTTCCTAACATGCGTTTTCAATTGTATAAATAAAAGTTAATTACTTAAAGAATGACTGCAATTCTTACAGAGGTCACTTTTCCATGTACTTTATTGGTTCAAAGGTTACCTGACCCCTTAAAATAGGAGAAATTTTCTATTTTTTACTGGTGGAAGTTTCTTCGGGTGGTAATCAACACTTGCGAAAGCGGTTACAGTTGAAGTTTTACTATTTTAGGGACATGTTGGTTCCTTTTTATTAATAATTCCAAGTAGAAAACCAACAAAACGATATAAGTAAGCGTACAAACTTAATACTGGAATCGGTCGTAAATTAATACAGTTGCGCCATCTTGTGGACAGGGTGATAATCCACATACGCGGGCTTTTAGTGTGACATCATATATGACACGCTATCTACCATCTGCGCATATTTACTAAATCTTTAGTCACTCATGGAACTGAATTTCGTTGCCACATTTAATGCAAAATAATGTCGTAGCGAGAGGGGCGTCCAGACGCACTTGACACCACGAAGTTTTCTTCGCCCTGCCTGAGCCATTTGAGCTATTAATCTAGGTGAAAATTTTTACAATTTTAGTGGTGTGAAGTAAGAAAACAGTTAAGCAGCTTCCTGTAGTTTAACCCCGTCCGCTACGTGGCGTGCGACCTTGATTGATGTAACCTCGCCTTTAACCCCTTGAGGGGCAAGTGATTGTGCTCCTGTAATGTTGAACTCCCACCGGAATCTTTGAAAAATTCTATTTCAAAATAAGGAAAAGCAAATTTACGTCATTTTTTTCACCAAAGTTAGAAAAGTAAAATTTAATAAAATTTTTCTGGTGTAAAACGTCATTAATTGTAGCTGGTATATAACATATACTGCCGCCCCTCAAGGGGTTAATCTTGCGGTTACTGCTCCCATTTAAGATAGGACGCTTACTTATATCGCTTTAAAAACCAATTTGACATTTTTATTTATTTATTTATTTATTTTTTTTTTTTGTGAGTATGTGTGCAGGTTTATCAATAGAACAGATTGATACAGAAAAAACTATTTTTTAAATTTTGGATATGGCGACATACTTGCCCACTTTCAACTTAACTTCAGTAAAATGACAGTTAATTTGATCCAAGGTAAAAACGTTTCGAACCAGAATTTTTTTAAGAAATAAATTCAAATACATTCATCGTGGAAACATTAAATTAAATATATAATGTTAAATCAAATAAATTTTCGGGTTTACAAACGTCTTTAACTGGAATCAAATTAACAGACATTTTACGGAAGTTAAGTTGAAAGTTGGAAAGTATTAGGCAAGTTTTGAAACTCATGTCCTCATATCTTTCATTATACGGGTTTACAATAAAATGTTTTACAATCTGAAAAGTATGGTTAGCATCATACAAATATATAGGTGACAAAATTCTTAAGCTATTTTGTACCACAAATATTTAATCATTTGCACTCGAGAAGTGACTCTTACTCACCACTAGTGTTGCCAAATCATGCCAGATGTTGCATGGTATTTTAAAGTAATTTTCTTCGTCTTATATAATGGCAGAATTATCTGCGATTAAATATGGCGAAATAAACTGCAAATATTTAGTGGTGTCCAGATAAATTGGAGCTAAGATTTGCACGGGAAATCTGGCAACACACGTGGTGAGTGAGAATAACAGAGCTACAAACTCTCCGGCTTTTTGGATACTAGTATTTTAAAACAGAAAATGATATCATATTTAACTGGAGCATTTGGTAGATTTTAAACAATAGCATTTTCTGTATGACATTAGTGGTATACAAAAAGCCGGAGACCTGGCAACTCTGGAATAACCTCTCGAATGCATACAGTTAAAATTGAATTTTAGCTTTTTCAATAGCCTTAATCTGCCAATTACAAATGGCGAAATTTTCTATTAAATTTATATGGTAGCGTAGCAATTAGTAGCTATATAAATGTATTTTCTGTATTGCAGGAGCTGCCCCTTTAGTAACTGTTTCTTTTTTTTTTATAGAAAAAAACAAGATTAATCTTTCCAGTCAATTTCTAACGTTAAAAATCATTAAAAAATAATTATTTAATGTATTATTATAGAAGATCACAAAAATAATGTGAAACCTGCTTTAAAGCCATCTGTGACACATCAAATGAATTTCCATTACAGAAGGCTAATTCAATGGGTTTTTGTAGTGTAAGTCACATAGCTGATAACTGCTATGCTTGTTGACCACCGTTATTTTTGAAAAGTTTCCTTGACCTCATTCAATAAATGAGATATCTCATATAAAATAAGTCACATTTTTTTTCATTCTAAAATACTGGTAACCAAAAAATCGTAGCATGTGACTTACACTACAAGCACTCATGGAAATGACCAGAAATATTCCAAAACATATTCGAATAGTTAAAAAGTATGGCCTATGTGATTTTTTCTTTGAACTTTATCTTAAGTGGTCAGCTGTTGTCAAATTCAAATAAGTCAATTTTTAACACATTTCTGAATTCATTTTTAATTCGTAAATGCAAAAAATTGCGAAGTGATCCTATTGAGAAATTATGAGATTCTAAGTATATATATTTATTTTCTTTTTTGATAATGCAAAGGACTTTACACAAAATACTGTCATAGACTTTAAAATACGTTATCTGGTAAAATGTTAGTCCCTCCACGATAGCATAAAACATACACCCTTACATTTTTCAAATATTCTGGCATTACTAATTCAGATTAAAAATTTCCTTGTTAATAGTTCAATCGCAGAATTTGTAACCTAGTGTTTAATCTTAAAATTTGAAATTTATTGAGCGATGTTATAAAGCTGGATTTCTCTTAAAAAGTTGTAGTAAAATTGTACATATCGTGCTAATATCTTGGGGAGGTCGACCTGAGACAGCAATTACTATAATTCAATGTGTAATACATTTATATAAAACTGAAAAGAACGATATTAGATTGCAAATCACTCCAATCTGATGCAATATAGGCAACCAAAATGATGCTTCACTTTTAGAAATGTAAAAATATTTGAATGAGTATGTGAGAAGGTTTGAATGAGTATGGTAGATTGTTTGAACGAGTATGTGAGAATGTTTCCCCTATTTAAGCAAGCAGAAATATTTTTTAGAATCGTCTTAAGGAATAGAAATTACACAAGATACTAGATTGCAAATCCCTCCAATCTGAGGTAAAGTAGTCAACCAATATGATGTTTTACATCATGAAATGTAAGAATGTTTGAATGTGTATGTGAGAATGTTTGAATGAGTATGTGAGAATGTTTGAATGAGTGTGTGAGAAAGTTAACCGTATATAAATGGGTAGAAATACTTTTGAAATTCGTCTTAAGGAATACAAGATGCCCTCCTTGGAATTTCCATTGAATGTAAGACCACTATTTTAGATTATAAACTTCTTATTTAATATAAAAAATCACAGTATTTGTAATAACCTACTTTAGAATTGTTAATATTTTTATGCTAGTAAATAAGGCTAAAAATTCAATTAAAAGTTGTTGTGGTACTCTGCCTGTGTTGCCAGTTGGGCGAGATTTTTGAAATGCATTGTACATAATCAATACTTGCACATTTTTGTATTAGAAAAGTTCGTCTAAATCAATCTTTCTTTATTGCTCTATGTGAATATTACTACTCAGAAAAAAGCTTAAAGCTCAACCAATCTAAATTTAAAAAAAAAAGAAAAACTTTGCTAAACAGCACACAGTGTCCTGTATGCATTCAAGAAATGTATTCGGAAAAATTGGATTTATTTTTTAATTTATATTTTAGACAAGATATATTTCAAATATTGGTCTTAAAATATAGATTTATTTCAAAATCATAAACTCAATAAAATCAGAAGATAATGATTGAAAAATTAAGAAAAATCATAAATATTGTGAAGGAAAAAATAAAAAATTCACCGAATGTTATCCAAAGAATACCAAGTTACTATTACAATGTCTCAAACAGAAATAACGGAAGTAAAATCAAAAGGGGAGAAACAGTTTAACCCCTTAATTCTCGCTCCCGTCATATTCACGGGCTGTCATTAAATAACGTGACTATTTCTTTTTTATAAAAGTGGTGCCAATAAGTAATTTGAATTTTTATACCGTAATTTAATTCGAGCGTTAAGGGGTTAAGAAACTGAATGGAAATTTCTTTTTAATTTATAAAGAAAATATGATGAGTATAATAAATTGCAGGTCGAGAAAAAAAATCCATAAATCCATAAATCCAAAGTTATGGAAGAAAAATGTAAATGAAAGATTCTGTTAAATGATTTGAATAGAATTAAACAGGATAGCCCCTCAAGGGGTTTAAAAATAGTGGCAGCAAATATATTAAAAATATCGGATGACGCGGTCCCTGTGCCAGACCGAATAATTAAAATATTTATTATGGAATATTAAGCTGCTGCAAATTTGCGAATGTAATTTTTTATATTGGTAATTATATTGCTAGCAAAGTTAGAACATATATCTGAATCTTTAGATTTTCTTCTTATTTGTTTCTTTTTTAAAGCGTTGTTGGGGCGTTATAAGATGCATTGTAATTGTCGCATTTGTGACTAATTCAGCACACTGCTTAAATGAGAGCAAAGTTTGTTTGGTTTAAATCAGGAATGGCCAAACTGCGGCACACGTGCCACAGAGATACCAGTATTTATGTACAGAAAAAATGCATTGTTTAATGACCGAAGGTCTGCAATTTAAAAAGGACAAAATTACAATTCTTAGGAAAGGGTGTCAAGTGAATTTTAGACAAAAAGGTTGGCCACCCCTGGTTTAAATCTTTCTTCTGAAATAAATTATTAATATTTAAGTAAATATCTACATAAATATAGCCACCAATATCTTACGCTTTTTTTGTACCACAGAAACTTTATAGTAAATTTTACTTTTTTAAATCGTTGCAATATGTTGATTAAATAAGGGAAACATTTTTATTACATGTTTGTGGTACAGAAAAGCGCAAGAGTTGTCAGCTATGCTTAGTATTCAACACAACTTTACAATCTATGCATGTTGCATAATTTATCTTTCTTTCAAATTATGTTAATATAGATAGGTAGTTAACGATAAGTGTATATGTTCGTAACTAGAATAAACGTGCAGAATGCATGTGCAATTTAAGTATATTTATAATATGATGTCCCAAATCGACTATAAAACATCTAGCAGTTATGCGCAGTATGGAATTCATAATTAATATTCATGCAACCATATAACACGAACATATTCCATTTCGTATCGCAATACCATTAATAGCATGTATGCTTACTGTTAAATACAAATGTTACCTATTATAAATTACAATATATATATTTGAATAATAACTCATTACAAAGTTAATGGAATACAACTTATCTAAATACTCTACTCAATCTTAAACGGGCGAGACTGTAAATTGATTACGTCAGGTAATTATCTTCCATCCTGGATTTCTGAAGTTCATTTTCAGCCAAGATTTCACAGCAGTGCTTTACTGAAGCATACAATGAAGTTGATACAGATTTATAATGTTGCTTTGATGCTAAAAGATTTTAAATGTCGTTTAAAGAATTTATGTACAATTGATGTAGTTCTTATTATTCTGGTTTATGTGAATAAGATTCAATATACACGGAAATGCAATATATATATTTATTTACAGAGCGTGATTTCCTTTTGCCCCAAGTAATTAAATCCAAATAAAAGTATGTTTACACCCATTGCCCCATGAATACTAGGCATGAGCGATGACACAAAAATGGCGGCTGCAGAAGGTGCATGTTTTTCAGCATGAGTATGGTCCCTTGAATTTTGGTAACTTTTGGTAATTTTGGTAATAACTTTTTTTAAGTGCTTTCCGCTTTATTTTTCTGATCTTAAAGAAGTCAAAGAAATCTTTTACAAAATACTGGTTTCAAAATTCAAGGTGTCGTACACATGTTTAAAAAATTGCCTTTGGAAGCCGCCATCGTTGTATCAGCGTTCAGACCTAGCATTCAGTGGGCTATGTTTATACCAGAAAACTTACTCAGTTACTGAAACAACAAAGATAAATAAAAAAACACATTTTATTGAATACAATAACGCTGGCCTGTGTACAAGCAGTATTGCCAGTGTTCTACTTTTTTTTTAAATTTAGATTTCTCGATTGGCACCACTTTTCTGAAATGGTAAAAATCCCCTTACTTTCGCCTTAATTAATGTGTCAATAAAGAAGGCGAAATTTACTATTTCAAAAAAAGTGTCACCAATCAAGAAATCTGAATTCTTAAAAAGTAGTTTACTGGCAACACTGCGTACAAGCACATACTACATCACAGTTGCTTTTATACGTTGGCGAGTACGTGGATAAATGTGCCTAGGGCTCCTATAATATAGGTTTAATCATCCTCGCCATTGTGTCAAAAATCAAGATAGAACCGATGGCGTTAGCCAATGGGGACAGTGACATATCATTTTAACACTATTTCTACCGGTGTCAAATGACACCTTTTTAAAGTTATGATTTATGTTTATTTTACTCATAGTTTTTCAATGTAATAAGCATAAATGTATGTTAATGTATTAAAAATGATCTGTAATCGTTTCAAACCAAATTTTTCTATTGAAAAACCATAAATCGAAATCTTTTAAAAGCTGTCATTTGACACCAGTAGAAACAGTGCTACCCCAGCTCTGGCGGCAGACTAATACTGAGTCGTTCGAAAATATGGCGGTTATTTTGGTCAATAAGATGAATATGCGTCAGCTCCCTTTATATTAAATGCACTCTCTAACGTGAAAGCTATAACGTCGAAGAGTGTGCCTAATGCTCCCACTGATGGCGTGAGCCGTACCCCTTCTCTCACTTCTCTGTCGTGTAATAAATCTCTAACTATGGTAGATTAAATTAAAGATATTTATAATAGCTATGATAATGTTCTTAAGAGCCCTTCTGTGTCTTTGTTGATAGTACTATGAACGAAATAACTAAACGTGTTAAGTTTAAAATAGTTAAAATCATTACGAAAAATAGTGATTTGGGCCTATTAGATGCTCGAACAACTAATTCGAATGATTCAAATTCCGTAAAAATGCTTCTTGTTTAGGCTGATAAGAAAGACTTTAATTTAGTCAACAGCAAAAGCGAAAAATCAAACCTCAAACTGCAAATCCTAAGAACACTCCCTAAACCTGAAGAAAGTCCTGATTGCGATATGGGATCTGAAAATAAAAACGATTTACCCAAGAATAAATAAAAGAAAATCCCAAAACAATTATCGTCACTAGTGTTGTAAAAATTATTGAATTTATCATTAAACAAGGTGACAAGTTTAAATTCGAGACCAAAATCGCCGGTAATTTTTTGAAAAATTTTCCTGATAATCTCTGCGAATATATATATATATATATATATATAATTAAGTACTTTCAGGAAAAAATGCCCAATTTTATGTCATACCAGATAAATAAGTCCAGATAAATAATGCTGATTTTATAAAAGAAACCATTAAGCAGAGCAGGGTTGCCAGCTTGGCCTACATTTTATCCCGAAATTTTGACTTCACACCGGAACTTTTTGACGAAGATTTTTTTTTTGCTTTAGTTTGTCACGAAAAATGTCTTTTTAAATAAATCTGAAAATTCTGTTTGTATTTTCAAGTTGTGAAACCGAATTTTCTGACTACAAATGGACGCCGAATTGTCGACCCTCAACCAGAGCTACCGAGTCTCCAACTTTTTGGATACCAGGATTTTAATACAGAAACTGTTCTTTTATTTAATTGGAACATTTGTGCGATTTACAAGGTAAGCATTTTCTCTAAGATAATAGCGGTCTGCAAAAAGCCGGTATGTCTGCCTTAACCCTTTGCGGCCAAGTGTCGGCAAAAAACCAACCAAGCTTTATGTAATATGATTTTATTTTATATTCTATTTGCATCACTATATTTTAAAAGTATATTTATTAGTGAATTGCTCTTGTGCATCTTATCAAAGTTCAAATAAAAATATTTCTTTAAAAAAAAGTGGTGCCAACTGAATGAATTCGTGTAAGAGATGCCTGTACATGGGAGGAATATGTCGACCGCAAATGGTTAATTATAGCTATTTTTAAACTTCTTTATTAGTTAAACGGAATGAAAAATATGTGGCCCCATAAGTTCTTTTTTTTTTTGTTTCTGTTGCTGTTTGTGCCACCTTTTCTCTAAACTTTATTATCCAATCTCGAGCTAAAATTGTACTAGCCTTCTCTTTACTATAAACGAATGGAAGTCATAAATCCTACTCCAAAAGTCACGCTATAAATTTGTTTCAATAATACCTGGCTTTTACTCTCCGTTTTTTGAAACCAGTATTTTTTAAGAAAGATTTTTGATGCCTTATAGATTTTAGCTACAATTGCAAGAAAAACGCTCTTACATGTATGTTTCTGCAAAATGTATAAAAAAGATGTATCTTTGAAAAAAAAATAGTGGTGTCAAAATACGGATAGAGTACAAACCCTGAAACGTTTATGATGTTCCATATCAGTATCGTAGTCTTAAAAATGCCAGAGGGATTACGCTAATGTCATAAACGTCATGCGTAGAGGAATTATAGCTTTATTTCAGAAACAGGTCTATACGGAGCTTCTTAAAAAATCTAGAGGGTGTACGGCATATAACCCCATATACTTTCCGCAACACCCCTGTTCCATACTACTTTTACAGTTCCATTTTCTGGATTGGCCGTATACAGATTTAATTTTTACTAACTTCCAAATCTCTGAACGAACCCATACTTGTTAACACTAGAAAACGGTCGTAAATTTTACTCAAGTATTATAAAAAATATTTCACAGCAGAATTTTAATTTGAATGTAATTAACTTATTTTTAACTTATTTATCCATGACACATGCTTAACTTATTATAAAAAGAAATTTCTGGTTCGAATCAAATTTTTTTTTATTTGGTGGCTGTCAAAATGACCACTACGGTTGTACTAGTGTTAAATTCCAACTATTCTTATGTAAAATTCCGTTTTACTTCGCACAGTTTCAAACCAGATTATTTATTTCATATATGTTTATCTATTTAATTTCACGCATCTAACTTTTTTTAATAACATATTTATCTTTAACCCTTTATCTACTGCATTATGATCTACTGCAATTTTTTGCATGTAATAATTTTTTTTCAATTACCACAATGAAAATTAAAATATAAACATAAAAAAATACTCACGCGTGAGAAATTTAATTATTTACAGGTAATTAATTAAACTGGTACTTTAAAGTACCGTCAGTACACTATGACTAGAATATCACAACAGAAAACACACAAGGTATTTCAAATGGCACCAGAAAATATTTTCGATTTAATAAGTATTTGAAATATAATCTTTTTTTTAAACTTACAAATAAATCATTTGGTAAGTTCCGATGCCATTCATTTATTTCAACACTTTAGAATTGAAAAGGCTTTGCCCCTGAAAGGGTTAAAATAAACTATTTTTTTTAGGTTTCGATCTTGTTAGCAGTACTTTAGTTATGCGATGTATATATTCCAAGGACAACACATTATCTCGCATCTCCATGTATGCAATATATGAATTAACATATGCCATTTCTAGCATAGCAAAAACGAGCCGGTGCTTCAACTTTTTCAATTTCCTATAAAAAATAACGATGAAACAGAAAAGAAATACGAGGGAAATCATAACTACACTACATTTTAGTAATTACATTTTAAAGCAGATGGAAACGATGGATAACTACACAGACGAAAAGTAAACAAGAAGTTTTTATCCGACACCCAGTGTACTGACGGTACTTATAAGTACCACCGAGTAATTCAACTGTTAGATCAAATACAAACAACGTTCACCTAAAATAGCTAGTCAAACTGTATTCTAAGATCATAATGAACACCTAAAAAAATCCAACACTTATCTTATGCCCATTACAGGGCTCCCAAATGGTCCGCCAACTGAATATAAATATTTTTTTTGAAAAAATTTCTTTTTTGATTTTTCTTACAAACCACCCGAAACCACCTTTAAAAGTTAATTCTAGCGCAAACCTACCATAAAATTTTCTGTTAAAATTTATTGGTATTCAGTTGGCGGACCATTTGGGAGCCCTGCCATTACTGTGTTTGCAGCAATAAAATGATGAGCTTGACAATCTGTTCATTATGTCGGCCCTAAACCCATCATCTGTGTCAAAGACCTCCTTCCTCGCTAAAATAACAAACCTAGAACTACTGCTGCCATGTATCAGGATAAAGTGGAGTTAAAAGCGGGTTTTTGCAAAGTAGGATTAAAATATTAGTAATATTCACTATAGGATGAAAGTTTAAAGTGAGTGGTACTTATAAGTACTGTCAGTAGATAAAGGGTTAATTTTAACTTAAAACATTTACGTAGTTTATAACTACAGCTAGACTTTGTATTTCCTAATCGCTCACCAATAACGAGATAATTAGCTATCGATCGAGCGTAAAGTTGTTGTCAACTCGGAAGGCTTTTAAAGACTTTACACTGTTAAGCACTGTTAATAGAATATTTATTGTAATATATTTATCTAAAAAAAAGTTCTGCATAGAAACGTGTTTCACCCATATATCAACGTTTTACAGGAAAATACGGAGAAGCTGTCAAAAATGCCAACCCCCATGTTTTTTTATTTTATTCAATACATCATGCTTATAGCTATCTATAGATACCATTTTTCGCCACTGGTAAATCCCTAAACATATCTTCGTTTTATTAACCCTTTGGACTCCGGCGTCTCTTAAACGATTTTTATTCGGTCGGCACCACTTTTTCTTTAACGTTACCTTTAAGTGCACAATTTCAAAAAAATGCTCTGATTAAATAAGGTAAATTTTATTTTCATTTATTACTGGTAAAAATAAATAAATAAATAAATTTTGCAAAGAGAGATGGTGTTGCGGCGACAACGGAGTGCACAGGGTTAAATTGAAAACTTTTGAGATAAAGAAAAGTCGATTTCTTATAGGAAAATACAGTTTTGCAAAAATTGTAACATTTAGCTGGTATGCATGCTACATTTACTGAAAATATCAACTGTTCTGTTCACTATGTTCAAAATCGCGCTAATTATGACGGAAAATGAATATGACAATACTGATAAACTCATTTTTTAAATACCACCTTTAAAATTGCAAATTTTACTTTATTTGTTCAAAAATCACCGTGCTGCTGTTTCAATTTTACACGTTTGATAGAATATCTGTTAAAAATACTGCACAAAATCTACTGGAACTTCAAAGATGAAAAATAAAAACGTGTTTGATCTCACATATCTCAGCCAAAATTTAGTCACAAGAGCAATCAGGTGGCAACGAGAAATTGATTAAAAAATAATATTTTCAATCACACAAATGAATGATCGAAATAATCTGTAGATGTACCAGACGGCTATGTAGTTCATGTACAAAAATTGATTCCATTTGTATCAGCTAGTTCAATGGGTACTCCTAGTGTAAGTCACATAAGTGTAAATTGCCACGATTTTTTATTACCAGTATTTTAGAATGGAAAAAAATATCACTTATTTTACCGGAGATATCTCAGTAATTGAATAAGGCAGAAAACTTTTAGAAAATAGCGGTGGCCAAAAAGAATAGCAATACTGAGCTATGTTAGTAGTTATTATGCTAAGCAGTTACTAGCATATCAAGAAACCACGTATATTCCTGAAATTATAAAAGTGAAGATGCTATTAACCTTCTGACATCGGGCCACGTCGGGGAACTGCTTTTTAATACAATCGTACAATGATTTACACAAAAACGTCTTTGTTGTTTACTTGATTAAAGTAGAATTGTAAAATTGGCAGTTTTTTTTATTATAAAAGGCTACTAAACTAACAGAGCTTCCGGATAGATTTTTATTTTATTTTATTTTATTACAGAGTTGTGTCTCTTTAAATAAGATTAATAAAATGCTTAACAAAATTCCTGGAATTACTTTAGCTTTTTTTAGTAGAAGAAGGCAGCACGAAGGCAACTTTGGGGGGGGGGGGGGAGTTAACATCAACCCTTAATTTCCTGACAGTACTTACAACAATACCACTCCCTTTAAACTTTCCTCCCATAGTGTATACTACTTATATTCTAATGGTACTTTGCAAAAACACTCTGTTAACTCCATGTGTTTAGCATACATGGTAGCAGTAGTTCTAGTTTTGTAATTTTAGTGAGGATGGACACTATCTTTGAAACAGTCGATGTGTTTTGTGCCGACGTTTTGCTTAGATTGTCACGCTCGTCTTTTTATTGCCGCGGACACAGTAAAGGATATAAGATAAGTGTTGGATTTTTTAACGCGTTCATTATGATCTTAGAATACGATTTGACTAGCAATTTTAGCTGAATGGTGTATATATATGATTTAACAGTTCAATTACTCGGTGGTACATATAAGTACCGTCAGTACACTGGGTGTTGCAGAAAAACTTCTTGTTTACTTTTCGTCTGTGTAGTTATCCATCATTTTCATCTGCTTTAAAATGTAATTACTAAAACGTAGTGTAGTAATGATTTTCCTGGTATATCATTTCTGTTTCATTATTATTTTTTATACGGAATCGAGGAAGTTGCGGTATCGACTCTTTTTGCTATGCTAAAAAAAAGCATATGTAAATTCATATATTGCATATATGGAGATGCGGGGGAACATGTTGTCACGGGAATATAGGCATCGCACCACTAAAGGACTGCCAAGAATATCGAAACTTAAAAAAAAAAAAAATAGTTTTTTTAATGCCATCAGATTTGAATTTTTACTCATTATTCATGTGTAAAATAAAACTATGTCAATTTAATATTTTTTTATTGCTAATGTGCGAGTGTATTCTTGCTATTTAGTATTTTTAAGAGTTTAAACTTTATATGAAATACCGTGTCGATATTCTGTTAGAAGAATATTTTAGGCATGGTGTACTGACGGTACTTTAATGTACCACTTTTATTAATTACCTCTAACGAATTACATTTCTCACGGATGAGTATTTTTTTATGTATATCCTTTAATTTTCATTGTAATAACTGCTAAAAATTTACACGGAAAAAGATTGCAGTAGATGAAAGGTTAAATAATTTAGATATTTCAATTACTTTTAAGCAGTTGTTTCTTTACATGTTCATCTTCTGGTGTCTGATGAGTTCGCTTTATTTTTAAAATAAAAGATTAGTATAAGTCGTTCTCAAGAAAAATACTGGTATTTTTAAAGGTGAAATATTTTCGGTCCATTTCTAAGAATACTTGTAGTGTAAGTCACATGCTACGATTTTTGATTACCAGTATTTTAGAACGGAAAAATGTAACTTATTTTATCGGAGATATCTCATTATTTGAATAAGCCCAAGCAAACTTTTCGGAAATAACGGTGGCCAACATGTATAACAATTTATCAGCTATGTGACTTATACTGCAAAACCCATAGAACTAGCCTTTCGCTAAGTTATTTAATGTACATATAAAATAAGTTAACCCATTAACCGCCGAAAATATAAGACAGGAGGTCTTCACCGTTTTTGCTGATAAACGTTTGCCACACCAAATTATGAAAGATTAGCTTCACTTTATTTAATGTCAAAGTTTCTTTTATTAAATTTTTTAATTCAAAATTAGTGGTATCGTGAAAGTTTATTTGGGAATGCGCATTTATTTTTACTGTTGTATCAACGCAAATCCAGCGGTAATGGATTAAAAAAATTACCACGTTAATGCTTATTACCAATTTATTCAGTGGCATTACATACATTCATCTCCTTGAAAAACGGTGGTATATTATATATGCCGTAGGCTGATTGTGAAATCCGTCTCTTTGCAAAAAGCCTGAATTAAACAAATTATAAAATATGTATAAGAAAAAATGCTGTATCAATAAAATCTGCAGGTGAAGTAGATATTTTTTTCACCGTATTATTTATGTAGATGTGTATGGTTGCTAATGAAAACAGTTACAGAAATATATATAAGAAATTTTTTTTTAATAATCAAATCTGCCAATGTGACAATTTTTTATTCCTTTTTTTTTCGCATTACATAGAGAAGATAGGCAGCTGAATGATAATATTATTTAGTTAAAATTTAAATAAATGTGATGTGAATAAACCACAAATCTTTTTTTTATATTATAATGAAGGGAACGAATATCTTTTCCAACTGGATTAAATCATATTCGAGGATGGAGTATCACAGTTGACGTTTATTCCAACAGAGCGAAAAATGTCCAGACCAGGAATCGAACCTGGATACTTGGCGTGCCGTGCCAATGCCTTACCTGTTAGGCTATCCGGACGATAGCTGGCTGACATAATTCACTCTTATTTGTTGGACTTGGCTGCGAACTGCAGCGCTAGTTTCATTCATCCGAGCTATAACTATAGCATTTACATGATGAAAGTGTGTTTTAACACGGAAACTCCTGTATACCATGTATTAGGTCATAATGAAGGGAACGAATATCTTTTCCAACTGGATTAAATCAAAACACACTTTCATCATGTAAATGCTATAGTTATAGCTCGGATGAATGAAACTAGCGCTGCAGTTCGCAGCCAAGTCCCACAAATAAGAGTGAATTATGTCAGCCAGTTATCGTCCGGATAGCCTAACAGGTAAGGCATTGGCACGGCACGCCAAGTATCCAGGTTCGATTCCTGATCTGGACAATTTTCGCTCTGTTGGAATAAACGTCAACTGTAATACTCTATCTTCGAATACCCTTTTTTATATTGTTGTGCAAACATTTAATATAGATTTAAAACATTAAAATCTGTTACAGTTTCTGCACATACATGTGGTCATCCTCAGGAATATAAATCAATTAATCTAGAACAACGATCTCAAAAACTCGCTCGTCAGAAAATCGAACGTATGGCGAAAAACAGGACCAATGATCCCAAAATTGAGGAAAAAATAATATGTCATACAGTATTATGAAAATTTGAGGTTAAATATCCTATGAAGCATTTCATTTTGAGTTATGTAGTTCAGTGCTATTTCCACATATAGATGGCGACAGGGTCTTTTGTAAGACGTATTATCGTCATATCTGAAGAGATGGCTCCATTAAAATCTGTAATTCTTACGCATTTTCGGGCTCATTAGTTGTTTTTTCCCCCATATGCATGATTTTTTGTTGGACGAGATTTTGACATTTTTGATCCAGCTTAATTCTTTTACATTCCTGAGGGTGGTCACATACATGTGTTGAAACTGTAGAAGATTTTAATGTTTTAAACCCCTTCGGGACGGAAGCCTTTTACGAAATTTTTAATCTTTTGTCACCGTTCTTTTAAAAAAGAAATTTGTGTCTTGTTGAATCGAGAAAATGCGCTGATTAAATAAGGCAAATTTTACAGTAAAATTTTACTGGTGAGAAAAAACAAGGATTCTGGGCGCTTCATACGGCACGTATACGTGCCGCTCGTCCCTAAGGGGTTAATCAATATTAAATGTTATTACACCAAAACAGCAAAATATTTGTGACTTATTCAAATCCATTTATTTAAATTTTGATTATCTATCGTGTAATAGGCCACAATTGTTTATAGAAATTTAGTTATTTTTACACGTTAAACGGCAAAATAAAATTATTCAGTTCCTCGGAAGGACACAGGGTTATGTTTTTTAATACAATGCAATGAATTAACAATAGTCCTGTTTCAAAGCAATACTTATACTTCAATGAAAATATTGACGGTACACGTACTAGTGTGGCATAGGTGCCAACTCTTACGATTTTGTGTACGAAAAAAATTTAATAGAAATGTGTGCCTTATTTAATCGGCAGATTACGGCGATTTAAAAAAGTAAAAATTACTATAAATTTTTTTTGGTACAAAAAAGCGTAAGATGTTGGCGGCTATGGTATGGCATAGCGTCCCGGCAAATAGTGCTGGAACAAGTATTAGTGTGTCATGGCTGTAAATGCGTTAATGCATTTTGTGAGAGTGCTTGGTACTACCTGACAGCATTTTAAACAAATGGTACCTGAAAGTATCTAAAATTATGCAATTTACAAAATAAGCTTTCGCATGAAGTTCCTCGAAATTTATTTTTTTTCACACGTAATTTTTCACTAGTAAGGGTCACAAACTAATTACTGGCAATGAACCAAGCTACCGTTTTTTCATTATAAATAAAGTTTCCTTATTTTATGACATACACTTTAAGACGAAGTCGGGATTTGTGAAGGCAATCGCTTTTTAGGCAAAGAGGTTGAAGTTCCCTACTACACATGATATTCTACAATTCAGATATGCCAAGTCTCAGGCTTTTTACATACCAGTATTTTAATACAGAAAATGTTATTTTATTTAATTGGAACATTTGGACTATTTAAAACAAAAACATTTTCTGCAAACTAACAGTGGTGCGCAAATGCCGGACACTTGATAAATCTGTTAATTCATTTATGGTCAGTTATCAGACCATATTTTTGAAACAATATTATTATTATTATATAATTTAAAATTCATAAAATGGAGTCTTTCATATTTTGATCAATTTTGGTGAGAAAATTACATTTCATGCTTTAATTTTTAATATAACGATACTTTTTTCTTTAATATTGCTTGCAGACAGAAAATATTTATTTCAGTTGAAACATATTTATTCATCCAAGCAGATCATAATATCTCATTTAAAATATTAAAAATTTAAAATATAAATATGTGTATAGCAGACACCTCTTACGCTTTTTGTACCACAAAAGTTTATAGAAAATTTTGATTGTTTAATCGGCAGAATACGGCGATTAAAAAATGTAAAATTTACTATTAAATTTTTGTGGTAAAAAAAAGAGTAAACGTTGGCAGCTGTGTATATGATTACCATATTCGATAACTAACGTAAGGTTGCTGATCTAAATACTTAACAGAATGTTTGGCAGAATGCTTCATTAAACTTTTGCAGGACTTTAACATTTTCAGGAGCAAGACACTTCCATTAGTAAAATACTGAAACGAATGAATGACACCGGAATTAACAAACAAATTTATTTGAAAATAAGTAAAAACTTTTCTTTATATACTTAACTAGGGGGCTCGGCCCCCTACGAGCTGCGCTCGCCAACCCTCGTCCAGATTCCGCAGACTCTAAATGCATGCTAATTTGATCGGCTTTAAAAAGATTTCGAAAGATTGAATTATAATTTAAAAAGCAGTGGCGATCTCCCTATAAAAGGATTTCTATTCATTTCTCTTTGATTGGAGAATTTTAACGCCAAATCCGCTGCGGTAAACCTTGATTATCCCGTCGACCAATTTCGCCAAATTATATAAATCGCCAAACCACTCGCCAAATTATACAAATTGACATAATTTTTATTTTAAATAACGAAAGAACAAATAATTTAGTACAACATTAATAAAAATATAAATAAAATGTCGAAACAAAAATAACTTGATGACGTAGACATGTGTAACAACATTTCAAAATAAGCTAATATAAAAGGAATTAAGTAAACAGAGTCTTTGTCTCCTGGTATTTTTTAACAAAGCGAAAAGAAAGTTCTTTTAAATGAGACATTTTAAATTAATCGTTTTTAATCTGACGTAATTTTGACAAGCCTATTCTTTCTCTTTTAAATATTCACGTGAAAATACTTTTGTTAGAAATGAAATATTATTTGCGCTTTCCTAATGAAAATAGTTGAAAAGTATCCTCTCAAAATATCAAATAAATGTCTAGCGCAATTTCTAAATTTAAACCGTTTTGCAATATTATTTTGTGTTCATTTTATGTAATAACTGTAATGTGACGTAAATATGACGTAATTTCTGCTATTTAAGACTTCTAACGCATGTTAATGAATTTACTATTTTACAATATCCTTTCTCTTTTAAAATTCACGTGTATACTTTTTATGACGTAATTTTTAATAAGTTCCTGCTTTTTATACATAATTATTTAATTCTAATTCCAAATAATTTTTTTCTGTTTATAATAGTCACGTGTAAATAAATTTTTAATTTGAATCAAACATTATTGTTTGCGCTGTTTATACATTTGGCAACAGTATAAATTAATACCATTTTGTAAAATAATGTAAAAAATATCTCTAGAAATGCTGAAAATTTGAATTTAAAATAGAAATAAAACCTCGAAAAATGAGTCAAATTAAAAAAATAAATTAATTCTGCACACCGGGAAATTATAACGTATAAAATGATCTAAAAATTATTAAATTCCGATGTATAGTTTTTGCTCCTATAAAACGTTTTTAGTGAAACGATTTTGTCCAACTTTAGTATTAAATATCTCTTAAAATAATTCTTCTATTTGAAAACTGTCTGCATCAGCGTGTTTATCAAACACTTCTGCATAATACTACAAATTTTCATATTTTTGTATGCATTATTTTTCTTAATATTAACGAAGAAAGACCTCCGGTCACAAAAAAATCAAAACCGGCGGCGGCGGTGGCGGTGACAGCGGTAGTTATTTTTTTTTTAGAATAGAGAGATAAAACAGAAATTTTCAAAAAAAAAAAAATTCTTGTGCCAATGTTTTATTTAATGAGTAAAATTATATGGTTCAAAAATGAACCACCGTTCTTGAAGTGTTTAACCCATTAAGGCCTTGCGTTGCCATGAGGCATACTTGACAACTTTCCATAAACTTCCGTAAAATGTGAGTTAAATTTACCCAGGTTAAACACGTTTTGAACCATAAATTTACTAAAGAAATTAATTCGAATAGATTTCGCAGAGTAACATGATTTTAATTATATAATGATACATCAAATAAATTTCCTGGTTAGTAACGCGTATAACCTGGGTTAACTCATCTCACATTTTACGGAAGTTTAGTTGAATATTGGCAAGCATGTCATAAGGTCACAGCACAGCTGCCTAACGCTTTGCGATATGAGCACGTAAAACGAAAAGAAAATACAGTGCTCCCACTGGTCAGTTTTTTTTAAAACCAGCATTTTTTTTTTTTTTTTTTTTTTTTTTTTTTTTTTTATGTTAGATTTAGTCAGCAATTTCAACGAAAGCGTCTTTCGAGGCAAGATACTATGAAACTTATAAAGAAGATTTTTCTTAAAAAAAAAAAAAAAAAGTGGTGTTCAAAAAGCCGAGTGGGAGCGCTGAAAATACTCACATTCATTGGTGAAAATTACTCCGCTTTTATCAAGAAATACAGTCGAACCTCTATTTAACGAAGTCGCTAAATCCCGGAAAAAAGTTCGTTATATGGAAAATTCGTTAAATAGAGATTCACCGTTTAAAATATTTTAATCTACATAAAACAGATTTTAAATTCATAAACACTAAATATTTTTAATAAAAGTAATTAATCACACTTTTTTTTAATAAATTATATCTATTTGTTTTATTTATTTTTCCCACTAATACCTATCATCAATTCATTTGTTCTATGAGTTTAAATCTTTGAAATCTGCGAGGAAAACAAAACATTGTCCGGGAATACATTGGATTTTCAGTTTAATATAAATAGTTTTACATTGAAATTAACGAGTTTTAATGACATTATCGTATTCAATATTATTATAACAAATAATTTTAACCATACATTACCACATGCGTCCTGAAATTGATTTTCTGAAAAACTCTGTTAATTTTACCGGGGTTGTTCATTTTAAAAAGTGCTTTCTCTCATTATACGTTTCGCATCTTTGCAATTCACCAAAAAACCCTTCATGCGTATTTTCTTTTAACTGTAATCCGCGCCGGATTGTTTCAAATTATTTCAGCACTTCATCATACGAAGTTTTGTTAATTCCTGCATCATGATCATTTCCATCTTCATCATATTCGTCTTCATCGGAATTCATTTCTGTATTTTTTTTTATTTTTCACACTGTCGAAAATATCCAATTGGTTTAGAGTTTCCGAGGCCTGAATTTCAGAATTAAATGAAATACAATCATCAAATACAATAATAGCACATCATAGATAATTTCTTCTTTTTTTCTCTCAGCTGTATCCACATTTTTAAAAGTTACTCTAAGGGACTATCGTCTTCGTCCTCCGTACTTACCGAATTCTCACTGCTGACAAAGCATGCGCCACGTTAAACCCGTTCAAGGCCATTGAGCATCATAAAATGTGTTAAAAGGAAGAATAAGTTTGAAATATCCAGAAATATTTTGAGAAATAGGTAGAAATAAATTTAGATCACAAGAAAAAGTTCGTTAAATAGAGAATGCTCTTCGCTATTTGGAGGTTATTTTACGAAGAAATTCGCGAAATGTTCTTGGTTCCAAGGACAAGTTTGCAAAATGGAGAAATTCGCAAAATAGAGGTTCGTTAAATAGAGGTCCGACTGTATATTTCATTTCTAATAGAGTGCTATGAAATTGTTTTTTTTCATTTTAAACAGAAGCATAATTCCGGCTTTTTTGGTTAAATATACCACAGAATTTTATTTTCCGACTGTCAAAAGACACCGAGATTTTTTTTTTTTTTTTTTTTTTTTTTTTTATGCAATTTGCTTTTATAAAGCAAGTGAAGAAAAGAAATCAACTTGTTTGTAAAGTAAGCCAATAATAAGTATTCAATAATTTCAATCTTCTTGAAACAGAAGTACTTTGCTCCTTATAGAATTAAAACCTGCTGCTGGTATTTTATTAAATGATATCTAAGGACATTTTTATTCATATAAATAATTTCAATTAATACATAAATTTCTGTACATTACCTGAAAAAAAGTTCTGATTTTGAAAATGTTTAAAATTCATTAAATCGGGAATTTTATATAGTTATCCATTTTGCGCATAAAAAATTATTTTAAAAGAAATCAAAATGCCATTAAAAAGTAAGTTATATCAGTAGCAATTGTACTTATATACTTCAATTAAAAAGTTTATGAAATGAAACATGTAAAATTACGATTTTTTTTAAAGTAAACTTTTTTAAAGAAAATAAAGTCGCTTTGTTTGGAGTTATTAAGTTAGTGATAATTTGAAACGGGGTTATGAAGAAACACGTAATCTTCATAAAGCAAAAGTTTATTGGATTAGAAGTAATTCAATAAACAACTAAAGAATTAAGCAACATAATTAATGATTTTGTATTCATGTTACATTTGAAACTTTTTGAAAAGGAACATATGCCTATTTCTATAAAAATGGAAAATAGCTTAATTTTATAAAAATAAAAGAACTATATCAGGAATTTGGAATATATCAACCAACGATAATTTGTAAAGATATAACGAAATCACGTAATGTTCATTCTGATAAACCCATTTCGATAAGAAATAATCCAATAAAATTTGAGAAATTAATTTCTACGTGTCACAATTTTGCTTTTATTTGTCAAATAAAACTTTAACCGATAAAAAATCTCACCATCTATCAAAATAGAAAACATATGAAAAAATAAAAATTGTTTACTTTGAAAATTGAAAATAATAATAAATTTCCAAAAATATCACAGAATTCTATATTCTTCACACGTTTTGTTGATGCGTTTGCAGCTTCTTAAGTATTCTATTTAGAAATGCGGAACGTGCTTAACCGTATCATTCCACACTAACCCATTACATTTAAATGAAACAAGTCTTGTGCATTTAGTGCTGTCATGCTGAAATATAATTTAGCAGTTTATCAGAATTGTTTTATAATAATAAAATGACAATCCATTGTCAAGTCACCGCGCGCAATCGTGAAAGCAAAAAATTTGTTTTGATATCAGTCAATTATATACTGTAACCATTATTATGTATTAGGGATACCAGCAAATTCTGTCGCCTAATGTACTTTCACGCCTACTTTTTTAAAATTCAGATTTTTTCATTGGCACCACTTTTTTGAAATGGAAAAATCCCTATCGTTTTCACATTTCCCATTTAGTTGATAGGAATATTACCATTTCAAAAAAAGTGGTGCCAATGAAGAAATCTGAATTTTTTAAAAGTAGGCGTGACAGAACATTATGTGACAGAATTTTCCTGTGCCCCTATTAGAATCATTTTAAAAGCAGTTGAACCCTTTAAGCGTCCTGCAACATTTTTCATTTATGTTTAATGATTCATAAAATGATAGCTATGAAAAGTATTTATATGGAGATTTGTTTATGATTACTTTACATATTTATTTGTTTTGTGCGCTGCAAAAAAAATAACATTTATATCATTTTTGTGTTACATATGTCCTTGAATTCAAACATTATGTGACGGAAAAACACAGCTAGGACTCTTGAAGGGAAGGGGAGGGATATATTTTATCCCACCTAATGTAAATCATGATTTGTACCAGAAACTTTTAATTAAAATTTACTTTTCTAACTTTGGTGGAAAAAAGTTAAAGAATTGCTTTTCCTTATTTTGAAGCAAAAATTTTCGAATATTCCTTTGTGAGTTCAGCAATACAAAAACGCAATTGCTTTCCCCTGAAAGCGTTAAATATTATTTCTCTGAAATTAAACCGGGAGGAGTCTCGTGGGATGTGACATACCCAGGGTGCATACGGCTTTTTACAATTGCCACCAATATTTTTCAAAAAGTAATCTTCAACTTACTTTAAATCATAATTTTTAACAATCGTCTCCCACTAAATAAGGTGACGATTATTATTTGCATTTATTGGTAACAAACTGAAAACCGGTCATACCCTGTTTTTGCCCGACTTCCCCCGAGTTAAATTCTTTAATTCTTTCCGCAGTGTGCCCTAATTTTAATTCAAAACTTACGAACGTCACAAAGAATATTTTAGTAAAATATTGCTTTTAAAACGAACGTGTAAAGTAACGTGATTTTAATATCTAAAAAAGTCGTTTGTAAATCCCGGTGTCAGTGAATCATTTCACCATTTTACAACAAAAATTGTCTGTGCCGGAAAGGGTTAAATATATATTTTTTTGTAATTTGCTGCAATTGTATCAATTTGTGCAATCTAAATAAAAACTATAGTTTAAAAGACATTGATCAAATTTGTAATGCTTATTTTCATGGTATCTTAAAAATTAGTACAATTGTAATTCATCATTAAATGTACCCTATATATATAAAATCCTAATGAATCGAATTAAAACGAATTGATGTAACGATTCTATGAAACGACTGATTAAACAACTGATTACGTTTCACGGCGATTTCTCCTAAAATATGGAATACTTTGCGACGAAATTAACACCAAAAATCCGTATTGATCCACAGATCTCAAAACTGGTATTAGAATTTTAAAATTAGATTTAGTTTTGGAAATATTATTTTTTTTAAATTTTAAATAATTTTTTTCTAATGATGGCAACTCAAATTTTAATCATAACAGATTTTTTTTTCATATTTTAGAAAAGGTTATTTTAAATTAATTTGGCGACGAGTTTGGTCTTCCTTAAATGTATGCTAAGAAATGCATCATATTACTTTTATTCAGAATTCAATTTGTATTTCATTATCATTTTATTTAATACAAAACTTTCATTTAAAATTGAAACCTTTAAAATAAATGGCTTTTACTTCATTCGTTTTTTTTAAATGAAACGAAAAGAAAAATATTAGACACAGATGTCATATACGCAACGGGGTACCTAATTGGCGCCAAAATGGCGTTATCTTGCCTGACATGGTAACCCGGCTATTGTTGCTTATTTATTAATAAATGTTTATTTGAATTTATTTTCTTTTTATTTACAAAAATGTTATAAATTGTTTTGTTCTATAGTTATTAATAAATTTGTTTGGTACTTTTCAGTTAGCCGGCCGCCAGTGTTTTATACACATATGTATATACATACATATATGTAAATATACATATATATTTACATATATATATTTGTGCATATAGACAATATTTGTATATGTAAATATATGTGTATTTACATATACGTATGTATATAAATATGTATATAAAACACTGGCGCCCGGCTAACCGAAAAGTACCATTTTTTTTATTTATTGTTATTACATTTTAAAAATAACAGAAAATAAATTAAAAATACATATGTAACAGGTATTTGAAAACGAGGTTTTCGCCAAATTGTCGTAAAAAGAAATCACGCCAAACCCGGTGTGTATGTGACAATGCAACAAATCATGAGATTTTATTTCCACTTCAAAGCAATGTTTTAATGTTATTAGTTCTCCCGTCGACCAATTTCGCCAAATTATATAAATAGCCAACTTATACAAATCGACATATTTTTCTTTTAAATAACAAAAGAACAAATAAATTAGTATAACATTAATAAAAATAGAAATAAAACGTCGAAATAAAAATCACTTGAAGGCGTGAAGATGTGTAACTTCCTTAAAGTCAAGTGAATGTGACATTTACGATCAACCATTATTGGCATTTAATCTTATAGTTTGGCGACAGATTTTTGGTCGATGGGATAACCAAGTAGGACCGTTTTAATTTACCACTCGAAAAAAAAAAAATGCTAACTGGCGAGTTAAAAAAAAAGCTATTGGCGAGATTTTCACCCGGCTAACATAAAAGTACCAGGAATTATTTGTGATCATGACAACTTTTATGTAGTTTTATTCGAAAAAATAATTTTGATTCTTTAATCAAAATGGAAACCTTTCTTATGAAAAGCGAAGGAATGAGCCCGTTGTATATGGCAGTTACATGACTTGGACTATTATAATATAAACGAAATAATGGGGATAGAATAATATTCGACGACTTATTACACCTGTGGCTGGCTAACATTAAAGCACCAAAATGGCCGCCTGGAATATAAAAAGCGAAGCGATCCGCCTGGAGCTGTTGGTGATAGTCACATGACTTAGGCTATTATTATAGAGATTGTTTTCAATTTTAAAAACAGCGCGAAGAATAATATTTCCTAAGTATAAAAAAAAATTATTTTCACGTGACTATTAAAAACAGAAAAAAAAACTGTAAAATTACTATTAAATGAGTACGTGTTAAAGGCAGGAAAATATTGAAAATTATGTCCTGAAAATTGTATTTACATGTGAATATTAAAAGGGAAAGGAAACTTTAAAATAATAAATACATTAACATGCGTTTAGCCCTTTCACGGGCAAGGCACTTCTATTCGTAAAATCTTGAAATCAGTGAATGGCACCAGAATTTACAAACAAAGTTCGAAATACAAAAATGCTTTTGTTCACTTACTTGATCACCCGACCGGAGCACCAACCAAAGAATGGCATAGGATGTAACGCTCCGGTGGAAAATCCCCACAACAATCACCGATGCCGGACATCGGAAAGCACCCAAAATAACAAGGAAAAAGGCACATATTCTGACGAACTTACATAGTAAATCGTAAATTTACAAAACAATTGATGTTGCTTTCATCGTAATAATAAAAATAAAAACAAAAGTGAAGTGACTTAAATGTATAACAAAAGTTAAGACTATAAATCCTTGTTCAAGATTATGAAGTGTAAATGTTCATAAAAGTTCACTGTTCACTAATGTTCAAATGAGTACAGTGTTCGAAAGAAAAATGTTCATAAAAGTTTTATATAAGAAAAACTAACTTGAAGAAAGATCACCATAATGTTCAGACCTCAAGAGAAAATCACCGCCAACAAAAATGTCAGACAAAGGACAGTTACTATAAAAGGCACAATGTTGTGCCTTTGATGTAGTGTCAGAAAACCACGTAATGTCCGTAGCGAACCACTGATGAGTATTAACAGTATGATAGAAGTAAATAGTTACAAGTGTAAAAATTATCAAAATTTATACCTAATAAATGAGTATTCCCTATTAAGTGCGTCGTACATAGCACACAGTTTTCTATAGTTTGAACGGGTGATGAGAACGTTTCGAATGTTCCATCTCAGTGTACAATTCCTGTTGAATTTAAATGTACAAGGCATTAACGGACAATGTCCAAACAAATAATGTTGTATACTTCCTACATCACCACAGTTACACCTGTTTTTTGGACGTTTTCCTATTTTAAACAGATACTGTGGAAATGCTCCATGTGAAGAAAGAAAATAACCTATCACCTGGGATTCACATAGAAATAAATCGTTAACCCTGTTTAATATCGCATAAGTATCTCTTCCCTTCTCCGAATTTTCCCAAGAAACCTGCCATTAATCATGTAGAAGTGTTTAAAATGACGCTTTAAAATAGAAGTTGGTGCAGGAATGCGTAGAACTTTAACATACAGATCATTTATAATAACTGATTTTGCCAACATGTCCGCTCTTTCATTTCCTGATACTCCAACATGCGATTTTATCCAGCCAATATATATGACTTTATTATGTAACATGCGCAAAGAGTTGAAGATATTAAAAAGCTGACCGTTACATGGAAATAAGCGCTGAAGAGCGTAAATTGATGACAAGCTGTCAGTATAAAGATGAAATGAATCATGCGGGGAGTCGATGCACCAACTGATAGCCTCGTCTATCGCAGCCAATTCTGCTTGAAAAACAGAGTTATAGTCATGTAATTTTAATCTCATGTCTAGCATAAATGAATCCCTATACCGAACCGTAAATGCAGCTCCTACACTGTTCATCATTCGAGAACCATCAGTATACAATATCGGATGATTCACCACTGGTACTGTATCAACCACTGGCTTAACAAATTTTATATTTAAGTTTCCAAAGAAGTAAGGATAATTATATGTCCTCAATTTATTCATAAAATCTTCACCTTTAAAACACATATTGTCAATCAAAACTGTACCATTTCCATAAATGATATTATAACGCTTAGAAGACAAATTCAGTTCTATGTCAAGTGGTGGAGCACCCACCAAAACACACAATGTGTCATTAGAAATCGTACGATATGCCTTTAAGACAGATAGCAGACACAGATGTTGACATGAGAGTAATCTTGTTATTCCATGTTGCTTTAAGTCAGGTATCCAGATCTCATGCCCATATGAAATACCTTTCTTCAAGACGGTATTGTACCATATTTTAAGATAAATAGAAGGAAGACCTCTATCACGGATTCTGGTTTGGCGCATTTTACACGTGAAATCGTTAAGCCGAGTTCTAATCATATCTAAGCGATCCATCCAGCGAAAATTGCTGTCAAGTAGAAATCCCAAATAAAGAATATTGTCCTTTACACTGATACTTTTGTCATTATGTTTAAAAATTGGTCTTCTTTTACTAAGAGTGTGGCTCCCAAACAGCATTGCGGCTGACTTCTCTGCACTAATTTGCAAATGATGTATAGAACAGATATCCGAAAAGTGATGAACACTAGTATTCGTTTTATGTTCTAGCGCAGAGCGCGTATCTGCGCCCTCTATAATAACGCTATCATCAGCATAAGAAATAATCAGTAATCCTCTCTGCTTGCAACTCTTTAACCCGAGAGTAGTCGCGACATTTTTTAGAACGTTAGTAGTCGCGTTCGGTCCATTTGCCGCCGTTACCAGCAGGCCGAAAACGAAGTGGAAACATGCCGGTGTTATCAGATGATCGAAAACGGATAACGTAGGGTGAAAATATTGACCGAATTTTAAAAGATTACAGCAATTATTCATTTTAAAACATTTTACAGCAATTATTTATTTCACAACCTTTTACAGCAATTATTTATTTCGCTTAAGTATATATTCAGTTGGCATCTAGATAAGTGTTTTTAATAACTCTTTCTTCGTTTTGCATAAATACTTAAAAGTAAATAGTAAATGATTTGATTGAATTTCTGATGTTACTATGAATCAATAATTAGTACGAAAACATTTACGAATATGAATCTAAATTCGCGATAGGGTTTTTTTAGTTATTTATTTATTTATTTTTTTTTGGAAGGACATAATCAGAGTCAGGTAGATTTTTATGATACTCCGGCACTCTATATCCATTTAATAAAATAAAATTAATAAATTTAGCATCAATATAATACACTGACATTAAATTGAACAATTAAACTGAAAATAAAAATGGAATCTATGACATGCAACACAAAAACCAAATACAATACCACTAATTTACCAGCATATTATATATATACTAGAAAGGTAGCCCGTCAAAAATGACGGAAATTTAGATATAAAGATATATACAACTCATGTGCAAGAATATGAGTTTTCTCATTTGTTCCACAGTGATAGATGAAAATAACACATTTTAAGAACGAAACACATTTATGAAAAACTGTGTACAGTAGAAGACCACTAATCTGCACAATTCCAAGTTTTCTGCAGATTTTTGCGGTCATGTCTATTCAGTCTTTGTTTACATTTTTTTTAAATTCACATATTGGACAATTTAGATTATTAAGCCTTAAAAATAAATAAATTACACACTTGAAGTAAGGTAAAAACTATTAAATTATCGTATACGATTTCATAAAATGGTATTATATGGTATTATATGTGTGTGCTTCACGATCTTGGTTACGACTTTGGCGAAATTGGCTGCAACTTGTCATAATTCTAATAGTGTGGCCCTCTATAGCAAAAAAGTAACCAGTTTTTAGTAAAATTTCTGATATAAAGTAGTTTTCAAAAACTTGTGTAAAATTGCAGGCCCTTCTCATGTTATGCCAGTCCTGGGAATAATATTTCTAACACTGAAGAGTTTCCATGTATATGTGGAATTTAGAAAAGCTTCTCCAAAAGAAAGGTCCTGAAATGACATTGTAATTCCTCTAACTTCAAAGTTTAATCGGGCCCTGATGTTGTTTACTGAAATCTAATAAATACAGTTATTTTGAATATTACAACCGAATTTAACAGCTAAACTTATTTAACTTAAACTCGCTGTTACTTCCGGATGTTATTTTTTAGTATTAAGAAAGAAAATTATTTAAATTTTTCAAATCATGCACATTTATAATTTTTTTCCGTCTTTAATAACTAAATAATGAAAAAATATGCTTTTGTTCTGATCTCATAAATACGACAATAAAATAATGTAACTAAGAGACATTGCAAAATTAAATCTTTGTGATTTCAAACCATAAACAAATGATACCGCCAGCATTTTACATACTATGACGTCATTAGAATATTGTCCATTGATTGTTGGAGAACTTACTTTGTGAATGATTACCTCAATGTTTTAATATTTTTTACGGTTCACGATGAATGAATCACTTGTGTTTGTTTAGGTTTATGGAATGAGATATTAAGCCGTGAACCCAATTTCAATTAAAGTTATCCAAAGATATATGTATTTTTAATCGAAATTAAAAACAATGCTTTAATCTCGAAATAAAATGTTTTAGTTTGTATAATTGGTTATTTCTGTTAATTATTTATTTAGGTACTTTTCCATTATAGCGCATTTTTAAAAAAAAGCTTGGCGTAATTCGGGCATCAGAAAGTGAGATATGTTGCCAAAATATACAGCTATGAAAACAAATCTAATGAACTTTTATTTTTGTTTATATATGCACTTATATACATAAAAAAATCGTTTCTAAATATATATAATATTTTTTTATATACAAATTACGGCACAGATTTCAGATATGAACCGGGATACCTATGGCGCTAAAATGGTGTTATTTTGCCGGCTATTGTTTTTTATTTATTAATAAATTGTTTAGGCACAGATGTCATATTCGCCCCATATTGGCGCGGCTTTTTTCCGACGCCGATTTGGCGAAAACATCAACAGCATAAGCAACAACATCCGGGTTACCATATCAAGCAAAATAACGACACTTTGGCGCCGGTTAAGTATACATTGCGTATATGACATTGGCGTCAGAAAAAAATCGCGCCAATATGGGGCGAATATGACATCTGTGCCATTGTTTATTTACTTTTATTTTCTGTTTTTAAATTATATAAACTGTTTTGTTCTATAGTTATAATTCAAACTTTTATTTATTTATAGTTATTTCCTTTTCAAAATGATAGCAAATAATTTAAAAATATATAAGTAACTGGTATTCGAAAGCGAGATTTCTGCCGAATTGGCGCCAGAGAAAAATCACGCCAACCCCGATGCGTATATGACATCTGTGCAAAAAATACTTCTGTTTCTTTATAAAAATGGATAAATAGTTTTTTTTACATTAAATAAATTGTATACATATGCAAAAAATTGCTTGTGAGTATGAAGCAGTAAATAGGTTGTCAGAAAATACGTTGGCAAACTTCTTTCTCGCCAAGAAACTTTTCTCCGAAGTATTGTACGTACATAAGTAATAATTGCTAGAAATGCATTTTTAATTATGATATGCGCTTTTATGTTTCACTACATTTATGCATACTATACCGTGTGTATAAATGCTACAGTTTATATGCAGGGCTACACAAAAGAATTCGTAAGGGTTCCTGAGTATGAGAATAAATTGCTTAAAGGTGGTTTTTAAAGGAGTTATGCAGTTTTACGCTGAACTGCATTTAGATTACTAAGAAATGTTTGTAGAATATAGGTAAAATGATATACAGGGTCACGCAAAGAATTGGATACATAACCGTCTATGGATGATAATATCTGGAAATATGATTTCAGTAGCTTTAAGAGTAGCTTAAATTAAATTTTAGCTAAATAGTGGCATGTAATAACGGTACTATTGCTATGGACGGTAACTGCTGAAATCAATTTTTTAGAAAAATTATGCGTTTTCTAAAATGTTTACTTAGTTATCTTATTTACCTTATTTCCCTAAATAACGAAGTTTTGTTAAAGCATTCAGGATGTGTTGGAAAGTGTTTCATATTCTATGCTTAACGCATGATTTTTCTTTCTTCTTTAGTCTTATTTTGCATTTATTTTATTCCTAATTTTTAGTCTTATACTGCTTTATAGAAACTTTGGCACAGTTGTCATATATACCCCATATTGGAGCGATTTTTTCCGACACCAATTTGGCGAAAACATCAACAGCATAAACAACAACATCTGGGTTACCATATCAAGCAAAATAATGACACTTTGATAACAGTTAAGTACCCGTTGTGTATATGACATCTTTGCCGAAACTTTAATATTTAATGTTTAAACTCTTCGCTCCACTCACCTTGCATATAGTATAAACTATAACACAGATAGCGCAAAATAATAGACAGTTTGATACTTTTCCACTGTAGGGGCTTTGGCATTTTTAAAAAAAAGTTTGGTGTAATTTGGGCATCAGAAAGTGAGATTTGGGTACTTTTCCGTTATGCGGATACCATTGTCGCCAAGCGTAATAGTTGGCGCAAAATGAAAGTCACGTGAATTAAGGCATTTGAAAAATAAAAGAAAAAATATTGTCGTACTAAAGTGAGCATTTAAAAAATATAACATTTGAAAATTCCAGACTTTTACGAACTATTTCATTAAATCACAAATATATACTTAAAATAATTGAACAAATAACTGTTATAAAATAAAGCAATAAAATAAAATTCATATTAAACTGCTGGCATAAAATTACAAACATCTTTTAGCATTTTGAAATAATTGGCGCATTAGCATACATGGTACTTTTCCGTTATACGGACAGCATGCTAAAATGTATGCTAATGCGCCAATTATTTCAACCTTGATCGAAGATTTTTATTGTAAACCATGCGAAACGTGATTTGTTATTTATGAAACGTGAATCACGTGAATGATTATTGTCTAACCTTAACCTTGGAAAGCTTTTTAATCTGCTATTAATCGAATTAAAAATGCTTTTTTTTTTTATAAAGTTGTAGTTTACTTTTACTGCTGATGCTAAGATGGATTTTATCATTTGGCAATTACCAGATGATGAGAAAGTTGTGATAAAACTGTTTCAGGAATTTGGAATTCTGCATAATAAAAGATTGTGTTCAAAAAATCATGAAATGAAATTATGGATGAGTTCTGGAAATCCGAAATTGAGTTGTAGCTTACGATCATGCGAAGAAAGTGTAGAAATACGGCAAAAAACTTGGTTTAAAGGATCGCGGGTGACTTTTCTTAATGCTTTGAGGTTTATATATTTATCGTGCAAAGAGTTGACATCGATTGAGTTTTGTGAGCTGCAACTTGATATGAACCACAACACAACAGTGGAATGGAATAGTTATTCGAGAGAAGTTTGTGCAAATGCTTTATGTTCTCGACCAAATCGAAAAATCGGTGGACCTAATAAAATTATAGAAGTAGATGAAAGTCATGTATTATTTATACAGATTGTTGGAAAGGATATAAAACAGATGAACTGCTAAGTGCTGGTTATGATCATTTCACAGTAAATCACAAATACAATTTTGTCGACCCTAATACTGGATGTCATATTTTAAATGTTGAAAGATTATGGGGCATCGCAAAATGGCGCAACAAAAGACATCGGGAAGCTGTTCGTCATCATTTAGAGTCGTATCTCATAGATTTTATGTGGCTACACCTTCATTCAAAAAATGAAATGTTTACTGCAATGCTGAAAGATATTTATAATTTTATGGCAGCAGTTTAATATGATTTTTTATTTTATTACTTTATAGTATAACAGTTATTTGTTCATTTATTTTAAGTATATATTTGTGATTTAATAAAATAGTTCGTAAAAGTTTGTAATTTTCAAATGTTATATTTTTAAAATGCCCACTTTACTATCGAGAATGTTTTTCTTTTATTTTTCAAATGTTTCAATTCCCTTATTTTCATTTTGCGCCAACTATTGCGCTTGGCGACAATGCTGTCCGTATAATGGAAAAGTACCGCATACATTTTGGCATGGTGTCCGTATAACGGAAAAATATTGAGAATTGTTGTCAAATCATATAAACAGCTATGAAAACAAACTTGATGAGTGTTTTTTTTTTATATGTTTATTTTATATGTATATTATTCATGTTTTTATGTACAAATTACATCTGTTTCTGCATAAAATTAGAGAAACAGCTTTTTTAATCGTATAAATAAATCGTATAAATATCGAAAAAAAAATGCATGTGTATATAAAATGAAACTGGATAGGTTCCGGGAAAATGTTGCCAAATTTCTTTTTTCGCCAAGGCACTTATACCAGAAAAGTACCTAAAGCACATTAAAATCGCGCAGTTAGGAGCTCATACAGTACAGCGTCGTCTATTGGCGGTTATTTTATTAGTAGCATCGGGAGGAAGATGTAAAGATGTACTTTAAATTCTCACCCATAGATTTTGAAAAAATATCTTAAAAGAGCGGAGTTTAAATTAAATTTTGGTGACCTCCTTTATGAAAGATTAATAGTTATAAAAGGGAATTTCACCAAATCAGCCAGCTATTGCCAAGTTGGCCATCATTTGGCACTACTGTGGTAACCCTGCATTAGTATTTTTCAACAATTACTCATTTCAATGAGGTGGTCCTACCGGAATCGTGAGGGACACACAGAGACTTGGATTTTATATAAATAGATATATAATAAAGAAAAAGGTAAAAAAATGCTTAACTTCGAAATACTGTAACTACGTTTTATTTATTTATTTTGTGGGGTGTCTGTGTGTGTATGAGGGCGGAGAGGAGGGGGGGGGGGGGTCTTGAGATTTTGTGATTAAATCCATTTTTCAAATGAAAATGCACGATTTGTAGTTTTTGTACTTATTTCAGGGTGGGAGCAGCGCCCTTAAATAAAAACGCTGGATACGAACTTCGCTTATATAAAGTAAATAATAAATAAGTTATTGAAATTATATATTTAATTTAAATACATTTGCAATTGTAGATTTAAATCCTAAGATGGATAAATTATTTTAATTAATAGAATCATTGAAAGGTTCATCTTAATAGGGATGTATTTTACAGCAACTATCTATATTATAAAGGACAAACATATATGTGCGTAACGCATACGTCATTTTGCGAATGGCAGCACTTTGAAATTTAAAATAAAATTTTTGTTTTGCAATTTTCTCTACTGCAAATTTTTAAATTTCTAAACATCGCACATTTTAAATTTTTACACCGTCGTATAAGAAAAAAATGCTCTTTTAAATGCAATTTGTTTGAAAACTGTATCTCAATTTATTTTTGAGATATTATTTTTTTGTAGTTTTTAATACCATTTTTCTAATCGTGGCAACAAAAGCACCCCATTTCTATTGAAAGTAAACGGAAAATAGTCGAAAATAGGAGATACTGTATATTTTTGTTGCCATTTTCTCATAAAACTTGAAAAAAAAAGTTGAAATTAAAATATGGACTACGTCAAGAATATTGTCTGTTATTCCGTGATAATGACGTCATATGCATACTTTTCTATAGACGAAGTTTAAGAGTGGACTGTAAAAGTGGATTGCTTTAGAGGCTGCAAATGACGTCATTTTATAAAAAAGCGTGTATTTTAATTCTTAAACCTGAATTATGTTTTGTAGAAGCGCGTCATTTTCACAGCCCAGCTGCTTTGAAATTCTTCACAGGTGAAAATGTTTCACTTTCGAAAATAATGTAATCGAAATCACACATTGATAAAACGGAATGTTTTACAAAAATTGACTTTATAAAAGAATGGTGACATGCAAATAATAGCGATTTATATTGCAGAAATTGAGGATTTTCGCCTGGATGGATTTGCTTCGCCGAGTTAGACAAGCAAACAAATAATTCGAGGTTTAAAATAATATCATGTTCCTGAAGTTTTGTCCATAATTATCTCGACTAATATAATTTTAATGCTGTTCTTTAGGACATTCTACTATAATTTTAACAAAATAACATAATTTGCTTAATTTGAATTTTCCTAATTTTACATAATCTATATATTTAAAACGCAAGTGTGTTTTTTAGTCATCTGCCCTTATATTTCTGCTGAACCAATTTTACTATTTTTTTTTTAACTCAAAGCTGTTCATTTCTAGATGTGATCGCACTATCTGTTTTTTTTTTTTGTTTTTTTTTAATATCACCACTTTTATATTTTTATTTTAAAAGCATTTTATGAAATTTCTTCAAAATATTGAAAATTAGATAGCTTTCATAATTGCAGACAAGAGGGAAATAATGAGGTATTTTTATCTTTATTCATGCCATTTTCTGATAAAAATTCAAAATTGTTGATAAAATTGTTGTATAGGGTTTAGTGGCGAAAAATCCCATTAGGAGCATAAATGAAGTCATATTTAAAAGAAAACGATCATTTCTTTTAGATAAAACATTTTAACACAAATGCGTCTAAAAAACATAAATTACAGAAATTTTTACTCTCCGGAATTGAGATTAGAATCTCAAGTAAAGAGAGCGTCTGTTCACATAAAAGATGTTGCTGACAATCGTGACTTCAAGTTTTGAGTTAAAATGATTTTAAAATGATAAATACAATTTTTTTAATGGTGAATATGGATATGAGAAGTTGATACTACTTAGTTATTCCGTCGACCAATTTCGCCAAATTATATAAATCGCCAAAACACTCGCCAAATTATACAAATAGCCAAAACACTCGTCAAATTATACAAATAGATATAATTTTTATTTTAAATAACGAAAGAACAAATAAATTAGCATAACATTAATAAAAATACAAATAAAACGTCGAAATAAAAATCACTCTATGACGTAAACACGTGTAACTTGCTTAAAGTCAAGTGAATGTAACATTTACGATCAACCATTATTGGCACTTAATCTTATAGTTTGGCGATAGATTTTTGGTCGACGAGATAACTAAGTAGTACTGAGAAGTGCGTATGCAAATTTTGAGAAGGTGAAAATTTTTTAGATCACCAAATAGGATTTTTTTTCAAATGGAATTTGTTTGCAAAGTTCATCTCAGCTTACTGATTGTCTATGGTTTTAATAACAATTTTAAAGCATGAAATATTTTTTAATGTATCTGTATCGCACGGAACTCGATTACGAAAGATTAATCCGTTTGCCCTTAAAATAAAATAAAGAGTTCATCATTATCTTACGGCTAATATCCGTTAAAAAAACTTCGCTATGAATAAATAAATAAAATAATATAAATAAAACACAAATTTAACAAACATGTATCAGCTCTGAAATTATCAGAATATAAAAGGATGCCGTAAGTAGCAAGATGTTGGACAAATAACTCTTAGCATGCGGCTAATAAGAATATATCGCTTTTGATAAATTTCAAAAATTTTATTTGGTTGTGTAATTCGTATTTTTCATATGAAAAATGCTTTTTTAATGTAAGTGGGCAATCTTAAAAATTTACTGCATATAATTTTTTTTTTTAGTTTTCAATTAAAAAAATGTTTTCACTTATATTCTTTAACCCGGGAAGCCCGGGTACGGTCCCCTAGTTTAATTAAAATAAATATTCAATTGTACAATACATAATAAGGTATTGATATTATAATTTATTGTTTATAATAACATTCTTTAAAATAATAAAAACAATAAGAAAATTTTCTCCGAAATTATAATTATGCAGCAATAATTTAATTTACATGAATTTTCTGTCATATTCTGGAAAACTTTATTCTGAAAAACAGTTTGAACAATTGATAAAGGACAACAAATTTAAATTTGTTAGGTACCGCCCCCAAGCCTCTATTGGATTTTAATAATAATAATAGCAATAAAAACATTTTCTGAGGCATTGTTTAAAAAAAAATGTGTTTTTACTTACAGTATGAAAATTTAAAAATAGATAAATTTTAGAAAAATACTTAAAATATTTTTTAAAATCATAGTATAAACATTCACTGAATTATCCAAAAGAGATTTTTATTTCGTAATTTCTAACCTACATTATAAAATTCTCATTATTTTTCTTATTGTACAAATAAATTATATGTATGTTCTTCACAGATATACATACTACATTTCTGAGAAACTTGTTTTATCTTTCGAATTTGTTTTATTGTACAAAAACGATACTTTTCAGATTTTGGAGATACGGCAATTTTTTTACTGATTCCCACAAAATTCTCTTCTCTCTTTTTTTAATGGTTTGTCAGTGTTATTGTCTGTTTTCTTTCATTTATATGTTCCGGTAATAAATGGAAAGCAAGTTCTTTGAAATAATGATGATGAATTTCCCTTTTTTTCCATATTTAAACGATTGTCAATTTGAGAATTTATTCCCGCAATATTTGACAATGAAAAAAAAAATGTAAGTGACCATCCATCAGTTTTTTGTGCGAACTGACTTCACAACTAATATAATAAAACAATTTTAAGTCACATTCTAAAAGTAAAAAAAAGTATTCTATGAACGTGTAAAATAGCAGATAGAAAGACGAAATAACAAGAGGCAGAGAGTCCGGACTTCGAAGAAACATTCCCCCACAGATTTCGCGGAAATGGGAAAGGATGAAAACGAGGGGGAAAAATTGAACTAACGCAAGTGGTCGCAACGCGGTCATTTAGACCGATTGAAACTTAAGAATGCGATAAAATGCTAAGAAATAGCAGGAATGACTTGCAATTTTACTACACAAGAGTGTGAACACTCAAGGTCAGCTACACGAATTTGGCTATCGTAACTTTAATGGGAAATGAGTTACAGGAAGATAACGAATTTCGGGCGGGGAAAAGACCAACGCGCGACTATTAACGGGTTAAAATCCTGTCAGCAACTAGTGTCCAGATAAACGGCCCAAGACATGACCCTTGCGGGCAGCCACGGAATACATGAAACCATGTTAATCCATGCGTATATTTAAAACAAATAAGCCTATGACTCATGTAATTTTTAAGTGCAGACTTCATGTAATCAAAAATAGGTAAGATATTTATGATATCGGCTACAATACGCCAATCCAAAACGTCGAAGGCACCACTGATATCAAAAGAAATCATTGCACAGTATTTATATACTGATAGTGTTTCTCCAATGATATTCTTTAACGCAGAAAATGCTGTCAAGGTGCTCCGTCCCTCACGAAAGCCATGTTGTCCATCATCAAGATAATTAGTTCATTAGTTAATTCACTTACTTAATAAAAGGGAAATTTTCACCCCAATATTCTGATGCTAATGTGGCATTTAAGAATTAAAATTAAGTGGTACAAAAATGAAACACCGCCCTTCAAGGGGTTAAAGCAGCAAATTTTAGTAATTGTGTTATGCCAATCGTTTTATAACGCTGTTAAAAAATACCGAGAGCCAAATACTCTTTTTACTTAATTCATTTTATTTTAGTTTCTTTTCAAATGTTTAACTGATCTTCTTTAACCAAACACGAAAACAACCATTGGATGTCTTAACAGCAACTGAATCTACCTTAAATTTTTGCAATCAAAGGGAACTGAGTGGAAACCCGTTTACAGGGAGATCGCTGCAGGTTTTTTCACTATAATTCAATCTTCTCTAATCATCTTTAAAACCGATCAGATTAGCGTGGTTTTAGATTCTACAGTGTCTGAATGGGGGTTGGCGATCGTAGCTTGCAGGGGGCAGAGCCCCCTAGTAAAAGCTATATAAATCACGTCTTTTACATTAGCCGTCTAATCCCCACGGTGGATTACTTTTTTGAAATTCTGTAATTCAGCTAATCAGAATTCAAACCAGATTACATTAATAATAAATTTCGATTTTTTTTAAAAAATACGGTATGTATTTTAGTAAATAAAGCAAATATTGCTGTTTTAAATTTCTGGTATGAATTCAGAATCTCCGAATTAAATAATCCACTAAATTTGAAACTTTGGTTGTAGTATAGAGTGCGTGTAAAAAATTTAAGGAGAGCAAAAAATATATTTTTTTTTTGATAAATTTGAAATCAGATGAAAAACAGTTTACCATAATGTGTATAAGTTGAAAAGATAATAAAAAATTCAATAAAATTCATATGTAAGTTATTTTATTACTTAATAAAGTAATTGTACAAAAGCACCATTTCTGCCTGTGTAAAAACTTTAAGAACAGTAAAATAAAAATAAAAATACAGTAACGAAGAAACAAACACTTAATATATTATGCATCCACCATTGCGTTTAATGACTGCAGATATTCTACCTTTCATGGACATTATTAATTTTTGGCACATTTCGGTATTGGTTTTGTACCAATCATTTTCAATCGTAGATCTATGTTCTGTAGGGAATTTTAGGAATCGATAAAATACATTTTATACAAGTATGTATTAATATATCTGTTATTCTGAAATTCATGATTCTATTCCTCTCTGAAAGAGCAGCTGATAGGTTTCGAAATGATCAAAATTTGCAATAAGGTTTAGATAATTTTATTTAATGTTTGATAATTAACGGGCAGAATTTTACGGTGCGAATTGATTTTCCAAACGGAAACGACTTTCCAAACGACCTATTATTTAGTAGATTTCTTATCTTGAATCCCACGTTCCTTCGTAAAACAGCTGCTGAGATATGACCAAATGTTTTAAAATTTTCGACCCCGCCCCTTTGAATCCCCTTAGAAAGGGTATTTCAAAATTCGCTGAAATACATGTTTAATTACTTAGTACATTTATTTTTTGGAATTTCACGCTTCTACCAAAAACGGCTGCTGAGATATTGCCAAATGTTCTAATATTTTCACCCCACTCTTTTAAACGCCTTTGGAGGTTGTGGCGACCGGTTCTGGTTCAGTGGATTTCTTAAATTAACTAACACTATCTAAAAGTAAATCAATTGGCACTTACTCAATTATTCGACGGGATATCATTTTTCTCTTCCTTTTTATTGGAAGACACATATTTACAGTTATGATACACTATAATACATTTTATTTACAAAAGCGAACACGCGTTCTAAGAAACATTCTTTCCACAACACCACCTCGAAACACCGTGAGCGCGAGCGATGAGCTCAGGAGGAGTAACCCTAAGTAAACAATAGAGCAATTGCCATCTCTTTATCGCCCATTTGGCATCAAAACATGTAATTCTCCACACACTCCCCACCTGGACTCATGAGAGTACATAATGTTAAATCAACATAAAAAAAATTCTTATAATAAATTTGACCTTAAATCACAACTCAAATGATAAAATAGAAAATTTTCAATCGACAGGTGTTGAAGTATAATGAATTAAACATAAAATAATAAAGTCATGTTAAAAAGCAGTAAACCAACGTTTAAAATGCACAAATAATGGATGAAAAGCAGCAAACAGCTGTTTCGAATCTACAGCGAGATTCTTCTTCAGTGCAAGAAAGGGAAAAAGGAACAGCGTGCTAGAAAAAGCAAGGCTGAGCGAAGAATCTCGCTGTAGATTCGAAACAGCTGTTTGCTGCTTTTCATCCATTATTTGTGCATTTTAAACGTTGGTTTACTGCTTTTTAATATTCCTGCACAAAGGCTATAATTGCTATTTTAAAATAAAGTCATGATCAATATAATTTTTTTTTTTAAATGACACTCTTATAACATGTAGCTACATGAACATATCTAGCCAGATATTTTACGTGAATAAGATTAACTGAACATATATATATACATAATATAAACAAATTAAATACCATTATTAATTCAATTATCTTTTCAATTTGAAATAAAGTACAATTATGCATAAAAAGAAACATTTTTACTAAATAAACAACAAATTGCAAAACACACACACGCAAAATATTTCCAAATATGAATTTATAAAACAAACACATTTTGATATTCAAACACTAGTAGAAAAAAATAAATTTCAAATCAAATGCTGAAATCACTTATCATTCAGCAATATAGTTCAAAAGGATACAAAAGTTGTATTGGTTATTTCAGCAGTCCTTTAGCAGTTTTTATTATGCAAGCACGAATAAGTTTATCTCTGCCAATAATGACTTCCTTAACTATTCCTAAGTCCCACAACAGTTTAGATTTAGCAGTACCATCTACTAAAACAACATCGCCAATTTTTAAGTTTTTGTGCCTTTCAGGAGTTTTAAATTCATGAACTGAACTTAAATTCAATAAGTATTGTTCCTTCCACTGAATCCAGAGCTGGTTCAACAACTTACTTTGATATCGTTTTCTCCTTAACAAAGTTTCTTTAGTAGACAATTTATTTTTTAATTCGCAAAATGAAGAGGAAAACTGGTGTTTTCTCTTCCTAGCTGAAGGAAATGGGCCGGGGTAAGTGGCTCTAGCTCGCCGAAATCACTTGTTGTGTAGGTTAGGGGTCTCATATTTATTATGGCTTCTATTTCTGTCAAGATTGTTGCTAATTCTTCAAATGTGATGAGAGCTCTTCTCAAATTTTTTCTTAAGGGTTCTTTTACACTTTTTACAAGCCTTTCGTAAAACCCTCCCCACCATGGGGCACGCTCGACGATAAATTTCCACGTCACACCTTTATTTGATATAAAATCCCAAAGTTCTTGATCTTTAATGACTTTTTCAAATTGTTGTACTTCTTTATTAGCAGTCTTAAAGCCGCTCTCGAGGTCGAGAAGTGAGAGTCCTCTTGTAAGTCGGTCAGCAGGATTTGAGCTACCGGGACAATGTCGCCAGTTGATCGGATTTGTTAAAGTTTGTTTGTCCGTTTCAATAACAGGGTAATGGGGTATGTAGCATCCCAAATTATCATTGGTCGAATTTATTTCCTGGGGTTCAACAATTTCTACTACTTCCAAAGTCTTATATTCATTAATGATATCTTTACATTTTATCGTATTATCTTCTTGAATTCCCAACCCTTCTATAGTCCAGAATTTTTCAAGTTGAACTTCATCTTCAACTTTATCATCTTTGTTATTTTCCCAAATAGATATGTACATAGCGCTAACTAAATTATTTCTATTAACTTCCTCTGAGAATTTGCCGTGAAGTGTCCAACCTAATTTAGTTTCATTCCGAACAAGAGTTGGTGAAATACGTTTATATTTTCCTGTCATAATTGACCAATAGTAATCGCTACCAATCAATAAATCTATTTCATTATCACCATCATCTAATTCATTAGAAACGTCTGATAACTCTATACCCATATTTTTAATTTTTTATATAACTCAGAACTTGCCGCTCGTATTATATCGGAACAGATTCTCTCCGTTTCTAACGCTTCCAGAAATATTATATTGTCCGAATTATTGTCTTTTAGGAAAATCTTTACTCTATTATGATTATCAACAATAGATTTCTTTCTAGCAAAGGTATGAATTTTTAATGATTCCTGCCCTGCCACCTCTAAATTTAAATGATTAGATAAATTCTTTCCGATAAATGTTTGCTGCGAGGCGCTATCTAATAATATTCGAACATTAATATTTTTATTATTTCCAATCATAATTCCTTTCAACGTTTGAAAATAAATTTATTCATCTGGATTACAACAAAGTGACGAAACTGTTATTTTTTTCATATCTCTTATTTTCCTTTCCCGCCGGTTCACGCTCAGTCGAAAGAAGGTCAATTTTATTTTCATTCGATGATCTTTTTTTTTTTTGTTTTTTGTTACAAAGAGAACTTTGATGCGTTTAAGAAAAACAAATTGAGCAATGAATCTTAGTATTTGTGCAATATTGCTTCTTATGGAACTTCCGGTAACATTTAAAACATTTTGGTTGTTTTAATAAAAATTCTTTTCATTGTTCCAAATTTAAATGACACAAATTTGCTTCGTGTGTTTGAGAACAAAAGGGGCAAACGTTTTCAGTAATTGTAGTTAATGTGAATGCTGAAGGATTTTTTATTTTTCCTTGGTGAACGTGTTCGGGAGAATTTTCTCTAAATTTATTTCCATGGGAATTAGTATTTTTAAAACTGATAGAATTAACATTAATAGTTTTTTCTCTCGCTTCTGTTTCACGTTTCAGGAATTACAATAAATCATTTACACTAACATCCCTTTTATCGCATTGTTCTCTGTGAAATTGTAATACGAGATCATTCGGTATACATTTATAAATAATGGGTAATAATAAGCAACCATATTGGTCTGACTTCACATCAAGCGCTTCGAGACATCGTATTTGTATTGTTATCTTATCGTATAATTTTCTCAAAGAATGTATGTCTTTTGATCTTCGTACTGCTTCTAAGTTTAATAGTTTGTTAGTGTTCTCGGAAATTAAAACATCTCATTTCCCAAAACGATCCTTTAATATATTTATTGCCGTTACATAATTTTCACTTGTTAATGGAAGCCCATTAATAGCGGCAGCTGCTGACTCAGAAATTAAAGATTTTAAGTAAGTAAACTTTTAAATTTGCTGAAGAGCTTCATTTTCGTGAATAGCAACTTTAAACTGAGGCCAAAACTCTTGAAATTCGCAAATGTCGCCTGTAAATTTATTTAAAGAAATTCGCGGCAATTTAGTATTCGACTTTGATTGACTGTCTGATATGGAGGGCGTAGTTACTTTTGTTTCACTCGCGATACTTGAATTTATGTTTAAATTTTTCAAATATCTACTGCAGGCATGTGATTTCCGCGTTTTTGCACACCAGTATATTCTTAGAGAAAATGTTGTTCTCTTAAATCGCAAAAATGTTTCGATTAAATGAAATATCATTTTCTCTAAGAATATACTGATGTACAAAAACGCGAAATCACATGCCTGTCTACTGGCTCTAGATTTGCAAGTCACAATAGCTTCCTTACATTCTATCGAAGTTTTTATTTCTGTTTCTAAATTATCGGTTTCAATTTCCGATTCAATTGACTCATCTAATTTTCCTAATGATAATTTATGTTCAAGTATAAAGGCTAAAGAATCTTCAACTATTTTCGATTTGGAATAACTTTCTTTTTTAATTTCACTATCAATTTTTTTTATCAATTTCGCTACTGTGGTTCTAATTGATCCGCGTTTTGCTATGTTTCGTTTTAAAACTTCACTTTGATTCATCTTTATATTCACTCATTCAAAGAATTATGTCTTCCAATATATCTTAGAGTTTAAGAGAAATTTTAAATAAATTACCCGTTTAATGAAATGCCAGTAGAGTAGTTATCAATTTATATTCCCGGCCAATGCACCAGTGTGGCGACCGGTTCTGGTTCAGTGGATTTCTGAAATTAACTAACAATCTAAAAGTAAATCAATTGGCACTTACTCAATTATTCGACGGGATATCATTTTTCTCTTCCTTTTTATTGGAAGACACATATTTACAGTTATGATACACTATAATACATTTTATTTACAAAAGCGAAAACGCGTTCTAAAAAAACATTCTTTCCACAACACCACCTCGAAACAGCGTGAGCGCGAGCGATGAGCCCAGGAGGAGTAACCTTAAGTAAACAATAGAGCCATTGCCATTTCTTTATCGCCCATTTGGCATCAAAACATATAATATTCCACACACAGTAGAACCTCGATTTTCCAAAGTAATTAGGACCGACCATCTTTCGGAAAATCGAAATTTTCGGATAATCGAGAAAGCTTCTATTTTAACCCTTAAATGCCGGGTGTTGCTTTGCGGCAACATACCCAATTTAGGCTTATAAATACTATTAGAATCATATTGAATCTATAATGCTTAGTGTTGCCAATAAAATACATTCTTAAAATATTATTAAAACGATTTTCAACATTTATATGGCAACACTTGTGCTGTTTAAGAATAAAGATAGATTTATTTTTTCAATTGTTGATAAATGTTCTTTTTGTTTTGTTTGGAAGTTTGCGAAATACCCTATTTTGTTCTGCAGTGAGCAAGTAAAATTTATTTCTTATCATAGTTCTCAAAATTCTTGTGTGTTTAATACCATAGAATTTTATCAAGGAAAACTATTTTTTCAATAAAACACCAGTATTGCCGATTAGTAACAAATCTGTTTTTTAGCCGTAAACCATACTTAAAACAAAATGATTTTTTAAAGTATTTTTACCATGATTTATTTAAAAAATGAAAGCCGAAAAACGTTATTACAATGATTTTTGAAAACTCAGGCATTTAAGGGTTAAGATTAAGGAGAAATATAAGCAATATTTCTTATTATGGTAACAACTGCTTAATAAAAATAAAGCAATAGCAAAATAGAAACAAGAATAAATTACCCAAATTTTAATTTTGAAATTAAGTACATTTTACATATATCACAAAGGTTTGAAAAAATCTTTGTTTGTCGCAGTTTCGATTGCCTTTGCTTTAAAGCTCTATCACGGATTTTTTTTATATTATTAGTTTACCAGTATCACAGTGTTTCAGCTGATCCAGTCATGCCAAACCGTTTGTAAAACATTCAAAAGTTTCAGAATTGCTAATCTGTTCGTTTTCTTTGTTGCACTCCGCAGCTTACGGGAGCTCAAGTTAAATTCAAAGGAACTCTAAGAAAGGGGATAGAAATATTTATATGTACTCGTAGTTCAGAAAGAATCACTTGCACAGAAGGAATATGATAGGTAAAAATAAAAAATAATAAAAAAATAAAAAAAAACTTTCAAAATGGATTTTGCACACAAGGAATGTGATAGTTAAAAAAGAAAAAAAGCTTTAAAAATGGATTCCTGTTACCCGAGAGTTTCGGTTAAGAGGGTTTCGGATGAAACAGGTTCTACTGCATTTCTAAAAGCGTTGAAATACGTGTTTAATTACTTATTTGGTAGATTTATATTCTGGAATTTCACGCTTCTCTCAAAAGTCGCTTCTTCGCTATCCTCCTATGCGCAGAGTTGCCAAGTCTCCGGCTTTTTGCACACCACTATTATCTTAGAGAAAATTTCTTTCTTTTAAATCGCCCAAATGTTCCAATTAAAGAAAGCGATTTTTTTTGTATTAAAATACTGGTATCCAAAAAGCCGGAGACTTGGCAGCTCTGTATGCGTAAATAGGTTTGCGCGTTGCGCAAGCGCTGTCCTTGACTGGGGATCGAATATATGACTTTTGACGAGGGTGAGTGGTGATGTTTAATTAGAAACTCAACTAATTATAAAATTAAAAATTTGAGTGACACGTGCATCAGGATACACATTGGGCTACTCTCACATTTATTTTCTGCCTCTAATTTTCTGCCTCTTCGTGCCGTACGTTTTACAAGCAATCGCAGACACACACACACACGCAATCTGAAACTTTCTTTCGTTAGTATAGATAAAGGTAACATGGGACTGAATTTAATTATTACATATTAAATTTTAATTGATACATATATGCCTTACTGCGCAGTGTAGGTATACATAATACTATAAACAATATTATATTGGAAAAATAAATTTTAAAAAGTTATCCGTCGCAGGCTCTGACGAAGCAATCGCACGATTATATAATTCTAGTTTTTCTATGTACCGGATGTCCCAAAAATGACCGATGATTTTAAACTTCAATAACTTGCAAACGGTGACAGATATTTAAAAAAAAAATCTTGCAGGAGGGTTATGTATGATGTCAGGAGCTTTTTTTGTTGTGATTTTTTATTTTAGTTCGAATTTCAAACAACAGATGGCGCTGAGAGAAATAGGGGCTCAGTCCAGACCAAGGATGAGATTTACGCTTTTTTGCACACCAGTATATTCTTAGAGAAAATGTTGTTCTGTTAAATCGCAAAAATGTTCCGATTACACAATATAACATTCTCTCTAATAAAATACAGGTGTGCAAAAAAGCGGAAATGTTATCCCTAGTCCAAAACCGATTTTCGGTACATCTGTATCCATTCAATACATTATAATCTCATTTTTTGTCATGGAAGAAAAGAGAGGCCGAAAAGTCGAGCCTGGATTTAGCGGCTATTGCTTGCAGCGTAATCTATCGACGCTGTTTGTAACTAAAACTGAGAATCGCAGCATACAAACTCCTGACATCTCACATAAAACTCCTGCAAGAATTTTTAAAATATCTGCCAACGTTTGCAAGTTACTGAATTTTAAAATCATCGTTCAGTTTTGGGACACCCGGTATTTACAGGACTGCCACATGAATTTTTGTTTTGTTTTTTCTTTTTAAGTGGTGCGATACAGAATTAAAAAACAGTCGCCTGCGGCAACCTTGTATATATATTCCCCTGAAACTGCAGAAATCCTGTTATGGAATACAATTTTGCTTTTATAATTTAAGGCTAAGTTAATAAATCAAATGCTCGTAAATTATTGTGACATTCAATTATTCCAACATTTTTGCAACTGAATTATAGTGCTGCAGAAAGGATTAAAATACCTTGATAGTATTTTGTTAATGAAATCTAAGAACGATTGAGAATCATGCGAATAATTTTAATTTATTCATAATCTTCCTTAGCCAAATATATATACATATGTATATATATATATATATATATTGATTCTGCAAATGTTTAAAATTGATGAATCGAAGAATTTATCTCTATACTAATATTATAAAGAAGTAAAGTGTTTGGTTTGTTTGTAGAAGATAATCCCTGGAACTACCGATCCGATATTAAAAGTAATGGTATCAAAATGACGGTGTTCGTCTCTGTTCGAACATAGGCTATAACTTTTGTCGGTGCCAATATGCTAAAGGGGGCACAGCGGGAAAAAATGTTCTAACAATGCGATTTGTGTATTACTGAAAGCCCTAGAAATATGAAATTTGGAATGGTAGTTAATTATATGATATAAATGATCTCTAAGAACATTTCATCAAACATTTGAAATTTAAAAGGGGTGAAAATGAGCAAAAAGCGTTTTAAAAAACGTTCCAAATAGCGATTTCTTCGCAATCACAGGAAGTACCAAACCGATTTTAAATGCAATGGTATCAGAATGACCGTGTTAGTCCCTTTTTAAACATAAGCTATATCGTATGTCAGTGCCACTACAACAAAGGGAGTGTAAGAGCAAAAAAACGTTCTAAACATGCGATTTTTGTGTTACTGGAGGGTCTAGAAACATGAAATTTGGATTTGTAGTTACTTATAAGGCATAAATGATCTCTAAGAACATTTCTTAAAACATTCGTAATTAAAAAGGGGTGAAAATGCTCAAAAAGTGTTCTAAAAAAAGTTCTAAATAGTGATTTCTACGCAATCTCAGGAAGTACCTAAACGACGAAAATGTTGGTGTTAGTCCCTTTCCCAACATAGATTACATTTTATGTCGGTGCCACTACCCCAAACGGGTGCAGGAGCAAAATACTTTCTAAAAATTTGACTCTTGAGTTACTGAAGAGCCTAGAAACGTGACATTTCAAATGGTAGTTACTTATAACATATAAATGATCTCTAAGAACATATCTTTAAAAAATCGAAATTTACAAAGGGTAATAATGCGATAAAAGCGCTCTAAAAAACGTTCTAAATGGTGATTTATATGCAATCTCAGAAAGTATGAAAGCGATTTGAAAAATAGTCGTTGGAAATTGCTGGTGACAGCACTTGCTTTAACATAGGCTCTAATTTATATCGGTGCCACTACCTCAAAGGAGAAGCTGGTGCAAAAAACGTTCTAAATTATGATTTCTGTGTTACTGAAGGGCCAAGATGCATGAAATCTGGCATGGCAGTTACTTTTTAGATATAAATTATCTCTAAGGGCATTTCCTAAAAAATTCGACATTTAAAATGGGTGAAAATGGGCGAAAAGTGTCCTAAATTGCGATTTATACGCGTTCTCATGAAGTACCAAACTAATTTCAAAAGTAATGGTTGGAAATTGAGGGTGACAGCCCTTGCTTCAACATAGATTCTTTCATGTGGGTGTCAGTACGACGGTGGGGGGGGGGGGTTGCAGGAGCAAAAAACGTTCTAAATTGCGATTTCTGTGATACTGAAGGGGCTAGAAACTTTAAATATGGAATGATTGTTACTTATCAAATACAACTGCCCTCTATGAACTGTCGATAATGAATTCGAAATTTAAAAGAGTTGAAGCGAAGTGAACGAGCGAAAAGTGTACTAAAAAAAGTCCAAAATTACGATGTATATTCAATCTCAAGAAATAATAAACCGATTACAAAAGTAATGGGTGCGATTCTATGGTGACTGTATCTGATTCTAAACAGGCTGTATTTAATGCCAGTGCTACTACCGCCTCGGGTTGGCAGGAGGAACAAATAATGTTCTAAAAAAGCTTTTAGAAACTTTCTAAATTCACATTTCAATGAAATATTATGAAATACCAAACGGATTTCCAAATTAATGGTGGAAGTTTCTGTTTCAACATGCGCATTTTATGTTACTGCCACTTTCACCAGAGAGGCTGTAGACTGTTGGACAAGAAGCTTGGAAATTGACATGATGGTAAATTTTAAGATGCAAAAGCGTACTAAAAACGGTTTATTCAAAACTTCTAATGAGTACTGAAATAAGCATAAAAGCTTCAAAATACTTTCCGAATTACCATTTATTTGGAATTAGTTTTTATTCTTCTTATTAATTCAATTCTCATTTTTGCCTAATGCACTGTAATAATGAGTTTAGTCAAACTGTGGCTTAATTAGCAATTTTTGAATTATTCCTAAAAATATAATTTCTTCTAATAAAATTTAGACATACAAATAACACTTGACATATTTCCACTATTACGCGAGCAAAGCCGCGGATTTGGCTAGTATCATATAATTAAATTATCAAAGATATGTTTATCATATAATATCATAATATAATTATCATAAAATTAAATTACATATTTAACAATTATATTTTCATGTTTCCTTTAAAATATTTTAGAAATCAAACATCTCAACTCCCATCGAAATGAAAAATAAGTTAATTGTATAAAAACAAAGAAGATATATATGAAATACATCAAGCAACGATAATTTGTTAAATGTTCATTGAATCACGTAAACCTCATAAAAATTCATTTTGATAAAAAACAATTCATTAAATTACTAAAAATTAATTTACCTTTATCACAAAAATGCCTTTATGCGTGACTTAAAATTTTTAAAAAATGTTAAAAATATGAGCTTCTATTAAAATGGAAAACAAATTAAATAAATTAAAAAAAAATTTACTTCGAAAAATTTGTAAAAGAGAACAGTGAATTCTGTATTCTTCGCACTCTTTGTTGATCCATTTACGGCTTCTTAAGCATACTAATTAAATATGCGGAACATGCTTAGCCGTATCATTCCACACTAAACCATTTCACTGAATTGAAATCCCGTCTTGTGCATTTAGCGCTGACGCACCGAAATATTTTTATTAATTTATCAGAATTGTTTCAGAATAATAAAAAGATAACCCTTTGTCAAATCAATGCGCGTATTCGTGAAAGAGGAGAGCTATTTTAAAAAATAAAGTAATTATAATCTTCATTCGATATGTAGAATTATTTTTAAAACAACTTTCTTCAAAATGAATTATTTTCCATCGAATAATTTTTATAATATTTTGCAATTATGCACCCTTTCAGGGGCTAAGTACTTCCATCGCTAAAATGTTGAAATGAAAGAATGACACCGGAATTTACGTAGAAATTTATTTGGAAATGAGGAAAATCTTTTTTTCACACACACAATAAAGGGAAAAAAATTATGGCAAAATTTCGGTTCAATTGTGGCATTTGGTAATTAAAATTAAGTGGTTTCATAAACATACCACCCTTGAAAGAGTTAACCATTTGCGCTCGAACCTCTCCCAGGCAGATGCATCTCTTGCACGAATTTATTCGGTTGGCACCGTATTTTGTTTAAAGAAATGTTTTTACTTACACTGTGACAACATGTGAAACAGAGATTTACTAAAAAGTGTAATTTTAAAATTTAATGATACGACTAGAATGAAAATAATAGAATCATGTATACAAATCTTATGCGATTATTTGCCAACAGTCGACCACAAAAGATTAAATAAACACTGCAGTTTAAAAGATTTATATCATATTTCTATAATGAATGTTATATGATCTTAAGAATTAATCCTTATTGGTCCTGTGTCACTTAGCTTGTGATATAGGAACCAGCATCAGTTACCCGAATTTTATTCGGTTGACTGTACTTTTTACTTAAGAAACACTTTAACTTGTAGTTCATCAACATATGCGAGAGAAAAGTATCACAAAATTTATTCTCAAAGTATAGTGGTTTGTGTAGGATAAAAAATAGAATCATTTATAAGAAGTTAGCGTCTGATATGGGTTAATACAATTGTTTTTTTTTCATTAATACCATTAATTTTTATCATTGTATCGTTAAGTAAATGCTATACATATCACGTCTTGTACAGTAAATTGCCTTGTACAGCATTTAATAAATTGAACATAAAACGCAACAGAACAAGTATATTTATTTATTTCGCACAAAATAAATTACAATATTAATTATCACATTATTCAAGTAATTAATAAGGATACAATTTTCAAGTTTATGTAATTAACCCATTAACAACCAAAACTATATGCTTGACGTTTTCAACACTTTAGCTGAACATCGTTTGCCACCGCAAGTTCTGAAAGGTAATTTTTGGTTTATTCAATATTAACATTTTATTTATTTAAGTAAGGCTATTTTATTATTTTAAAAATAGCGGTGGTTAGGTAAATAATTTAAACATGCGTATTTATTTTGACCGTTGGTTCAACGCAACCCCAGCGGGTAATGGGTTAAAATAATAATTTAATTTAGTACATATGATTGACAATAATATTACCCAGAATGCTGAAACATATCCAAGATCATCGCAACTTGTCTTTCTATTGTGATTAATGTTCTATTGCAAAAAACTGCTCTGATCTCAAAGGAGAGGAAAATAAATCGAAATGACCCACGCAGCTTTTGGTAACACCAAACGTAACAGGTTACTGCAATCCAAAAACTGGTTACGATTCAACTCAAAATTTGCCGCTCATTTTGACTTGCTGGTTTGAAAAACCTGTTTAACCCATTCCCTGAAAAAACCATAAAGTAAGAATTTTCAAATTTCTTGTTGAAATTCGTTTGCCACCACATATTCAGAAAGGTAATTTTCGCTTTACTAATACTGCGAAATTTCTGCCAATAAATAAGGCATTTTTTATTCTAAAATAGTGGTGAAAAAGAAATTATTAAATTAAAGCCACTAGTATACTCGTCTTTTGCAGTGAATAGGTTAAATAAACTTTAAATATATGTACGAAATAATTAATTCTTCGTTCCTCGAGCATGGCCAGTTTGAGGAATTTTAAATTTGAGCAGTAATCGTGGGCATAAACCATTTTACACGTTCTATGCCGGCTCCATTTATTTGTGTTTTCTCTGAGACAATAACAAGTGGAATATTAACGTTGTGTGGCAAACGATCCCGTACACTGCTAATTAGTTATAATTGACAAAGTACAAACGTCATTAGAATACCTAGGCCATTTTGTATTTTGTGATATTTAACCCCTTAACGGTCACACTAAATTATGATTTAAAAATTCAGATTGCTGGTTGCCACCACTTTTTTGAATGAGAAATATTCACCTTATTTAATCACAAGTAAAATGATACCAGAATAAAGCCAATTGCAATATTTTATAAAACTGCTGTGAGTCAAATAATCTGAATAAAACACACAGCCCATCACAGCCTGTTAATATCACAGGAGCGAGAATTAAGAGATTAACCCCGTAACGGTCGCAATAAATTACTGTTTAACCCTTAACGGCGCGGAGTAATTCTGTTTATAAACTAATGAAATAATGGACTGACATCGGAATTTGTAAACGAATTTATTTGTAAATATGAACTTGCTTATTTTCATGTACATTACAACAGGAAAATTTTAGTTAAATATTCTTGGTACCGTTTGCCAGTTTGGAATTAAAATTAGGTGTCCCTTTTTAAAGACACCGCGCCGGAAAGGGTTAAAAATTTTAATTGCTTATTGCCACCACTTTTGGGGAAAAGATATGTTCACCTTATTTAATGACAGGTAAAATGATGCCATAATAAAGCCAATTGCACTTGTTTAAAAAACTGGCTGGATTCAAACAATTTGAATTAAAAAAACATTGCCCGTGAATTAAGGGGTTAAAGACAGCATGGAAATGATCTACAGTCACGATTAAGAATAAGCTAATAAGACAACATGAACGATTTCCAAAATCAAGTTGCCTATAGAACGAATACAATTTACATGAGCACAATAGCACAGAACCCTTCGGACACATTTACATAAAATATTAAATGTCATTACTAAGTTTGAAGTAATATTGCATTAATTATGATTGTTTAAAATTAACTTTTTTAACACTTTCAAAGGCGGTGTTTGCACAGCGTGACTTCCTAATTTTAACTCGAAGACTTACAAACGACACCAAGAATATTTTAATAACATTTTACTCTTTTTGTGTAAGTGTAACTGAGTATGTTTTTATTTTCCAAGAAATTCTTTTGAAAATATTCTGGTGTGAATCAATTATTTCATCCTTCTACGAATATAATTTTTCTGTGCCTGATAGGATTAAACTCGATCATATTTATATCAGTATCATGTCACACTCGGAACTAAAAAATACATTAACCCTTTATCAATTTCATTATGATCTACTGCAATTTTCTTCATGTAATATTTTTTGTTCAGTTACTACAATGAAAATTAAAGGACAAACATAAAAAAAAATACTCAGCCATGAGAAATTTAATTATTTAGTGGTAATTAATTAACCCTTTATCTACTGACGGTACTTTTAAGTACCACTCCCTTTAAACTTTCATCCCATAGTGAATATTACTAATAATGATACTTTGCAAAAACACTCTTTTAACCCCTTCGGGACGAGCGTCTTTTACACAATTTTGAATCTTTATTCACCGGCTTTTTAAAACAGAAATTTTTGCCTTATTGAATCGGGAAAATACTAGAATTAAACAAGGTAAAATTTACAATAAAAATATACTGGTGAGAATAATCGCCGATTCTGAGTAGTTTTCGTGGTATGAATAACGGTCGCTCGCCCCCAAGGGGTTAACTCTACTTTATCCGGATACATGGCAGCAGTAGTTCTAGGTTTGTTATTTTAGCGAGGAAGGAGGGTATATTTGACAAAGACGATGGGTTTTGTTCGGACATTTTGTACAGATTGTCACGCTCGTCTTTTTATTGCTGGAAACACAGTAAAGGATATAAGATAAGTGTTGGATTTTATTATGTGTTCATTATGATCTTAGAATACAGCTTAAGTAGCTATATTAGGTGAACAGTGCATGTATTTGATTTAACAGTTGAATTATTCGGTGGTACTTATAAGTACCGTCAATACAATGGGTGTTGGAGAAAAACTTTTTGTTTACTTTTCGTCTGCGTAGTTATCCATCGTTTTCACCTGCTTTAAAATTTAATTACTAAAATGTAGTGTAGTAATATGTAAATTCATATATTGCACATGGGAAGATGCGAGAGAACATGTTGGCTCTGGAATATAGACGTTACATAACTAAAGGACTGCTAACAGGATCAAAACCTACAAAAAAAAAAAAAAAAAAAAAAAAAAAAAAAAAAAAAAAAAAACCTTTCAGGGGTAAAGCACTTTCAATTCTAAAGTGTTGAAATAAATGACTGGCACCGGAATTTGCCAAAAGATTTATTTGTAAATAAACAAAAGCCTATATTTCATATACTTATTAAATCGAAAATATTCTGTGGTGCCATTTGAAATACCTTGTGGGTTTTCTGTTACGATATTTTAGTCATCGTGTACTGACGGATCTTTAAAGTACCACTTTAATTAATTACCTCTAAATAATTAAATTTCTCACGGGTGAGTATTTGTTTTATGTTTATCCTTTAATTTTCAAAGTAGTAACTGATAAAAAAATTCGATTTGGTAACTTGCATGCCCTGCGCGCAAGACTGTAGCAAAACTATTGGTTCAAGAGCCCCCCAAGATGTTGATAATGAGGTAAAACTAATTTTTCTTGAAGGTATACTTCATTTGTACGCAATTTATTTATGTATTTATTTTGAAATTTAAATTTAATTTATAAAATTTTGAAAAAATCATTCTTTTATTGAAAAATTGCCAATTTTAAATAATGAATGCAATTAAAACACTGAATTTGAAGTATAAGTTATTCTTTACCTTAAAATGAAGATATTTACCAAGTTTCATGCACATTGCTTTATTAGTTTGTGAAAAATGTTGCGCGCAAGCATACAATTTAAAGAAACAATTTTAATTTGTTATCAAAATTGAATATAACAAAAAATAAAATAAAATTTCAATATAGAACATTAAAAAAATTATTTTAAATAGAAGATATATTAGGTTATCTATATTAAAAATTTTGTGCATTTATTTTTTATAGAGACTGAGAAAAAAATTAAATGTGACATGTTGCTAAGTTGCACCGCCATGTAAAAAATAAGGCTCCTGAGACTCCTTAAGGTCAATGTCAGACGGACTTATTTTGCACGCATTTTTACTTACGTACTATTCCTTCACAATATGAGCGGCATTGTGTAGGGATAAAACGTAAGAAAAAAAAAACGTGCAAAAATACATCCGTCTGACGTTAGACTAAATGTAACAACTGTTACCTGTAACTTCTGTTACTACATGTTTGTAACAGATGTAGATAAATTAGCAAAAATGTAGCATAGAATTCATATGCGTAATAAAATTCCATCAAAGTGATTCAGTGGTGGCATTGTTATTAGATTAAATACACGTCTACTGTCTTATTTGTGTGCTCGATGTAACCTCTGTTACTACATATACAATTTCTGTTACTCGCATTTGTTCTTTATATTTCTCTTCTTGTATATGAGTAGCTCTTAAAAAATGTTCCCAAAACATCAAAAGGCATCTCTTCTTTCAATGTACTAAAACTATTTGACTATTTAAAAATATATTCAGTGCGGGGTACTGAAAAGTTTGGCTGTAATGATACAACTAACAGGGGTTACATATTGTTATATAAATTAATCCACATTACTGTTTTCATTTTAATGTAAAATTTCATATTGAAGTCTAATACACTAATGATGATACAATAGACTAGAAGTAATATTCTGATAGGAACAAAAATGTTGTAAATTTCGTGGTGTTGCCCTGTACAATATTCATCTTAAACCCCTTCAGGGTACTTCAATTCGTAAAATGCAGAAATGAATGAACGATGCCAAAATTTACAAACAAATTTATTTCAAAATAAGCAAAAGCTTTTGTTCACGTACTTAGTAAAGAGAAATTTTTCATTCCAATATTCTGGTGCCTATGTGGCATTTAGGAATTAAAATTAAGTTAGGAGTTAAGGCATTTTCAGGTGACTGTATTTTTATCCTAACTATGAATTTAGCTATACTGGAACTGATTTTATATAGGTTGTATATATATAAACAGAGAAAACATTATATTTGGTGAAAACTGAAAACTTCAAAAAAGAAAAATGGGGAAAAGGGAAAAAAAAATTACCTATGTACCTCTTTCGGTAAGAAATGTGATAACATCACGAAATGTTCTGGAATAAATAGGTTGTCCATACAATCGATGGTACCGTATAAACTGGTAATCGGAGTCCAAAATGTGAAGCTTCATTTGCATACTACTGGCGGCTAAAATGGAAATTTCTACAACTTTTTTTTTTATGTTATCGAATTTGCAACAAAAATGAGCATGTCTATTAACCCCTTAATTCTCGCTCCCGTGATATTCACGGGCTGTGTGTCTTATTAAGATTATTTGATTCCCACCAGTTTTATAAAATAGTGTAATTGGCTTTATTATGGTATAATTTTACTTGTCCTTAAAAATGGTGAAGATTTCGTTTTCAAAAAAGTGGTGCCGATAAGCAATTTGAATTTTTAAACCGTAATTTAATGCGACCGTTAAAAGGTTAAAAGATTCATTATAATATATTTCAGTTTTATGTAAATTATTACTGGCAACCAAATTTAGGTTTTTGTATAACGACATCATGTTCCAATGCATTTTATGTTATAATTGGTGCCTACAATCACCCTTTAGAATCTGTCGGTCAAATTCAGCAATACCCTGTATATAGTGTTGGTATACTTTTTTAGGTGCGTTCGTAAATACGTAGCACCTATACTCGTCGTTCAGTCCGCCTTTCCGCATATAACAGAGCAAAAACTACCCAAGCGAATGGTCTGAAATTTTAAATATATAATTGTCGCAACATTTTGTAAAGTCATTTCAAATTTTATGAAAATCGGATGTATAGTTTAATTACAGGAACAGTAAAAATTTTCCCACTACATTACGGCCAATAGGAATAAATTATTGCAAGTGTATTTTAATGATGTTACAGCCTTACGAATGGTTTGAAATTTTAAATATATAATTGTGCAAAATTCTGTCGAGTCATTTCAGATTTTATGAAAATCGGATGTATAGTTTAATTACAAGGATAATAACCAAAAATTTTCCGTTACATTAAGGCCAATGGGAAAAAATTATTTCAAGTACATTTTAATTATGTTACAGCCTTACGAATGGTTTGAAATTTTAAATATATAATTGCAGCAAAATTCTGTCGAGTCATTTCAAATTTTATGAAAATCGGATGTATAGTTTAATTACAGGGATAATCAAAAATTTTAAGTTACATTAAGGCCAATGGGAAAATATTATTTCAAGTATATTTTAATGATGTTACATCCTTTCGAACAGAATGAAATTGATATGAACTTATGAAGTTCAATGAAATATACATTCAGTAAAATATGCGGTGCAAAAAATATTTATAAAAGTAGTTATAGTACGAACGCACCTCATTTACCACGTTTGACAAGCAATTTCCAACGTGTTTTCGTTGTACCAGTACAGTTTATACCTATTCTTGGCGTTATCTAATTATAGAATAGTACATAGATTAAATAAAACAAAAATTAATAAACGAAATTGTTGAAAAAAAAGTCTCTAAGTGAGACTCGTCTTGATGCGGTTAAATGCCAAATAATATTAACCATGGAACTATCAATAGAGAGGAACTGCCATGTTCTGAAAATAGTGAAGCTTCAACTGTAACCGCTATCGCGGATCCTGATTACCACCGGTGCAAACGTCCACCAGTAGATTTATATAGAAATTTTCTCCTCATTTAAATGCCTTATCATTGCAAAATTTTAGTCAGAAATAATGGTAGAAACATATTTTCATTTTTACTGGTAGTAATTTACTTTGGCGGTAATCAGGCCCTGAGTTTCTGCCATATTCTGACAATCAAGAAAACAAACTGACAGTTTTACAAGGTAAACTGACACCAGTAAAAAAATAGAAATTTATACGACTTTTTTGAAAACACATTTCCATGAATAAGACGTTTAACACGTTCATGTCGACTGTGTGAGAGTTGTCAAGTATCCGGCTTTTTGCACACCACTATTATTTTAGAGAAAATGTGTTTTCTTTAAATTGCCCAATTGTTCTAATTAAATAAAACACATTTTCTATATTAAAATACTGGTATCCAAAAAGCCGGAGACTTGACAGCTCTGAGACAGTGACCCACCATGCCGGCGTAAACGTGTTAAATAAGGCGAAATTTTCTAAATTTTTTATTCAATTATTTCAAGGGGAAGCTTTCCCTGGCGGTAATCAGAAACTGATAATCCGATTTATAAAAATGCAGCCGACATGTTGTGACAACCTCCTCAGTTACTTCACTCGCAACTGGTACACCGCCCCGTGAATACTAGGCATGAGCCCTGACACAAAAATGGCGGCTGCCAAAGGCAGATTTTTTTCAGCGTACGTATGGTCCCTTAAATATCCGAACCAATAATTAAAAAAAAAATCATCTTTATTTTTTCTAAGATTAAACAAATTAAAGAAATCTTTTATAAAATACTGGAGCTTAAATGTAAGGGACCGTACATATGTTTAAAAAAATCCGCCTTCGGTAGCCGCCATTTTTGTGTCAGCGCTAAGACCTAGTATTCAGGGGGTTGTGACTGGTAGACAGTACACTATATGTCTCCTCCTCTTTATACATAGCTCCATTACATTAACTTGTTTGAAAAAAAAAAAAAAACATGGCGGCTTGTATCTACTTAAATTTAGATCCTACGATTTACGTCAGGGAACTTCCATGCCCTTGAAGTTGACTGTTAATTAAAAAAAAAAATTGTTGATTAAAATTAGTCCTTACTCTCAGAATCCAGATAAAGTAAAAAATACAAAAAATTAAAATATTCAGGATGCTTTGAAAATAAATTCACTTTTTTTATAAACAAATTGAAAAAACGAAAACATTTATAATTGTTATTTTAATATACTTTTTTAGGTTTTAAGTGCATTTTAATGATGTTACAGCCTTACGAATGGTTTGAAATTTTCAGGAAATTTCAGGATATTCAAAAAATATTCAGGATGCTTTGAAAATAAATTCAATTTTTTATAAACAAATTGAAAAAACGAAAACAATTATAATTGTTATTTTAATATATTTTTTTAGGTTTTAAGTGCATTTTAATGATGTCACAGCCTTACGAATGGTTTGAAATTTTAAATATTTAATTTCTGCAAAATTCTGTCGAGTTCTGTCTGAGCATAAGCACTTACTTTAATAAAAAAGAACTTAGTTTAATGATTTTAGTCGGCTACAAGAACCCAGGCGCATGTCGTAGGATCCAAGTTTTAGCAGAGTCAAACGCCGCCGTTTTTTCGCAATATTCATATTTTCTTGTAGATTTAAACGTCAATATTGCTTTGTGGAATACAAGTTCTCGTTTTCATTAACACTAGAAAGCCCACAAGCAGTCATTTTGACTGCTACCAAATGAATATATCTCTGTTCGAACCAGAATTTTTTTTTATAAAACTGGTTTAAAAGACACAAAGAAAAAAAAAACTAGTTAAATGGATAAATTAATAATTTAAAACAAAAATTCTGGTGTGAAATATTTTTCTAAAATTTGAGTAAAATTCTCGGTTTTTCTAGTGTTTAAAAAAATCTTGAAAAAAAAAAACAGCGTTTTACACGAGTATCCTTCCTTAATGCATATGAGAACGTCTATTTCAGAACTCGTCTTATTCAGAAAATCAAATTTTAGGAAATACTGCAAAACCTGTAACTGCCGGCATTGGATATCGATAAAATTAGTTTTTTTCAAGTTTTGTTCAAGTTGTGCAGGTTTACCAATAGTTTGATAGAAAAAACACGATTTTTTAAATTTTGGATAAGGCGAGTTTTGAAATTCACGTCCTCATATATTTCATTATACGGTTTTAATATAAATATTTTATCTATACTAATATTAGGTTGAGCAAAAAGTTCTGGGAAATTTTTAATTTAAAAGTTACCAGAATTTTTATCGTATATAGGAGTACTACTGGTATATCTATAGGATTTATGGAATTTCGGCTCCAAAATGCCTATTGAATAGTATGATTTGCATGTGTTGATCCGGCATTATTGGAGAAAAGGTCGTCGATTTGAACCCTTTAACCCCTTCGGGACGGGAGCCTTTTACGAAATTTTTAATCTTTTGTCACCGCTTTTTAAAAACAGAAATTTGTGTCTTCTTGAATAAAAAAAAATGCGCTGATTAAATAAGACAAATTTTACAGTAAAATTTTACTGGTGAGGAAAAACAAGGATTCTGATCGCTTCATGCGGCACGTATACGTGTCGCTCGTCCCTAAGGGGTTAACACGTTCACGCCGGCACGTGGGTCACACTCGACTCTCTCGGAGCTGCCAAGTCTCCAGCTTTTGGATACCAGTATTTTAATACAGAAAATGTTGTTTTATTTAATTAGAACATTTGGGCGATTTAAAGGAACAACATTTTCTCTAAAATAACAGTGGTGTGTAAAAAGCCGGAGACTTGACAACTCTGAGACAGTCGAGTGTGACCCACCGCGCCGGCGTGAACGTGTTAATGAAGTTGAAGAAGCATGTCAAGAGTTTTTCGATTCCAAGGGACCGCTATGGTATTTCCAGCAAATCCGGAATCTGGCATGCTGATGGCAGAAAGAGGTGGACTATGATGGTCTCAACTTTGAAAAATGGCCCTTATTGCTTTTGTTGCTAATTTGCACATAACAACGCAACTTTCACAAATTTCCCAGAATATTTTTCTTAACCTAGTGTTATAAGGAAGTAAAGTTTACCGTATATACTCGCGTATAAGTCGACCCCAAATACGAGAAAAATAATAGACTGTATAGCAGTAACTGAAAAAAGTCATCTTTGTTTTATCGAATTGCAGAATTTGCCAGAATTTTCTGAGATTAAATAAGGTGAATATAACGAGGCAAAAATACTGGTGTTCAACATATTTTTTTCTTAATTGTAAGGGTCGACTTATACGCAAGTATATACTGTATTTCTTTGTTTGTAGGAGGTAATCTCTGGAACTACGGAACTGATTTCAAAAGTAATGGTATCAAAATGATGGTGTTAGTCCACGATCGAAAATAAGCTATATCTTACTTCGATGTCACTACACGAAATGGGGTGTAAGAGCAAAAAACGTTCTAAAAATGCGATTTTTGTGCTGCTGGAGGGCCTTGAAACATGGAATATGGAATGGCAGTTACTTATAAGATATAAATGATCGCTAAGAGCATTTCTTAAAACATTAGAAATTTCAAAAGGGAGAAAATGCGCGAAATGCGTTCTAGAAAACGTTCTAAATGGCGATTTCTACGCAATCTCAGGAAGCACCGAAGCGATTTAAAGAAAAATGATGTTGCCAGCCCTTGCTCCAACATAGGCTATATTTTATGTCGGTGCCGCTACCTCAAAGGCGGTGCAGGAGCAGAAAACGTTCTAAAAATGCGATTTTTGTGTTACTGAAGAACCTAGAAACGTCAAATTGAGCATGGTAGTTACTTATGATATAAATTATTTCTAAGAACATGTCTTTAAAAATTCGAAATTTAAAAGGGGTGATAATGCGCGAAAAGCGTTCTGAAAAACGTACTAAATGGCGCTTTTACGCAATCTCAGGTAGTACCGAAGTTTTTTTAAAAATGATGGTTGTAAATTGATGGTGACAGCCCTCGCTCTGACACAGGCTTTATTTTATGTCGGTGTCACTACCACCTGGGGGTTACAGGAGCAAAAAAATTCTAAATTGCGATTTTTCTGTTACTTAAGGGCCCAGAAACATAAAATTTGGCATAGAAGTTACTTATTAAATATACATTATCTTTAAGAACATGTCTTAAAAAATTCGAGATTTAAAAGGAGTGAAAATCCGTGAAAAGTGTTCTAAAAACGTTCTAAATGGCGATTTCTAGGCAATCTCAGGAAGTATGAAAACCGATTTTAAAAGTAATAGTTGGAAATTTATGGTGACAGCCATTGATCTAACATAGGCTCTATTTTAGTCGGTGTCACTACCACCTGCGGATGGCAGGAACAAATAGCGATTTCTGTGATACTCTGTTAAAGGCTAGCAACATGAAAGTAGGCATGGTAGTTACTTATAAGATGTAAATGCTCTCTAAGAGCAGTATCTAAACATCTCGAAATTTGATAGGGGTTAAAATGCGCAAAAAGCGTCCTAAAAACGTTCTAAATAACGATTTCTACGCATTTTCATGAGATATCAAACCAATTTAAAAACTAATGGTTGCAAATTGATGGTGACAGTCCCTGCTTCAACTTAGACTATATTTTATGTTTTTGTCACTACCACTTGGGGGTTTCAGAAGCAAAAAATATTCTAAATTGCGTTTATTGTGATACCCCAGATAGCATGAACATTAGCAGCAAGTTTGATTTTTTTCTGACATTATCTTGCCGTGACAAATTTGAATAGAGAAATTCGCAGCAAATTTCCCGCAAGGTATACCATCTCCCACTTGCAAGTGTAGTTTGTTGTGAAACTGATGGCAAGGCTATCTCTAATTCACGAAAGTGACGAAAGCAAAAAAATCCCTGCGTCGAAGGTATAGACAATTTGCACATACGCAAAAATTGCAGAAATTTTATTCGATTGGCATCGCTTTTTCTATACGCTATACCTGTCAAATACCAAAAAAGGCTCGTATTGAAGAGTGCAAATGTTACCGTAACTTGTTTATGGTGAAGGAAATGATGCATGCATCTTCTGAAAGAGTGTTCGCATCAATAGACCTGATTAGGTCTATGGGCCCCCTTCCCCCAAGGGTTTAAACTTATAGTGTAGCAGTTGTAAACAGGTAGTGGGGAGTGGAAAGATCACTACTTTGCAGTGTTTTTGATTGTTTGCTGTTAATTTGCAATAAATTTGATACAGCATGAATTTAACTTGCAAGACAAGTTAGTTACAAGTTTAAAGTGTGGTGACTTCAGCGTTTTCGTTATCTTGCTGCAGCCTTGTTATGAACTTTCAGTCTTGTCATACTGAGCTTGCTGCAAATTTGCAGGTTGTCAAAGCAAGACTGCTGCAAATTTTCTGCAAATTAAAAATGCTATCTGGGACTGGAGTGTCTTCACATTTTGAATTTAGACATGCTAATTACTTGAACAGTACGAATGCTTTCAAAGAGCCATCGAAACAATAGTCCAAATTTAATAGGGTTTTTTAAAGTGATCGAAAAGCGTTTTAAAAACGTTCTAAATTACAGCTTTTATGCAATCTTATGAAATACTAAACCGATTTAAAAATAATGGTTTCAAATTGTTGGTGATAGAACCTGCTCAATCATAAGCTATATTTTATGTCTGTGCCACTACCAGTAGAGGGTTGGAGGACCAAAAATCGTTCTAAATTGCGATTTGTGAGATACTGAAGAGGATAGAAACTTTAAATATGGCGTGGTAGTTACTTATAAAATATAAATGCCCTCAAAGAACAATCGGAAATATATTCGAAATTTAAAAGGGCTGAAGCATAGGGAAGGAGCGAAAAGCGTTTAAAAAAAGTCCTAAATTGCGATTTCTATGCAGTCTCGTTGAAATAATAAACCGATTACAGAAATAGTGGTTGCGAATCAAAGTTGACAGTCACTGTTCCTTTACAGGCTATATTTTATGCCGGTGTCACTAACCCCTGGGTTTTGCAGGAACAACAAACTTTCTATAAAAGCCTTTAAAACTTTCTAAATGACGTTTTTATGGAATATTTGGAAATACCAAACAGATTTCAAAATTAATTTTTACAAATTAATGATGAAAGTCTCTGTTTCAAAATAGACATTTTATGTTAGTGCCACTACTACCAGTGAGGTGGTTGACCGTTTGACAAGAAGCTCTGAATGGAAATTAATTTTAAGATGTAAATGCGTACTAAGAACAGTTTCTAAAAAATTCAAAACTTCAACTGAATTGTGAAATGAGCATAAAAGCTTCAAAGTACTTTCAAAATTATCATTTATTTGGAATTAGTTTTAGTACTTCTTATTAATTTAATTTTAATTTCCCCCTAATGAAGTGTAGTAATGAAGTTTATTCAAACTGTGGTTTCATTAGTAATATTTTAATTATTCCTAAAGGTATAATTTCTTCTAATAAAATTTAGACATACAAATATCACTTAGCATATACCATGTATTACGCGAGCAAATCCACGGGTTTCGCTAGTATGTTCTAAAATTATAATCCTAATGGGATATTTTTTGTGTAGTTATAATACTAAAAAACCCAAACATAAATACATTGGATTTGTAATTTTTTAAATTTTATAATATGAATAATGAAATTAATATTCGAAAAAATATAAACTGCGTTCTACAATGTTTTTTTTTTTATATTTATATTTATTGTGTCCTGCTTGATGCAAATTCTCAATTTGAAATTTCTAATTCTAGTAGATTTAGAATTTTTATTTAAAAAAGTCAAAATGATGGTTTAAGCGACCGTCTATGATGCGCAGTAAAGCATAATTTGAAAAAAATAAATTGTACTCATTTTATTGAAATATTTGGGGCAAAAACAGTCGAAACACATTAAGCGAGTAAAACGGTATTATTGACTAGAAATAATACATTAATAGAAGTAACTTTGTCATTCTGTAACATTTTAACAATTGAGTACGGAACTTCAATTTGGATACAGCCCCGAAAATGTACTTATTTTTAAATAATTAATCTCTCGGAAACTAATCATACGAATTTCATGAAGATTTTGATTTAGCCTATTTGACGTGTATCAGGAATGAGATTTCCGTTTTGTCGCACAACAGTATTTTGTTAGAGAACATATTTTTTATTTCATGGTTTGTACGCCTCCTTGAATTTTGCAGACCATAAATTTTTTTTGGCAACAGTATTATCTTATAGAAAATCTCTTCTTAAAAGAAGGCGACATTTTGCGCGTTTAACCTTGATTTCTTTTTTTATAAAAATATACTGGTAGTTCTCCTTGAGAAATAACGGTATCCGTACGAGCCATCTAATGGGAAAATTTTTGCAATTTAACAGAACAACATTTTCTCAAAAAATACTGGTGTGCAAAAAAGCGGAAATCTCCTCCCTGGTGTATAGAATTTATTTATGGTGTCAAACTTGGTTATTACTATTGAAACAAACAATGCTTGGATTCGTTCTGATTTGTATATGACGCTCGTCATCAGATTTTATATACATCATTTAAAAGTAGACTTTATTTTCAATCATTTGGTACCAGTCACTTTATTTTACACTAATTTGTTGCAGAGTTAGTAGGGGTGTTTACTTTCTTGTCCACGATTGTACATAACAATAACAAAGTACGAAATTTTTCCATGATAGAAAAGTATCCTTCCTATTGTTATTAGTTTGTCCCAGTTTCGTGGAGGTTACAATAGGTTAAAATAGTAACGTTCTTGCAGCAGCGCTAAAATCTTGAAATAGCACAATTATTTGCAATTAGAAAAACAAAAATTAATGAGACTATGGAGGGTTCAGGTGTTCGTAGCCGAACTGAAGAAATGTACTTTTTTATTCTATAAAATAAACGACAATATGTAATTGAGGAGCATAATTGTATGGAATCGTATTCAATATAAAAATCTTAAAAGATAAGTTCTTTGAATTTTTTGGGGAAATATGATATGCTTGGAAATGTACATAGAATATATTAATAACCCCTTAACCCTTTAGTGCCCAGATTTGCATATATGCAAAAAACACTGTTTTGAATTTAATAGATTCTTTTATTCACATATACCTAATTCACGCCCAAAAATAGCAAAATTTGCTTTAATTAAAAAAGAAACATTCTGTCTTTAAATAAAGCAAAATTAACCATTGAAACTCTCTGGTTTAAAGTCAGATTCTCCCAACTACGTAATTTCTAGAACATATTCTATTACGGGAATTAAAGGGTTGAAGGTTAAGTTTTATAAAATATATAATTATATAAAATAAGGTATTTGGAGACATACCGGGTGAGCAAAAAGTCCTTATAAACTTTAACAAATCATAAAAACCGAAAATATAACCGAAATGAAAAACTGTTTGCAGGATTAGCATCTATAGGTCACGGGAATTTTTTTAAGACAGAAATAAAAAATAACTCAAAAAACCCAACAGATGGCGTTGCTTCGTGCGATTTTGGTGGAAATATGCAAATGAAACGATTTTAAGAATTTGCACTCCTAATCCAGAATTAGTTCACCGTTGTGAGCCGTGTACTTGATCAAGGATGCTGATAATGAAGGATAAAGCTTTGTTGGTGAAGTTGTTTTAAGTGAACAAGTTCTGGATTAGGAGCACAAGTTCTTATAACCGTTTTATTTGCATATTTCTACCAAAATCGCACGGACCAGCGCCATATGTCGGCTGTTTTTTTAGTTATTTTTTATTTCTGTCTTAAAAAAATTCCCGTGACCTATAGATGCAAATTCTGCAAACAGTTTTTCATTTCGGTTATTTTCTCGGTTTGTATGATTTTTTAAAGTTTATACGGACTTTTTGCTCACTCTGTACTTATTAAAGTATTTACTAATTTGAATTATTTTAGCGTAAAACAGCCACACGACAGTAGTTTTTACTTGTATTGCAGATGTGCAACAGAAAAAAAAGCTTGACGTATTATATAAAAAATATATCTCTGATTTTTTTCATTATTTTTCCTCTGTTATAAACCTTTCACATTATCATACATAATGTTTCGAAACAAAATAAAAAATACCGCATTTAAGGGTTAAGCATTGCACAGATTAATTGCAGATACTTTTTAAAGATTCAGATTGTTTGATTGAAACCACTTTTTCGAAGTAGAAACATTCACCTTACTTAATGGGAGATATAATGATTCGAGAGTAAAGCCAACCACACTATTAAAAAAAAAAAAAAAAAAAAAAAAAAAAAAAAAAAAAAAAAACTCATGAGAATGAAACAATCTGAATGAAAAATGTAACCTACACTGACCTTGACAGTCACGGGCGGAAGAATTAACACCTTGAGGGGCAAGCAAAAATGTCTCTAAATAGTGAATTCTCACCGGAATAATCGAAAAATTTTATTTTTAAATAAGGAAAAGCAATCTACCAAAGATTTTCCTCCAAAGTTAAAAATATAAAATTTAGTTAAAATTTCTGGTGAGAATTATGTTTAAATTAGTTGGGATATATTTTATCTCACAGCCCAACCCTTGAGGGGCGCCGTTTGCAGTCTGCAAACGATTAATTTTAATGCCTAAATATTCAAATGGCCCCAGTAATTTTGTAGTACAATTTTCACCTCATAACAAACGTGAAAAAAAGGTTTTTGATTATTTTCAAAAAAACTTGTTTGTTAATTGCGGTGTGAATTAATTATTTGAACATTTTTTGAGCAGAAATGCCTTGCCCCCTGAAAGGGTTAAGGGGTTAAGCATAGATGCCTACACCCAAAGCGTTATAAGTAAGCGAACAAACTTAATGCTGGAATCAGGCGCAAATTAACATAGTTGCGCCACCTTGTGGACGGAGTGATAATTCACATACGCGGGCTTTTAGTGTGGCGCGTATTTCCTATATCTTCAGTCACTCATAGAAATGAATATTGTTTGCCACATGTACTGCGATACAATGGCGTAGCGAGAGGGGCAGCCAGATGCACTTCGCACCACGAAGCAAAGCGTTATAAGTAAGCGAACAAACTTAATGCTGGAATCAGGCGTAAATTAACACAGTTGCGCCACCTTGTGGACGGAGTGATAATTCACATACGCGGGCTTTTAGTGTGGCGCGTATTTTCTAAACCTTCAGTCGCTCATGAAAATGAATTTTGTTTGCCACATTTATTACAAAATAATGGCGTAGCGAGTGGGGTATCGAGACGCACTTGACACTACGAAGTTTTCTTCGCCCTATCAGAAAAACTTCAGTTAGTAATCAAGTGGAAAAAAACTTTATAATTTTAGTGGTGTGAGTCTGAAAACAGTTAGGTATCTACCTGTAGTTCACACACCATCCGCTACGTGGCGCATGACCTTGATTGATGTGACCTCGCTTTTAATCTTGCGGACACTTCTCCCATTTAAGATAGGACGCTTACTTATATCGCTTTGCCACGAAGTTTTCTTCGCCTTGTCAGAAGTACTTCAGTTATTAATCAAGGTGGAAAAAACTTTATAATTTTAGTGGTGTGAGTATGAAAACAGTTAGGTATCTACTTGTAGTTCACACTCCATCCGCTACGTGGCGCATGACCTTGATTGATGTGACCTCGCTTTTAATCTTGCGGATACTTCTCCTATTTAAGATAAGACGCTTACTTATATCGCTTTGCCTACACCTCTTAATTAATCCGGATTCTAAACGTGAGTCAACTGTGTTTTAAACAGGAAAATATATATAAGGGAACGTGTCTTATTTCTATAAGTTACATTTTAGATTTCATTTTGGAATTTTTTATTAAATAAAATTTTTGATTGAAAACATTTTCTTCTCGGATCACCTGGACCATTAATAGATGTTGCCACCTATACATTAAGGTGTGAGTTTTAGAATGTTACATATTTTTATGATTAGATAAAATGAAGATATCTTAAAGTATGACGTTAAGGACACGGTACTGAAGAACTACTCTTCGTAAATTTCATGCGGTTGTGGTGTCGTCTCTTACACATGAGTAAACTCGGCGACCAAATGGTGATAACGGGGAATGTAAACTCGTTAACGGAGACGCGTGTAATAAGGAGAAAGGGATATGGCTACTGAAAATAAATAAAGAAGATAATCCAGAAGTTTTTTTTCCGTATTAAATTATTCTGAGAGAAATCTTAATATCCAAAAATATTCCATTTCTTCTAAATAATATACTTAAATTAAATAAAAAAGTTATTAATGCTTTTAAAAACATAAATGCACGAATCCCTTCCAGACCTTTTATGAAAATAAATCTGCAGATAATAAAACACTTTTGTTAAATACTCGTGTGTGTTGTCAAAGAACCACAAAATGTTCTGAACTGATAATAAACCCATTTTACTTTTAAAATGCACTTTCTAAAATACTAGATTTGACAGTGGGCTGTTACGAAATATCATGCAATAAGTTTAGATGTTTACGTATAAATAAATATGTAGCAAGTAAATCGAAAAGGGTGACATTGGAGTATAACTGACGAAGTTAATATGTAAATTAGCTCTTTCCAAACTGCGTAGTATAAAGCTAATGCGGATAAAAAAATTAAAAAAAAAGTACGAAATGTTTCCATGTTCAAAAAGTATCCTTCCTATGTCCATTAGTTTGTCCCAATTTTGTGGACGGTACAATATGATAAAATAATTTAAAACGCACTCGTAGCTTTAGTAGGATCTGGAAATAAATCAATACACTAATTTATTTTATATTTCAAATAGCTTGATTGCTAACATATATTTGATAGTAATAGTACTCGCCTTATTTAATCCTTTGGACTCCGGCGTCTCTTACACAAATTTTATTCGGTCAGCAACACTTTTAAAAGAAGTTTCCTTCAAGTGCATAGTTTGAAAAATGCTCTGATTAAATAAAGCAAATTTTATTTTATTTTATTACTAGTGGCATTTTTTTTTTTTTTTTTTTTTTGCAAAACAAAGATTAAATCAAACTAAGGCGAAATATATTATTTTAAAAAGTTTGTAAGGAAAAAATCTAAATTTAAAGAAAAGGAGCGAGGTAACAAAGAAGCGCACGCTTACATCACCTGTACTGGTTGGTTGTATTTATGAGGGCCAATTATCTGCACAAGGGATATGGGCCCTGGGGGGGGTGCCCTTCGTGGGGGTCTTTCTAAGGGAACCTAACCCGTATTAACGCTGGGAAATCCAAGGTCCGAAGAAAACCACGAAAACTCCGAACGATTAGGCCGACGGGCGCGATTGGGTTCGAACCCAGCACTTCCCGTCTACCAGCTTCGAGAGCAGAACCTCTCAGCCACTGGTGGGGCTATCACCTGTACTGGAATCGTTATTATTATTTCAAAAGTTATCCTTGAAGGTAACTTCATTTCTTGAAATCCTTTCGGAGTCTAGCAGCAGCATCAAAAGTCCTTTTTATTTCGTCCTTAAAAAAAGTATTATATATTTTTTACGGTACTAATTATATCTTTTCATAAAGATATAGATTTAGAATATTACAATAAAACATTTCAATGACATACATCTTTAACACGTTCACGCCGGCGCGGTGGGTCACACTCGACTGTCTTCTTTTTGCACACCACTATTATTTTAGAGAAAATGTTGTTCCTTTAAATAGCCCAATTGTTCTAATTAAATTAAACAACATTTTCTGTATTAAAATACTGGTATCCAAAAGGCCGGAAACTTGCCAGCTCTGAGACAGTCGAGTGTGACCCACCGCGCCGGTGTGAACGTGTTAAAGAGCGAAATTTCTTTGGTATTCGAAGATGCTGAACGATACTGTAGAACGATCTTATAGCTGTACACAAATTAAGTAGAAAAATGCTTCTTCTAATCCATATATGTAATGTCAGCGTCATACACTGGTGGAAATTGATATATGAAAACATGATTTTTTAATAAATACTTCTATACTATTCATTAAAAATGAATGAGATTTCATACATTATGCATGCTATGTGCAACAGAAGGAAAATAAATTTCATGCATATTAATAAACTAAAATATAAGGTCAAAAATTAGATTTCAGTAAGATAAAAACATTGAAATTGATTTACGAAATATAATATTTAATTTAAATTAATAGTTAGTAAAGCTGCCTTTATTGATAAGGGTTTCTTTTATTCTGCATGGCGTTGAAAAAACAAGATTTTGAATGCATTTTTGATCAATTAATTTACAGTTTTGACAGAATGAACTTTTCAATTATACAAGTGATGCGTATTGCATCCCATTTGCATAAACCATTCGAATAAGTTCTCCCTAAATGTTTTCGATGGATTTCAGATCAGGACTAATAGATCGGTGATCTAAAATAACAATATTCTGTTCGTCAAACCAATCTTTCATTGCATCTGAAATGCGAATATTTACATTGTTTTGCATGAAACTGTAATCTAGACCATAATATTGCCATGAAAATGGAAGAAGTGGATTTTATAAAACTAAACTGTAATCAACAGAATTCTGACGACCGTTTAAAAATATAATTTTACTTTTTCCATCACAAGCAATCATTGCCCAAATCATCAAAATCCCGCTACCAAAATTTCTTCTGAATGTAAATTTTGGTTCACTGCGGTTTTGCAAACCATTCGGGCCATCCAAATTGAATCTTTTTTCGTCGGAGAAAATGACTTTCTTCCAATTGTCACCCATTAGCTTGTACTTCTCGCAATGCTGCAAGTGCATGCGCTTGTGAGCAGAAGTAACTTTGGACCAGGCTTCATTTTCGACCATCTCAAGCTCTGTGAAGAATGTAAAACTTGCTTAACTCTTCTAGAAGTAACAGGAATGGATAGATCTGCACAAATCTCCTTTGAAATATGATCAGATTTCGATGCAAGCTGAAGAATCTTCCTTTTCTCTAACTTTTTTAAACATGGATTACTTTTTTTTGTTAATATTTTTGACATAATTTGCTGGATCTTTTCTATAGTTATATATCACACGCAGGGACTGATTACCAACTCGGCAGATTTACACCAATAAACGTTAAAAGAAATGTTCGACTTATCTAAACTCCGCATTCATGTAAAATTTCAGCCATTTTGTTTTTGTACTGTTGAGAATGTGCCCCATGGTAATCATGCGCTGATCACAGCAACTGATCTTTTAATTAATTTACTAATTTCCGGAACAGACTTTTCACATTCTAGATATGCATCGATTTTAGCTCTTTCTTCTTCAGATAGCATTTTTCGTTTACTCATCGTGAAAAGTATGACTGAATCGTATTGATTCCAATATATACCTATTATTATGTCTACTGTGCATGTTAAGTTAGCTTTTTTATGCAAATTTTTGTCACATTACTTCGGAATAGCCATTGAAATTGCCGAAAAAAAAAACTTGAAATATTGACTATATTATAAAAATGATGTCTACATGTGATTGTCGTAAGTCCGCTGTAATAATAAAAAATGAATTGAAAGAAAATTACGACATAGACATACACGTTTCATCAGTCAAACGACGTCTAAACCTCTATGGTTTACATGGTAGAAGACCAGCAAAAACACGTTTGTTATCTACTAAGAATAGGAAGGCTAGAGTTGCATTTGTAAAACGGCATATCCCTTTCAGGGGCAAAGCAATTCCATTGCGAAAGTGTTGAAATTAATGATTGACACCGGAATTTGAAAACAAATTTATTTTTAAATAAGAAAAAAGCTATATTTCACACACCTAATAAACCGATTTTTTTTAACCAAAATTCTGGTGTCAGTCATTAATTTCAACACTTCAGCAATAGCATTGCTTTGCCCCTGAAAGGGTTATGCCGTTTTACGAATACAACTCTAGACTTCCTATTCTTACTAGATTAGAAACGTCTTTTTTGCTGGTCTTCTGCCATGTAAACAATAGAGGTTTAGGCGCCGTTTGACAGATGAAACGTGTATGTCTATGAGGTAATTTTCTTTCAATTCATTTTTTATTATTACAGCGGACTTACGACAATCACTTGTAGATATCATTTTTATAATACGGTCAACATTGCAAGTTGTTTTTTTTGCGGATAGCCACTTTGAGGCTTATTTTCGATGTATTTCTGTTTATTAAAACCTTTATTCCATTTAATAACAAGTTGCCGAGACACGTTAAAAGAACGAGCTGATTCTGCTTGCAGTATACCTTTTTTAAGTGCATTTACAGCGGCTTTTCTAGAATCACTTAAATATTTTTTTTTTTTTTTTTTTTTTTTTTTTTTTTTTTTTTACATTTCGGCATTCCTGATCCTTAAACTTAATCACAATAAGTCAATATAAACACTAATCGAAGCTATAGCGCCACTGACACCTGCAACAATTAAATGCAAATTAATTGTCATAATACTTTTGATCTAAGGAGGAGTTATATTTCCTCGGTGGCGACAAATGTAAACAAATGAGTTGAAACTTGATACATTTGAATAAGTGCAGTCACAGTGTTCTCAATTATAAGGAATATATTTTCTTTTACATTTTTATATTAAATAAAATAAGAGAGAATATAAGGTTGTCAAAATACTTTTGAGCGCTACTGTATTTCCCGTCTGTAATGCATAAAAAAACAACCATTAAAAATTAATGCTTTATTGTATATGTATAAAATGAACACAAAAATAATATGAAGCTTACTTTAAAGCCATGTATGATTTATAAAATGAATTTAGAGCACAGAAATATTCCAAGATAATATTTGAATGACTTAGAAGTTTTGTACTCGTATATATGATTTTTTTCCTTTGATCTTTATTTTAAATGATGAGCTGTTGTCAAATTTAAATAGGTTAATTTTTGAAACATTCCTGAATTCATTTTTATTCGTAAATGCAAAGAAAATGCGAATTGATCTTATTGCATAGCTCTCAAGTTTTACGCTTTTTTCCTATCACTATTTTTGATCAGAAAAATTTATCTTATTTAAACCTATGTTTTCCATTATTAAAAAAAGCAAATTTCTCTTTTAAAAATACTGGTACGAAAAAATCGTAAAACTTGGCAGCTATGTCTTATTGAGAATAATAATGTGTCCTCTTCAGGTTATTTTCCTCTGGATTTCTAGCAAACTTGTTGCATTTTTCAACCTTTTAAAGAAATTTTTTACTTGGGGAAAAATATAGACATCATATGGCTGGCAAACGGGGGTGCATTTTAGTGAAATTATCTTTTTTACGAATGATACATCTCCATTTTCATTTTCGAAGATCTCATCATACATTGTGGAATCTCTCTGGCCTTCCCACGAATCAATTATTAAAAAAAAAGTCATAATTTTTAACATAAGGAAGAAGACAAATCTTTAAATAGTATCCATAAATTTGTTTTTTGTTTTGTCAACTTACCGGTTTTAGAACACGAAACAATTATGTTTTTGAAAGTGGTACTTAATTAACATACCTTCTTTTGAACAAATGGTCCAAACGCGTTACATTGTTCACGTAAGCAGACATAAACAAACGGTAAAACTTTCCCAGATGCTGTAATGCCATACAGGGATGTGTAAGAATGAGTTAACCCCTTGAAGGGCAGTGATGCCGTCACGGCATCACATAATTTTAATCCCAAGTTGCCACACTGGCACCGGAATTTTATGATGAAAATGTCATCTTTATTATATAAGCGAAAACTTACTTTTACTTGTTTACAAATAAAACCTCTTGTTAATACTGGTGTCCGTAAAATATTTGAACATTTTACGAATACAAGTACCTTGCCCCTGAAAGGGTTAATTGATTCAAATATCTTTTGACGAAAACAGATTTAGCACCTCGCTCAGCAAGTGATCTGTTGTAGGTTATTTGGTACTGACAAACAATTAGGTCAGTTTTTATAACATAATGTGTGTCAAAGTTACTTATTAGAAGGTTCGTTTGAATGCAGAATTTTTCAGATGCTTCCAATATCTCTTCAATTGTTGCAACGTCTTTGTGACTCACAAACTTCGTCACTTTACGTTGTCTTATCCCATGGATCTTTTTATATCTTTCTACCGAGCTCCAACTTGCTAGGAAATAGAAATCATCCGATTGGAATCAGGCAGCCGCATTCATTGCCCAGTTTTGTAAAGTCTGTGTGTCGTCACCTATATATTAGTATAAAAAGGTGTTAATAAATTAATATAATTAATATTTTATATATATTATTAATATTATATTATAATTAATATAATATAAATTTGAAATTTTATTGCAGTTACATGAATAATTGAAAAAAAATCGTATTGTTTTAACGTTCCATATTTTTTCGATCTTCAACAATTCTTTCGTACGTTTCATAATCGATGGTTTTATATTTGTCAAAATGTGTTCCTCCACGATTTACATCGTCTTTCCATCTACGTAAGAGATCGTTTTGTTTTAACCGACCCTCTGCATTGCCTTGCAATGATTTTAACACGTTCACGCCGGCGCGGTGGGTCACACTCGACTGTCTCAGAGTTGTCAATTCTCCGGCTTTTTGCACACCACTATTATTTTAGAGAAAATGTTATTCCTTTAAATAGCCCAATTGTTCTAATTAAATTAAACAACATTTTCTGTATTAAAATACTGGTATCCATAAGGCCGGGAAACTTGCTAGCTCTGAGACAGTCGAGTGTGACCCACCGCGCCGGTGTGTACGTGTTAAACTCCATCATAGATGGCCTTCAGCTAATGCAACAGCATTCTTTTTGTTCCACAATTGAATATAATCGAGTGGTTTAGGAGCAAAGTCTTCAGACACAAAATTCTCACCATCTTTATGAAATCGTGGACACTATAAAATAATATTTAAAATTCAATTGTGTTTGATTTCGTTTTTTTTAACAATGAAATATAATGAATACATATATGTATATGTATATATTGCTAAAGTAAAACCTCATACATTTGTAAATTCATAAAATTCATTTTCTTCAATCAGTATCAATTCATCGGCCTCAATAATTTGTCAATCATCTAATATTTCTAAAATTGAACGATGAATTTTTTCAGCAATAGCAATATAAGCATCGGAAATGTCATCCGGTGGAGAAATTGTAAACATATCATCATTTTATAACAGCGTCTCACAATATTTTAAGATATTTGTAATTACTCCTTTTTGTTTCTCTTTAAAACGAGGATTTTTCGCATCAGCGCTGGTTCCATCCATATCACAATCTTTAGCATTCAATCTGTCACAATCTGTAGTCTTCTTTTAATTTTCATACTGAATTTTTCCCTATTATAACAATATTTCAAATATTCTATTTGTCTGCAAAGGAAGCTAAACGAGATCAATAAATTATTCATTTATGTATTACCGTGAATCATTGTATTACCGTGAAAAGCAAATCAGACGATTTTTATTTTTATTTATTATTTTTTTTATGTATGGTAAAGTTTATCTCATTAACAGACGATTTTTGCAATCCAGTTGAATTTTTATGAAACAACTAGAGAGTGTTTTTATTTGTTATATAAATAAAAATATTTTTAAATGTAATCTAACATTTGAAATATTTGCAGATGAAAAATGGTATTGAGATTGAACTTTAAAATTAAATGTTCTTACAGAGTATGAAAAATTTGTACAACTGGAATAAACTTGCATTTAAGCATTACTGCTTTAATATTTTATTACCCTTTCGAAGATATGCATTATTTGATTTATCTAATCCTAATACGCTTGAGAAAGTGCGCCTTAAAATTATTTTGTATAATTCATACAAAAAAAGATAAATTTTCATTTAAAATTCTGTAAAGTTAAAAAAAAAAAAAAAAAAAAAAAAGATATAAAAAAGAAAAATCCTTATTTCAGAACTGTGCTTAAAATAAATTACTATGTTGTGGCCATCACAAAATTTTCTTCTATAGAAATCACGTCAGTTAATTCATTTAAATAGTACAAGAAATTACATCAATTTAGCACCAATTCATAGCAAAGTATATCTGAATTTGAAGTTTGATGAAAATTCGCGCATTAGTTATTGAGACAGAGCTATAGGGGAAATTCTGAAAAATGCAGCATAGCAGCGCCACCTGTTGAGCGATTTGTACCAAAACACAAACAGCACTAATTCATATCCAGGTATGCCTGAATCTGAAGTTTGTTGAAAACCCAAGCATTAGTTCTTTAGATTCTATTGCGGAAATCACAGAAAATGCAGCATAGCAGCGCAACCTGTTGAGCGATTTACACCAAAACGTTACCAGCACCATTTCATATCAAGGAATAACTGAATGTGAAGATTGATGAAAATCCGTGCATTAGTTCTTGAGATTGAGCTATTGAAGAAATCGCAAAAAATGCAACATAGCAGCGCCACCTACTGGGCGATTTACACCAAAAACTAATCAGCAACAACTTATATTAGGGACTACTTGAATATAAATTTTTATTAAATTCCGTGCATTAGTTCTTGATATAGAGCGCCCACAAAATTTGTGTCGCATACAGATAGACAGAACCCAGACTCACACACAGACATTTTGTAAAAACATGTTTTTCGGAATCTCTGACCTCTAAAACGTGTAAATCCGTCGAAAACCGGAAGTCGAAAATTTTTACGAATCCAATACTTTCTTCTTGTAAAGATAGAAGAAATTAATTAATGTAAACGCTAATTAATTTTTAAAAAAAAAGTTCTAGGCATAGATTAGTTTTGAAGTTTTGTCAACAGAAATATTAGTTTAAAAATTGAAGAGAAAAATAAATTGCCATGAAAAATTCGAAAGCCTAAATGTAATTTATTAACCCTTTAGTGCGCAGATTTGCATATATGGAAACAACAGTGTTTTGAATTTAATATATTTTTTTATTCGTATATACCTAATTCACACCATAAAATTAAAATAGCAATATATGCTTTAATTAATAACATACATTCCGTATATAAATAAAGCGAAATTAACCAATGAAACTATCTGGTGTAAAGTCAGATTCGCTGTACTGCGTAATTTCAAGAACGTATTCTATTTTGGGAATTAACCCTTTCAGGGGCAGAGGAATTCTGTTCGTAAAATGATAAAATAATTGACTGATACCAGAATATTCAAACGAATTCCTTACTAACAACAAAACACTATTTTGCACTTTAATTACAAAAGAAACATTTTATTAAAATATTCTTGGTGCCAGTAGTCAGTTTTGGAATTAAAATTAGGTGGCTAGACCCTCTAGCCACCGCCCCTGAAAGGGTTAAAGAGTTAAAGGTTAAGTTTTATAAAATAAATAATTATAAAAAATAAGGTATTTGGAGAGATACTTATTAAAGTATTTACTAATTTGCATTATTTTAGCGTAAAACAGCCACACGACAGTAGTTTCTACTTGTATTGCAGATGTGCAACAGAAGAAAAGCGACGTATTATATGAAAAAAATATCTCTGATTTTTTTTCATTATTTTTCCTGTGTTATAAACCTTTCACATTATCATATATAATGTTTTTTTAAATAAAATAAAAAATACCGCATTTAAGGGTTAAGCAACGCACCCGATTAAGTGCAGATACTTTCTTAAAATTCAGATTGTTGGATTGAAACCACTTTTTTGAAGTAGAAACTTTCACCTTACAGAGTCCCTTGAGAGGCAAGTGATTGCGTTCCTGTAATGATGAACTCACACCGGAATCTTTGAAAAATTCTATCTCAAAATAAGTAAACGCAATTTTACGGCTTTTTTCCACCAAAGTCAGAAAAGTAAAATTTAATAAACATTTTCTGGTGTAAAATTTCATTAATCGTAGGTAGTTTATAATATATACTGGCGCCCCTCAAGGGGTTGATGGCATATATAATGATTCGAGAATAAAGTCAACTACACTATTAAAAAAAAATAAAAAATAAAAATAAAACTGATGGGAATCAAACAATCTGAATAACAAAAAATAGCCTACACTGCCCGTCACAGTCACGGGCACAAGAATTAACGGGTTAAGCATAGATACCCACACCTCTTAATTAATCCAGATTCTGAACGTGAGTCAAATGTGTTTTAAATAGGAAAAAATATATAAGGAAACTTGTCTTATTTCTATAAGGTGCATTTTAGATTTCATTTTGGAATTTTTGATTAAATAAAATTTCTGATTGAAAACATTTTCATCTTCGATCACCTGGACCATTAAGAGATGTTGGCACCTATGCATTAAGGTGTGAGTTTTAGGTTGTTACATATTGTGTGGATTAGATAAAATGAAAATATCTTAAAGTACGCTGTAATTAAAAGAAAAAAAAAAACGGACTAAAAAACGGAAATGCTTCTGGCAATATAGACGCTAGTACTGTTTCCGTTTTTTTACGGGAATTTTTACCCATAAATTACAGATATTTTTCCGTTTTTCTGATTGAAAACGGAAATTTTTCTGTAATTTATTGGTAAAAATTCCCGTAAGAAACGGAAATAGTACTGGCGTCTAGATTGCCAGTAGTATTTCCGTCTTTTAGTCCATTTTTTCTTACAGTGAGGACGTTGAGGACACCGTACTGAAGAACTACTCTTAATAAATTTCATGTGGTTGTGCTGCCGTCTCTTACACATGCATAAACTTGGCGACCAAATGGTGATAACGGGGAATGTAAACTCGTTAACGCATACGCGTGTAATAAGGAGAAAGGGATATGGCTACTGAAAATAAATAAAGAAGATAATCCAGAAGTTCTTTTTCCGTATTTTATTATTCTGAGAGAAATCTTAGTATCCAAAAATATTCAATTTCTTCTGAATAATATACTTAAATCAAATAAAAATAGTTATTAATGCTTTTAAAAACATAAAGGTACGAATCCCTTCCAGACCCTTTGTGAAAATAAATTATGCAGATAATAAAACACTTTTGTTACATACTCGTTTGTGTTGTCAAAGAACCACAAAACGTTCTGAACTAATAATCAACCCATTTTACTTTCTAAAATACTACATATGGCAGTGAACTGATTACGAAATACAATGCAATAAGTTTGAATGTTTACATATAAGTGAATATGTAGCAAATGAATCGAAAAAAGGTTATTTTGGTGTATGATTGACTAAGTGAATAAGTAAATTAGCTTTTGCCAGACTCTGTAGTAGAAAGCTAATGCACAAAAAAAAAAAAAAAAAAAAAAAAAAAACAGAATGTTTCCATGTTCAAAGTGTATCCTTCCTATTTCCATTAGTTTGTCCCGATTTTATGGGCGGTGCAGTAGGATAACATAGTTTAAAACGCACTCGCAGCTTTATGAAAATAAATCAATCCACTAATTTATTTTGTTTAAAATAGCTTTATTTCTAACATATATTTGGAAGTAATAATACTCGCCTTATTTAACCCTTTGGACTCTGGCTCTCTTACACAAATTTTATTCGGTCAGCAACACTTTTAAAAGAAGTTTCCTTCAAGTGCATAATTTGAAAATTGCTCTGCTTAAATAAAGCAAATTTTATTTTATTTTATTACTAGTGGCAAAAACAAATTTTGCAAACAAAGATTAAATCGAAATATAATATTTTAAAAAGTTTGTAAGCAAAAAATCTAATTTTAACCCTTTCGAGGGCGGTGTCCTTAAAAAAGGACACCTAATTTTAATACCAAAACTGATAAACGCTCCATTATTTCATCAGTTTATGAAAATAATTACTCGGCGCCGGAAAGGGTTAAAGAAAAGGAGCGAGGTAACAAAGAAGCTTACGCTTACATCACCTGTAGCGAAATCATTATTATTATTTCGAAAGTTATCTTTGAAGATAACTTCATTTCTTGAACTCCTTTCGGACTCTGGCAACCGCAATCAAAAGCCTTTTTATTTCATCCTTAAAAAAATTATCATATATTTTTTTACGGTACTAATTAGATATTTAATTTAATCATATCATACTCCTATTATAAAGAGGTAAAAATTGTTTATTTGTCGGATATAAGCTCAGGAACTACCGAACCGATTCCAAAAGTAATGGTATCAAAATGATGCTGTTCGCCCAACTTAGAACATAGGCTATATCTTATGTCGGTGCCACTACCCCAAAGGGGGTGCAGGACCAAAAAACGTTCTAAAAATGCGATTTTAGCGTTACTGAAGGGCCTAGAAATATGAAATTTGGAATATTAGTTACTTATAAGATATAAATGGTGTCTAAGAACAGTTCTTAAACAATTCGAAATTTAAAAGGGGTGAAAATGCACAAAAAGCGTTCTAAAAAACGTTCTAAATGGTAGTTTCTACATAATCTCAGGAAATACCAAACCGATTTAAAAAATATTGGTGTCAAAATGATAGTGACAACGTTTGCTCCAAGATAGGCTATGTTTTATGTCGGTGCCACTATCCCAAAGGGGGTGTAGGAACAAAAAACGTTCTAAAAATGCGATTTATGTGTTACTGATGGGCCTAGAAATATGAAATTTGAAGTATCAGCTACTTATTAGATATAAAGGATTTCTAAGAACAGTTATTAAACAATTCGAAATTTAAAAGGGGTGAAAATGCGCGAAAAGCGTTCTAAAAACGTTCTAAATGGTAGTTTCTACACAATCTCAGGAAATACCAAACCGATTTAAAAAATAATGGCGTCAAAAATGATGGTGAAAATCCTTGCTCCAACATAGGCTATGTTTTATGTCGGTGCCACTACCCCAAAGGGGCTGCAGGAGAAAAACGTTCTAAATTGCGGTTTTTTCGTGACGGAAGGGCCTTGAATCGTAAAATTTAGAATGGTAGTTATAAGATATCAATAATCTCTAAGGACATTTCCTAAAAAAATCGAAATTTAAAAGGGGGGTCAAAATGCGCAAAAAGCGTTGTAAAAAGCGTTCTAAATTGCAATTTCTATGCAATCTCAGGAAATACTGAACCGATTTCAAATATAATGGTGTTAAAATGATGGTGACAGATCTTGCTCCAAGATAGGCTATATTTTACATATGTTTCCACTAACATAGAGGAGATGCAAGAGCAAAATGAGCGAAAAGCGTTCTAAAAACGTTCTAAATGCCGATTTGTAACCAATATCTCAGGAAGAATCAAACTGATTTCAAAAGTAATGTTAAGAAATTGATGCTGCCAGCCTCTGCTCTAACATAGACGCTATTTTACGTCGGTATCACTATCACCTAGACGTTGGAGGAGCAAAAAAGCGTTCCAAATTTCAATTTTTGTGATCGGTAGGGGCTAGCAACTTAAAATTAGGCAAGGTACATATGTATTACATATAAATGATCTTTAAGAACAGTTTAAAGAAATTGGATATTTAAAAAGGGGTGAAAATGCGCGAAAAGCGTTCTAAAAACGTTCTAAATTGCGATTTCTACTCAATCTCGAGAAATTCCAAAGCTATTTCAAAAGTAATGGTTGCAAATCAATGGTGACAGTCCCTGCTATAACATAGGTTATATTTTATGTTGCTGTCACTACAATCTGAGAGTTGAAAAAGCAAAACATGTTCTAATTCGCGTTTTTTGCATAACTGAAGGATCTAACACATTGAAGTATGGCATGTTATTTACTTACAAGATGCAACTGCTTTCTATGAGCTGTCGAAAGAAAATTTCATATTTAAAAAGATGAAGTGGGCGAAAAGCGTTATAAATTACAATTTTTATGTAATCTTTTCAAATACCAAACCGATTAAAAAAATAATGATAACAAATTGTTGGTGATAGAACCTGCTCAAACATAAGCTATATTTTATGTCTGTGCCACTACTACCAGAGGGTTGCAGTCGCTAAAAACTTTCTAAATTGCGATTTCTGTGATACTGAAAAGGCTAGAAACTTTAAATATGGCATGGTAGTTACTTATAAAATATAAATGCCCTCGAAGGGCTGTCGAAAATAAATTCGAATTAAAAACGGGTGAAGTGAAGGGGAGGTGCGAAAAGCATTCTAAAAAAGTCCTAAATTACGATTTCTACGCTATTTCAGGAAATATAAACCAAATATAAAAGTAATAGTTGCGAATCAATGGTAACAGTCTCTGATCCTACACAGGCTATATTTTATGCCGATGATTCTACCACCTGGGATTCACAGGAACAACAAACGCTCTAAAAAAGGCCTTTAAAAGCTTTCTAAATTACGTTTCTGTGGAATATTAGGAAATAATAAACCAATTTCAAAATTAATGTTGGCAAATTAATGGTGACAGTTTCTATTTCAACACAGCCCTTTATGTTGAGAGAGGTGGTAGAACTTGGAATTTGACATGATGGTTAATTTTTAGATATAAGAAGATGGTTTCTAGAAAATTTAAAACTTCAAATGAATACTGAAATGAGCGTATTAATTGAGCATAAAAGTTTCAAAATTTTTTCTAAATTATTACTTATTTACTTTTATTTCGTTTTATTAATTTAAGTCTCATTTCTGCTTTATGCAGTGTAACAATGATGCTTAATCAAACTGTGTTTTAAATAGTAATTGTTTTAATTATTCCTAAAAGTAATAAGTACCTTTTAATAAACTAAAATATTACCTTTTAATAAAATAAAAATTTAGTTAGTACCTTTTAATAAAAATTAGTCATATAAATATCACTTGGCATATTTCAAATATTACGCGAGCAAAGCCGCGGGGTTTGCTAGTCTATACTCCTATTATAAAGAGGAAAAAATTGTTTATTTGTAGGAAGTAAGCTGTGGAACTACCGAACCGATTCCAAAAGTAATGGTATCAAAATGATGGTGTTAGTCCAACTTAGAACATAGGCTATATCTTATGTCCGTGCCACTACCCCAAAGGGGGTGTCGGAGCAAAAAAGGTTCTAAAAATGCGATTTTAGTGTTACTGAAGGGCCTAGAAATATGAAATTTTGAATAGTAGTTACTTATAAGATATAAATGATGTCTAAGAACAGCTCTTAAACAATTCAAAATTTAAAAGGGGTGAAAATGCACAAAAAGCGTTCTAAAAAACGTTCTAAATGGTAGTTTATACACAATCTCAGGAAATACCAAACCAATTTAAAAAATATTGGTGTCAAAATTATGGTGACAACGCTTGCTCCAAGATAGGCTATGTTTTATGTCGGTGGCACTACCCAAAGGGGGTGTATGAGCAAAAAACGTACTAAAAATGCGATTTTAGCGTTACTGAAGGGCCTAGAAATATGTAATTTTGAAAATTAGTTACTTATAAGATATAAATGATGTCTAAGAACAGTTCTTAAACAATTCGAAATTAAAAAGGGGTGAAAATGCACAAAAAGCGTTCTAAAAAACGTTCTAAATCGTAGTTTCTACACAATCTCAGGAAATACCGAACAGATTTAAAAAATATTGGTGTCAAAATGATGGTGACAACGCTTGCTCCAAGATAGCCTATGTTTTATGTCGGTGTCACTTCCCCAAAGGGGATGCAGGAGCAAAAAACGTTCTAAAAATGCGATTTATGTGTTACTGAAGGGCCTAGAAATATGAAATTTGAAATATTATCTACTTATTAGATATAAAGGATCTCTAAGAACAGTTCTTAAACAATTCGAAATTTAAAAGGGGTGAAAATGCGCGACAAGCGTTCTAAAAAACGTTCTAATGGTGGTTTCTACACAATCTCAGGAAATACCAAACCGATTTAAAAAATAATGGTGTCAAAATATTGGTGCCAAAATGACGGTGACAACCCTTGCTCCAATATAGGCTATGTTTTATGTCGGTGCCACTACCCGAAAGGGGGTGCAGGAGCAAAAAACGTTCTAAAAATGCGATTTTTGCTTTACCGAAGGGCCTAGAAATATGAAATTTGAAATATTAGCTACTTATTAGATATAAAGGATTTCTAAGAACAGTTCTTAAACAATTCGAAATTTAAAAGGGGTGAAAATGCGCGAAAAGCGTTCTAAAAAACGTTCTAATGGTGGTTTCTACACAATCTCAGGAAATATCAAACCGATCTAAAAAAATAATGCTGTCAAAATGATGGTGACAACCCTTGCTCCAACATAGGCGATGTTTTATGTCGGTGCCACTACCCCAAAGGGGGTGCAGGAGAATAACGTTCTAAATTGCGGCTTTTGCGTTACGGAAGGGCCTAGAATCGTGAAATTTGGAATGGTAGTTAGTTATAAGATATCAATGATCTCTAAGGACATTTCCTAAAAAAATCGAAATTTAAAAAGGGGTCAAAATGCGCAAAAAGCGTTGTAAAAAAAGTCCTAAATTGCGATTTCTGTGCAGTCTTAGGAAGTACTGAACCGATTTCAAATATAATGGTGTAAAAATGATGGTGACACCTCTTTCTCCAAGATAGGCTATATTTTATGTCTGTTCCCACTACCCCAGAGGAGATGCAGGAGCAAAATGCGCGAAAAGCGTTCTAAAAACGTTCTAAATTCCGATTTGTTGGCAATATCTCAGGAAGAATGAATCTGATTTCAAACGTAGTGGTAGGAAATTGGTGCTGACAGCCTCGGCTCTAACATAGAAGCCCCTTTATGTCGGTATCACTATCACCAAGACGTTGGAAGAGCAAAAAAGCGTTCAAAATTTCGATTTTTGTGATCGGTAGGGGCTAGCAACTTAAAATTAGGCAAGGTACATATTTATTAGATATAAATTATCTTTAAGAACAGTTTCGAAAAAAAATGGAAATTTAAAAAGGGGTGAAAATGCGCGAAAAGCATCCTAAAAACGTTCTAAATTGCGATTTCTACTCAATCTAAGGAAATACCAAAGCTATTTCAAAAGTAATGGTTGCAAATCAATGGTGACAGTCCCTGCTATAACATAGGTTATATTTTATGTTGCTGTCACTACTATATGAGTGTTGCAAAAGCAAAACATGTTCTAATTTGTGTTTTTTGCACAACTGAGGGGTCTAACACTTTGAAGTATGGCATGGTATTTACTTACAAGATGCAACTGCTTTCTAAGAACAGTCGAAAGAAAATTCCAAATTAAAAAAAAATGAAGTGAGTGAAAAGCGTTATAAATTACAATTTTTAAGCAAACTTATAAATTACAAAACCGATTTAAAAAATAATGATGACAAATTTTGGTGATAGAACCTGCTCAAACATCAGCTATATTTTATGTCTGTTCCACTACCACCAGAGGGTTACAGGAGATAAAAACTTTCTAAATTGCGATTTCTGTGATACTGAAAAGACTAGAAACATTAAATATGACATGGTAGTTACTTATAAAATATAAATGCCCTCGAAGGAACGTCGAAAATAAATTCGAATTAAAAAGGGGTGAAGCGAAGGGGAGGTGCGAAAAGCATTCTATTAAAGTTCTAAATTACGATTCTATGCAATTTCAGGGAATATAAACCGATTATGAAAGTAATATTTGAGAATCAATGGTAACAGTCTCTTATCCTACACAGGCTATATTTTATGCCGGTGATTCTACCACCTGGGATTCACAGGAACAACAATCGTTCTAAAAAAGGGCTTTAAAAGCTTTTTAAATTACGTTTCTGTGGAATATTAGGAAATAACAAACCGATTTCAAAATTAATGTTGGCAAATTAATGGTGACAGTTCCTGTTTCAACATAGCCCTTTATGTTGAGAGAGGGGGTAGGACTTGGAATTTGACATGATGGTTAATTTTAAGATGTAAGAAGATGGTTTCTAAAAAATTCAAAACTTCAAATGAATACAGAAATGAGCGTATTAATTGAGCATAAAAGTTTCAAAATATTTTCTAAATTATCATTTATTTAGTTTTATTTAATTTTATTAATTTAAGTCTCATTTCTGCCTAATGCAGTGTAATAATGATGTTTAATCAAACTGTGTTTTAAATAGCAATTTTTGAATTATTCCTAAAAGTATTAAGTACCTTTTAATAAAAAAAAACCTTTTAATAAAATAAAATATTACCTTTTAATAAAATAAAAATTTAGTTAGTACCTTTTAATAAAAATTAGACATATAAATATCACTTGGCATATTTCAAATATTACGCGAGCAAAGCCGCGGGATTTGCTAGTCATATTATAAAGAGGAAAAAATTGTTTATTTGTCGGAGATAAGCTCAGGAACTACCGAACCGATTCCAAAAGTAATGGTATCAAAATGATGGTGTTCGCCCAACTTAGAACATAGGCTATATCTTATGTCGGCGCCACTACCCCAAAGGGGGTTCAGGAGCAAAAAACGTTCTAAAAATGCGATTTTGGCGTTACTGAAGGGCCTAGAAATATGAAATTTGGAATATTAGTTACTTATAAGATATAAATGATGTCTAAGAACAGTTCTTAAACAATTCGAAATTTAAAAGCGGTGGAAATGCACAAAAAGCGTTCTAAAAAACGTTCTAAATGGTAGTTTCTACATAATCTCAGGAAATGCCAAACCGACTTCAAAAGTAATGGTATCAAAATCATGGTGTTAGTCCAACTTAGGACATAGGCTACATTTTATGTCGGTGCCACTACCCCAAAGGGGGTGCAGGGGCAAAAAACGTTCTAAAAATGCGATTTTTGCGTTACTGAAGGGCATAGAAATATGAAATTTGAAGTATCAGCTACTTATTAGGTATAAAAGATTTCTAAGAACAGTTCTTAAACAATTCGAAATTTAAAAGGCGTGAAAATGCGCGAAAAGCGTTCTAAAAAACGTTCTAAATGGTAGTTTCTACACAATCTCAGGAAATACCCAACCGATTTAAAAAATAATGGAGTCAAAATGATGGTGAAAATCCTTGCTCCAACATAGGCTATGTTTTATGTCGGTGAACTACCCCAAAGGGGGTGCAAGAGAAAAACGTTCTAAATTGCAATTTTTGAGTGACGGAAGTACCTTGAATCGTGAAATTTAGAATGGTAGTTAGTTATAAGATATCAACGATCTCTAAGGAAATTTCCTAAAAAAATCGAAATTTAAAAGGGGGGGTCAAAATTCGCAAAAAGCGTTGTAAAAAACGTTCTAAATTGCAATTTCTATGCAATCTCAGGAAATACTGAACCGATTTCAAATATAATGGTGTTAAAATGATGGTGACAGATCTTGCTCCAAGATAGGCTATATTTTATATATGTTTCCACTAATTCAGAGGAGATGCAGGAGCAAAATGAGCGTAAAGCGTTCTAAAAATGTTCTAAATGCCGATTTGTCACCAATATCTCAGGAAGAATCAAACTGATTTCAAAAGTAATGTTAAGAAATTGATGATGACAGCTTCTGCTCTAACATAGACGCTATTTTAAGTCGGTATCGCTATCACCTAGACGTTGCAGGAGCGAAAAAGTGTTCCAAATTTTGATTTTTGTGATCGGTAGGGGCTAGCAACTTAAAATTAGGCAAGGTACATATGTATTACATATAAATAATCTTTAAGAACAGTTTCGAAAAATTGGAAATTTAAAAAGGGGTGAAAATGCGCGAAAAGCGTTCTAAAAATGTTCTAAATTGCGATTTCTACTCAATCTCAGGAAATTCCAAAGCTATTTCAAAAGTTATGGTTGCAAATCAATGATGACAGTCCCTGCTATAACATACGTTATGTTTTATGTTGCTGTCACTACCATCTGAGGGTTGCAAAAGCAAAACATGTTCTAATTTGCGTTTTTTGCATAACTGAAGGGTATAACACTTTGAAGTATGGCATGTTATTTACTTACAAGATGCAACTGCTTTCTATGAACTGTCGAAAGAAAATTTCAAATTTAAAAAGATGAAGTGAGCGAAAAGCGTTATAAATTACAATTTCTATGTAATCTTTTCAAATACCAAACCGATTAAAAAAATAATGATAACAAATTGTTGGTGATAGAACCTGCTCAAACATAAGCTATATTTTATGTCTGTGCCACTACCACCAGAGGGTTGCAGTAACTAAAAACTTTCTGAATTGCGATTTCTGTGATACTGAAAAGGCTAGAAACTTTAAATATGGCATGGTAGTTATTTATAAAATATAAATGCCCTCGAAGGACTGTCGAAAATAAATTCACATTTAAAAGGGGTGAAGTGAGGGGAGGTGCGAAAAGCATTCTAAAAAAGTCCTAAATTACGATTTATACGCTATTTTAGGAAATATAAACCAAATATAAAAGTAATAGTTGCGAATCAATGGTAACAGTCTCTGATCCTACACAGGCTATATTTTATGCCGATGATTCTACCACCTGGTATTCACAGGAGCAACAAACGCTCTAAAAAAGGCCTTTAAAAGCTTTCTAAATTACGTTTCTGTGGAATATTAGGAAATAACAAACCAATTTCAAAATTAATGTTGGCAAATTAACGGTGACAGTTCCTATTTCAACATAGCTCTTTATGTTGAGAGAGGTGGTAGGACTTGGAATTTGACATGATGGTTAATTTTAAGATGTAAGAAGATGGTTTCTAAAAAATTCAAAACTTCAAATGAATACTGAAATGAGCGTATTAATTGAGCATAAATTTTCAAAATATTTTCTAAATTATTATTTATTTAATTTTATTTCGTTTTATTAATTTAAGTCTCATTTCTGCTTTATGCAGTGTAACAATGATGTTTAATCAAACTGTGTTTTAAATAGAAATTTTTTTTTAAATTGTTCCTAAAAGTAATAAGTACCTTTTAATAAAATAAAATATTACCTTTTAATAAAATAAAAATTTAGTTAGTACCTTTTAATAAAAATTAGACATATAAATATCACTTGGCATATTTCAAATATTACGCGAGCAAAGTCGCGGTCTTTGCTAGTAAAGATATAAATTTAGAATATTACAATAAAACATCTCAATGACATACACCTTTAAAGAGCGAAATTTCTTTGGTATTCGGAGGGGCCGAATGAAATGGTCTTATAGATGTACACAAATTGAGTAGGAAAATGTTTCTTGTAATCCATATATGCAATGTCAACATCATACACTGGTGGAAATTGATTTATGAAAACATGGTATTTAACAAATACTTCTATACTATTCATTAAAAATGAATGAGATTTCATACAGTATACATGCTATGTATAACAACAACAACAAAAAAAAATCATGCATATTAATAAACTAAAATATAAGGTCAAAAATTAGATTTTAGTAACATAAAAACAATGAAATTGATTTACGAAATATCACATTTGATTGAAATGAATAGTTAGTAAAGCTGCCTTTATTGATAAGGGCATTTATTCTACATGGCATTGATAAAACAAGATTCTGAATGTAATTCTGATCACTTAATTTGCAGTTTTGACAGAATAAAGTTTTCAATTATACAAGTGATGCGTGCTGCATCCCATTTGCATAAGCCATTCGAACAAGCTGTCCCTAAATGTTTTAGATGGATTTCAGATCAGGACTAATAGATGGGTGATCTAAAATATCAATATTTTGTTCGTCAAACCAATTTTTCATTGCATCTGAAATGTGAATATTTGCATTGTTTTGCATGAAGATGTAATCTAAACCATAATATTGCCATGAAAATGGAAGAAGTAGATTTTATAAAGCTAAACTGTAATCAACAGAATTCTGGCGACCGTTTAAAAATACAATTTTACATTTGCCACCATGAGCCATCACAGTCCAAATCATCAAACTTCCCAACCAAAATTTCTGCTGAATGTAAATTTTGGTTTATTGCGGAGATCCTTCGAATAATAATTCAAACAATTCGGGCCATCCAAATTGAATCTTTTTTCATCAGAGAAAATGACTTTCTTCCAATTGTCACCCATTGCCATGTACTTCTCGCAATACTGCAAGTGCAAGCGCTTGTGACGCAGAAGTAACTTAGGACCAGGCTTCATTTTCGACCATCTCAAGCTCTGTGAAGAATGTAAAATTTGCCTAACTCTTCTAGAAGTAACAGGAAGAGATAGATCTGCACAAATCTGCTTTGAACTGTGATCAGATTTCTATGCAAGCTGAAGAATCCCACTTTTCTCTCTCTTACTTAAACGTGGATTACTTTTTTTGTTAAAATTTTTGTCATAATTTGCTGGATTTTTTCTTTAGTTATATATCACACGCAGGGCCTGATTACCAACGGGCACACTTACACCAATAAACATTAAAAGAAATGTTCGTCTTATCTAAACACCGCATTTATGTAAAATTTCTACCATTAATGAAGCAAAATTTCCTGTTTTTTTTACCATTTGGAAAAAGGGTTATTGTCCTCGTCAGGGTAGGAATCAAAAGCATATCTGAAGGTTTTTATTGGTTTAATCATCATTTTATTAGTTTTTTGATTGATCTATACAGTAATCTGTATTTCCGTTTACATTCAACAGAGATGGACAACAGAGTGTTGCCACTATGACAAAAAAGTAATAAAAATTACAATAAAATTAATAACTCAGAAAGAAATTGAGATACAGCTTTCAAACAAATTTCATTTAAAAGTACATTTTTTTTCTCTATACGACGATATAAAAAGTAATATTGAAGAATGTTTAGAAGTTTAAGAAATAAATTTCATTTAAAATTGGCCGTCATATTTTCTGAAATCTGACGATGGAAATGACTTCAGGGTTCGCAGCGTTCCTAAAATTTTCGCGCTTTGCTAACAGTATTTTAAATAAGAATTCTTCGTGGTAGATTCCTTTAACACTAGAACGCCCGGAAATTTTACGCAAGTTTCATAAAAGTATTTCATACCAGAATTTGGCTTTAAAATTATTCAACTGATTTATTTAACGTAATTCTGTGTTGTTTAAATGTAACTTATTTTATGAAAAAAATTCTGGTTCCAATTGACATTTAATAACACGGCCAGAGTCGAATGGACTCCTTCCGGGCGTTCTAGTGCTAACATCTAAACCCCCTCACTGACAAGCCCGTGTTAATACGTTCACTAAACTCCAGGTTCCACTGCAATACAAGCAATATTTAAATTAATATAATTCTATTAATTTAATGTATTTTTAATACATTGAACAATGATTAATACTTCCATGGATTGCATTCATATTCGTTATTAAGTTTTTTTTTATAAAATATTCAAAGAATCATTTTTTTTTAGCATTTAAAACAAAATGCAGATAAAATAATATTACAATTTTGCCCTTTTCCAAGACAGTCGGAGGGTTAGAATTATACAATAAACTTTATCGTTTTAATTTAGTGGTAGCAAACTGCGAAAATTTTAGGAACGCTGCGAGCCCTGAGCTTTTCCCCAACAGCCAATGAAGTGCTTGGATAATACGTAAGTTTCAGGTGGATAATACGTACGAGTCGCAGGCGATTTCTGTTGCTTGCAATTTTTACGTGTAATAACACTATTAGTGTTTAATTCATGGCGTACCTAATGTATGATCAACTCCGTGCTCTTTTATATGTCTTAAATTTTAGTGTTTGAAAAAATCATTTTCCAAATGGTCGTTGTAATTTGATAAATTGCATTTTTTTTTTTTTTTTTTTTTTTTTTTACTGTTGGGAATGTGCCCCGAGGTAATCCGGCGCTGGTCACACCAACTGATCTTAATTAATTTACCAATTTCCGGAACAAAAATCTCACGTTCTAGATATGCATCGATTTTAGCTCATTCTTCTTCAGATAACATTTTTCGTTTACCCATTGTAAAAAGTATGACTGAATCGTATTGGTTCCAATATGTAACTATGTTTATGTCTACTTTTCTTGTCACATTAGCTTTTTTATGCAAATTTTTATAACATTATTTCGGAATAGCCAATGAAATATGATATTTCTTAAATCAATTTCCATGTTTGCATATTACGAAAATCTAATTTTTGACTTTTTGTTTATGTTTAATATTACGTGTGGAATTTTATTTTTGTAACTTATTTGTTATACATACTGCGTATATCCCATGATATTTCATTCATTTTTAGTAAATATTAAAGAAGTTTTTGTCAAAAAACAGTTTTTCATAAATCAGTTTCCCCCATTGTATAAATTAATAGGTGCCAAAACTCTTACTCTGTTTTGGACCACAGATATTTAAAAGTTGATTTTAGCTTTTTTAAGTCCCGTAATCTGCCGATTAAATAAGGTAAAACATTCTATTAAGTTTTTGTCGTATAAAAAAGTGTGTGAGTTAGCAATTACGTATATGCATTTTCTGTAAGGCAGGACAAGCCCCCTAAGTAGCTGAATAAAAAACAACAAGAACAACAAAAATAACAAGATTAATCTTTCCCGTCTGTAATGCGTAAAAAAACAATCATTAAAGTTTAATTCTTTATTGTATAAGTATAAAATGAACACAAAAATAATATGAAGCCATGTATGATTTATAAAATGAATTTAGAGTACACAAATATTCCAAAAAAATATTTGAATTAGAAGTAGTGTACTCGTATATATGATTTTTTTCTTTGATCTTTCTTTTAAATGATGATCTATTGTCAATTTTAAATAGGTTAATTTTTAAAACATTCCTGAATTAATTTTTATTCGTAAATGCAAAGAAAATTGGAATTGATATTATTGCATAGCTCTCACGTTTTACGCTTTTTTCCTATCACTATTTTTGATCAGAAAAATTTATCATATTTAATCCTATGTTTCCCGTTATTAACCCTTTCCGGCGTGGTGTCCTTAAAAAATGACACCTAATTTTAACTCCAAACTGACAAGCGACACCAAGAATATTTAACCCTCCGTCTACCAGACGGGTCCATTGGACCCGACAGGTACATACAAAATATTCATTCAAACCAGAAATTTCTTTAAAATAAACTAAGTATATAAACCAGACAAAAATAAGGTAAATAAATAAGTTAAATAGTTTTAAATAAAAATTCTGGTGTAGAACGTTTTATTAAAACTTGAATAAAATTCCCGGTAGATCTAGGGTTAACTAAAATTTTCTTATTATAATATACATGAAAATAAGCAATTTCATATTTTCTAATAAATTCTTTTTATAAATTGTGGTGTCAGTCCATTATTTCATCAGTTTATAAATAGAATTACTCCGCGCCGGTAAGGGTTAAAAAAAAGCAAATTTCTCTTCTAAAAATACTGGTATTAAAAAATCGTAAAACTTGGCAGCTATGTCTTATTGAGAATAATAATGTCTCCTCTTCAGGCTATTTTCCTCAGGCTTTCTAGCAAACTTGTTTAAAGAAATTTTTTTTCTTGGCGAAAACGATAGACATCATATGGCTGGCAAACGGGGGTGATTTTCGGTGAAATTATCTTTTTTACGAATGACTCATCTCTGGTTTCATTTTCGAAGATCTCATCATACATTGTGGAATCTCTCTAGCCTACCCACGAGTCAATTATAAAAAAAAAAGTCACAATTTTTAACATAAGAAAGAAGACAAGTTTTTAAATAGTGTCCATAAATTTATTTTTTGTTTTGTCAACTTACCGGTTTTAGAACCCGTAACAATTACGTTTTTGAAAGTGGCACTTAATTCATTTACCTTATTTTGAACAAATGGTCTAAACGCGCTAGATTCTTCACGTAAGCAGATATAAACAAATGGTAAAACTTTCCCAGATGCTGTAATGACATACTGGGATGTGTGAGAATGAGTTGATTGATTTAAATTTCTTTAGACGAAAGCAGATTTAGCACATCGCTCAGCAAAATCTGTTGTAGGTTGTCGAGTACTGACAACCGATTTGGTCAGTTTTTATAACATAATATATGCCAAATTTACTTATTAGAAGTTTCGTTTGGACGCAGTGTTGCCAGATGGGCTACTTTTTTTTATATTCAGATTCTTGATTGGCACCACTTTTTTGAAATCGCTTAAAGCGTCTTATTTAATGACATTTTCATTAAGGCGAATACAAAGGTAATTTTACCGTTTCAAAAAAGTGGTGGCAATCAAGAAATCTGAATTAAAAAAATAGTATCTCACTGGCAACACTGTTTGGACGCAGAATTTTTCAGATGCTTCCATTATATCTTCAATAGTCGCAACTTCTTTGTGACTCACAAACTTCGTCACTTTACGTTGCCTTATCCCATGGTTCTTTTTAAATCTTTCTAGCCAGCTCCAACTTGCTAGGAAATAGAAATAATCCGATTAGAAACAGGCAGCCGCATTCATTTCCCATTGTTGTAAAGTCCGTGTCGTCACCTATATATTAGTATAAAAAATGTGTTAATAAATTAATATTATTAATATTTTCTATATATTATTAATATTATATTATAATTATCCCTTTCATGCATAAATTATTTTTCATTATTTTCCATCATTGACATTTTTTTTTTTGTGATAAATGAGGAGCCATTATAAAATAATTTTATTATTGCGCTGCATGATAGCTATTATTTGTCCACAAATCAGATCTCCATAAATGAATACTGATTTTTTTTTTTTTTTTTTTTTTTTTTTTTTTTTGCTTTTTAGAGAAATACTTATCTGCCCTCATATGAGGCCCGTATGAATGAAACGGTTAATATAATATAAATTTAAAATTTCATTGCAGTCACATGAGTAATTGAAAAAAAATCGCATTGTTTTAACGTTCCAATTTTTTCGAGATTAAACAATTCTTTCGTACACAATCGGTGGTTTTATATTTGTCAAAATATGTTCCTCCACGATTTACATCGTCTTTCCATCTACGTAAGAGATAGTTTTGTTTTACCTGTCCTGCTGAATTGCCCTGCAATGATTTAAAACTCCATTTTAGATGGCTTCAGCTAATGCAACAGCATTCTTTTTGTTCCAGTATTGAACATAATCGAGTGGTTCAGGTGCAAAGTCTTCAGACACAAAATTCTCACCATCTTCATGAAATACCGGACACTGTAATAGAATATTTAAAATTCAATTTTTTGATTTGGATTTTTTTTAACAATGAAATATAACGAATATATATATATTGCTAAAGTAAAAACTCATGCATTTGTAAATTCGTTAAATTCATCTTCTTCATTCAATATCAATACATCGGCCTCAATAATTTGTCAATCACCTAATACTTTTAAAGTGAACGATGGAATTCTTCAGCCATAGCAGGGCTCCCAAATGGTCCGCCAACTGAATACCAATATTATTTTAGAAAAAATTTCTTTTTAGATTTTTCTTACAAACCGCCCCGGAACCACCTTTGAAAGTTAACTCTAGCGCAAAACTACCATAAAATTTTCTGCTAAAATTTATTGGTATTCAGTTGGCGGACCATTTGGGAGCCCTGCCATAACAATAGAAGCACTGGAAATGTCATACGGTGGAGAAATTGTAAACATATCATCATTTTATAACAACGTATCACAAGATTTTAATGCATTTGTAATTACGCCTTTTTGTTTCTCTTCAAAATGAGAATTTTCCGTATCTGTTCTGGTTCCTTCCATAATACAATCTTTAGCATTCAATCTGTCACAATCTGTACCCTTATTTTAATTTTCATACCGAAACTTTCCCTATATATAACAATATTTCAAATATTCTATTTCTCTGCAAAAGAATCTAAACGAGATCAATAAAAGAAATTTTCATTTATGAATATTTGATCATATTTGAATTTAAGCATTACTGCTTTAATATTTTATTACTTTCGAAGATATGCATCATTTGAATGTAACTCTTTCGCTTTTTCAGACCACAAAAATTTAATAGAAATTTTTGCCTTATTTAATCGGCAGATTACGGCGATTTAAAAGGGTAAAATTTTCCATAAAATTTTTGTGCTCTGAAAAAGTGTAAGATGTTGGCAGCTATGATTAAACCACTAGTGCGCAGCTTTGCATCTATGCAAACATCGGTATTTTGAATTTAACCCTAGAACTACCGGAAATTTTACTCAAGTTTTATAAAAACATTCTACACTAGAATTTTTACTTAAAACTATTTAATTTGTTTATTTAACTTATTATTGTCTGATTTATACATTTAGTTTGTTTTGAAGAAATTTCTGGTTTGAATAAATATTTTGAATGTACATGTCGGGTCCAATGGACCCGTCTGGTAGACGGAAGGTTAACACTAGAACGGCGGGAAATTTTACTCAAGTTTTATATAAATATTTCACATCAGAATTTTTACTTAAAATTATTTAACTTATTTATTTAAGTTCTTTTTGTGCAGCATATATTAAACTTATATTATAAAAAGTTTTCTGGTTAGAATCGGCATGTATTCATTTGGCAAGGGTCAAAATGACCCCTCGCCGCCGTTCTAGTGTTAATAGATTTTTTTCTTCGTATATACCTAATTCACACCAAAAAATTAAAATAGCAATATCTGCTTTAATTAATAACAGACATTCGGTATTTAAATAAAGCAATATTAACCATTGAAACTTTCTGGTGTAAAGTCAAATTCGCTGTACTGCGTAATTTCAAGAACGTACTCTATTTTGGGAATTAACCCTTAATTGCATGAATTATTCTTTTAGAATTGTGTTTTTTAATTTTTATATTAAGGATTAGACATCAGAAATCTTAAGATAGATTTTTAACTTTATTTAGTAGCATATTTTTGTAGTCTTTAGAGGATTAATATTTCTATATAAATATAGTGGTTGTAAGAATTTAATTTATGTATTAAAAATTAAATAAAATGGTGATGGAAATTTACATCACTATGCAATTAACCCCTTAACCTACGATTTAACCTACGGTTTAGTAAATCCATAGCTACCACTAAAATTTAATAGAGATTTTCGCCTTGTTTAATCATGGAATTTCGACGATTAAATTAAACTACAGTGCACTCTCTCTATTCTGAACACTCATGGTACCGGCCAAAAATGTTCAGATTATGGGGTGTTCATTATAGAGGGAGATTCGGACACTATGTATCGAGTTTATACACTATATAGAATAATAGCCTGGTTAGTCAAGCCAGTTACCGAGATGGCGATGCTGAATTCAGATTTGGCAGCTTGTGTAATGCAAAACTAATTTCAGCCGGATACTATCTCATTTGATTTTTTTTATTAAAAAAGTTTTAAAAATATAGAATTACATATATACAATACATTACTTGAAAAGATAATCGGTATATTTCTTTAAAATGTAAGTAATTTTAGTCTGTTTTTGCATTGTGTGTGCTCGTGCAGTATACATGTTATCTAGTTGCTTAAGGACAAATAGTGGAAATGATATTCCGGATGATGTTCTGCCGCATAACTCAACAGGTCTTGAATCTCTTGGCACTTTGCTTGAAGGCAATCGTACTTTTTGTTCCATCCGTCTCTTCTGCTTCTGTTTCTTCTTCATCATCCTCTTCCACTTCAACGATGTTATTGTCACAAACCGGAAGGCTTTCGTCGGTTTCGAGATAAGCTCCAGGTTCAATTTTAGTATGAAACTCCTGAAGAACTGACCCGAAGTCACTGACAGCTACTACTTCTTGGTCATCTATTCATGATTGCTCATTTTCACACGGGAATCCAATTTTGAAGAAGCATCTTTGGATGGTGCAGGAGGTTACTTCATTCCAAGCCGTTTATATCCAACAGACAGCATCCATGACGTTGACCTTCTTCATTAGTTCGATTGCCGAATTTTGCCTTCTCCATCACCAGAGGCATTTTTCAGAAAATGGATTCGGTAGTGAGCTTTAAAGGTCTTGATTACTCCTTGATCAAGTGGATGGATTATAGAAGTACAGTTCGGTGGCAGAAACTTAAAGCTTACGTTGCTCAGATGCGTGTTTGTATGTGATCTGTCATTATCCAAAAAAAAGAAGAATTTTTATCCCTTCTCTCTTCATCATCTCGTTAATGACATCCAAACATTGTGAGAAAATTGTGAATGTCATGCAGGCTTTTCGATTTGATTTATTGTATACACACAATAATACGATATTCATATTTTTGAAGAATCGTGGTTATTCATTTCCATTCACAAGTGGTTTGAGCTTCTCACCCGTAAAACTGGCGCAGAGCATGACGGCAAGTCATTCTTTCGATATTTTCTCGCTTCTTTTTGCTAGGGTTTTATTTGGAAGATCTCTAAAAAAGAGACCGGTTACGTCGGCTTTGAAAATGTCAGTGTCGTCGAAATCCTTATGTCCTGAAATTTTCTTTTCCATTTCTCCACAGTGTTGATATTTATGTCTGCAGCTTCACCATTGATTAATTTGAAATTGATGTTATGCCGACTTTTAAAGCAGATCAACTCTCCTTCCAATGCCTTGAATTGTGTGATTTTCTCTTTCTCTTCAAAATCCAGAGCACTCTGCTTTAGCAGGGGTACAGTAACAGAAACATTATGCGTTATCATTTGGTTAAAGAACTTCAAGACGTGATTTTTTATGCTTTCGTTTCCCGTTTTGTTTTTGAAAATTCTACACTTTGTGGAAGGTTCATTTGCTTCAAAAATAGCTATTATTTTTTTCCTCTTTCTTGCTGTTGGCGTTGACTTAGTCTACTGAGATTACAAACTCAAATGCAATTTTTCCTTTGATTTACTTTTAATTGTAATTTTTGGACAACTTCGTATTTTTTCTGAGGTTTCAGTCTTTTTTTCCTTGTTTTTCTACTTATTTCTAACATATCTGCGTAAGTGCTGTGCTTCATTCCCTGCAACGATAGCGAAACGGTGAAAACATTTTACCTTTGCCGAGCAATAAAGAAGAGAGGAACAAAAGTGATAATGCTGTCCAACTTGTTTTGAGAAAGGCCAATCATAATCCTTTTTGACCAATCTTTCTAACATCTGTTGTCTGTTATCTGTCACTGGGGACGGGGCATTTCTGCTGCGTAATCTTTCTATTTTTATCTCAGCTCGGGAGAGGGGGGAACCACGTGACATGGTTTTTACATTACTTTTTTTATATCTCTTTGCATAAAAATTTATTGTTTTGTTAATTTTGTTTATTACAATGTACCACTTTTTCTCAAATGGCAAGAGTTTTTTATATCTCAAATTTTTAGTTTATTAAAAATATAACAATGTTATAGTTAGTTGAGATGTAGAACACGTACGGTAAAGACGTACCTGTTTGAAAAATATTCTTTCCATGCCATTTTTTCCCTTACAATAATTTTTTTGTTTGTTTTGTTTGCTGAAGATTTTATCTGAATTATTCAAACAAATTGCAGCATTGGGTAGATGCTGTGAATCTAGCAATGATTTTGTCCGTTTATATTTAAATCAAATTCGTTGAACCTCTTTATTCTTCTGCAACATTTTCTCCGAACTTCCATGATGGGGCAATTACCCACATTTCGATTGCAAACATACCTTCAGTTTACAGAGAGGTGGGGTAAAATGGGGACCGAAAGTTACGTTCATAATAGCGGGGTGTTCAGATTACAGAGGGTTCAGAATACGGAGAGTTCATCTTTTGTAAAGTCTATGGAGTTTCGCCGGGACCATCGGAATGTGCTCATAATACTGGAGTGTTCACATTAGAGAGTGTTCAGATAGAGAGAGTCCACTGTATATTTATTGTGAAATTCTAGTTGTAAGAAGAATTTACATTTGGCTCGATCATCGTACGCGGGCTATGCCCGTCATTGTAGGTTAAGGGGTTAAGGGTTAAAGGTTAAGTGTTATAAAATAAATAATTATATAAAATAAGGTATAATTCTTAAAATATGTACTAATTTGCAATATTTTAGTGGAAAACAGCCAGACGACAGTAGTTTTTTCGTATATTGCAGATGCGCAACAGAAGAAAAGATTGACGTATTATATGAAAAATGTATCTCTGATTTTTTGTATTATTTTGTCTGTGTAATAAACCTTTCGAAGGATCACATATATTTTTTTCGAAACAAAATAAAAATTGCGCATTTAAGAGTTAAGAAAATATTGAAAAGATCAAAGCTGTCGAATTCCCAATTCTGCTTAAAATTTGTATTGCGTAAAAAATATAAAATTAAGTAAAACAAAGAAAATAATGCCCCGAAGTGGTATCGAACCCGCAATGTCTTGATCCTAATGCTCGCACGCTACCGCTGCGCCACGTATTCACACAAAGAAAGTTATACTAATGGGTATTTGAAATATACGATGAACTTTAACCCTGATTTCTCAAAAACTAAGGCCCATTTGAAGCAACCTTTTCATCAGAATAATTAGTAATATGACCCCTACAACATACTTCGAAATCATCAAAATCTGTGCACACCATGTTTGGTGGTCCCCTTGTCAGAGCAAACTTGGTTACATTTAAATCCCTTTCCAAATATAAATTATTAATATTTACTGTATTTACATATTATTAAAAACAACTTCCAATCTATGCATGATTTAGGTGCTCGTTCAAATTATGTTAACATATGTAATTAAATGGACAAGGACCTTCAAAGTCATTCTTTATTTATTTTTAAATTGCACATTAAATACTATTCAATGGCACACTCATTCAATTATGGCTTATAATTATCACACGAGAAATATAGTAAAAAAATGGAGTAAAATAAGGAAATTTCCTGAATATTTTAAGCTTTATAAAAAACAATTCAAAATGCGATTCCATATCAATAAAAATCAACAATATTTCTTTATGTTACTTTGGTGTACATATACAAATAAAACTGTGCATCGAGTTTTATATATTTGAATATAAAGGTAAGAAAAGTAATATTTTCTATATTTTTATGACATTATCAGCTATTTTGCACGATTTTTCTGCACTTAATACCTTTAAAATTTTCCAATTATGTTTAGTTTTAAAAAATATGCAGAGTTTTATTTATATCTATATACAAAACTGGAATAAAAGGTATTGGGGATTTTAATTCATATGGAATGTGCATCGGCATTTGGAATTTTTTTCATAGCTCTTAAAATATTAAGGAAAATTCTTTATTTTTCTCAAAAAAATATTTTTTTTCTTGTGTGATAAATGCCATAATTCATATGCTCTTTAATAGTATTTAAAAAGCAAAAATAAAATAAAATAAAATAAAAATAAAAATGAATTTCAAGGTCCCTAATCCTCATAACGATATGTCTGGTATGTGTTGGTAACTAGAATAAACGTGGTGAATGTATAGGCAATTTCAGCATCTTTATTTATATTATGATATTGTACCAAATTGACAATAAAACATATTTGTAATTAATCGCTGTATGGAACTCATAATTAATATTCATGCAATCATATAGTACGAATATATCTCATTCCTTAACTTAATATCATTAATAACATGAGTGCTTATTGCGAAATACAAATGTTACCTATTACCAATAACAGTGCTATATTTATTTGAATAATAACACATTACAAAGATAATGGAATGCAACTTACCTAAATACTCTACTCAATGTTAAACGATCGAGACTGCAAATTCATTATGCCTGATAATTATCTTCTATTCTGTATTTCTGAAGATCATTTCATTCAACATTGTATACCAGTGGTTTACTGAAATAGACAATGAAGTTGGTAGAATCAAGAATTAATCTTCCATTTACAATTTACACACATGCTAAAAGAATGATTTTGAAAAACGTGTAAAGAATTATTATACAACTGATGTAGTATTCAATATTGTGGTTTGTGTGAATATGTGATGATATAAGCGGAATGGAAAGTACTTTTAACCCTCTCGCTGCGTAATTGTTTTATCAAAATAGTTTCCGAAATTGTGTCTTTTAAGAATTTTTATTTATTTGTTACCGGTTTTTCAAAATAAACTTTTTTCTCTAATTTAATTGGAAAAATGCTTCGTTTAAATAAGTCAAAATTTACAATAAAAAAAAATACTGATGGGAATAATCTAAGAGGGTTTATTAGACGGAAAAATGCATCCCCTGAAAATCTCGGGTTGCGCAGCGACAGGGTTAAGGACTGAATTTGTCTGCTACCGGCGTTCGTGATTAACCCTTTCCTGGCGCAGACAGATTCTATTCGCAAAATGAGAAAATATTGACTGACATCGGAAATTGCAAACGATTTCTTTTAGAAAATAAAAACTCCTTGAATTAAGCTTTCACTGTAAAATCAAAATTTTGTTAAATATTCTTGGTGCCATTTGCAAGGTTGGAATTAAAATAAGGTGTGTACTGGACACACTGCGCCGGAAAGGGTTTTAAAGGAACTTGGCTATGTTTGCGAAACTTTCCAATTTATGCTTGCTATTATTTTCTTGCTTTCATTCATCTTTCTACACATTCTTTTTTTAAGTAGTCGCATAAAACTATGCAGCTATAATAGTAGGAGCGCTGTTGAACATTTTTGAGTAGGTATTTGAGGCACCCTGAAAATTTGTGCAGCACTTCTTTTGTAATGCCTGAATGCAAAATCGAATGTCTGGCTGAAGGATCGTGCACCAAAACTTGTGCCAGACACGTGTCAAGTGCCATTTTTTGACACTACCCAAAAAAGGTATTTGAGGCACGCTGAGATTGAAACAGAAAAATATTTATACTTAGAAAAAAATATTTTGAAAAAATGACAGACACTTTAGTCGGCCCAAAAACTGTGCCAGACACGTGTCAAGTGCCATTTTTTGACTACCCAAAAAATGTATTTGAGGCACGCTGAGATTGAGGCACAATAATATTTATGCTTAGAAAAAAATATTTTGAAAATGACAGACACTTTAGTAGGCACAAAAACTGTGCCAGACACGTGTCAAGTGCCATTTTTTGTCTGTCACAGGTTTTGGGCCACGATCTTTCAGCCAGACATTCGATTTTGTATTCAGGCATTACAAAAGAAGCGTTGCACAAATTTTCAGGGTGCCTCAAATACCTTCCCTAAAATGTTTAACAGCTCTTGGACTATAATTTTTTCACTAATTTTTTCATCATGTGCTATACCATCACTCATATACAGGGCTTGGAGTTGCTTCACGACTAGGAAGTCCCTGGGAACTCTCACCTGCTGACCAAAATATAAATTACGAAATTAAAATTTTCATACTCTGCTGAGCCCTAAAAGCAGGTCTTCCCAAATGGTCCTCATTTTGAATAGCATTATTTTTGTTGAAAGATTTTTTTTTTCTCTTTCAAATATAGCCGAAGGCTTCGGAGGTTAATTCGAGAGCAATTTTTGTAGAAACCTATCACGGAATTTTCTGTTAAAAAATATTGGTATTCTATTGGCGGACCATTTGGAAGCCCTGTATAAGTTATGCTTCGAAAACTTTCTCCAATGTCTATGAAATAAAGTAATAAAAATACACTTTGGTAGTCCCTTTTCATGTAATTTTGTGCGGCGAAAGCTCATTTGCTTTAAATCTTCTGAATTTTCAGTAGTTTAAACCATTGAGGACAAGTGATTGTGTTCCAGAAATGTTGAATTCACACCGGAATCTTTGAAAAATTTCGTTTCAAAATAAGGAAAAGCAATTATACAATATTTTCCAACAAAGTTATAAAAATAAAATTTAATTAATATCTTCCTGTGCAAATCTTGATTAATTTTAGGTGGGATATAATACATACCAACGCCCCTCAAGGGGTTAAAGCTCTAAAAACGTGAAACGCATTTTATGTTTTTAAAAAAGCGGTTTCAACTTCTAAATATGACTTTCAGTGAGTTAAAGCGAAGTCGGCGTTTGTGGAGGCAAACGATTTTCAGGCAAAACGATTGATGACTCCTATTATATACTGTACCCTACAATTTATTTATAATCATTTATCAACTTGTCTTAAACAATATTATGATTCTTAAGTAATTTATTCATAAAATGTAATTTTCATATCTTGATGAATTTGGGTAAAAAATGTTCTTTTTCATTCTTTATATTTTAATATAACGATTTTTTTATATTAATGTTGCTTGCAGACAGCAAATATATATATATATATATATATATATATATATATATGTATATATATATATGTATATGTATATGTATTACTTGAAATATAATCCAATTGGATCATAATATCTCATTTAAAACATTAAGAATTGAAAATATAAGTATATGCTTAACTGCAAACTCTTACGCTTTTTTGCGCCACACAAATTGATTATTTAATCAGCAGAATACAGCAATTAAAAAAAGGTAAAATTTACTATTAAATTTTTGTTGTACGAAAAAAGAGTAAATCGTTGGCAGCTATGTATATGACTAGCATATTAGATAACGTAATGTTGCTGATATTTAACAGCACTTTTGACTGAATCCTTCCTTAACCTTTTGAAGGACTGCTGTACATTAACCCATTAAGGACTAACGTTGTCATAGGGTAACAGCATAGCTGCCTAACTTTTTACTGTATGAGCACGTAATACGAAATGAAAATACAGGGCTCCCACTGGTCAGTTACTTGAAAACCAGTATTTTTTCAGAAAATATTCGTGTTAGGTTTAGTCAACAATTTGTTCTAAAAAAAAAAATTAAAAGAAAAAAATGGTGTTCAAAAAGCCGAGTGGGAACCCTGAAAATTCCCACTTTCATTGATGACAATTACTCCGCGTTAACCCTTTCAGGGGCAGAGGAATTCTGTTCGTAAGATGAGGAAATAATTGACTGACACCAGAATATTCGAACGAATTTCTTACTAAATAACAAAACACTATTTTGCACTTTAATTACAAAAGCAACATTTTATTAAAATATTGTTGGTGCCAGTAGTCAGTTTTGGAATTAAAATTAGGTGGCTAGACGCTCTAGCCACCGTCCTTGAAAGGGTTAAATCAAGAAAAATATTTAATTTCTAAAAAACTGCTATGAAATGGAATTTTTGTATTTGAAAGAGAAAAAATAATTCTGACTTTTTTGGTTAAATATACCACAGAATTTTACTTTCCGACTGTCAAAATACACCAAGAATTATTGAATATAATTTGCTTTTATAAGGCACGTGAAGGAAAGAATTCAATTTGTTTGTAAAGTAAGCTGACATTCAATAATTACAATCGTCTTGAAACAGAAGTACTTTGTCCCTAAATGAATTAAAATTTCCGGCTGGTATCTTAATGAATGAAATCCAAGCACATTTTTATTCATGTAAATAATTTCATTTTATGCATAAATTTCTGTAGAATACCTGAAAAAAAGTTCTGATTTTGAAAATGTTTAAAATTCAATACATCGAACATTTTATATCAGGATCCACTTTGCCATTAAAAAAATTTAAATAAATCAAAATACCATTAGAAAGAAAGTTATATCAGCAGCAATTGTGCTTATACATTTCAATTAAAATGTTGAAGAAATGAAACAATGCAAAATTACAACAGAAAGTTGAATAACGGAATTTTTTAAGGGGGTCCGGGACACAAAAATCTTCAACTTGTCCACCAAAAAATAGAGCATTTAAAATTTCTCTATTAGTTTCTTATTAAAACGACGTTTGAATCATATTTATATCTTAAATGGAATAGGAAATACTTTTTTTCATATTGGTTTCTTTTCAAAATCTACCTTTCAAGCAATGGTTGTCGTGCAAACGACATCTTGTGAAAATGCGTTTTTCTTCATGATGGGATTTTTTCCCCCATTTCTCGTATTAAAATTATTATAAGTCAAGAACCGCTAAAGACAAATAGTTAAAACTTGGAACATGTCTTTTTCCATTGTTTTACTTTAATTTTCGTTAAGAAAATTGGAAAAAAAATTGTTTTGAAAATATGATCTTCTTTATAGCCCTCTGACAGTCTTGGAAAAGGGAAAAATTGTAATGTTGTTTTCTCTGCATTTTGTTTTAAATGCTAAAAAAAGATGATTTTTTTCATCATTTTATAAAACAAACTTAATAACGAATATGAATGCAACCTTTGGAAGTATTAATCATTGTTCAATGTATTTAAAATACATTAAATCAATAGAATTATATTACTTTAAATATTGCTTGTATTGCTGTGAAACCTGGAGCTTAGTGAACGTATTATCACGGGCTTGTCAGTGAGGGGGTTAAAGTTACATCATTTTTTTTTTACTTTAAATATTTTTAATTTTTATTTAAATTAATATTTTTAAAAATGCTGAATGAAAATTAAAACTTATATATTTCTATTTATATAATGAAAAAAAAATCGAAATTCTACAATTAATATTTCCAGTTATAACGATTTTAAATTACCCCACTTTTCACATAAATTTAAAATTAATTTTTATTTTTTAATTATGAGAATTTTGTCATATGATTTTTCTTTCAAATTATATGGTTTACCATCACAAAAAATTCAATAAATAAATAAAAAAATATTTAATAATAAATAAAAAAAAATACTTAAAAATGTTCCCCGGACACCCTTAAGAAAACATTTTTCAAAGAAAATAAAGTTGTTTTGTTTGGAAGTATTAAATTAGTGATAAGTTACAATACAGATACTTGTAATTTCATAAAGCAAAAGTTTATTGGAGGAGCAGTAATTCAATAAACAACTGAAGGATTAAGCCACATATCTAATGATTCCTGTTTATTTGAAACTTTTGAAAAGAAACATATCTCTGTTCCTATAGAAATGGAAAGTAGGTTAATCTTATAAAAATAAAAGAATTATATTTTGATTCAGTGAGAATCAGTCACTGAATCTCACAATTCAGTTTGAACAATCAGTGATAATTTGTAAAAGTTTAACAAAATCACGTAATCTTCATTCTGATAAATCCATTTCGATGGAAAATAATTCAATAATATATTAGAAAATTATTTATATGTATCATAATTTTGCCTTTATGTGTAAAATAAAATTTTGGCCGATAAAACAAATTCTATTCAGATTCTATCAAAAAAAAAAAAAAAAAAAAAAAAAAAAAAAAAAAAAAAAAAACCCCAGCTTACTTTGAAACTTTAACCTTCCGTCTACCAGACGGGTCCATTGGACCCGACATGTACATTCAAAATATTTATTCAAACCAGAAATTTCTTCAAAACAAACTAAATGTATAAATCAGACAATAATATGTTAAATAAACAAATTAAATAGTTTTAAGTAAAAATTCTGGTATAGAATGTTTTTATAAAACTTGAGTAAAATTTCCGGTAGTTCTAGGGTTAAAGTAATAATAAAATTTTCAAAATATCAAAGAATTCTGTATTCTTCCCGCACTTTGTTGATGCATTTGCGGCTTCTTAAGTATACTAATTAGATATGCGGAACGTGTTTAACAATATTATTCCACAGTAAGCCTTTACATTGAAATGAAACCACGGCTTGTACATTTAGTGCTGACATGCTGAAATGTTTTTTTAGCAATTTATGAGATTTGTTTCAGAATAATAAAATGACGATCCGTTGTCAAGTCGCCGCACGTAATCGCGAAAGCAAGATATCTCTTTTGAAATAAAGCAATTATAATCTGTAATAATTAGTACGTAGAATTGTTTTAAAAGTAGTTACTATTATTTCGTCGAAATTAAATATTTTCCATTAAATGATTTTTATAATTTGTGGCAATTTTGCTCTAAATAAAATCTGTAGTTAAAAAGAAATTAATCATAAAAGTAATGATCAATTATATAGTACTATGCTAAAAGTTAATACAATTTGGTTTTGTCATTAAGTAAAAGCTATATAAATCACTTCTTTTACATTGAATGCAATTAATAAATTGAAGAAAAAAAACATATGGAATAAATACCTTTATATCTTATGCATAAAACTTGTTAGAATAATAATGTCATTAACACATGCTGGACAACTGCGCCATAAAATATAATAAATAAGAATATATTTGATAAAAACACACAAATTTGCTCAATGGTTTACATAAACAAAACCTTTATATGAACATGTATAATTAAAATTAATGATAAAAGACATAAGACTTTTGTTTCGAATTACTTCTGTAGTTGTCCTCAGGATAATGCTAAATTTTATGTCTTTTATCATTAATTTAAATTGTACAAGTTCATATAAATGTTCTTCTTTATGTTTATCATTAGCAAGATTATGGTTTTTTAAGAAATACATTCATATATAATTATTGTAATATTATTCTATTCATAAAAAAGCTTATACGTCTTGAATTTGTGTAATTAATACTTTATATTATTTTATATAGCATTTTCCTGTGATTAAATAAGGCGAAACATTTTATCAAAAAATTATGGTATAATTGTTTCAGTGTCGCCAGTTTGCTGGGATTTTTGAAATACGTTCGATAAAAATCAATATTGATCATTTACCTTAATTAATCTTTTTTATTGGCGCATGTGATTTTTGCTCTTTCAAAAAAAAAAAAAAAAAAAAAGGGGGGGGGGGGAAACCCTTGCAGTAATGCATTCAAGTAATCTGAATACATATATATATTTAAAAAAAGTATTTTGGAAAATTTAATACATATTTAAATAATTTAATATATTTTTAAATTGTCATTTCAATCAAGAAATATTTCCAATCTTGGTGTTGAACTGTATATTTATTTCGAATTCACGACTGAAATACATACAGAAAAAAAATCAAATTTATTGCGAGAGACAAAATCGAAAGAGTTAGGGATGTTTTCCGAAGGATAAAAAATACTAATCTAATTTCTCAAACTAACAGAAATTACAGAAGTAAAATTAAAAAGCAAGAAACAGATTCAGCAATTAGATGGAAAATTCTCTTTAAATTTCAAAGAAAAGTAATGAGTATAATGAATTCTAGAAAGAAAAATAACTTACAAAAGTGCAAGGTGAAATTCAAAGTAATCACGTTTGTTCATTCCTTTATTATCTTTATAAAATGAAAAAAAAATACCATTAGGGTTTTCTTTTTTGAAAGAATGCTTTAAGAAAGGTTTTTTTTTACGTCTTAACAGTAATTTAAAACCAGAAGGAAAAACAGTGTTTTCAGATTGACAATTCCGGTCTCCTTACTTGTTTAAAAGCTTTATATGAGGAAAGTTATATGTGTAACTGTATATGTAATCTCATAACTGATGCATGTACACTTCTTGAAATGTATTTCAAGGTTCGTACGGCTACCGTTATTTTTAAGGCCATATATCAGTTTTTTTTTTTTTTTTTTTTTTATAGAAAAATAAATTTAGTTTAAATGCGCGGAATTTCGACTTATTTCAGGATGTATTTTGTAAAAGAAAATACTGGTACCGAAGAATTTCTTTCTACGGAAATTCAAGTACTAGTACGAACTCTGACATTTGCTAGTTTTGGAAAATGTCTTTATGTGTGTTGAACAATAACTCAAGAACTAATAATGTAATTCTGTAACTCAAGAACTAATGCACTGAATTACAGAAAACTTATTATTTATTTAGAAATTGGCATAACATGTACTTTTTTTAATTTTGGTGTACATCGCTAAGTCATAGATCGGCCTTTAAAATGCCCAGCTATGCACGATTTCCGTTATCATGGTATGACTAATGCAGATGCAAATTTCAATCAATAACTTAATTTTCTTAATGCATTATTTCAGACGGAAACTTCCGCTTTTAAATAAGGCAAGATTTTCTATATTAAAATATTGGTTCAAGTTGGCTCCTCTGGTAATCACGTACTGAAAGTATTCAACATATTAAAGATATACAGAGCGAAGTTTGTATATTAAAAATAGTGGTAGCAAATATACAAAAGATTAGACTTTGGGATCCGTGTACCAAATTAATTAAGTAAAATGTTTACTAAGAAGTATTTTGCTGATAAATTTTGTTAATGAAAATTTTCCTATTGGTAAATATGTATCTGTCAATATTATAGACTGATCTCTGCTTCTTTAGATTTTTTGCTACATGTTTCTTGTGGTGCACTAATGTCCAAAAGTATTGCACATTTCTGTAAATCTTTCTTTACTTAAAACGATTTTGTTAAAAAACGTTCTAAATTCATAAAAATAATGCTAAAACAGTATGCAATCTAAGGGTAATTATGATTTTTAAAACCAATCAAATCAGCCTTTTCAGATCATTGGACGCCAAAAGTTTGAATTGCAAAGTAGTTTGAATGCGAGAATGGTTGACTCCTTAACCCTTAAATGCGCGATTTTTTATTTTGTTTCGAAAAATATATATATGATTTTCTGAAAGGTTTATTACACAGGAAAAATAATGAACAAAATCAGAGATATTTTTTTTATATAATACGTCAATCTTTTCTTCTGTTGCACGTCTGCAATACAAGTAAAAATTGTCGTGTGGCTGTTTTACGCTAAAATATTGCGTATTAGCAAATATTTTAATAAGTATGTCTCCAAATACCTTATTCTATACAATTATTTATTTCCTAAAACTTAACCTTTAACCCTTTAAATCCCATGATAAAATACGTTCTAAAATTTAATTACTTCAGAGAAAATGACTTTACACCAGAAAGTTTTAATGGTTAATTTCGCTTTATTTAAATGCGAAATATCTGTTATTAATTGAAGCAAATATCGCTAGTTTAATTTTCTGGTGTGAATTAAGTAAATACGAATAAAAATATCTATTAAATTCAAAAGACTGTTGTTTGCATATATCCAAAGCTGCGCACTAAAGGGTAAAATTTGTTTTCTGAGTCCAGTCATCATTATCACTGTATTTGAGAGTGGTGACATACGTATAGGGTCATGCATAGACAGTGTTGAGAAAGACATATTTGTCCAGTTCATGGCAAATTTATATTACAGAATTTGGCGAGATTCACCCAGACGAGTTTTATTAGGCGAGTGAGGCAAGTTAACAAATATTAGCTTGATGACAACTGCTGACTCTTCTTGATTGTTAGCAGTTTATTTTTCTCCTGAATTGTCAAATAGTAATCAAATTTTATATCCTGTCTGCTACTGTCATATAGAGGCACTCGAGTTATATCCATTCTCTGGCCTACACAGTGATGCCGTATGGAAAATTATTTGTCTAGTATATTAAATGCCGCAGTCAGTAAAACATCATATTCATAAATATAGTTTTTTAACAACTGCTAAATACACGCATTTTCAATTAAAAATTTAAAAACAGTTTCACAATTAATATCGAACGTATTTCAAAGGAGTTGATTAATTCAAGTTAGATAACTGTATTATTTAGACTTAATCTCATTAAACAAGATTTATGAATACTAACTAAAAAAATATATTTAAGTATAAATAAGTAAGCTCTATATCTCTGCCATTTTGAAAAAAAAAAACCTGTTATTTCATACAAGTACTAAAATACTCGAACTAAAAACATTTCTTTATAATAATCTGTAAACATTATTACAGCGATTGGAAGAAACCTTTTAAATATTTAAGTTTAAAAATGTAAAAACTGCAAAGTGCGTGATAGGAATTAGTGTATAAACATATCAATAAAATAAGAAGTAATTACCATCCCTTATTTTATTATACATCATGCAAGTATTTTTAAATGTAATAGTAATGTTCAAAATTACTAATTTCTATATAAAACGTCTTTTAGTTGATGCGTGATCTAAGAAAATGTTTGGCTATTTGGTTGAAGCATTTCTTAAATTACACATAAGAATAAATATTACAATTGTTAAATAATCTAAAAGTTGTTTTTTTTTTTGGATAAAGTTCTTTTTTTTATTCTTCGAGAAAGTCTATGCATTATTTTCCAATTCCAAATTTTTCCAGAGTAGAAAGTTTTAAACATAAAGTCTTTAACCACTTGAGCGGCAAGCAATTACGTTTGTGTAATACTGAATTCCCATCGGAAAATTAGAAAAAAATTATTTCAAAATAATGAAAAGCAATTTTACGACTTTTTTCTACCAAAATTAGAAAATTAAAATTTCATAACATTTTTCTGGTGTAAATCTTCATTAATCGTAGATGGGATAAAATATATCCCACTGCCCCTCAAGGGGTTAATTGGTATTTTTAAATGTGTCTGTTTTATTGACACTACGCTTAAAATATTTTGTCTTAAAACTTTCAATTATTCAAAAATTTATGTGTGCAAATGTAAATTGCTCCTTCTTCCGCAAATGATTATAGAACGCATCAAGTAATTCCATCAGTTTTGTCACGTTAAAAGATAAAAAAATGCAGGATATGTAACAAATTAAATAAATGCTCAGCAACACTTTTTAAGATGTAAACACGTAATACAAGGGAGGCTAAGGAGGGTTGACTCACTGTTTACAAAATGATTTTTTATTTTTTAAATATTAAACGTAGAATAAAGTTTTATGTACCATTTTATTCGTTATACAATCAGTTATCAAAATAAAATTGCTACATAAGTGTAATATATAAGAAATTTGAAAATGATTGATTTTATTTATGGGACAATAATCAAGGCTTTCCACATATGAGAGGGTTGACCCACTTTGTTTTATTTTGTAATATTTGAAGAGAAATGAAATCAGTTTAAAAAAAATCAAAATAACTTTATGCTAAATGCTTTAGTTATTATAAAAAAATATTTTTTTTTTTTTGAAAATATGGTGCTTAAACCAGAGTAGCCACGCTTCAGGAAATTTCTGGATCCGGAAATTCTTCGGCAACAGTACTTTCTTACAGAAAATCTTACTTTAAATAAAGCGAAATTTCGTGCGTTTAATCTAGATATATTTTTCTAGAAAAATATACTTATTATTTGACTGGAAAATTCCCTGAAGCGTGGCAACCATGGAAACTACCTGTTTAGGCGCAATCGCAAGTCAAAAGAGAAAAGTTTTGTTTTAAACGGGATTTTGTCAGGTATAATTGTACATTTTAACATTTAATATAGTATTCTGTTAGAGACTGGTTCCGTTTTTATAGGGTTTCATTATCTCCGGATTAAGGCGCCACTCTACCGTTTTTTTTGTCTCCTTGTTCTACTTTTTGTGACACTCGTCCTGAAATCTGCAGTTGTGACATAGTTTGGCTTCATCTCACTGTATTCATCCTGGTGAAATTTATCTACATACCATCCTAAAGTTTTTTGATCAATGCTACGTTATTTCGCAGCCGTATGAGCACATAACTTATCATTAGCATTTTTTAACCGCATCAGGGTCAAAGTACTTTCAGTACTAAAACGCTGAAATAAATGAGTAGCACCAGAACTTACGGAGAAATTTAATTGGAAATGTGAAAAAAGGCTATATTTCACATGCATATTAAATGGAAAAGATTTTAGCAAAATTCTGATACCATTGTGGTTTTTAAGAATGAAAAGCCATTGGTTTCATAAACTTACCACTACGTTTGAAAGGGTTAAGACTGCCGATTTCATACTTTCTAGTCCTTTCTAGTCTTTTCAGCTCTTTTTATTTACTTATTGTAAGTAATATTTAAAACGAAAAAGTTCCTATCAACTTTCTCATTTATATTTCATGAAATATTTTCTCGCAGTGGATACTAAAATCACTTTTTCATATCTTTCTTTAACACTAGAACGCCCGGACGCAAATTCACAAACACTCAATGTTCCAGCGCTTTTGACGCCAAGCTCTGTAGCCAAGTGTTTTGGCGTGTAAAGGAACTGCGCACATGCGCGTATGCAGCATTCTGTTCTCGTCAGTTTTGCGGTAGTTGTTTATTATGTTTCGTCGAATGTTTTTATGTTATAGATACCCTTACAGAATTTAAGGAGGCTTTTTTCTCCCATATTAAGTCAACGTATCCAAATAGTATTATTGATTTTTCCATTTTCATTCTACACTTTTAGTAATATATATGTATATCGGTTATCCTTAAAAAACCACTGGTGAATTTTGATTTAGTTATTAGCATAGCCTGAGAATACAAATGTTGTTTACAAAATAGTTTCTAAATTTACAGAAAATCTTAGAAAATTAAATAAAATAAGTTTTTTTCTTTTATTTACTCATATTATTGCTGAGGTATTCAGAATTAAGACAGCTGCCAACCTTTCATTTTTTTTTTTTTTTTTTTTTTTTTTTTAGAATCAAAAAACATATACCATACATGGCACCAAAAATTTAATAAAATTGTTTAATGGTATGGCATTTTTTATTATTTAATAATATATCACTGCCTCCCCCCTCTCTTCATGTGGTACTTATTTGATTTAATTTCTTCAGAAAAAAATGTGGTATAAAGTGTGTTTGACATTTAAAAACTGGAAGGTTGGCAGATATAGATTAATAACTTTTAAATTCATTCTCAAATCCACTGGAACTAATTTCTGACACATTTTGAAATTCTCTTTTGTTCAGAAACACATGTAATTGACAGAAAATACTGTTAAAGTCTGCATTTTAAAGGAATTTCTGGATGCGACAGCGCAGGAAATGAGAAAAACCTGTCATCCCATGACAAAAATTACTTGTAAATCAAGTAATTTAGTTAATAAATGAAAAAATGCTATTCGATTATAAATTTCTATTTTTAAGATTTATTTATGAATCTTTTTTTATCGACTTTTTCTGTTTTAAAGAATTTAATTACTATATTTCTGATACCTTGCTTTAATAGGTAGCAAGTAAATAGTAATTACGCCTACCAGTTATATTTTTTAGGTTAAAAGCATGTCAGGAAGTTTTTTTTTTGTTGAGCAGGGAATTTAAGAAGAGCTTTAAGGCTGTTCTCAAATCCAAAAGGGCAACTTTATGACATAAGTTTTTATTTATTTTTGTTCCGAAATGCATGAAACTAGCGGGTATCAAAAAATATAACTGTTCAGAAACTATGTAATCGAACTGTTTTTTCGCAAACATGATAGATCTTTCAGAAAATATTGTCAAAATTGCCGTTTTGAACCGAAGTTCGCGAAGAAAGCCGAAAAACCAGTCAGCGAAGGGAGAAAAACGTCTTTGTGACGTGATCAAAATCGCCTATGATTCAATAGGTAATTCGATTCCAAATCGCTGTCATAATCAGGCCTTCCGATTTTATATCTTTCCGTTTAAAAATGAATTTGTAAATGTGACAAAACGTTTTGCGCTTGTTGAGCAGAACAGTTGAGCAGCCTTAAGCTAAGTATAGTCATTTTTCTTAATAAGATAAAATAGAGTTTTTCTAAATCTCAATGAATAACTGGTAGACAAAATTACTTTCGTCTGTCAGTGGGTTAAACAAATATCTTATAAATTCATTAAAGTATGAAAGTCATATTCTAAAAGTAGGGTGTACCCCCAAACTGTTCCTAAATTGAAAAATCATTAATCTGATAGAAAAATGAAAGAGGGGGGTTTAGGAAAATTGAAAAATAGTGGGCCCACCAAAAGTTACAAACTATAGCCGCTTGTGATTTTTTATTGACTTTTTCTGTTTTAAAGAATTTAATAACTATTTCTGATACCTGTATTAGCAGGGCTCAATAAATCAAGGTCATAGGAAAGAGGGTAGGTCCTATTTTTTTATGAACCAAAAGCTTTGAGGGTGTATAAGCATTCTTGGATATTTTTAACCTGTTATCAATCATCAACAAATCGCTTATCTTAACATTCTCTCAACTAGTAACAAAGATAATTATAGTGAAATTTTATATATTTATAGTTATCATAAGTATTTCACTTGTTCATAATATACTATACGTGCATATATTCCGAAAATGCATTATTTAGAAGCTGATTGTTTTGTATTTAGTATTCTGACACTAGATGGCAGCACATCACATGTCACTTATAAAACTCCATAAATAAATAGTTTAGGAAGAAGAAAGATCATACTTATAGAACATATTAGATAAGATTAAATACGTCCCTTGTTTATAATGCATATATAATTATTCAGACGATGAAATAAGCATTTATTATTTCGCCTGGTATTCTTGCAAGTATTCCATAAACAAAAAATACGCGGTCATGGTCAAATGTACGGAATATTAAAGATCGAAATTAGCTTCAGACTTGCATGCGCGTCGAAGATGCGCGTCAAAGTTCATTTATTCGCCAAAGCCCTTGGCTATACCACAGATTATATATCTCACAGATATGAAAGAGGAGCAAAAACCCGTACCGGCGCGATTCTAGCGCCACTACTGAGCACAGGCGGGAACAAATGCGCGAGCGCGGAATTTTATAAACATAAACTGTTACTGTCACTTTCACGTGTTGTAAAGTTTGATATTGAGAGATCTATTTGAGAGATTTATAATTTTGCAAAAGCTCTTTTCAGAGCTATTTTTCTTGTATATAAAAATTATATATTTACAAGTGCTCTTTTTAGAGCTGTTTTTTTGCAATTAATTATTGCAAAATGTCAAAAAATCAGGTGTTTTGTCAAGCGCAATCATGTGCAAACACCAACAGGAACAGCAATTTGTCGTTCTTTTGTTTTCCTACAGGAAATAAAAGAAGGTGAGTAATTTCTGTATTTATAAATTATAAATGCATGAAATCTAGCTTTATTTTACTTTTTTGTAGATTTCTTTTTTACGTATCTTTCATCCATTTCCATGTGTCTTTTTTTAATACGTGTTTTTGATTGGCATTTCGATTTACATTTTCTTTCCGAAAATTTAATCACACGCATTTTGTATTGTATTTAAAACTTTAAAAAAAAATTGTTCTTTATTTTTAAGAAAAAAGTCATTACATTTTCTGTTATTTTGTGAAAAATTGTTCTGCATTTTAACAATAAATAATCGATCATAAAAATTTCCTCGCCACTCCCCGTACCCCGTATTTTTAAGTGGCGTTTTCCCTTTGGTCCCTTTTCAAGAGCACAAAATCTAAAATCTTTAAAACTGTTCAGTTTATTTTTTTCTGTCCTATTTATCAATATTTAGTAATAAATGATTAATCATCTATCAAACTCCATACCTCCAATCATCTAATCAACTTCTCCCCCACCTCCAAATCAATAAATAAAATAATAGTTGTTTTGAAATAATTATCAGGAACAAGTGCCGTATTCGTCCGAAACAATAAATAAGTAAAATAATAGTTGTTTTGAAATAATTATAAATAATAATCCTAAATTTCTACTGCCACATGGCAAAATCTGACCTCCCCCCCCCCGCCCCCCTTAGCCATTTGAATGTTTAAAAGTTGTATTTACAAAACTGAACTTTTAAGCAGTGCTGTAGTTGGGGAAAAAAAATATTTGTGGGAACTCAACTTTTCATAGAGTAGATGTTGATGCTACCAGATTTTTACTAAGCAAAAAGCCAATTTAAAACATTTAGCCAAAAGCTGACTTTTTTAATTAACAGTTATAATTATTATATTCTAGTATTTATAGTATTGTATTTGTATGGTATTCAACTAAAATCAATATTTAATCGCATAGTAACATTTTCCATCATGGATTAAAATTTATTTGAAATAACAAATAAATCCATACATTATGTACTAGCACATCTATCCTAGAAGTTTCCATAAAGAACGATAATGAGATTCTTTCAAGGAAGCTCCTACATGGCTTATGAATATAAGTGAACTGACTTATTCAATAAGGAATGAATTTCTCTCATCGGTCATGTTATTCATACAGAACTTTTCACTTTCAATACTTACAATGAATACTTTTTCACATTCAGACATTAAAATGGATATAGTTTCCACAATCTGGGGAAGAGGGTTTGGCTCTCTTGGCTCATCTCTAGTATCAATAAATTTGATAATTATCGTTATAATAAATAACAATAACTTTTTTTTTGCTTGTGAAAAAAGAAAAGTTTTGTGTTCCTGCATGCTATTTTTTTTATAGTTACAAACCAAATATTTCTGGAAACAGCATTGCCATCCAACTACAGCACTGTTTTTAAGTCCTCAAACTTTTCTTGCATTGGTCTTTCATTTTTATTTTCCCCCACTCTTTATTTTTTTTTTTCACAATTTCCACTTATCATTTTGCACATTCTGTGCACAAAATTTTTAAGCCTCTTTAATTAAAAGAAAAATTCTATTTATAATTCTATTAACAATAAATAACTTTGTTTGAATTACTGCTCTCCCTCCTTTCATTCTTTATAACAAATAAATTTTCTAAATTTACTCCTCTGCAACTGTCAATAAAAAATTACAAACTCAATTTAATAGAATTATTTAAAACTAGATATGTTTATATATTTATGTACATTTATTTTCCTAGATTGGAGAAATGGACGGCTAACATTCAGATGAAACCGATTACTAGAACTCGTCAATACTTATGCTCCGATCACTTTCGAATGGAAGCATTTACAAATACTTTGAAAAGGCGGCTTCTCCCAGAATCTGTGCCTACCATTCAAGTAGTTGATGTTCATAGAAAAATCCAGCTGCACGCACCCTCATCTTCAGTCCAGCTGCATGCACCCTCATCTTCAGTCCAGCTGCACGCACCTTCATCTCCAGTCCAGCTGCATGCACCCTCATCTTCAGTCCAGCTGCACGCACCTTCATCTCCAGTCCAGCTGCACGCACCTTCATCTCCAGTCCAGCTGCACGCACCTTCATCTCCAGTCCAGCTGCACGCACCTTCATCTCCAGTCCAGCTGCACGCACCTTCATCTCCAGTCCAGCTGCACGCACCTTCATCTCCAGTCCAGCTGCACGCTCCTTCATCTCCAGTCCAGCTGCACGCACCTTCATCTCCAATACCATTTAAAACACCCAAGAGTACATCGAGTTTTCCTTTCAAACTTACGCCGAAAAGCAGAAAATTGAACAGATACAAATCTTTAATTTACAGGTTGAAGAAACGACTATATTTCAAAAATTCTCCGAATTCCCCTAATATATCCAAAACATCTGCTTTGAACGTGCTTCGGAAACATTTACGGCCTTCTTTGTATAGCATTCTGGAAGCACAGTTAAGGAATACGGGTCCTGCAAAAGGAAGGCGCTGGACAGCTTCTGACAAAGCATTTGCTTTTAATATTTATTTAGCATCGACTGCAGCATACAAGGTTTTAAAACGTTTTCTTATACTGCCATGTATAAGAACATTGAAACGTTCTGTACAAGGTCTTTGTGAAAATACAGGGTTTTGTACAGAAATATTTATGGTACTGGAAAAGAAAGTCAGCCATTTAAATGAAAAAGAACGACTGTGTGTTTTGAGTTTTGATGAGATGGCAATAAGACCATCTCTTCATTATTCACCGAGAAAAGATGTTGTTATAGGTTATCAAGATGATATATCTGTTACTGATAATTCACCTATCAAAATAGCCACTAATGCTTTGGTTTTAATGGTGAGAGGCTTGTCCACTAAATGGAAACAAATTTTAGGATATTTTTTAGTGCACCGCAGTATGCCAGGAAAATCACTAAAAACACTTGTGGTCTCTTGTATTTCTAAACTCCAGGAAATAGGACTCAAAGTTGTATCTACGGTTTGTGATCAAGGGCCTAATAATATATGTTTGTTCAATGAACTTGGACTGTCGATAGATCAAACCAGTTTTGAAGTTAATAATCAAAAAATCTTTTTTATGTTTGATCCACCTCATTTACTCAAATCTTTCAGGAACAATTTGATGAAATATAAATTGGAGTTTGAAAGGCCTACTTTTGGAAGAGTTACAGCTGACTGGGAGTATATTCGTAGTTATTATGAAATAGATAAAAAAAATGATCCACGAGTAACACCAAAACTGAGTAAAACACATATTGAACCTGTTGGCCGAGCAAAAATGAAGGTCAAATATGCTGCACAGGCACTCAGCACGTCTGTTGCAGCTGGTATTTCCCTACTGAAATCAGTTGGCAAATTTGATGAACCAGCGCAACACACAGTTCATTTGATTTATACTATGGACAAACTGTTTGATAGTTTCAACAGCAGTGAAGAGTACGGTAAAAAGAAAATGCTCTGTGCTGTAAAAAGAGACTCTGCTCATTTAACATTTTGGGAAGAAATGCTTCCTTTTGTTGAAAGTTGGGCTTTCAAAAAGGATGATGACAAAACTGTTCACACTCATTGTAAAAACGGATGGATTGTGACATTAAAATCTGCAATAAATTTATGTAGAAATTTATTCGAAGAACATGATTATGCATACATCTTAACTAAACGTTTTAACCAGGATGCACTGGAAAATACATTTTCTATTATAAGATCGAAAAGAGGTAACGATGAAAATCCAGATTGTTCGCAGTTAGTAAGTTGTTTGCAAGCAGTTATGGTAAATAACATTTTTACCATGTTTAAAAATACAAACTGTGAAATAGACTTCGATGAAGTTCTTGTATCGTTAAAAGATAGGAGTCCTTCCAAATTTTCCAGTTTAACATCATTATTCAGTGACCATGTTAAAATAAATCCAGATGTCCCACTGAATGAAATTCCATGCTTGCCATCTGATACTGTAAGACAAAATGTCATTTATTATATTGCCGGATATGTTGGAAGGAAAGTAGTTTCAAAATTAAACTGTGATCATTGTGAAAATACTTTATTTGATACTACAAATGCTGCAAATGACAATTCTTTATTGACTCAATATAAAGATTATTCAGGTAGTAGTTTGAAAAAACCGAGCAATGAATTATTCAATATAGTGCATAAAATGTATGATGTTGATACAGCTCATATGTTTTGGTCTACAGATGTGATACAAAACATGGTAAAATTTCACGGAGATGTGATCAATTTCAATAATTTAAATATTCACGAAATTCACAAAGAAAAAGTGCAAAAGATTATTAGCATAATAATCTCAAAAATTCAAATATACAAACACATTAAAAAAGTAAACGAGGATTTAAAAATAGAATTTCAATCAAAGTCTATAAAAAAGTAGGTGTTTTTTTTTCCTTCTATATTTATCTTACCATCTTGAGTTTATGCAAAGTAATACATATCTTATTCTTATGTCAATTCTCTGACATTTCCATGACAGGGATAATATTCATTTTCAAAATGTTTTAATTTGCTAATAGCAATTTTTTTATTAAATCTGTGAAATAAGGTAATAAAGATTAAATAACACAATGCAACTTAGTCCTGTAAAGTGTAATAATATTTCTACGGTGTGGATTGCAGATGCTTCTTCACTGAAATATTCATTTTTATATCTCAAACATTGTGTGTTAAAAGTGAATTGCGTTAAAAACTGAGTTGGCAAATTTGAATTTCTTCTGCTATTGTAAGAAATGTTTTTTCTTTAATACTTTATTAGATATAACTTATGCTAATAGCAAATTTTGTTCTTCGACAATAGCAGTTTTTTTTTTTTTTTGTCATATTTGCTCATAATACACAAGCTGTTACACATTAGTTTACACATGCAATAATAATAAAAAAAAAACTTATTGGCAAGATTTGCATTATTAAATACTGGTGATATTTACTATTTATTAAAATTATTAATAACTGCATTTAATATTAAATAGTTAACATTACTTCAAATTAATAATTATTAAACAATTAACTCTCTGATTAGCAACATATTATACATTTTTAAGCTTTAATTATTAAAAGAAAAACAATAAATAAAGTAATATTCATTTTAGAAAGAAAAAGGGGTAAGATAATATTAAATAGTTAACATTACTTCAAATTAATAATTATTAAACAATTAACTCTCTGATTAGCAACATATTATACATTTTTAAGCTTTAATTATTAAAAGAAAAACAATAAATAAAGTAATATTCATTTTAGAAAGAAAAAGGGGTAAGATGCTAGTTTAAAAAAAGGGCACTATTTCATGAGGAAATATATTAGTAATGATATAAGAAAAAAAAAGTTCTATTATTTTTGCAAGATCTTGGGGCACATGATCTAGAAATACTGTTGAATAGGGAGGTTTTAAACCATTAAACACAAACTATGTTTTAGTAAGGTTTAGATCCATAATATTGAAAGAGATATATATTTTTTTTTAATGAAACTTTTAAAAACAGGTGGATTTTTCCATGTGTTTAAAAGTTGTTTTCAACTAGATCTATCACAGATTTGCTTACATTTTCTTTGCAAAGTTTGTATGTACAGTACAGGACCCATTATCCGGAATTCCAAAATCTGGAAGGACCCAAAATCCGGAAGAAAAAAATGTGAAAATTTTCTAAATTTGTAAATTTTTACTAAAATTTTGTAATTTCTGAAATTTTTCGAAAATTTTACAGATTCCTAATTTTTTTTGTCTATTGTGTTGGAATATGTAACCACTAAAATATGTTACATCCCCCCCCCACCCCCGAAATTAGAAAAAAGTCATTTTTCTGTCAAATTTTAGTTTAAAATTAATTTATATTACGATTTTTTTTTTTTTTTTTATCATCAGATATTTCATTTCGACAAAGTATTGTGGCGACACAATTATGTTACTTGAATCAGGGGTGATTCTGAGTAACAAACAAAAAAATCTGAAATTCACAGCAAATTTTTTGAAAGTTTACAGAAGGGGGGGGGGGGTGGGGGAGACCCCTCAACACTAATTATGCGTTTTTCCCTCGATCCTTAACGAAATTCGTATTTTTATGCAATGTTTTGAAGAAATTATGTCAATTTGCATAATTTGGCGAGTGGTTTGGTGAAATTGGTTGACGGAGTAACTAAGTAGTACCGAATATTGCTTAGGTTTTCATGCTGAGTTCAGTATGTTTTTGTTTCTAATTCATATTAAGTCTGAATATTTATCATGATGATATATATCATCAATAAGTTGTCTATTTTGAAAATATAAGGTATAGTGATATATTTATAAATCCTGATAAAAATGTCTTTGTGAATCTAAAAAATGCCCTTTTCTTTTCATCATCACATTTTTTTTTTAATGTTAAATGTAGTGAAAACTGTTATTGTAAAATAAATGGGAACAGATGTGCCCGTGTGCTTTGTAGAATGAACTTGGTAGGTTTTTTGTTTTTTAAATGCTGTTTTCGAAAATGATCGCCAATCTGAAACCTCAAGATAAACAAATGTAGCAGTTACTTCCAAAATTAGCAATTTTTATCAAAAAATTGAAAGATTGCGATAGTGAAAACCATAAATCCCTCATCATTTTTATAATTGCGATCAATTTCGATAACACATTTTGAAGTACTTTAACTGTAACTTTTTGTCTATATTTAGCCCCCTAGACAATCGCCCAACCTTTTCCACTTTTGTAAAATTCATTCTTAAACTAAGAAAGTACTTTTGAGGTTAGAGACTCCACATAAATGTTTTTGTGAAAATACTTCTATTTTTAAATGTACTGTAAATCCATTCGAGGGGAAATATATATATATATGTATGCAAGATATTCAGAAGTGCTCTCAGAATTGCATCATACTGGGTGATTCAAAATAAAGACTACAGCGATTATCATTTAAACTGCTGATGATAGAAACATTCTTCCAATTCTAAAAGAATATGCATATCAAGTGCAACTTTTGTTTTATAAAGATATGTATGTTAAAATACAAAATTTTATTTTTTTATACCCCTGGTTGTTAAAAACTTGTATTTAAAAATATATTATTCCATGTCTAGAAAGAAAATTTAAAAAATCCAAATTTTTTTACTACCAAAACTGACTAAATTATGGCATTTGAAATTTTATGAAATTTCAAGGTTTAGCAGCACTGAAATTACTTTCCATTTTAGTAGAAAACACTGAAATATCTTGCTTTGAATATAGGAAACAAGCACTCTGTCCCAAAAAAAAAATTCCACTTCACAGTCACATTTCTAAAAATGTTTCGAAAATGTACTCTATTTCTATCCTGCAAAACCAAATTTGCTTTCCAAATGGTCATATCCAGATTAAAAAAAAATAATAATTAGGTAGTACTCACTAAACATAACATCAGAGTTGTATAATATAGACCAGGGTTGGCGAACCTTTTTGTTGCTGCGTGCCAAATTTGGCCAAAAATATTTTACGTGACCAGGACGTGCCAACTAAAAAACAAATTTAGTAGATGGAAAAATAATGGATTAAAATTATTCAAAATTTTCTATTAAGATTAAAAAAATATTAGAAACCTACATGTAGGTGCTATACTATAATAATTATGGAAACAAATATATTTAAGAAAAAAAAAATTGAAATGTCAAACGCCAGTTTCTCTGAATAGTTCTGAAATAAATTCAAAGTTGCCATAACTTTACCTTCGGAACTAAGTAATGTCTAATAACCAATTCTTTCCGATAGTTTTCAAATATCGCCTTTCTTTGGAAAATTCTTGAGACCATAATTAATTAGATTGGAATATAATATGCAGCAATTAAAATTTTTCAATTTCCATTTAATCGAATTTAGAAAAAATCAGTTGTGATTTTGTGAAATTCCATTTTATTTTGATTTAGAGCCACAAGCCGTGCCAAAATTATTCTTTCGCGTGCCAAAAGTGGCACGCGTGCCATAGGTTCGCTGTGCCTGATATAGACGCATGCGCGGAAAATTTTCCGAAAAATTCGGAACTTTGCGGAAAAAAGTTTCGCAAAGAAAATGTATGTTTTGTTTTTGTAACTTTTATTAATACCAAAAATTTAAAATATCCCCCAATTTTATATACGATTTATATATTGTTTATCCACAATTCAAAATTTAAAAACTCAAAACATTGTTGTGATACACAGACCCTTTTATTTCTATTTTCCGCAGACTAAAACTTGTTGTCAATCGGTTTTCCGGCGGTGGCTGCAGTGACAATTTAGCTCGGCAACGGCTGTTAAATTGAATAATTTCGTAGTGTTATAAGAGTGACTGGCATTTTGTGCGAAGAGATCACAAGATTAAGGATTAGGTTGTTTTTAAATGTATTGACAAAATAATTGACAAGAATTCACTTTCCTATCATTGATTTTAACTTTATTATTTTTAAATTAAAATTTATTCTTTACTTAATATTAATTATCTTTGAAATTTAAATAGCAATTATTTTAAACTATGATTTTTATTTCATATCGTCAAAATAATATAACACGTAATTTTATTAAAGATCAAATTAATTTGCGGAAAATTTTTGACCTAATATTCATGTGCGCGGAAAGTTTTTTGTTTTTATACAAGTCTGCATAACATTAAATAGCATATTTTCAAATTTAAAATAAAGGTTTTTGTTTTTAACCCTTTCCCTGAAAGGGTTAATGTTACAACAAATTTCTTTAATAAGAGTAGTTAAAATTTATATCTATTAACACATTGAATGCCAAGTCTATTTTGCCTCTCTTTCCATTTGGGCCACGAAATAAGATTCCCGTTACACAACCTATAAGTGTCAGTCACCGATGGCTGGTGGAATCTAAACGGAAAGTTTAAGTGTTAGTCACTGGTGACTGACATGGCACTCAAGCGTTCTCAAAAAGTTCTGATTAAAAAATATATATATATGGCAGAAGTCTAAATAAATTGGTGTTTCCTATTTTACTTTAAATAATATTCTTCACAACAAATATTTAAATGCACCCCTGCACTAATTAAAAATATTTTACTACTTTCCATGTGGTCAACAAATACGCATGCAGCCCATAAATTCTTCCTCTTCTTTGCTTTTGTATGGAAAAACAAATTTTCTAAAACATACCATATCATAAGTGATTTTCTTTTTTTTTTTTTTTTTTTTTTTTTTTTTTTTTTTTTTTTTTCTGTGAACCACAGACATAGGCAATAATTTGTAAATTTATAAAAAATCAGTACATAGCCAATAATTTGTAAATTTATAAAAAATCAGTAAATTGAGCTGCAACATATTATTTGAAAGTGCATTTTGTTTCATATTTAAAGATTAGAAATGGAAATTATGCAATATTTAGAACTGAATGTAAGAGTAATGGAACTGAAAGAGATACTACCACTATTATCTTTGTCAGTTTCCCAATTTGTTTACTTGTATGATTTATTCAAAGCTTATTTAATTTTGATGTTTGTAACACTTATATTAACATAAAAATCATGGATATGTCATAAAATATTTATGTAAAATAAATGTCATAAAATATTTTAATATGTTCTGATGATTCATAAGTTGTTAGAAAATTTACATTCTATGTATTTACTTTTTTAATGCATGAAATTTTGTATTTATCTGAAAAATATTCATAAATCTATCGTATTATGTTGTATTTTTTCTACAAAATGTGCAATAAATTTTTATTTTTTAAATTATCTTTGTTTTATCATACTTAAAACTATTTTATAATAATAAAAATAACCTTATACAACGTTTTACTGCAGATATTAAAATTGAACAATTTAAAAGTGCGTAAATCGTATAAAATAATATTGTTTAAAACCGAATTTTTTGGAATAAGCCAGTAAATAGTATTTTAAAACGTGCTAATTTATTTATTTATTATTCTTGTAAATAGTAACAGTAATGTAAAAGTGTTTTTACGGTATTCAAATTTCATCAATTCAATCAAGTGAAACCATTTAAATATCTGAAAATTTCTCTGTTTAAATGATTACATATAAAAAAAAAAAAAGCCAAATCTTTAAGAAGAAACGTGTAAGTGCATATTTTCTGAGGTTATTTGCTTGATTATTAGTATCTGTTTGATAAAAAGAAACATGTCTTATGTTTTAAAACAAACGTAAACAAATACAGAACCGGCTAGCGACGCATCAATAAAAGATAGATACTATACAAACAAGACAAGTAACAACTACCTGTTGCGACCCTCCCGAAACGTTTGCGACTGTTGTCACTAGAGGCTCTGAAGTTGCGATTCGGTTACCATTGAGCTTATGCAAGAGTCATATCTGTATGAGATATATATAATCTGTGGGCTATACAGAGCTTGGCATCGAAACCGCTGGGACATTGAGTGATTGTGAATTTGTCGCCCGGACATTTTACTCAAGTTTCATAAAAATATTTGACATCAGAATTTTTATTTAATATTATTAGACGGATTTATTTAACGTAAATCTGCGTGGTTTAATTTTAACTTATTTTATGAAAGAATTTCTGGTTCCACTGACATTTAATCATATGGTCGGAGTCGGATCGACTCCTTCCGGCATTCTAGTGTTAATCAGCTTTAAACATTTTCTTTTCAACACCCCATTTTACTGTAGCTTTATAGTATAAATTTACATACTTTTTAATATACAACCATTAATCTTTCATTATGAACAGTGTATAATAAAAAGATTTCCGAAACCTCATAATTAAGGGAGCATTGGGCGTCTAGTCAACCCTCCCTCGCATTGACTGGATCAAGCCTTCCCACATAGCTATTTTCTAAAGAATAGCACATTGTTATGTTAAACCTAACTTACTATACAATCTTTATGCCTGGAATGAAAGCTCGATATTTCTGCACTATTTAAAACTTACTTACTCAAATTTCTATGATACATTTTATGTGAATAAAGATTACAGAATATTTCTAAAAAAGACATCCTTTAGGTTGAAAACGCCTCATATTTGATTTTTCCACACATATTTCGATTATCTGTATGAAACAAACATTATTGTTTGAGCATTCCCGTAGCTTTGGTTGACAAATATTGATAAAACGCTGAAATTCTTTTAAATATAAAAACTACTGGATTGATCAAGCCTCCCCTATGGTCGCTCCTCCCTAGTCTCCACTATATATAATACGTTTAAAATGAAATATAATTTCGTCCAGCATCCTATATCGTAGGAATCGATAAAATCTCCTCTGTATGATAAGCATGATCAAGACCTTATATTCACAGAGGGAAATTTTCACCGTTATTTTTAACAGAAATGGGGTGTTTATTGCAATTCAGAATTTGTCTTGGTTACGTACTCTGTTGCCCGAAAATTTTAATAAAATTTTTCATCGTAGATAACTACACAAACTTATTAAAATTTCAGCGATTAAAATAGTAATAAAAAATTCCCCGACCTAAATATTTACAGTTAACGTCAAAGTACTAAACTTTCCAGGCACTGGCATATTTTTTAATACTCAAATATCACAATGGGACCGTAATTTATGATAAAACTTATTTATAAATAAGTGAAAGCATTTATTCGTGTACATAAGATAATGAAAATTTGTGTAAAGATACTGGTCTCAATGTGAAATTTTGTTGATTAATATTAAATGCTCTGGAGACATCGACCGCAAAAGCTTCTAGCAACTATTGTTTTTATTTGATTCGTACCACTTTTTATAAATATTTTTTAAACAAATCTTGTAAAAGATATGCGCCTACATCTTTTCCTACTGGTGAAGCCACTTCCTCCAGTTGGCGGTTTGTGCGTCAGTCTGCTTGAATTAACGTTTTCTAGATTGTATATTTATTCCGTCTTAAATCCTCTGGTGTTTGCCCCGCATGCTTGTTGCACGGTGGAGACAGTCCTTTAAAGAACTAGTTTTGTCTGCTACCGGTATTCGGGCACTCGTGGCGCTTAGATGTATTGTCGACATTTTGCTACTTTATTCTTTTACTATTCTTTCAACTTTCTATACATTATTTTTTATGTAGTCGCATTTTCCATAAAATTATGTTCTTTTTTTTTTTTTTTTTTACTTATTTTTCCTGAAGTGCTATTCCATTACTTATATATATTACATTACAAGACGTGTTTTTTTCGCAACTAGTTAGCCAGTTTTTTGGAAATACATCCGAACCCGGTAAAGACGCGTTTCAAGGGAGTGGACAAAAGTCACGTATTACGCGGTATCGCGTATTAAACGTGATTTGTATAATGCTGCAGGAATTGTTCTTATTTACACATATGAACTTTTGAGCATTCATTTATATGTTTCCGTCTAAAACTGTGTCTTTTACGGATATTTAATTTAAAATTTAATTGCATTAAAATTTAATTCATTGTTTCTTTTTATAGGACCAAGTGGAATAATAATTGAAAATAAATATTGATTCAAACATGGCTATATTGTTTTTTAATATGTTACAACCAAAAATAAAAGAATAAAAATATTTTGCTGCTACACTGATTTTTTTAACACAACGAAAGAAAATATTAAATCTTTGAAGCACAAACTGGTTATTAAAAACATATTTAGTACTTGTGATAATGAGTACACTTATAATATGTCCTTCATTTTTAGTATAATAAGAAAAACTATCCTTATTTGTCTTTGTGTAAAAAAATTGTTAGCATAGCCAAAAGTAAACAAAACATTGGAAAAAAAAATATGCAACCAGCAGTCTCATTTGTTAAATCTTCACGCGTCTCTTTATTTCATTCTTTTCTTTTTTGCGATTTAAAACATAGTTGTGATGTAACGTACATTTATCTCATCACTAACAAAAAGCGTAATCATCTCTAATCATAATAAACTTTATGACGGATCTGGGTACCTTGAATTCGTCTATCTCTACCTAAATGTTAATAAAGAATGTTAGGACTCAAAATAAAATCTGTGTTGCTAATTTAGCGGGTTTTATTTAATTCAAATATCTACCACTATTTCCAGTTAGTCGCCTTAATTAGTCTGTCATTAAATAAAGTAAATATTACTATACGGAAACAGCATTTTTGTATGAATAAAAAGAATCCGCTAAATTGTCACCACTGGAGCAGAGAGAAGGAATTCGCATCTTGATCAATGAATTCGCGTCTTAAACGTGATTTTTTGCCTTAACCCCTTAATTCTCGCTCCCGTCATATTCACGGGTTGTGTCTTTTGCGCAGATTGTTTGATTCCCACCAGTTTTATAAAATAATGAAATTGGCTATATTTTAGTATCGTTTTACCTGTCATTAAATTAGGTGAATATTTCTTTTTCATAAAAGAGGTGCCAATAAGCAGAATTTTTAAACCGTAATTTAATTCGAGCGTTAAGGGGTTAAAGAACGGAAAATGTATCCGGACAAGAGGGATCGCGTAGTAACCGTTCGCTTATTAAGCGTGCTGTTTTTGCATTAGCCTTATGGACGATCTTCAAGGTACGGAGAAAATCCGCGTGTTAAGCGGGATCGCGTATTAACCGTGAGCGTCTTAACTGGATTCGACTGAACTTATTGATATTTGCCCAGTATGTAATGCCCAGTCTCTGTGAAAAACGAGGAAGCTACCACCCAGGGTTGCTAGTTTAGCCTCAATTTTATGTCAGAAATTTCGGATTTGTAATGGAAAATACAAAACAGTATTTTAAGGTTTATTAATGAGAGACTTTCCGTAATTACTTAAAGTCAAAATTCTGCGTTATAAAGTTCCGGTCTGAAATCGAAATTCTGGAAGAAAAATGCAGTCAAATTGGCAACCGTGCTCAGTGTTGTCAGATTGGGGACTTTTTTTATTCAGATTATTTCACTGTCACCACATTTTAAAAATAGTATAATTCGGATATTTTTCATAATTTTTAATCTATTTTTAAAGAGGGTGAATATTTCTGTTTAAAAAATGTGGTGACAACCGTCTACCTGGGGACAAAAAAATCCCCAATCTGGCAACACTGACCGTGCTATTGCCTATTGGCCGGCTGTTTACCTGCTGTTAAATAAATCTTTTTATTTTAATTTATTTATCTAATGTTAAATAAAAAGTGATGCATATATGCGTTACTATGCATTTAAGGGTTGAAAAACTAGTAGTGCTCCTAATTACGAGATGTCACAAGGTACAATCTTTCCCCTACAAAACATTTACCTGTATAAGAACATGTCATGGACTCATTATAATTTGCTTATATTTAAACAATGAACAGTATGCGATAGTCGTTTTGCTTTTTTTTAGTATATGTTTGAAATTGTACACGTTTATAAGTGTATTTTGAAGTCAGTAGTCGCTATAAATAGACGGTTGTGGTAATCCCTTTAGAATACTTTTAAATTGCATTTTTATCATACATTTATTGCTAGAAATATTACTTAACACTGTTTTAAGAAAGATTAAGTTGTTACAGTTCTGACACCATTCCGACACAATATACTTAACACATTCTAACTCAGTAGATTAGCCATTATTTTTAGTCTTGAATAGTCCAAGAATTCTAAGATTAGACTAAACTTACAACTGAAATGTTACTATAGTTCACTGCGCCTTCTATCGAATATCTACCTGACACACGTCTGGAAGAGGTTATATAATCGTATTATTAAAAAATAGTTTTTAAAAATTCGTTAAATAAATTACAGTTTATAAGTTTATCTTACACACTAGCTTTATTTAAACGCAACAAAAAATTAATAGATGCATTAAAATTAAACTATCCAGTATTTACTAAAAGCAAAAGTGTCTACCATTAAATTGAAAGCGATAGCGCATTGCCTGACATCTGCTGTTTTTTTCAGGTTTTGTAATTGAGATATATTTCGTGCATACAGACCAATCAGTTTTTTTTTTTTTTTTTTTTTTTTTTTTTTTGCCGCCATCTTAACATTGGCCTACATTGATATTCATAATGTGACTCATAATGTGTTTGGGCAGTTGTTTTTTGAGACCCTTACCTTGTCTATCATCTCTAACCAACCTACATATTTTATTTTAATTCCATACATTACACAACTCACGTCAGCGTATAACTAAATATGTCTTATTTAATGAAAATATATTTTTTAATATATTGAGTGTTTCCATGCTTCACGTAATGATTTTGTTTCTAAAATCATTTGTAATCATTCGTAATTTCTGATTTCATGTCAGTCATTACGAATGCATAATTTAAGATTTCATGGCTAATTCAAAATCATGTTCATAGTATCATTAAAGTGGGAAAAAACGGGATTACATGTTTTCAGTTCAAGTCCTACAAATTTAATGTATTGTCTACACTCAAATTCTAATAATATTTTATTACACTAGATTAATATTAACACAATTATTCTAATTGGTAAACAAATCATATTAGATGTACATTTCCAACTGGGCGAAAAATTTCCGGACCAGGATTCGAACACGGGACGTCCTGGATGAAACCGCCAGTGCTCTGCCATCTGAGCTAGGTTTCAGACCAGATGTTATAAACATCAAGGTTATCTGGGTGAAAACGTTCGACCAGAATCGTCCGGGATAGCTCAGATGGCAGAGCACTGGCGGCTTCAGACAGGACGTCCCGGGTTCGAATCCTGGTCCGGACATTTTTCGTCCAGTTGGAAATTTACATCTAATATTTTATTAGTCACGTATGTATTTTAGATTAAGTTACAAGCTAAAATCCATCATTTTCATTACATTGTAGTTCAAAATAAAACCAACAAAGATCTTTCAATTAAAGTAGAATTCGATTATCGTAATAAAATTTCTGTCTTAAATGTGGCAAAATTTTTTGCTTGTTTTACTAGTGCCGCTTCGCCAGGCATTATAATCTTTCTCACTGACAATGATAAGATGTTGTCTAGGCTGTCATAATACGGCGAAACACAGGTACGGACTACCGCTGAAGTAAATTTCCACCAGTAAAAATGAATATCTCTTTTTGGAATTATTTATGTGTGAAATGTTTCTATAATAGTATGTTTAAATAAGGAGGAAATTTATGTTTAAATTTACTTGTGACAATTTGCCCCGGCGATAAGCAACCCCTGCGAACACGGTTACAGTTGAAGCTTCACTAATTTAACGATATGTCAGTTCCTCTTTATTAGTAGTTCCATGGTTTTAACTAGGTCTTGCTTTCAACATATTATCCTTAGACACTAAATTCTTTTCACTTAATCAAGTTAGGTCTAACTAGAACTCACATGGAATTAATATTTTGTTAAAGGCATTTTCGCTTTATTTAATCGTAGAAACACTGCGATTAAGAAAAGTCAATCTCAGTTGGTTTACATCGATATCAATAGTGTAAAGAGGTCATAGGTCCAGGGATACAAGCGGATGCAAGCGCTGTGCCAGCAATGGTTAATTGCTGCCACTAATTTTTTATAGTATTCAGCACCTTACGAAGTGAATATATCCAATATAAAACATTCAATTCGTATAACTTTACCAATCACTTTGATTGTGTTAAAATAATAGTTTATCTACGTACCCATCGTTTATATGGAACGAGAAAGATACCTCGTCAAAAATGACAGAAAATGAGATATCAAGTTATATACAGTTTTCTCTATTTAGCAAAGACCCCCATACTGGAAAAGTACCGAGAATTTAATTTCTGTATTCGGCCATATAAAGCACATTATAATCGGTCAATTAGGAGCTTAGACAGTACAGCGCCTTATAGTGGCGGTTATTCTATGAGTAACATCGGGTTGAAGATGTAAAGACGTACATTTTCGCGCATTACACTTTAAATTCTGACCCATAGATTTTGAAAAAAACCTAAAAGACCGGAGATTAAATTAAATTTCTGTGAGCTCGATTATGAAAACTTAGTATGTTTCAAAAGGAATTTCGCCAAATTAACCAGCTATCGCCAAGTTGGGGTCATATATGTCAACTCTTTTGTCGCCAAATTTGGCGATATCCTGCCAAGTTAGTCAAAATTTGGCTCTATTGTGGTAACCATTGTGTCTTCTACTAGTACTTTTCAACAATTACACATTGTTGAAGCTCATAACGATTTCTACATAGGAATCCTAACATATCCGTGATGAGTGAGGCGTTGCAACCGGAATTGTGAGGGCAAACAGAGACTTGGATTTTATATAAATAGATTCCTTTACCTGCGGCATATTATTTTGAGCTGTCGACTTTACAGACCAGATGTTATTACCAATAAGTTTATCTGAACGAAATACGCTCAATGGTTGTCGGTCCAGTTACCTTAAACGGTAGAGCACTGACACTGTAAGCCAAGGATCTGGGTTCGCTTCCCGGCTTGGGCATTTTATCATTCAGTTGGAAATATTCAATTCGTAAGATAACTTTACTAATCATTTTGATTGTGTTAAAATAATAGTTTGTCTACGTACCCGTCGTTCACATGGAGTTCCTTTACCTGCGGTTTATTATTTTGAGCTGTCGACTTGACAGACCAGATGTTATTACCAATAATGATATCTGAGAGAAATATGCTCACTTGCTATCGGCTCAGTTAGATTAAACGGTAGAGCATTGGCCCTGTAAGCCAAGGATCTGGGTTCGATTCCCGGCCTGGGGATTTTATCATTCAGTTGGAAATATTCAATTCGTAAGATAACTTTACTAATTATTTTGATTGGGTTTAAATAATAGTTTATCTACGTACCCATCGTTTACATGGAGATCCTTTACCTGCGGTTTATTATTTTGAGCTGTCGACTTGACAGACCAGATGCTATTACCAATAAGCTTATCTGATCGAAATATGCTCAATGGTTGTCGGTCCAGTTACCTTAAACGGTAGAGCGTTGGCCCTGTAAGCCAAGGATCTGGGTTCGCTTCCCGGGCTGAGCATTTTATCATTCAGTTGGAAATATTCAATTCATAAGATAACTTTACTAATAAGTTTGATTGTGTTAAAATAATAGTTTATCTACGTACCCATCGTTTATATGTAGTTCCTTTACATGCGGTTTATTATTTTGAGCTGTCGACTTGACAGACCAGATGTTATTACCAATAAATTTATATGAGAGAAGTATGATCAACAGTTGACGGCCTAGTTAGCTTAAACGGTAGAGCATTGGCCCTGTAAGCCAAGGATCTGGGTTCGATTCCCAGCTTGGCCATTTTGTCGCTCAGTTGAAAATTTTCATTTCGAATGATATCTTTAGCAATAAATTTGATAGAGTTAAAATAATAGTTTATTCCTCACCCTGTTTAATGACAAAATTTCTGAGATTTAATAAAAAGAAGAATACTATTAAAATTTAGTGTTGAAAATCAGCAATTTGCGGTGAAAGTGCTTGCATTCCTCTGTATTTTTAATGTTTTTACTGCTATTACTTTAATGAAAACTAAAAATAGAAACTAAATTAGAAATTAGTTTTTGTTGTTATAATGCTGCGCGTAATAGCTGCATTAAATATTTTTTTTTCTTAAATACACGAAGATTATTAGTGTATTTAAAAAAGTATTTATTGATGTTAAAACTAATAGCAAAATTATAACCATAGTGTAAAAAGTTTCTTCTAAAGCGTTTATTTAATCGAAGGAATCTGAAGGAAATTGTCATGCATGAAATATGATTTTAAAAAAATCCGTATTGTAAAACTGATGCAATTTCCTGCTCATTAGAATAACAACTTTTAAATTAAAATATCCAACTAAAATCTCCATATAAAAATAATTAAATTACGACGAGCATGAGCAATATACATTTAGAAGGGGTTATTTGATATGTTCAAGTCTGGAAAAATGCAGCAGATTGCGTGACTGTAATTACTGTATAAATTGTAATTTTAGATAAAAGCTGCAATAAAATAAACAACGACTATCATATTTTTTTTACATGGAAAAGACATTTTAAAATTAAATAAAAATGTTCCAAAGTGCTATTTTATGTATGAAGCATCTATTTTTCGGTGTGTGTCCTTGATCTACAAAATATTTGGTTATTTCGTTCCAATATTTTTTTTTAATTAAACAACAGAGTAATTTTCATTATATTAAACTAAATTAAACGTTGTTCCAAAAAGTTTTTTTTTTAATTCTTGAAGACATTCTTTACACAATACTCTTAAGTTTAAAGTTAACAACATACAAAGTTTTGAGCCTTGACTCTTTAACGAGTGTTTTTATAAATGTGCTATTTTATTTACTATACGCTTAAACTATTTTCTTTTAACTCTTTAGTGTACATCTTTGCATATATGCAAACAACAGTGTTTAGAATTTAATAGAATTTTTTTTTTCGTTTATACCTAATTCACATCAGAAAATTAAAATAGCAATATCTGCTTTAATTAATAACAGAAATTCCGTATTTAAATAAAGTGAAATTAACCATTGTAACTTTCTGGTATAAAGTCAGATTCTCTGAACTACGCAATTTTTATAACGTATTCTATCATGGGAATTAACCCTTTCCGGCACACTGTGCCCGGGTCAGGCTACCTAATTTTAATTCCAAACTTTCGAACGACACCAAGAATATTTTAGTAAATTTTGCTTTTACAATGAATAGTTAAAGTAACATATTTTTAATTTCTGAAAAAGTCTTTTTTAAAATTCCTGTGTCAGTCGATCCTTTCATAATTTTACAACAAAATTGCCCGTGCCGGAAAGGGTTAAACTTAAAGTTTTATAAAATAAACAATTATGTAAAATAAATTATTTGGAGACATACTTATTAAAATAATTACTAATATGCAATATTTTAGCGTAAAACAGCTACACGACAGTACATTTTACTTGTATTGCAGATGTGCAACAGAAGAAAAGATTGGTGTATTATATCAAAAATGCATCCGTCAATTTTTCATTATTTTTCATGTGTAATAAACGTTTCAGAGAATCATATATAATATTCTCGAAACAAAATAAAAAATCGCTCATTTAAGGGTTAAAATTTTTAAATATTTAAAAGCTACAAAACATACGCATAAAATGTAATGAAATTATTCTTCAATTGCCAATAATTTCTTACAGAAATGTTTGCCTTATTTAATCTAGAAACACTAAATTTAAAATAAAGGGAATGTTTTTGTAAGAAATTGACGGTTACAGAACAACACAAATGGATATAAACAATATAACAATACGTATTTAAAAAAGATTAATAAACAAATTAAAATTTCCACATAAATATAAATAATAATAACTTACAAAGAGCAATATTCATTTTGAAGGAGATCTCTGATATGTTCAAGTCTTGAAAAATGCTGCAGATTCGTGACTGTAATTTCTGTATAAATTGTAATTTTTGATACACGCTGCGATAAAATAAACATTTACTGCCATTCTTTTTACACCAAAAATTCATTTTAAAGTTAAATAAAAATGGTCGAAACTGCTATTTTATGTATAAAGCATCTATTTCTTGGTGCGTGTTCCTGATTAGAAAAAAAATATACATATTTTGCTATTTCGTTGGAATATCTTTTATTACACAACAGACTGAATTTGATTACTTTTAACTAAATTAAAAGTCGTTTCAAAAAGAATTTTTAATTCTTTAAGAAATTGTGTACACAGTATTCATAATTTCCAAAGTCTACAACATACAAAGTTTTGAGCCTTAAATCTTTAACGAGTGTTTTTTATAAATGTGTCTTCTGTATTTGCTGTACACTTAAACTGTTCTGTCTTAAAATCTTTATTTTATTTATTTTTTTATTTACTATACACACGCATAAAATCCACTCAATTCGCAACTGTTTATAAAAACATTTAACGTGTACAGTGGTATTGTGATGTTAAATTTTAAAAATTATGAATATATGATGTAAAAGAAGATAGATATTTGATGATCTAGCATGAAAGTTTACGAAAATGCCTGTTTGCCAAACCGCAATTATACTACAGTAAATTACAATTTTATTTGACAATTTTATTTTATACAATTTTAAATCCGTTTCAAACCGCATTGATGTATATACATGAAAAGAGAAAAATAAATAAGTAAAAATAAACCCCTTTTTAACCCTTTCAGGGGAAAGGTACTTCTATTCGTAGAATGCTGAAATGAGTGAACGACACCAGAATTTACAAACAATTTTATTCAAGAGTAAGCAAAAGCTTCTGTTTCCGTAATTAATAAAAGGAAAATTTTCATCGTAATATCCTGGTGCCAATGTAGCATTTAGGAATTAAAATTAGGTGGTCCAAGAATGAACCACCGCCCTTGAAGGGGTTAAAAATAAAAATACTCCTTTAACACTAGAACGCCCGGGAATTTTACACAAGGTTCATAAAAAATATTTGACACAAGAATTTTTATTTAATATTATTTGACTGATTTATTTAACATAAATTTCCATGGTTTAATTTTAACTTATTTTATGAAAGAATTTATGGTTCCAGTTGTCATTTACTCATACGGTCGGAGCCGGATCGAGTCTTTCCGGGCGTTCCAATGTTAAAAATTCGAAATTTAAATTAAAGCGCTCTAACTTTAAAATCAGAACACCCATCATTAAAATAGCTGTAGCTAATAAAATTAAAGTTTCCTCCCGAATTGGCACCTTCGCCCTCTGCTAGAAAATAATCTAAATTCATAACAAAACTCATGTCCAGCTCGAAAGATCTCAGTTTTTCTAGAGCAGTGGTTCCCAAACGTTTATTGGCCCCGCACCACGGAAGCATATGTAAAATCGTGATCCCCCCCCCTCCTCCCACCTTCACACACACATATTCTTCACATATCTCTTATTATTTAAAAAGTGAACTCTATTCACTTAAAAGTAACCTAGTACAGCCTTAACAATGACTATCCATTTAAAAAACTTTTAACTTATGAATGTGATTAATTTTCAGTCACATATGTGACTTTAACTTAATTCTATAAATGAGGCGATAGATCTTTAATTTTATGCCAAAAAGTGTTTTGTTGTGTCTTTCCAACTTACCTTAATTTTTAACAAAAGTGTTATATAGTCATCTTCAGGAAATGTTTGAAGAGAATCTTACATTTAGCATTAAAATTAATAACACTGACACATTTTATAATTCTTACTAACTTAAGTAAATTAAATTTTTACCAACTTTTAATTGGTATTTTTTTTTCTATGGGTAACAAAACACAAAAGAAGCAATTCAAGATTCTGACCTTTATCAAATTTAAGATTTCATAATTCCCCATCAAAGCACATTTATCTTTTTTAACTTCCCGGTTATCATTAATTGACTGCGATATATTATCTGATATTAAAATTAAAATTGCATATGTTTTATATTTATTTACTGTCTAGGAAGTCCTGCACTACAGCCAAAAATAGTTACATATTTAATTTTATAATGCTAATTAATATTTGTAAATTGTATAAAGTTGTTAGCGCCACGATTAGATATTCCGAATATTTTTTAAGTTAAATATGTTCAAGACAGTAATATTTGGATATGCTCGTAAGTAGTTGAACGTAGAAAAGTATCTTCATGCTACATACAGCAGAGCAAAAAGAAATACAAAACTCATTTAATAAAAAATCGAAAAAGTTTAGAAAAAATGTAAAATAGAAAAGCAACCTGAAAAATGAAAAATATTTTATTAAATATTAAAGAAGTGGGGTTTTTTTTGGGGGGGGGGGGGATGTTAAATATTTTTAAAAGTGGCTCATATAATTATTCTGGTGTTGTACATATTTTATGCTTTCTTTTTTGGATTTTTTTTTTCATTAATTCAGCATAAAAACATTTTTTTATATTATTTTTTTAAGTTTGCATGTATTACTTTTATTTTTAGTCTAAAAGATTACTTTTACAAAAAAACCTGACAGTGTATCTGTAAATTACAAATTGAAATTCAAACCCAAAGGGACCTACGCCCCACGTTGGTAACCACTGCTTTAGAGGGTTGAGCTTTCCCTTATACCTGCATGATGTGACTCAACAAAATTTAGGGTATCTGGGCGATTCCGGCGGACTCGCGAAAGTCTGTGTACCTAATGGCAGACTTTTCCTGACTCATAAAGCAAAAATTCTTCTTTATTTAATTCCAGTCTGAAGTCTGAATTTTGGAATAAAAATAGAAGCCAAACCGGAAACCTTGGCATTACTTATTAGTGTTGGCCGAAAAAAACTTTTTTTTCCGATCTTCGATGATGGGTAGTGCAGAAAAGTTGTCACTGGTGGCAATAAGTTTACACAAACAAATTGAGATTATTCGTACAATTCCTTTACCAAGCCGCAAATGGCTTGAAGTTTTGCGCAAATGCTGATTTTTAAACTTTTTTAGCAAAAATTTTAAAAATGCTAAATTAAATTTATTTTCGTTGAATTTGCTTGAAATGTCATCTTTAGTGTACGAAATGTTTAACCTCTTGAGAGGCGGTGGGATATATTTTATCCCACCTGCGATTAATGAAGATTTGCAGCAGAAAAATGTTATGAATTTTTTCATTTCTATCTTTGATGGAAAAAAGTCGTAAAATTGCTTTTCCTTATTTTGAAATAATCTTTTTCTAAATTTCCGGTGGGAATTCAGAATTACACAAACGCAATTGCTCGCCCCTCAAGGGGTTAAATAAGCTCTGATTAATTATTATTTATTAGTTAGGCGTATTTTGAATTAGGTTACTTTTATAGCCTTTTCGCGATTGTGAGCAAAAATTGCAAATATTTTCTGTTTCGTTTGAAAATGTGTCTCGGGCATCTGAAACAGACGAAATTTCGCCTTATTTCAGGTGAGAATTTTCGTAAGAAAATATTGGTACCGAAGAATTTCTTAGTTTGAAAATTCAAGCACCCGTACGAACTCTGTTATTATTTAATGACAGAATTATCAATACGAAAATATGGCAGATTTCATTTTTTTAAAAAGGGTTGTGAATCAAGCAATCTGAATAAAAGAAAAAAACCCGCTGGCAACATTGTTTGACTCACCGCCCGACTTGGAAATCTCTTGTTCATTTGAGTGTAAACGGTCTCTGTCTGAACCAGTAAATTAGGAGTATATCTCATTTTAAAACATATTTCTGTTTCTTATGGGAATAGGTGCCATCCTCAATCTAATCTTCCATAATACTTGTGTTAATTTGACCTGGTTTAATACGTTTCGTACCAGAATTTTTTTTTAAGAAATGAAATTAAATATGTCCCACGTAGAAATCTGGAATTAAATAAACATTCGTGAAATAAATATTCGGGTTCGAAATGTTGTTAATCTGGGTTAAATTAATCTAGACATTACGGGTGATTAGTGGAAGGTTGGCAGCTATGCTTATGTGTAATATTATCTTTATTCAATGACATATTAATGATTTCAATTTTAGGAAGAAAATTTGAATTAAGAACTGATCAATTTGCAAAGCAGTTCCTAAAACTAGAAACTGATTTTCAGTTGAAAGATGTCGTACGACTTCGAGTGGTCAACCAACTAAAGCTAAAACGTTTAATTTCTACATAAGCACATATAAGTATAATATTGTTCTGGTGGTAACTATTGAAATAATACATACGTATACTTTTCGTGAAAATTTCAAATGGAATTGCTCAGATTAAATTATATATAAAAAACTTTGGCGATTGTAAAGAAATCATGGAGAATTTTTAGTGATTTTCACTTTCTTTTCATTATAAAAATGATTTTGTTGCCAATATCATTTATTGAAAATATTCGTGTAACAAAAGCAGGATGTGTTACAATTAGAGCAATATAATTTTAAGTCATTAACAGTGATGTAAAATACCCGAATTTTTATTTTTAATCATAAATACCAAGAGCATATAACCTGGTAAATTACCGACACTGAGCATTTATCCGGATATTTATTCTTCAATTAAATATAGCTGCGTAAAACCATCTAAAGCTTTTAGTCATAATAAATTCGTGAAAAAGAAAGAAAACGTTAAAACTTTAGCCGTCTTATAAATCTTAAATTTGAAAGGAACTCAACATTTTACATTTAAACGTTGGATTTGAAAGGAACTCAACATTTTACATTTAAACGTTGGATTTAGGTGTATTTTTTAAATTTTAATGACAAATAATAATAAAAAAATGTATCTGTATAGAGAAGAATTTTATTTAAATATGCAACAAACATTTACAATTAATATGTGCAATGACATTACTTGTGTTAGTTACTCCAATAAAGCCTGAAATTTCTTATATGACTTTTCTTCCGCGGATACACTCTTTTTCTCCGTAAATGACGACATAAGTCTTAACCCCTTGAGGAGCAAACAATTGCGTTTGCGTAATGCTGAATTCCCACCGGAAATTTAGAAAATTTTTATTTCAAAATAAGGAAAAGCAATTTTACGTATTTTTTCCACCAAAGTTAGAAAAGTAAAATTTCATAAATTTTTTCTGGTGTAAATCTTCATTAATCGTAGGTTGGATAAAATATATCCCACCGCCCCTCAAGGGGTTAAGTTGAGTGCTATTTAATATTATATAATGACCAATTTCACAAGCAAAGGTCAACTATCAAATAAAAAATCGAACGTTTCTCATACACATGAATATTTTTAGTTAGTGTGTATAGCACTAGAAGCGCCGTAAGGGCTCATTTTGACCCCTGAAATTTTGATAATTGTTGATTTGTACCAGAAATGTTGTCCAAGGATATGCTAAAAATATGCTAATTAAATAATTTAAAAAAGTTTAAATAAAAAGTCTGGTATGAAACACTTTTTTTATAAAACTTTACTAAAATAGTTGGTGGTTGTAGTGTTAAAAAGTGTTTATTAGTTGATATTAAACTTAATAACGAACTATTATAATGAGTCTGTGATAAGATAATTCTGATGAGTTGGTTTAATCCAGGGATGTCAAACTGTGGCTCGCCGAGTACCACTAAAATTTTATAGAAATCATTGCCTTATCTAATCATCGAATCTCTGCGATCCAGGAAGTCGACTTTTCTGTAAAATTTTAGTGTTATCTGGCGGGCCACAGTTTGACACCCCTGGTTTAATCAATTAAATTTCAAGGAAACTGTCATGCATGGAATAAAGGTTTTTAAAATATCAGTAAGGCAAAACTGATGACTCCCTTTAAACCTTTAAATACCAACTTATACATTAAAAACCTTAACCCAAACTTCCAAATTAAAAAAATAGCCATGAAATTCTGAAAATAATTTTTACTTTAACATTTTCAAGGGCGCTGGTTCATTTTTGAACCACTTAATTTTAACCCTTTCAGGGCCAAAATACTTTCAGTACTAAAATGTTGAAATAAATGACTGTAACCGGAATTTACGAACAAATGTATTTAATAATAAGAAAAATGCTATATTTCACATACTTATTAAATGGAACAAATTTTAGCAAAATTCTGGTGCAATTCTGTAGTTTGTGAATTAAAATTAAGTAGTTTCATAAACATACTGCCCCATAAAGGGTTAGTATCTAAATGGCATATTTACACCATAATTTAGAATTGAAAATTTTCCTTTTATTAAGTACATAAAGAAAATTAAAAGAACTTTTGCTAATTTGCAAATAAATTTAATTGTAGATTCCAGTGTCATTGAATCATTTTAGTATTTTACGAGAAGAAGTACGTAGCCCCTGAAAGTGTTAATCCCTTCAAGAGTGGTGGTAGATTTTTGGACCACTTAAATTAAACCTCTAAATGACACATTGACATCAGGAATTTGGAATGAAATTTTTCTTTTATTAATCACGTGAAGAAAAGCTTTTACTTATTTTCAAAAAATATGTTTGCAAATTCTGGTGACATTCAATGATTTCAACTCTTTACGAATAGAAGTACTTTATCCTTGAAAGGGTTAACCCATTCGGGACCACTGGTGCATATATGCACATTCACGGAGTTTATACAGAAATTGTTTTCTGCACAAGTTTCTGAACAAGTTTTTTCAGCACAATTTCGTGATTATTTAAGTAAAGTTAACCTTTATAAAAAGAATGTTGCCAACTGAATAAAATTTGTGTAAAACTCGCCGATCCCGAAGGGATTAAGCAAGCAAAACTGTCATTAAATAAGAAAAGGAGTATTAAAGGTAACTTATACTGTGATTGAAAAATTACGAAATTAAAAAAAAAAAGAACAAACTGGCAAAACGGATTCAGAGTAAGCTGCTGCAATTTTAACAGGAAAAATTCAAAAGTATGATTTGTCTTTAGATAAATGTCTATTCATAAAGAGAGCTATTTAAGAGCCATGCAACGCTGCTAAAAGTAAATAAATCAATATATTAATCTGGAATATTTTTATCTCGTTCTATCAAAGTTTCTTTTGATTAACAGAAAAAATTAAACTTAACGATTTTGTTGTTTAGGATAAAAGCAGAACAGAGAAAAATAACTGAATATTCCATACTAAGACTGGTTGAAAGATTGCAGCGCCACCACTGACAATGGAACCACTTTTAGTGTTGCTTTCACCTAGCATTGAGACCTGGTGCACTTGAAAGCCCTATGTTATGAAGTTTGAGATTCAATAAAATTTTTCTGTTAAAATAATATTTCTTGATTTGAGCAGCATAACTTACTGAAAATGCAATTTTCGAGACCACTTATCGGACTATTAACATTGAATTTTTTTTAAAGAAAAGCATTTAAAAATAAAAAATTAGTTAATAATAAGTATAAAATATTGAAAAAAGTTTGAAAATTCCTTCAAAAACCCACGAATTTGATTTTGAAAAATTGCAACTTTATATTCATATTTTTGGAGGGGAAACAGTCGGCGTTTATTTTCAAAAGTAGAGCTTTCCGGCAACCCTAGCCAAATGTCATAGCTGAATTTGTATTAGCTAGAAATTCAATGTCCAACCTATTTCGCCACAGTAATTTTTCTAAATTGTGTAAAAATATTAATTTACTTTATGATTACTTTTACCGAAGGACCATTTAATACAGCAACATTTCATTTTAAACATTCGAAACTTTATTCCATTCGATTTTAAAAGAAAATAGTTTGCTTACATTGTATTTCACTAAAAAATAGTTTTCAATGATCTTCGAAGCTTTTATAGAATTATATTTATCACTTATATATTTATCGTATCCATAGAAAAAAAAAATAAAAACCTAATATTTGTTTATTATGGTATCAATTATAAAAAAAAAAAAAAAAAAAAAAAAAATCGCAATCTGATATAATTCTAGTGATATGTTCTGTACATTTTCTCTTTGTGTAAAGCGGGCGGAAAAATTGTAGCGTCATATTTGGCGACTTAAATCACTTTTGGCGTGAAATAAACAAATAAATATGTAATAACAAAAAATTAAAAGTATAAAAAAGTATATAAAATATTATTTTAAAAGAGAATTTTTTTCAGTTCTCTAACTTTTATGTATAGGGCTACAAAATGCACCAGTTCTCGATGCTAGGTGCGATCAACACCAAAAATGGTTCCCTTGTTAGTAGTGTTTGGCGTGCAATGCTTGCGGTTTTTCGATGATAAGGTAACGCGCAGTCCAGCCTATGTTAATGAGAAGAGGATTCTGGAATGATGAAAATTAGCATTCTACAAAAAAACATGCGTCACGCAACGCCACTGCTGACATTTTGTTTCTTTTGAATGGTAATCTTCGTGTTTTATCGTAGAAAGTTACTACAAATGATTACTAAAATTTGCCATTTCAAAATAATCCTATTGACATTTAAAGAAATACAGTAGACTCTCGTTTTTGCGAACCTCTTTTTCACGAACACTTGCGATTTTACGAACTATAGAGTGGTCCCGAATAAGCTCCCATAGAATCAATGTAATTTTTCGCTCCCATTTACGAACTACAGATTATGAAAATCTCTTTTTTGCGAACTCAGTTTTCGTACTTATGATTTTTATTTTTTAAGTATCGGAATGCAGTGCCAACGTCAGTTAAACTCTATACAGGTACAATGAGACATCAGGTACATTCCAAGAATGTGTTGTTTTTCCCCAGTCTCTTTCATAGGGAGGGGGCATAGCGACAATTTCAAGTAGCGGTTGTCAGGACTAAGGTACATTTTTGAAGGGAACAATAACTGTGAAAGGTAACGTTAGTAAAGGTTTCCATAGATAAAATGGAAACATATTTTTCAAAATGTGATTTTTTTTTTTTTAATGATAAATGATTATTTCTATTCCTAATTTTTTATCTATGTTTTCATCTATGAATTTTAGTCTACTAAGTACTTATACAGTCTGTGTTTTCATAATTAATATTTTGAAAGCATGGTAACTTATGTTTCTGTGTACTAAATTTATTTTTTGTGCACAAATTTGCACTTATTTCTTGAATATTTAAAAATACATGTATAACTTTATTAAATAATAAATAATCTTGAAATACTGCTTCATCCATGAAGAGGGGGCAGTTTGATAAAAATAGACATAAATAATGTGCGTATTCATATCATTTTTGGTGTTTTTCTGTTTTACGAACTATTTGGGTGTTCCCTACGAGTTCGTAAAAATGAGCGTCGACTGTATTCCATTCAATGTAATTACGCACTCGAGCCATTAAGGATGTTTTATTTGATCTTTCTGCACGGCCTAGACGACACTTGTTAATTTGGAGTGTTAACGCTCCTTTCTCCGAACAAGTGTTATCAATTAGACATATTTTTAATATTTTAACCCTTTCAACGGTGGCGGTACATTTATCGAACCAATTAATTTAAATTCCCAAATGCCAGAATGGGACCATAATTTTGCGTATATAATTTTCCATTTATTATGAATAGGAAATATAGCTTTTGTGTATTTTCAAATAAATTTGTTTGTAAATTCCGGTGTCATTCATTCATTTCAATATTTTAGCAATGGAAGTGTCCTTCCTCAGGCAGGGTTTACAGTTTTTTTATTTTTTTTTTGACAGAACAAACTAAAAATAGGAAGAAAATGCCTCTTTTCCCATACTAAAGAATCTACGCTTATAATCGACAAATATATGCCGATTTATAAAGTAAGAGTTATAATTAAATGTTAGTGGTGTTTCAAAGCTTTTACTAACGACGCACAGTGGGGCAGGAAGCCCCCAATGTCGGCAATAAATAAAATTTACTTTGAATAAAAAAAGCGCATCATGCATTCTTTTATAGACTTTACATTGTAAAACTTAAAACATTTACATAAGCTATAGAGTAATTTATTAATTAACTTACAAAGCTTTTTCAAATATTTTCTGTGCAAAAATAAGTTAAAAACAAGAATTTAAGGTAGTTTTATACAACTTAAATATTTATAAATCATCCATAATATCGCACTAAAATAGCAAAAAAACTGGTCTGCAAACGCAATTAACAATTTTAATTATTCTGAAGAACACCTTAAAGTGAATATCAGTGACTCGTTTTGAAGGAGTGAATTCTCCTTTCTCAGGCAAAATGTATATTAATATGAAGACAGCAGAAGCAAAACTGTTTGTGCTGTTTTAGTACTAGGACACATTTTTTGTTTGAGGAAGAAGCACTTATTCCTTCGAAAAACGTCGTTAGTATTAATTTTATACGCTGTTTTAAAAATTTTAGAATATTTAATCCATACTATCATTTGAGTCATCATCAATGTCACAATCCTGATCAACAGGTACATTGAGAGATGGAGTTTTTAACAAATGTAGGGCTTCTCGTGGCAGATGTTCTAACTTTTTTTTTTTCTTTTCATTTGTTTGCTGGCGATCACTGGATCAGAACTTAGAAGTAAAAATTTGAATATTACTCTGTTAGTTTTTTCTCGGCTGCACTTTCTCCAGTAGTACTATCTGCATCTTTTAAGTCTTTATTCCTGGCTTCTTGTGCTTCCTCACTCATCTGCCCTATGGGCAACAGAGCCGAACTTTTAATTTCTGGTCCGTGAATCAAATACTTGTGTAAAGTCGGGGGTTTGTTGTACCATGACACCATGGATAATTGTCATGTATCATGTCTATTATATCATGAGAAAATACACAATTGTTTTCTACATGTATCTCATATGTACTGGGTATTACTATCAAGGTCATATGTAGTTCTTTTATCAAATCTACGTCAATTCCTGTGATCTGAGCAGAAAGATCTGGATTATGAAAAAATCACCTGGCAGTGTTGCATCGTTTGAGTTACCGAACGCTGGCTGGACCCACAATTAAGCCACATCGGCTGCTAAATTCTTTTTGAATTCGAATTTAATTTTGAGCTTCGATTTCTTATCTATTTTTTCACGAACTTGCCATTTTTTAACGGGTAGCTTAAAAGACATGTGCAAAAGACATTTGAATATGCGTGTCCATCCATGGAGCACTCATAGGCCGAATTCTAAATTCTCAGCTTTTACATCTCTAGGTATCATTTTATCAATTTTGTTAAATTGTTTTGACGTTGCGCCACATATGTAGCATGTCATAGTTTAACTTGTTTCTGTCAGAGCGTTACGAACTTTGCTGTCTGCAATGGAAAAAAATAATTTGAGATGTATTTTTTCTTTCCTTGATTTTATTGCTACATTATCGTGAATATTTTTTATCTATTTATCCATTTTATTTTTTTTAAATAACGCACAATTTGTTAGATTCCTTCACAAATTCTATTTTAAAAAGCCTGCAATATATAGTTGACGCAGGTCGCGGGTTTTCCCAGATAACTCTTTTTTCAGAAATAAGTCGAAGTGGAACTAGAGAAATAATAAATACGGCTGAATCAATAGCTTCCGAGTCACTGAAAACTTGTTTGTATGAGCTATGTCCTGAATACCCATAAAAAACCCACTTTGTTATACGGCACAACTGCTTTAATTCTTTCTTTTCCAGTGATTCGATAACGGGGTTTAGTATTTGTAACAAACACTCAGTAGTACAATCTAGAAGAGCCTGTAATGTAACTGATGCACTAATTTCTGTTACTTTGATGTTTTTAAAATAACTTTTATTTTTATTATTATTATTTTTTTTTTGCCTCTTGCAAGTTTTGTAACATGAAAATTCTTCTGGGACACTTCTTATGACATTATACTGTTCGCGAGATAATTTCGCGTATATTAATACATCGAGAGTATCTTCTCTTGACAAACGCTGTTGCGATTTTATAGATTTTGTATAAGCATTTTGATATTTGATAGCTCGCTTTGGACTTGCAGTTATATCTTTTAAAACTTTTCAGTGAACATAAATTTTAAACTCATACATGACGCGTACACTAACGAACATGTAGAAATAGAATCGTGTAATCGTTTTGCTCCTAATCTTTTTGATCGTTCAGAGCACATTTATAACGAAATATGAGACCGGCCACGTTTACTTTTCAATGCCGCTACAGTTTGATTTTCAAATCGAGGAAATGAAAGGGATTTGTGAAGCCACTCCTTATTAATTCTGAAAAACATTTCCTTGTTTCGACAGGCCCATTCCACTCAGAATTTGTATTGAAATTTAAAACATTTTATCTTCTTTTTTAACCCTCCGTCTACCAGACGGGTCCATTGGACCCGACAGGTACATACAAAATATTCATTCAAACCAGAAATTTCTTTAAAATAAACTAAGTATATAAACCAGACAAAAATAAGGTAAATAAATAAGTTAAATAGTTTTAAATAAAAATTCTGGTGTAGAACGTTTTATTAAAACTTGAATAAAATTCCCGGTAGATCTAGGGTTAAGTTTATAGAACTACTACTTTCGCAGTCTGTCCTATTCTGGAGGTCTTTCACCAAAAAATCATATTGCTTTTCAAAAGATTTTTCTTTCAAACGTTTCAAGATATTCAGAAGTTCTCTTCTGGTAATATATAATGTATTTAAATTTGTCTCTAAAAAAACAATTTTTAATCAGTTTTATGTACGTACACTAACAAAAAATTGAGGTTGATTAACTATAAAAATGACCATATAATTAAAAAAGGGAGCAAAAAGGAGCAAAATTTTCTGATATATTTACTATCCTAAAACGCATATCTAGTAGAAAAAATTATAGTTGACACTTAACCCGCTTTAACTCATAACTAAAACCTTCAATATTTTTAGATATTGTTATTTTCTTTTTTAAATTTCACTATATATTCTAAGTGTCATTATATCTATAAAAATCATGTAAAAAAAAGGGTAAAAGTTATTGTACTTTTGTTAGATACCTGAAGTTGAAGTTTCCATAGTCAAAATATAATATTTTTAAATTATTACAGCGCAATTAACAAACGAATGTTGAAACAAAATTATTGATATTTTTTCATTTATTATCATCGTGCGATATGCAGTTTTACTTCTTACTTTAGTGACGACCAAGATAACTTTGCACACTTTTTAATACTGGGCAGATGTTTACTGACATCAGCTCTATTAAAGTGACTTATGTCGGAAGTTCAAACTAGAATTTCATTTTTGCGATTTTTTGCCAGATTTGAAGGCTTTTTGCCCCAACTACTAAGCTAGTAAGCTTTTTTTTTTTTTTTTTTTTTTTTTTTTTTTTTTTTTTACGCTAGCGGTGCTCGTCAAACACTGTTATGGAACTAATTTAAAAATCCATCACTGTTTCTACTTAGTTAACGTTACTCAGTTACGCATTAAATATTTCGAATTTGTTAAGCATTTTTGAATTAAAAACTGTTCGCAAAGTGATATAAGTAAGCGTACAAACTTAACACTGGAATCGGGCGTAAATTAACGCAGTTGCACCATCTTGTGGACAGGGTGATAATCTACTTATGCGGGCTTTTAGTGTGACGTCATATATGACAAGATATCTACCATCTGCACACATCTTCTAAATATTTAGTCACTCGTGGAACTGAATTTTGTTTACCATATTTATTGCAAAATAATGGCGTAGCGAAAGGGGCGTCCAGATGCACTTGGCACCACGAAATTTTCTTCGCCTTGTAAGATACATTTCAGCTATTAATCGAGGTGAAAAAACTTTACAATTTTAGTGGTGTGAAGTAAGAAAAATCTTAGACATCTTCCTGTAGTTTAACCCCGTCCGCTACGTGCCGTACAACCTTGATTGATATGACCTCGCCTTTAACCTTGCAGTTGCCTCTCCCATTTAAGATAGGACGTTTACTTGTACCGCTTTGAACTGTTCGTTTTCAAAACAATCTCTAAATCTAAAGATCGCTTCTAAAAGTAATTCTGCAAGAATGTGGATTACGACGTTATTCATAAATGGTCATTTTACTATATCTATATATTCAGCATATTTTTCTGGTATTAACTGAATATTAAATAAAATGTGTACTTTTGATGAAAATTCCAAATAGAATTTCTCTGATTAAAACATATAAAAAACTGTAATGCATGTATAGAAATAAATGCGAAGTTTTATTTTTTTAATTAAGAAATGCTTTTGTTACAAATATGATTTAATGAAAATTTTCGTTCAACAACAGCAGGATCTATAATAATTAGAGCAATATTCTTTCATATCGTCAATATTATAACAAAATATAAGCAATACCAAATAATTTTAAGATATATAATCCGGCAAACTGTCAGTTTACCTGAGGATTTTTCATAACAGCTGTTGTACGACAGTACATATGTTTTATATTTTAATTTACCTAAGAAAATGCTTTTATCAGCGTATTTTTTATTGCATATCAGTAAGTATTAGTCTACCCTATATCATTAAGGCGTTTATTTTTATATACTTTATTATTCATCTTTTTTTTTTTTTCTCGTATAGCAAGTAAGAACTTCAATAAACATTCTCCAAGGATAAAAATACAGTGTTACTTTCGTTATATGGATTTTTTTATTAGCTTTTTGCAGAAAAATTAGTTTATAAAACGTAGATTTCTTTACAAGTAATTTAAAATTTTGTTAATTACTATATTATGTTATAGTTGCTACCTTTAAACTAAACTCCCCTACAACTTACTTTTGTAAGTCAAACTTAAAAAAAAGGTGGAATTATAATCTATAACAATCTGTTTCTATATAAATTTCGCCTTTATGTCGGTTTATAAGGCAGGTTAAAATTAGATTCTCTTTTTAAACATACCATCAGTAATATTATTAATAAATCGCCTTATTTAACTTTATTTCTGACAACTCAATATTTCTAACGGATATTTATATATAAAAAATAGCTTCATGTAAAAAAACAAATATGCCATAAACTTTAAATATATCGATAAAAATTAATTTTTTAAGCTCATTCTAGCCATAGCACTTAATGGTAAAAAAACTCACAGCTGACGTACAAACCTCGCTGTTGAAGTGTTTCAATTGACTTCAAATCATTTTAGATGGCTGCCATGCTTTTGAATGGGAATAGCCGAGGAATTGCCAGCCTAGTATCTTAAAAGTCTTTGAGCAATAATAAGAAAATATCCTAAATTGATCATTATCTATCAAGTATAGAAATGCAAAATTATTTATCAATATATTTGAGTAAGATGTTTAGCATCGAATGTAACATTGCCAGTACTGTCTAACCTCCTTTACGAAGATGTCGTATGACTAGACCAGGAGTGGCCAACTGTGGCACGCCTCACACCACTAAAATTTTAAAGAAATAGCCGACTTCTTGAATCGCAAGGATTCGATGATTAAATAAGGCAATGATTTCTATAAAATTTTAGTGGTGTGTCGCGTGCCACAGTTGGCCACCTTTGGACTAGACTGATGGATGGCGGAAAAGACTGATGGAAAAAGACTGATGGATGGCGCTAGCTAACGGTCAAACATTCTACTTTTTTTAGAAGACCTGAGCGCTGATACAATACAGGGGGCTGTCGTAGGCATAGTTTTTAAAACTGTTTTTACGGTCCCGTGAATTTAGACACCAGTATTTTCCAAAAAATCACTTTGACTTATTTAATCTCAGAAAGATAAAGCTGAAAAACCTTTTAAAATTATTAGTATTCAGATTAAAGGGACCGTACAAACGCTGAAAATATCCGCCAACGCCAGCCACAAATTTTGTGTCAGACCTCAGACCTAGAATTCAGAGGTCAGTGGCCAAACATTTTTAACGTTTCAATTCCTTATTATTAGGTACTTTCTTTAATCTATAATGGAAGAAAGTTTTGTAATCGAAATTGTTTTCGATGTGTATACACGTTTTGTGTGTAAGAGATCCCAGAAAAAAAACGTTTTTTACAAAATTTCTACCTATCCGTGTGTATTTCCTCTTTGTATCGTAGAAAAGTGTAAAAAAATTATGCGTAGAATTGAACAAAACTTCATATATGGTCAATTCCATCATAACTGAAGTAACATTTGATCATCGAATTTTGTTTTCAAAACCGTGTGGAAAATGTACTAATAAAGCTAGAAGTAATTTTTAAAATTTAAAACATTTCTTACTAAAGCCTTAATACCCAAATACCTGCAGATTATTTCAATCTCTCTTTTAATCCCAAAAATTGCAATTCGAAATTCTCTAACAGATGTAACATAAAACAGACAAAGAGAACAGTATCTTGTTTAATTAATTTTTGAACAATAAAAAAGAAAAGAACGGCATTTACACATGTAACTGACGTAACTTTTATTGTGTAAATGACGTAACGTTAGGACTTTTTTAAAGACAATAGGCTAATTCCATGAAAACTTGTCATATCTGCCACATACTACGATTTTTGGCTACAGTTTTTTAGAACGGAAAAATGTGGCTTATATTATCGGAGATATCTCATCAATTGACTAACGCGAAGAAAACTTTTCGAAAATAAGGGTGGCCAACAAGCATAGCGATTTTTAGTTGTGTGACAGACATGACACGCTTTCATGGAATTACCAAATAATGGTACTTAACTTAGTTTGTAAACAGTAATTTACAATGTCTTTTTATTAGGATTTTATTATAGAACATACAAATATCAAGCTTTCCAATCATACTCTTAAATTAAACGCATTATAAATTTTATCCCCTACCCCCAAAATGAGATTTTTCTGTGCAATTGCCCATATGTATTTTATAACAAGGACAACAGGCCTCATTAGTATGTGGGGATATTCCCCCCAAAAAGCGCTGTGATAAAAAATTTTGTTCCATTTTAGTTTAGCATCTTTGCGAAATGTATGTACTTATGAATAGAATGGAACCAAGCTTCATATGTTGGTTTTTGACTATAGACCTCAGGTCCCAGTTGAAGATAACGGTTTTGAGGCGATGTGATAGCGACTTTTGTGCGACTTTCCTGATTTTTCATTGGTGATTTGTATATGGGCAGTTCGTGCAGCAAAGGGTGCTGGTTCTCATACAGGTAAGCCGATAATTCGTACGTGGCTGACTTACAACAGAATGACGAAGCATATTAATATTAATAAGATATTTAATCGAGATTACCTTCAGAAATTACGGAAATCAGAGCTGACAAGTCTTTGTTACCAGTATTTTAATACTGGAAATGTTCTTTCATTCAATTGGAACATCTGGGCGATTTAAAAGAACAGCATTTTTTCTAAGATTATAGTGGTGTGCAAAAAAAAAAGGAGACTTTGGAACTCAGCATAAATGAAGCAAAAAAAAATTTCAATCAAAATCGAAGTCGGTGTATATGTGTTTTGCTGTTGGTGTTCGTGCAGTGACGCACACTTCGGGATCTTGTTTGTAAAACACATAATTAAAAAAAAATACTCTTTTAGAAGTATTAGCATGCATGAGATGGAAGAAATTGTTTTGGCATAGGCACGTCTCACTAGTTTCCATTTTTGTCTATCATAGTCTCTGGTGATTTTTTTTTTCGTGTTCAGTGTTTCCCCAACTGAAGCAAACATATTCGCTATAACATATAAATTAAATTTTGAATTTTTAAAGTAAACACTAGGGGGCTCTGCCCCCTGCAAGCTACGCTCTCCAACCCCCGTTCAGATACCGCGGAATTTGAAAATCTAAAAATCTAATGGGTTTTAAAAATATTAGAGAAGATTAAATTATACTGAAAAAGCTGTGCAGATCTCCCTGTAAACGGGTTTCCATTCAATTCCGTTTGATTGCAAAACTTTAACGGAGAATCAGTTGCTGTTAAGACATCCAATGGTTGTTTTCGTTTTTGATTAAATAGGATCAGTTAAACATTTGAAAAGAAGTTAAAATAAAATGAATTAAGCATTCAGAGTCTTTGTCAACCGATATTTTAAAACAATCTCTATAACAATAGCCTAAATCATGTGAGTGTCATCAACAGTTCCGGGCGGAACACTTTGCTTTTTATACTCTAGGTGCCATTTTGATACTTTAATGTTATCCAGGCACAGGTGATAAGTCGCCAGATATTATTCTATCCCCATCATTTCATCTATATTATAATAGTTCAAGTCATCAAATGCTATAAACAAATACCATTTGATCCCTTCGCCTTTCATATGAAAGATTGGAACAAATGTCATATACAACTTTGGAACAATGTCCCATATTGGCGCGATTTTTTTTTCCAACGCCAATTTGGGTAACGCATGAACAGCATAGACAACAACATCCGGCTTACCATATCAAGCAAAATAACGATACTTTGGCGCCAGTTAAGTACCCGTTGCGTATATGGCATTGGCGTCAGAAAAAAATCGCGCCAATATGGGGCCGTATATGACATCTGTGCCGAAAGAAAAAAAAGCCGGGTGCAAATCTCGCCAATATATTTTTTTCAACTCGCCAGTTAGCATTTTTTTTATTGTTCGAGTGGTAAATTAAAACATTGATTTGAAGTTGAAATTAAATGTCATGGTTTGTTACATAATTTAATATTTCGCCAGATGTCATATACTGCTAATATTCGCCAGATGTCATGCCAAAAAAGCACGTTTTGGCATGATTTTTTTTTTTTTTTTACGAAAATTTGGCGAAAGCCTTATTTTCGAATACCAGTTACATATGTATTTTTGGTACTACTCAGTTATCCCGTCGACAAAAAATCTATCGCGAACTATAAGATTAAATGTCAATAATGCTTGATCGTAAATGTCACATTCACTTGACTTTTAGCAAGTTTCACGTGTTTACGTCATCAAGTGATTTTTATTTCGACGTTTTATTTTTATATTTATTAATGTTATAGTAATTTATTTGTTCTTTCGTTATTTAAAATAAAAATTTTGTCAATCTGTACAATTTGGCGAGCGGTTTGGCGATTCATATAATTTGCGGAATTGGGTGACGGAATAACTACTACATTGTACCGTATTTTTTAATAATTTCTATTATTTTCAAAAGGAAATAGCAAAAAAATAATTAATTACTATAGAACAAAATAATTTATATAAATTTAAAAAAGAAATAAAAGTAAATATACATTTATTGTTAAATAAACAACAATAGCCGGGTTATCATGTCTATCAAAATAATGCCATTTGTGCGCCAATTAAGTACCCCGGTGCGTATATGACATCTGTGTCTAATATTTTTCTTTTCGTTTTTTTTAAAGAAGTGAAAGCCATCAATTTAAATGTTTCATTTTTAAATGAAAGTTTTGTATTTAATAAAATGATAACGAAATTCCAAAAAAGCATTGTTCTTGGCATAGATTTAAAGGAGGCCCAACTGTCGCCAAATTAATTTAAAATAGTAACCTTTTCTGAATTATGAAAAAAAAATTCTGTTATGATTAAAATTTGAGTTGCCATCATTAGAAAAAATGCATTAAAAATTAAAAAAAAGTTAATATTTCGAAAACTAATTCGAATTTAAAAATTGTAATAGCAGTTTTCAGATCTGTGGATCAACACGGATTTTTGGTGTTAATTTCATCGCAAAGTATTCCATATTTTAGGAGAAATCGCCGTGAAACAAAATCAGTTGTTTAATCAGTCGATTCAAAGAATCGATACATTTCAGGCGTTTCATATATTCGTTTCATAAATTCGTTTCATTAGGATTTTATATATATAGGGTAGATATGATACCAACATATAAAAGAAACCAACATCAATCGCGCTCGCCGACATGAACGTTCGGTGATTTCCGTGGTTTTCTACGAACCTTGAGTAAATACGGGTTAGGTTCCATTAGAATAACCCCCACGGTTCTATATCCCACGTTTAGATGATTGGTCGACATAAATAATACTAATAATATACTACCTATATTCTCTCTAAAATTACGGTGCGTGTATTGACACTACTATAAACATTATATGTACCGGAATCTTATTATATTAATATAAACAGTGCATATATAAATTATTTTAATGCTCATGTACCATACAAAACAGTTTATATACTGTATGTTTCTTACTGGTATTATTTCTCCTTGAACGAAAATCTATTGCAGAAAATCAGCAGAAGTCTTATTTTCAGTAATAAAATTAATTTACATACACGTTAGACATTGATACGGGAGGGGGATTAGACTTATTTACATTTTATGATTTCTTGTAATTTTCATAAGTAAATGTAGAAAACTTGGCATTCATGCTATTAATATTGTTGCAATATGAAATGTGCTATTGCCGGGTCTGTTAAGTGATTGTATTAATACTAATAATGAATTATATTGCACGCAAAGGCATTTTATAGTAAATTTGGTACAATATCATTGTACAAATGGAGATGCTAAACCTCCATATGTATTTCTCATGTTTAAACTGCTTATTGCATCTATATAGATAAATCTATCGTGACTTGAAATGATAAAATTATGCATTAGGCATAGACTACGAAATATTTCCTATATTACATGACTGCTATTAAGATATCTTCAGTCGTCGTAGAACTCAGGTCTGGGCTTAAAGAAATAAGAGGGGCGAATCCTCTTATTTAAACTGGTTCATGCTTTTTCATACAAGTAATTCATTGTATTTTTGTTTTTGTAATAAGATTTCTAAAATTTCTTTTAACCCCTTGGGGACGAGCGACACGTATACGTGCCGGAAATAGGCCTAAGGATCCTCGTTTATCCTCACCAGTAAAATTTTACTGTAAAATTTGCCTTATTTAATCCGAGCATTTTCCCAATTTGAATAGGCACAAACTTCTGTTTTTTAAAACCGGTAGCAAATTAATAAACATTTCGTAAAAGGCTCCCGTCGCGAAGGGGTTAATTAAGTAAGGAGAATAACTATATAAAAAATCTCATGTGGAAGAGCACTAGTAGATTCACCATTCTTACGCTTTCAGCTAAAGTACGAGTTTTTTTTTTTCCTTTTTATTTTATTTTATTTATTATTATTTTTTTTTTTTGTAGAAAAACTTGATTTTGTAATTGTGCAATTGCGATAGGGGAGTTTTTCTCAAAGAAAATAGTGGTGACCTAAAGAAAGTTAAATTACATCACTTGACCTGTATGAACACTGAGATTGGTTGCAGAATCCACCACTGTGTTTTATTACCGCTTTCTGAATCCTCTAGGAATGAGCGCTGACACAAAAATGGCGGCTGTCGTAGGTGGATTTCTTGTAGGCAATAAAGTAAGGTTATAAATACAATAGTACATAACAAAGGTTGAAACTTGTTTGTATTAAATCACATTCATATCTTGCAAAAACCAAAGAGAACTATAACTTGACTAATAGAAATAATTATAGTACCAATCTGTGACCTAATTAACTTACATGCCTTTATCTTGGTAATTGCATCATTTTCACATTATTTTTGCCCGTTTGTCATTGGAAAAGCATACATCAGGTAAGTTACATTATATATTCCCTGTAATCACACGTAATTCAAATAAGTAAATTAATTTTCGTAATCTTTGTATTCCCACATAAGCATTCATGTTATTAATAGAGTTCTAATACAATATGAGAAGCTTTGTGTTAAATTATTGCCTATCTTAAACGTAGATTCTATACCACATTTATTGCGTCAAAAATGTGTTTTACATTTAATTTGGTTCAGCATCGTTCTGTAAATTGGCATTCTAAATTTGCGTAAACATTGTGTACATTTATTAATATTATGCATGTTAGCAGTTAAATGGTTCTTCAGTTTTGAAATATTTTTTTTTTAAGTTATAATACATTTTATGCTTATATATTTCATTAAATATTTTTATATCTGAAATAATCAAAAGAAAATTAAGTAAACATCTTTATTCAATTATTGATTTCGTTCTCTACCAACATAACCCTTTACGGCGCAGTGTCCTTAAAAAAGGACACCCAATTTTAATTCCTAAACTGACAAACGGCACCAAGAATATTTAACTAAAATTTTCCTATTATAATGTACATGAAAATAAGCAATTTCGTATTTTCTAATTAATTCGTTTATAAACTGCGGTGTCAGTTCGTTATTTCATCAGTTTATAAACAGAATTACTCCGCGCCGGTAAGGGTTAACCTCTTAACGATCGCATAAAATTACGGTTTAAAAGCTCAAATTGCTCATTGGCATCATTTTTTTTGAAAAATAAATATTCACCTAATTTAATAACAGGTAAAATGATACCATGATAAAGCCAATTACACTATATTATAAAACTGGTGGGAATCAAACAATCTGAGTAAAAGACACAGCCCTTGAATATCACGGGAGCGAGAATCAAGGGGTTAAAAAAAAAATTAAGCAAGCTGTTCTGAGACTCTTTTTCTTACCATTAAAATGGCTTTCATTCTGCATTTTTTTTTTTCCATTTTCAATAATTATACCTTCCGAACCCATGTTTTATCATGGTTGACCATTTAAATTGTGCTGTTGCCAGAGTTTGATCACTGCTTTGCTAAACACCTACCACTTACAAGTAAAATAATGTTTTTCCCTATTTAATCGGAGAACTCTCCTATTATGTCCTCCAAGACACCATCATTTAACCCTTTCAGGGGCAAGTAATTACGTTTCTGTTATGTTGACCTTACACTGGAATAATCGATAAATTTTGTTTCAAAATAAGGAGAAGCAATATTTGAACTTTTTTGGGGGGAACTTTATAAAAGTAAAATGTAATTAAAAGTTTCCGGCAAACATAGCGAATCTTGATTAAAATTATGTGGGATATAATATATGCCACCGCCCCTCAAGGGATTAAATACATATAAATTTTTTATACCGGTAATCCCGTGAAGTATTTTTATTTTTCAGCCTCCTCTTATTTAATCCAAGAATTTTACTTTTAGTGAAGGCAAAGATTAAATTTAACTAAAATATTCTAATATAAAATAATAAATTCTATACACACTCTGTATGGAACGTATAAGTGACACCCTTATTGAGAGGGTTAAATAAGGTGAAAGTAACTTTTCTAAAAAAGTGGTTCAAGTTCGCCTTTGTAGCGATAAGGCCCTGGACGACACACCTTTTGCCTGTTTGTCATTGGAAAAGTATACATCAGGTAAGGTATAATAATGAGCTAGAGGTGGCTAGGAATCGTTCGGTAGCTTCATCGCTTCGAGACCAACCTTTTCCGCTTTTCGGTGTCTTTAATTTGTATAATTTCCCTTTTAAATTCGTCCGGTTTCAATTTTTGATTTTTTTTCTTTTTTTTTTTTTCAATCTCGCTTTTGCTAGAGAGTCTCTTACTCGGGACGTGGCTGGGGACGTATGAAACTTGCTTCCGCAAAAGAGTCTGAAAAAGTGGAAGAATACAGGTCTGCGGACGAAGATGGATTCGATACATATATTTATGTCAAACAAAATATTAAAAAGTCTATCTGAACTGTATATAAAGACATTTTTTAAGAATAAATGTTAAGAATTAATCGACGAAAATACTTTTAAGAATCAACTTTATAAACATAATTGTCAAAGTTGAATTTAGCATGATTTGAATTACATTACATATATCATTTGACTGCGGGGAATTTCAAGTTGAGTCAAAATGAACTTCGCAAACTCAGAATATAATCGTATTATCTTTGGCATAATCAATTTAGAATGTCTGCGTTTGACACAGAGAAAGAGATTTCAGATACGTTGTATTTCATGATCCCTGTAATCTGATATTATTCAAATAAAGATATTGTTATTCCTAACAGGAAACCTTAATATTCATCCATAAGCATGAATTTTATTAATGACGTTGCAGTAAGAATTGAGATCGATTGTGTTAAATGACTGAATAAATATTAATCATGAATTCTGAATCCAAGCTGTAACATAATGTAACAAAATGTAATAAACTGTAACATAATGTAAATATATGTCATAGTATATTTAATACATTGTATAAACTAATCCTTTAAAGGATGGTGTTTTCGTGGCAAGAACACTTAATTCCAACAATAAGCATTGTTACAAAATCTGGCGTTTTTTTTACCCTTAAATACATAGTGATGAATATATTCATCACTTTGTATTTAATTCTTTGTGACCAGTATATTTACATAGAAATATCATTGCTATAAAAAATTACTAAACTAAGCTAAAAATTTACCGGTACAATTTCTGGTATAACTTTAATATAAGCGTAAAAAAATAATTCCGAAAAAAAATATGCATTTAAGCATTAGTTTTATAAAATAAAATATATAAAATAAGGTATTTTATATTCATACATATTAAAATGTTTACTAATTTGAACTATTTTAGTTTTTACTTTTATTGATCTAATCGTCTAAATGAACTTTAGAGCTTTCACTTGTATGCTTAATGTCGAAAATAGAGACTTTTACGTATATTTAGATTAAAATTTAATAGTATTCCACTCTAAGTTATTGTTTCTTTTTATAGGACTGGAATAATAACAGAAAATAAATATCGAATCACACATGGTTTTATTATCGATTAAAACGTTACAACCAAAAATTAAACAGCAAAAATATTTTTCCTTCTAATTTTTATTTTAACGAAAAGAAAAAAAAAAAAGTATTAAACCTTTAAAGTTAATGCAGTTGATAAAATCAGTTGTTAAAGTTGATCCAGTTGTTAAAATCATATTTAATACTTCTGATAATGAGTACCATTATAATATGTCCTTCTTTTTAATATAAGAAAAAATTATCCTTACTAATATTTGTGTAAAAAATATTGTTGCATAGCAAAAAGTAAAGAAAACATAAAAGAATTATACAAACGCAGTCATGTTGTTTACGAGTTTTATTTTTTCCGTATAATATGCATTATAAAACAAGTAGTGACATAATATAACGTACATTTAAAGTCTCAGTAACAACAGGTATAATCATCTCTAATCCTAATAATTTTATGAAGTATCTGAGTATCCTGAATTCGTCTCTATCTCTACTGCAGTAAAAACAAACGCGATGCGAAAGACAAAGAATTTTAGTACGTGGGGTCAAAGAAGAATTGCAGTGTTGCTTATTTATACGTTTTTTTTTTTTTTTTTTAAATCCAATATCTACCACTATTTCCGATTAGTAATGTCCGACATAGTTAATCTATTTTCATAGCTGCCAACATCTTACGCTTTTTCAGACCACAAAAATATTACAGTAAATTTTACCTTTTTAAATCGCCGTATTCTACCGATTAAATAAGTCAAACATTTCTATTACATTTTTCTGGTCCAAAAAAGCGGAAGAGTTGGCAGCTATGTATTTTTAACTTCATAATTCGGAACATGTTTTTTATCTGAATAAAAAAAAAAAAATGCGCTAACTTGGTAAAACTGAAGAAGAGAATAGGAATTCGCATCTCAATCTAGGAATTCGCATCTCAATCAAGGAATTCGCGTCTTAAGCGTGATTTTGTGGTTCAAAGGGCCGAAAATCTATAGCGTATTATGCGGGATCGCGTAATAACCTTTCGTGTATTAAACATGATATTTTTACATTAGCCTTATGGGTGATATTCAAGGGATCGGGAAAAAAATCCGTGTATTAGACAGGATCGCGTGTTAACCGTGAGCGTCTAAAGCGGGTTCGACTGTAGTTCTTTTTTTTTTTTTTTTTTTTTTTTTTTTAATAAAAAAAAAACATGCATTTAAGGGTTAATACAGATATGCCGAATTCTCTCCAGACAGTTAAAATAGTTTTATATGTATATATATAAAAGTAAACAAAAGTCAAATAAAATAATTTAAAAATTCTGTTAAAAATTTTTTGGTGTAAATTCGCAATCCCTAAAAAAAAAACCACCTCTTTAGATTGGGCAGTATTGCCCATAAGTTTTTAAGAAAATTTTGCTGTCATAATATACGTAAACAAAAGCTTTGAATCATTTTAAAATAAATTGGTTCGTAAATTATGGTGTAATTAAATTATTTCAACATTTTAGCAGCAAAAATACTTTGCTCCTTAAAGTGTTAAGATACAAAAATTGCTTGCAATTTTAAGTAAGGTAAGGTAAGGTAAGAATGTAAGGTAAGGTAATTTCGTCATTACCATGTATTCTAGAAAATAAATATTTATAAATTAGGGCTACAGAATATTTTATTTAGAAATTAAAATAAAGAAGTCAACTAGCTCGAGAGCGGGTATAAAATATGCTAATAAAATAAGCCTCGGACAGCATCTAAAATGATGTCGAATCTGCCGAGGATCATCTGAAGAATTAAAAGCCGAATTCGCCCGAATCCCGCAGGAAGGTGTCTTAATCTTTTTGAATTTAGCCTTTAATTTTCCTGTGTGACCTTCCATGATCGGGCCTACCGTTCTGCTACCGTTCCGGAATAGTGTTGAAAGGGAAAAGTGGTTCCGATAATCGCTCTGTCGTCTTTTTCTTTATACAGAAAAATCTCCGGATAATGGACAATTTGTCTGCTATTTAAAAGCGTACTCTATTTAGAGGTAAATGTATCAAATATGCTGCTGCTTAGGGTAGAAATGTATCTGCTAAATATACGATACGGTATTTTGGGGTGTCCATTATGGAAGTTTTATTGTATTGCAAAATACAATAATGATTGCTTCTTTAAGAGCATAAGGGGTGGGGGTACATTTTATACCACTTAATTTTAACCCATTGAGGGGCATCGGTATATAATATATACCACCTACGATTATTGAAGTTTTACACCAGAAAAATTTTATTAAATTGTACTTTTCTAACTTTGGTGGATAAACGCCGTAAAATTGCTTTTACTCATTTTGAAATAGAATTTTACAAATATTCCGGTGGGAATTCAGCATTTCACAAACGTAATTGCTTGCCCCTCAAGGGGTTAAGGGGACCGGGAAAGCAAAATTCAACCAAAAAAATCGATTTTTACTTTTTTATTTCATTAAATAGTTTAAACTTTTATTTTTCCAACGATGTGTCACACGTTTTTACATATTAAAAAAGAAGTGTTGAAATTATTCATTCTTTCTAAGAGTACTCACAGCTTAGTGGCCATTTAAAACTTTAATGGACTCTTTCTCAAAACTTGGATTTTTCATGTTTGTGTTCCTTTTTTTTTCAATATCTATTAAACTTAAGAACTCATTTAAAAAAAAAAAAAATACTTTTATTATGCTATATTGTATACTTTAACATAGGGGTTTGATGATTTGTTGAGAATTATTTATTTTAGGCTGCAAAATCTTATTAAAAATGATAATTTAAAAATGCTTTTCAATAAATAATTAATAATTAATTTTCACGTTCACTTAGAAAGAAATTGGTCTGTTAAAATACGAAAAGCATATTACTCAAACTACTCTAAAAATTCTAGACCTCTATCTTTCACCATTACATAAAGTTGGTGTATTTTAACATGGCGGAGATAGAGCTTACCCGGTCCCCTTTAATCCTCAAATACCACATCGCTTCCTTTGATGTCAGAAACTCTGCGATAAAATACGAAAAAAAAAGTTATATTCTGAAAATGTGTTGTGAAATGAAATATTTCTATTTTAAAGACAAAAATATTTCCGTCTTTTACGCGTTAAGACATTTTTTAGCTTTCTTTTTTCATAATTATCGTAATAGAAAAGTTTTTTTTTTTTTTTTTTTTTACAAGATAACTTAACTCAAAACGAATTATTTTACTGCTTTCAAACACATAATCATGAAACTGCGTATAAAAACTTAGAAGTATTTTTATCTTTTTATTTTTAAAAATAGAAAAGATAAGTCAAAAGCGAGTGAGAAACTAAACTTAAGATTGTGAACCTAGTCAAATTTACTTTTTAAACCATCCTTTGAAAGAATGTAAATCACATTTTATGATTAAAGTAAAAATGAGATTCCTTGAAGGAAGAAAACTTTAACATTATTTTCATGAATACATTTCTTACCTTTTTTAGAATAATTGTTTATAAAAATATAGCCAAAAGAAATACTTAAAATGATGAAAATGCCTTTTGTGACGGTACATTTTTGTGATAAAAAGAATTTCTAATAAAAAAATTCTAATGAAAAATATTTAGTATGAGAGGAAAAAAGGAGATCAATAATGATTCTTTTTTTTAAATTTATCTTTTATTAAAACTACATAGACATCTAATTATGTATTTTTTATTTTATTTGCATTTTCATCCAGATATTAATCTTGATTATTGAAATACTAGTTGTAGAATTAGATAAACAGTTTTTGCAGGATTAATTCATTTTTCTGGTATTATATAGAATATACTAAAAATTAAACAAACGACTATAAATATACAACTGGAAAATTGTGTTTAAAAACGATTTGAAATGTTAGAGGTTTTTTATGAAACCGAAATAAATTTAAATGAATGTTGTTGTTGTTGTTGTTGTTGTTTTTTTTTTGGGGGGTGGATGATTACAATCCCTTACTTGCATTTGTAGACCTCGTACTGCTTTCTAAATATATGCTTTATAAGTTTTTGTTTTATTTTTAATTTCTAGGTTTAAATTGTATTTCTAATTTTAAGTGTACTTTTAAAATCACTTTTGTATTCAAAATAGAAACTATGGAAACTGAAGAAATGACCATAAAAATACAATTTGAAATATCTGTTTAAAAAAAATTAAGTTTGAAATGTCTTGGGGATATTATGAAATTGAAAAATGATATTCCTAAAGGTGATGTTTTTGTTATATAAACTAATATAACTCTTAGTATTTTCTCTCTGCGCTTTGCACTACTTGATAAAATCGCACGGTATTTTAAATATTAAATATATATTAAACTTACAATTTCATAAAAAAACCAACACCATATTTCAAATTATATTTTTATTGGCGTTTGTTTCATTGTTTCTATTTTAAATTTAAAAAAAACGATTTAAAATTAAAATATACTCTTAGATTTAGAAATGCAATTTGAAACTGGAAATTAAATGTAATAGGGAAACTTTTAAACCATATATATAAAGCTTTAGGATTTCTATAAATAGTGTAAAGTGCGAGGAAGAAATATTAAACATTCTATTTTTTTGTCTAAAAAATTTTTCACAATTTATTGCAATTTCGTAAAAAAGCCTTAAACAACTAAAATATTTTTCTAAACACGATTTTTCAAATTATATATTTCTTATCGTTTGTTTAATTTTGAAATCTGCGTAAACTTTACGAATATCATCGAATGCTTTTAAAATATAACTTAAAATTTCGTGTTTAGAAACAATAAATTTGAAATTTGTTTTTATGATATTGAAATATGGTATTTTTAAAGGTGTTTGTTTTTGTTACATAGGCAGATATTATAACGCCTAATATTTTCCCCTAGTACTTTACACTATTTGTAGAAGTCGCACAGTTTTGTAAATATATATATATATATATATATATATATATATATATATATCATAAACTTTTCTTTTTCTTTTAATTTCCAAAATCAAATTAATTACTTTTCCAATTTGTAATTTAAGTGTACATTTTAAATCCCAATTTCTTTCAAAACAGAAAATTAAATATGCAACAATAAATATATAGTTTGAAACAATAAACAGAAAAAAAACAATTACTTTTGACTTTGTTGGTCTTTTTATGCAATTGAAATATGGTCATTTTGATTAGACAAGCAAATAATGAACTTAATCTTTCTGCATAGCTGTGATACCAAAGCTGGCTGTTTTTTTATTCCGCAGCTCTGCCACAAACGACTATTTCTATATTCTGTTTGCACCAGTATCTTTCTAATTAAAGTTTTGAGGTATAGTTCTCCTACAAAATTTTCCAAAATATTTGTTCAGATTTCTGTTTTTAGGAAGTGGTGCCAGTTACAATTAAAAAATTGTCGCCTATAGCAGCCCTTAGGGATTCCGAATTCACACCAGAAAATTACAAGCAGTGAATTTTAATGATCTTACTTGCATATTATTTATTTTTATGTAAAACAAAAATAAATATTTAAATTTTCTGTTAAGAATTCAGAATGTCTGAATACAAAAATCACCAGATTATTCAACACTTCTGCCTACCATTTTACAGCTTTTGCAGAAATCGTACTGTTTTGGAAGTATGCATTTTATAATTTTTTTAATTTACAGTTTGAAATTACTTTTTCAATTTTAATTTAAGCGTAACTTTAAAATGCTTTTTTTTTCTTTCAAAATATATATATATATATACATGTTAGGCGTATTTTCTATTAAACGTATTATATTTTTATTACGAAAATGAGTATAGCAATTTCATAAGAATTAACAGCTGCAAATAAAATATTTGATTTCTTCAATTATAAAAAATACATATAAAAGGAAAGCATAAAACATATTAGAAAGTATTTTCGCTTTCAAAAGTAAAAATAATGAGAATTAGTATATTAAGTTTCTGAAGCAATTAGAGTAGACGCTTGAAATCAAACTTTCAAAAAATAATGTTCATATTTCATTATATTAGTAAATTTCGGATAATTTTGAGAGGTACAGAAACTTTTATATGAATGTTAAAACTCATATCATCACCTCATACAGGCAAATTACACTGATCTCTGTTTATGGATTTCAAACACGACTTTGTAATACTTCATCATAAGGTATACATACCAACTGTTTAATCAATTTTACAGGGATACTACAGGTTAAGGAATTTTCTGGAGTATTGGTCAGATAAACCCTTTTATTTCCCTAGAAAAAAGAAAAAAAAAGAAAACCCTCGCAGCTTGTAACCAGGCGATTTTGTAACTCGACTTCTCTAAGTACAAATACTGGTATTTCGCTGAAAATGCATTAATCCCGTTTTAGCACAAAAAGAAATCATTGTAGGCTTGACAGTATTTTTCAATTATTACAGTATACGCTTGACAGTATTTTTATTTATTTATGTACTTAAAAATGACACATTTTCATATTTTCAAGTATAAATGCTTTAATTATAGTATACTATATTCTTCTAAGACAACATTTGTATTTTTTTTCATTTTTGATTATTTTTACAAAAGACAGGAAATAATTTTGGAAAAAGTATTATTTTGTCTGAAGTTGATTATCTTGTTTATTTTATTGACTATATCTATTTTTTGGCCTACATATTTATTCTTGACAAATTTTTTTCCTGAATCAAATTCATTCATTTAAAATATTTTTTCTTTGATTTTATATTTATCAGTAAAGTACTTTAATCTTTAAATGACACGTAATTCATAAGCGTGGATATTTTTAAAGAATTCTCACAAACGTGGAAATAGTTTTTATTTTCAGAAAATGAAAAAAAAAAAAGAATAAAAAATGAACTTAAGACATAAAAACTAATAAAATATTCCTTTGAAAACATCTTTTGAAATAATATATGTATCACATTTAACTTTTCAAGTAAATATAAGATTCCTTCAAAGTGAAAAAAAAAAAAATAAATATATAAATAAACTTTGTTTTTTCCATTACTATATATAGATTTATTTTCATCGTCATATATTTGATGTAAGTACTTTAATATGAAAATATTTTCTTTTTAAGAAGTTTATATTTGAGCAAGAGTTTACATTTGTAGTAAAATAATATTCAGAAAAATATTTATCTTGTAATCCGTAAGAAAAAAGAAGATAAGAAGACTTTATTTTGAAAATTATCTTCACTTCAAACTGCATGCACATCTATTTATTTTTCTTTATTTTTACAGTTTCGTGTGTTTTTATTTACATTATAGTATTAATTATTAAAAGACGATTTTTATCATTAAATGAAACAACAAAAAATCCATGAAAAAAATAGAAACAAATGAATGTTTTTTTTTTTTTTTTTTTTTTTTTTTTTTTTTTTTTTTTTTAAGTAATATTATTTATATAATTAACTCATAGTGCTGATATGGCCAGCGTTGCCCAGGTTCGTGACCATAACTGAAACTCAGATTTGTATAATTTTATATATTTTGTTCCAATTTCTCGGAATTTATATTTTTAAATGAAAAAACCTTAAAAATGTTTGAATTGAAAATATAGTATATATAATTGAAAGTATGCTATTTGGTACTTTATTTTCCGCGTAATTTTTTTTTCCAGTCTATGCGTAATTTTCAAATATGCCGAAAATGGGAGGGAGCGGCAGAGGACCTTACTATAAATTAAATGCTTAAAAATATTGCCGTCATCGTCCAAAGTCATTGTAATTTTTAGTAATTAAAAGACTGCTTTCGTAGCCTAAGTAATGAAATCGTGAAAAAATATTGATATTTAACTGCTTCCTTCTCTTTTTTTTAGAATGACAATATAAATAGTTCTTACAATCCGAATTCTATGATATTTTATTAGGATATAAATATAACTTCATCCGAACACTAAAATTTCGTGAAAAAAAAGTACTTAACACTAGAAAGACCGAGAATTTTACTCGAATTTTAGAAAAATATTCACACCTGAATTTTTGTTTTAAATTATTACGTTAATTATTAAATTATACATTTAACTGTTTCTTTTCTTTGTATCTTTTAAACTACTTTTATAAAAAAAAAATTCCTGGTTCGAACCGAGATATATTCATTTGGTAGCAGTCAAAATGACTGCTTGCGGGCTATCTAGTGTTAATAGTGAAAACCTGAGCTGAAATCAATGGAAACATCAACGAAAGTGGTTTTTACTGATTTCGTCGAAATTTTTGTAGATGATGTAAATCTGATCTATTGAGATGCTCTAAAAAGCTTGAGTTAAAATATGGAATTTTAAACCATTTTAGCGTAGACAAAATATCGTCTGCATTAATCGTCTGGCGCGAAAAGACCTGCGTTTGTCTGTGTATTTAATGGAGTTATTAATAAACAGGAGGAGACATATAGCGTCTACCAGTTGGGAGAGAAGTAACTGAGGAGGTTGTCAAAATATGAAAGTTTTTTTTTTTTCGGATCAACAGCTTCTTATTACCGCCGGGCAAACTTCAAACCAATAAATTTGAATAGAAAAAATCGTGTTATAGAAGCGCCTTATTCGTGGAAATATTTTCTCACAGATAATCCAAAAAAATATATTTGATTTTACTAGTGTCAGTATGCCCAGTTAACACTGTCAGAAGGTTGTGTAGGTTGTCACAATATGGCGTAAACGCAGGATCTCACAACCGCCAAAATAAACTTTCACCAGTAAAAATGAATATCTGTTTCTTCCATTATTTGTGACTGAAAGTTTTCATTAATAAGGCGTCTAAATAAGGAAAAAATATATTTTTAAATTTACTTGTGGTAGTTTAACCCAGCAGTAATCAACCCCTGCGAAAGCGGTTACAGTTGAAGCTTCACTATTTTATGAATATATCAGTTCCTCTCTATTAATAGTTCCATGGTGTATTTCAAAGGATTCAAAACCATATTTATAAAAGCCGATTACACCGTCGATTAGAAGAAGGTTTCAGATTTAAGAGCATATATGTGGTTTTGGCGTTACGTCTAAAATTGAGACCGAGAGGAGCGTTGACACAACGGAGAAAAACGATTTTTGTAAAACTACTTCTTTTGGGGTTTTTTTTTTTTCAAGTCGTTAAATGCCAAATATTTTAGAATTGATTACGGCATTTGAGGCGTAAAAGTACGAGCTTTCGAAATATGTCTTCCAATTTTGAGAGTACCACGTGGTTTGGTCAATAAAGATTAAATGAAATCTGTGAAGAACAAAAAGAAAATTGAACGGTCTGTCCTTCGCTGCGATGTTCTCTTCAGCCCTGTCCGAAAATGTGTTGCTGCGCATGTGCAAGCGCTTTTCTGAGCTCGCAATGAAAAAGATGAATTTTTGACGAGAGTTTATTGTCGTTTTTAATTAATATCTGGATTAATTAACAAAATATTAAATTTCTGATTCTTAGGTGCATTACGAGAGGCTTTGGATTACCACCACAGAAATTTTCAGCCTCGTATGTACGGTAGATTTTGCTAGCCATTGCGGATACACACACTCTCAGACAGACAGAACGAAACTTTCATTTAGTAACATAGATGTTTAAAAAGACACACTTTTCAATTTATCGACAAAAAATACTTACAAATACACGACATATTTATCCACAAATGCATTGTAAATACTAATATACTTCCACGACTACAAATTTATACTGCAATGCATCTGTTAAATGTATTATTTTTAGTGTTCTTCCAGCAATCAGATTATACTTTTACGTAATTCATGGTATAATTTGTGACATTAAAATACAGGTGTCTAACTAGACCATTTTTAATATACGAGTATTTCGGCAGAAAGTTTTTTGATTGGATTTTTGAATTTGCAACAAATACAGGTAGCCCAGTGGAAGGGGAGGAAAAAAGGGTGAATTCAAATTTACTAGGGTAAAGCTGGAAATTGTTTTAATCTATTTAGTTAAGGTCTAGAATGAATATACCAAGTTTTCCCCTGCGTGATAGATAAGTGTTAGGAAATATGTACAGATTTATAGTCGAAAAACAAGTTTTTTTAATTTTTCGTAACAAAAAAAAAAAAAAAAAAAAAAAAAAAAAAAAACTCTATCAAGAACATTGTCAATACAAATGTTGTAGAGCTTAAAACTCTGAATAAAATGAGCACCCACACTTAATATTTTTAATTTAAACATTAAGCTCATAATTCTACTTCAAAGTTTAGCCTAAATCGCTAATCAACATCTTGAAGAGAGAAGAGACCCGGTTATCAGTACTCTATTTCTAATTTTTATGTTCATGTACCTTTTTTTTTTTTTTATTGAGACATTAACTATGTTTTTGTAAATATTTTAGGTTATTATTTAGGATATTTTGAGAATTACGGTTTAACCTCATGATTACCGGCCCAGTGGTAGGGAGTGAAGAAAAGGCCGAATGCAGAATTAATTTGGTGAAAGTTAGAAATTGTTTTAAGCCCTCTGACATAGATCATAAATTAATGTACCTAATATTTTGGTGCTGCGAACAAATTAATAACTTAAAAAGTGCATTTTTTCATGATTTTCAGCATATTTCAAAACTGTTTCGTAAATGATGCGAAATATTGTTTATTATTTAGGATATTGTATTTGAAATATGGGTAGTATTTAATATGACATATAAAGAGGGAATAACAGTGCGTATGTATTAAAATTGAGACGTGTTAGTTTAAATATTTATGATATATCCTTGTCCAGTTCCTTTCTGTAAAATCTCGGGTTTTTTGTTCTTTTTAAGACTTTTCAACAAAGTTGATAAATGTTTATGACTTCGGTTTGTCTGTCCTTCTGTCCGCGTTCTAACTTTCGTAAATATACTCGGATTGACCTGAAAATTTTCGATGCTTTTGATGTTTACCATAGCATGATAATCCCTTTTTTAAATGAAGTTTTGTAGCATGTTCAGTTCCATTAGAGGGACAGTCGAAAGTATTCGGTTACATTATAGCCAAATGGGAAAAATCGTTTCAAATGCTTTTTAATGATTTTACACCCTTTCAAAAATAATAACATTTATATGCATGTATGAAGTGCATTAAAATATATATTCCATAGAATATGCGTAGCAAAAAATATTTATTATTCATTCACAGGGCCAAACAAAAGAATTCCATTACATAATGGTATAGGGGGCAAATAGTTTGCGGCGTAATTTAAATATATTAAACTATTTCATATATAATGAAAGTAATATGCGTCGCTGAGGTTTACTATAAGTTATTTCAGGAATAATACGAAGTGCATAGCATTTACAGGGACGCACAATAGGTTTAAGATTTTATTTTGTGTCCGAAGTACTGCATAGCAGCGATGATTGCTGGAAATGCATTTTTAATTATGGTTTACTATATTAATGTAAACTATGTGGTTTATGTGTAATCATCAAGGTTATCTGGGTGAAAAAGTTCGACCAGAATCGTCCGGGATAGCTCGGATGGCAGAGCACTGGTGGCTTCAGCCAGGAGGTCCCGAGTTCGAATCCTGGTCCGGACATTTTTCGCCCAGTTGGAAATTTACATCTAATATGTGGTTTGTATAGATGCTACAGTTCATATACAAGACTACACAAAAGAATTCGTAAGGGTTACTCTGTATGAGCGTAAATTGCTTAAAGGTAGTTTTTAAATGAGTTTTGCATTTTTCGCTGACTTACATTTAATTTACTAAGATATGTTTTTAGAATATAGATAAAGTGATATACAGAGTAACGCAAAGGACTGAATACATGGCTATATATAGATAATAATTTCTGGAGGTGTGATTTTAGTAGTTTTAAGAGTTTTTTTTTAATTTAATTTAAAGTTTCGCTAAATATTGGCGTGTAATAGAGGTACTATGTAAAATAGAGGACTCTACAAATGTATTCAAGCATGTTTCCATTGATTAGTATAATTTGCTGAAAGAGAAATTACATCCTGTTTTGCATTTTCTTGCCAAACTGAATTTACCCATTATATATATATATATATATATATATATATATATATCAACCTACAGATCAAATACAGAGCTGTTCAAAAGAATAGGAATAAATATTTGGCTATGGACAGTGTTGGGAAGATCTAGGTCCTTTAGAGAAACTTAGCGTTAACCCTTTAATGACCAACCCAACTATCCACTTTGGGGAAGAGGAGGCCCCACTTATCATATACCCGCTCTTTTACCACCCTGAATCAAAACCCTTAAACACCTATATTCTTATAGTTGAAAATTAAATTAAATTAAATTAAAATAACACATTGCGTGATCGCTAAGTGTCCTGACTAGCCCGAAAATAATATATAATACCCATATTATTTTAATTACGTACGGTGAATAAACTTCAACCGACAGAGCGCTGTGGATCTTTAGAATGCGGACTAACTTATAGACATAATAAAGAAATTGCATCACAATGCAAAAACTTCTTCTAATTACTGAAATAAAAATAGCAAAATTAATTTATAAAAGGAACCATAATGCAATTAAACGAACTCATAAATTAATATAACAATTATATTTATTTAACACATATTTACACATTACGAAATAAAATATTACCCCAAACACTCTCTCATACGTGACTAATTAAAATTATTTTAATCTTTACAAAATTACTTAATTAATATTATTAATCTATTTTGACCCTTTCGTGTTAATCACCTTAATTGGGCATGACCACACTAAAGTGCACATCGTACTACTGTTCACTTAAATTAACAAGGAACAATAAAAATTACGAGTGCCTTTAAATCCAGGCAAAGTGATGAACAGGAGGCACCTCCAACATATGAAGATTCATTGATTAAAGTAACACAAAAGTTCTTAACTTCTTTTTATCATTTTGGAACACCACACACTCTATTAAAAAAAAATCGAAGATTAACTTTGACTCTGCATCGAGTCGTAATAGTTGCCTTGACTTTCAATCGAGTCGTCATTTGTTATCCCTGATACCAAACCTGATACCAAATAATACCAACTCAGTTTAAAAAACCGAACTCTTAACCCATTTTAGACAAAGCATAGAAATTTTATGTAATGTGGTATTATTTTCCTTGAAATATGCTTAAATTATATTCATTAAGACAAAAAAAAAAGTTTCGTGCATAAAAAATAATATTTTATTTGAGAAATAAAATGCATTCGGGTCAATGGTGCGCTAACGCACCATTAAATTAAAAATTAATATATATATATATATATATATATATATATATATATATACATACATATATATAATTATATATATATATATATATATATATATATATATATACATACATATATATAATTATATATATATATATATATATATATGTTTTTTATAAAATTTGTTTTATTATTATTTTATTTACAGAACTTGCAACTTTAACCCCTTCATTCTCGCTCTCGTCATATTCTCGGGCTGTGTCTTTTACTCAAATTGTTTGATTCCCACCAGTTTTATAAAATAGTGAAATTGGCTATATTTTAGTATCGTTTTTACTGTCATTAAATAAGGTGAATATTTCTTTTTCATAAAAGTGGTGCCAATAAGCAATTTGTATTATTCAACCGTAGTTTAATTCGAGCGTTAAGGGGTTAATCCATTATAGAAACATATGATCAAGTGGGATAATTATGCATTTTCAAAAAGTCGAATTTGTCTATAACAGTTTCAATAAAATGAAAAAAAAAAAAAAAAAAAAAAAAAAAAAACAGTGTATTTTGAAAATTTCTCAACAGTTTACTCCAATTGAATGACTGATATTTTATCGATGTCTTCAGAACCCTTGAAAATATCAGGAAAATAAAATTAGTGAAAAATATTCATCGCATTGTTAATAAAAATACATTTATTGAAATGGTGTGTTTACGCATTTTTGGCCGAAAATGGGTTAAACAAGTCCGTGATTACTGCTAAGCATCTCTGCTGCACCGCTGCGTACTGCTGCTACTTCCGATGCTATATCGGTACTGACTGCAAGAGACTAACTCTCTGCACGAATGTTGAACTCTAACTACTTAGAGTGAATGCTTAGTGCATGCTTAGATAATGAATGCTACTGAGAGAATTCTGAGAGACTACTACATTTTTTTCATACATAAAACTTATTACGTTCTTCGAACAATGGAAAGCAGGGCACTGAAAAAACTTAAGCAAGCCCGGCCTATGCCGAGCAATATTCAGATGGGCTTTTTACTGCACTTCCCCGTTTAGAGTACTCGTGCGCCCGGGCCTCAGGTGATTCTGCCTCCTACTAGCGGCGCGTCGTCGTTCCACGTCGGTATCCATCTCTACATGTGAGGTCCAGAATATAGCCCTAATAAATAAGGTCATAAACTGGCCCTGACATAAACTGTCAAGACTATTGTACAAGTCCAGACTTTGCGACTCACATCGTAAATTCAAAAATTGGTGGAACTAAATTAATTGCCTCGCAAGACCGTCTTACCCCGTCAAGTAAAACCTTGATAAAACAGAAATAATCTCTGCATACACATATTAAATCTTTTAAATACAGTAATTAAATATATAAGATAAATCAGTAATAATGATAATAATAATAATAATTCAATAAATGTTTTACAAAATTCGTTTCGAAGTGTTGAGCAGAGATCTGCTCAACATTCTTTGGCTATGGACAGTTACTGCTGGAATCAATTTTTCAAGAGTTTTATGCGTTTTATAAAATGTTTACTTAGTTCTCTTATTTACCTTATTTATCTACGTAACGAAGTTTCTTTAAAATATTCATGAAGTGTTGGAAAGTGTTTCATTATTTGTGCTTAACGCATGATTTTTCTTTCTTTTTTCCGTAATGGAAATACATTTTAATCTTGTAAAAAAAACTTAATTCAAAGCGACTTTAGCTTGCTACTTTTAAATAAGGATACACAATTGAAATGCAGAACAAATACAACAATATTTTTTTTTCAACAAATAAAATAAATATTTATATATAAAAGAAAAAATAATAATAGTTTTAAGATGTTAAAAAGAAACAAAATTAATTTTAACAAATATCTTTTGAAATAAAGAAAATCGCATTTATTATTTAAGTAAATATGGGATTCCTTCAGGGTAAAAAAATCTTTTGATTTATTTCCATGAAAATATATTTGTTGTTTTGAATAAATATGAAATGTGAACAAATTTCATATTACTGTTGTAGATACATTTTGCCATACTATAGGTACAAAATATGTGAATTTCTATTTCTCATTATTAAAAAAATTCAATGCGTAAGATTAAATTACAATCGAACAAAAAATGAATCTTTTATAGTATCATTGTTCCTAAAATTCGTTATTTCTTTTTTTCTTTATTTATTGGATAGAATTAAGTATTTATACATTTAAAAATTACATTTTTTTTTCGTTGGAAAATCATTTGATTTTGTCTGCAATATAAACATTAAAAGAATGTACCTTGTTTTATTTTTATTTTTAATTACTTTTTTTATCAATTTATATTACCGAAGTTATTCTGTCGTTTATTTCATTGGCTTCTTTTTTATGTTTTGGAAGATTACATATATGATATATTTTATGTATTTCATTTGCACAAAACCATTTTTTTTTCTTTATACATTCATAGTGAAATAAAATAACGTTAATGTTATAAGAATACTCAATCAGATTTCGTACGCTTCAGGGTATTCAATAGTTCGTATACCTTCATTTCAGTAAAGTTATGACCGCCATATTTAAACGCAGCATGTATTCATTTACTAGGGCAAACATTACTGTACAAAAAATCTGGTATTGATCTCTTGACGCGTATGAACAATGTTCATTCTAAATGAACTAAATTCGTTTCTTTACAAATATAAATACAAATAAACACATTAGCGGCATAACAAAACGATTGAAATTATTTTCATTTCAGTAAAGCAAAAGAAAAAGTTTATAGACGTTAAAACTAATCAAATTATTTTTTAACCATCTTTTTGAGGAATTCGAATCACATTTTATTATTTACGTTAAAATAAAAAAAATTGTTTAAAAAAGTAAAAACATGTTTTTATTTTCCTTTTCTAATAATATAAATATATTTTAATCTTGGGAAATACACATAATTCAAAGCGACTTTAACTTTTTACTTTTATGAAAGATATACAATTGCAACGTACAACAAATACAAAACTATTTTTATATTCAATAAAGAAAAGAAATATAAAAAAGAAAAATAATATTAGTTTTAAAACGTTAAAACGGATCAAACTTACTTTAAAATATATATTTTTTAATAAAGTAAATCGTATTTATTATTCACGTAAATATTAGATATTTCACGGTATTTTTTTTTCATTTCTTCTCATGAAAACATATTTGTTGTTTTAAATAAATATAAAATCTAAACAAAATTTTCATTAATGCAATAAATATACTTCCCTTATTGTATGTACAAAATATATGAATTTTTATTTCTCACTTAAAAAATTTCGATCCGTAACATAATGTCTTGAATTATATTTGTACAAAAAGTATATATTTTACATTATCATTGCTTCTAGAATTCGTCATATTTTTTTCTTATTTTTCTTTATTTTATTTATTGAGTGAAACTAATTATTTAGATATTTAAATATTAAATTTTCTTTTTTTACAGTAGGCAAATGATTTCATTTAGCCTGCAATTTACACATTAAAAAACTATATTATTTTATATTTGTTATTTATTAACCATTTGGGAAAATGGTTATTGTCATCGGTCAGGGTAGGAAATCAAAAACATATGTGAAGCGTTTTATTTGTTGAATCCCGCATTTTAGTCGTTTTCTGATTGGTCTATACAGTAATCTGTATATTCCCTTTACTTTCAACAGAGATGGATACTTCTGTTGCCACTATGATAAAAAAGTAATAAAAAATACAAAAAAAAATTAATAACTCAGAAACAAATTGAGATACAGCTTTCTAACAAATTGCATTTAAAAGTAATTTTTTTTCTCTACACGACGGTGTAAAAAGTAATATTGTGGTATGTTTAGAAGTTTAAAAATGAAATTTCATTTAAAATTGGTCCAGGAATATTAATGTTTAATCCATGGCGTACGTGATATATGGCCAGCTCCGCAGAAGTTAAAAAACTTACAATACCGAAAAATATAGTCCATGGCGTACGTAATGTATGATCAACTCCGATTTTTTATGTCTTAAATTCATGATGATCAGTCTTTGAAAAAATCATTTTCCAAATGGTCGTTGTAATTTGTTAAATTGCATTTTTTTTTTTGTAGCATTGTTGTTTTCTATATAAGCTAAGTGTTTTTGACGTTCATCACATTGATCATTTTTCATATTTTAGATTACATATGGGAAAACCTTTATGAATTCATTTGCGTCAAATACATGTTTTATTAATTTATGTATTCATAATGAAATAAAAGCCTTTTAATCTTATAAGAATCCTTAATCAGAGTTTGTATGTTGTAGGTTATTTATAGAATCGAATGCCATCATTTACGCAAAGCGATGGTCGCTATATTTAAAGTAAGAGTTTTTCATTAGATATCGCAAAAGTTACTTTACAAAAATCTGGTATTTCCCCCCCCCCCTGAGGAATATGAACAATGCCCGTTCTATAAAATTGTGGCTTTTATTTGCAAATACACACACTCACATATGCGGCATAACAACACATTTGAAAATATTTTAATTTCAGTAAAGTAAAAGAAAAAAATGTTATAAACGTTAAAACAATTCAAATAATTTCTTTAACCCCTTAATTCTCGCTCCCGTCATATTCTCGGGCTGTGTCTTTTACTCAGATTGTTTTATTCCCACCAGTTTTATAAAATAGTGAAATTGGCTATATCTTAGTATCGTTTTACCTGTCATTAAGGTGAATATTTCTTTTCATAAAAGTGGTGCCAATAAGCAATTTGAATTTTTAAACCGCAATTTAATTCGAGCGTTAAGGGGTTAAGCTAGCTTTTTAAGGAGTGCAAATTATATTTTATCATTTAAGGAAATATAATTTTTTAAAGTAAAAACGTTTTTATTTTCTTTTACCAATAACACAAATATTTTTTAATCTTCTATAAACAATTCAAAGCGATTTTAGTTTCTTACTTTTAAATAAAGATACACTATTACAGCGGATAACAAATACAAAATATTTTTAATTTAGATAAATAAAAGAAATATATAAAATAAAAAATAATAATAGTTTTAAGTCGTTAAAACGAAACAAACTTACTTTTAAAAAATATTCTTTGAAATAAAGTAAATCGCATGTATTGTTCAGATAAATATGAGTCTCCTTCACGGTAAAAAAAAAATCTTTTGATTTATTCTAACGAAAATAAATTTGTCGTTTAGAATAAATATAAAATGTAAACAAATTTTATATATTTTTGTAACTACACTTCACCATACAATATTTACAAAATATATGAATTTCTACTTTTCATTTTTTTTTCAATGCGCAAGATAACTTATCGAATTACATTCTTACACGAAGTATATTGTTTATATTATCACTGATTCTGAAATTCGTTACATATTTTTTCTTTATTTTATTTATCGAGTAAAATTAATTATTTAGGAATTTAAACATTACATTTCCTTCTTTTTTTTTTCTTACGCAAATAATCCGATTTAACCTGCAATTTATGAATTAAAATAACCATATTCTTTTAACCCTTAATGGCGCGGAGTAATTCTGTTCATACACTGATGAAAAAAATGAACAGATACCGCAATTTATAAACAAATTTATTACAAAATATCAAATTGCTTATTTTCATTTATATTATAATAGGAAAATTTTAGTTAAATATTCTTGATGCCGTTTGTCATTTTTGGAATTAAAATTAGGTGTCCTTTTTTTTTTTTTTTTTTTTTTTTAAAGGACACCGCGCCGGAAAGGTTTAAATCAGTGGTGACCAACTGTGGCACGCCGCATGCCACTAACAAATTAAAGAAATAGCCGACTTCTTGGTCGCAGATATTCGATGATTAGACAAGACAATGATTACTATAAAGTTTTAGTGGTGTCTAGAGTGCGTAGTTGGCCACCCCTGTTTTAAATTTATTATTTATATATTTATTTTTGTAGCGTTGTTGTTTCTTATATTAAGTGTGTTTGACATTTAATATATTGAGTCTTTTTTTTTTTTCTTATGTTTTAGGTTATAAGCTTTTATTGAATTAATTTGTATAAAATATATTTTTTTCTTTATTTATACATTCCTAGCTAAATAAAATCATATTGCATTTACAACGTTTAATCTTAAGAGAATACTTAATCAGAGTTCGTAAGACCCTTTTAACCCTTCTGGATGAGCGTCCAGAATTTTTTGCTTAATTAATTCTGGAAAACACCCTCATTAAATAAAGCAATTTTTACAATAAAAAATGACGAGTGGAAGTAACCACAGATTCTGAGCACTTTATGCCGCACGTATGCGTGTCGCTTGTCCCCAATGTGTTAAGGGGCCTCAGGACTCTTAAAACTTTAAAATTTTCGAAATTTTAATTTTTTTAGGTGTTAAACTCCAATCTTTTCTGAACATTTTGACGTAATTGTTTCCTTGAAATTCCTATTAGAACTGAAGTTATGGCTTTTACATTTATACACGTTCAATAGCTGAAGCGTCATTTCGGAAACTTTGAAGCCATTTTTCTCCAAATGACGTTTTTGGGCATAACGCGCACGATATCTCAAAAACTTATGAATATTTTTTCATGAAATTTTCAAAACATGTTTCATGTTAGTCTGTATAAACTGAACCTAAAATTTATTTTTTATTGTTCAAAACAATATTTTTTTAGTGATTATACTGTTGAAATTTTCTTCATTAGCTAAATATAACTTTGTGTTAAAAATATAAAAAAGCTTTAAATACAAATTTATTTAGGTTCAGGGTAATTATTACAATCTGAAGTATAAGTAGGCACCAAAATTTTCATTCTAGTTGCAATACTTATTTTGTAATCGTGCGCGTAAGGTGCTATGCCGATGTTTTGCTCGTCAAATGCCACTAGCGTCTAAATCGCGCCCCTCACAACTGCTGATATCACAAATGCACCCGAGAAGTTCCCTAGTACGGTTCTCTGGTTCATACGATGCTTTGTTTACTTTCAGCTTGAAGGCGGAGCGTTGTATGCAACGTCGTCTTCAAAGTTAAAAAACAAAAGCATATCGTCTACAGAGTTAAAAAAAAAAATCAGAAAACTGCTAACAAATATCATCCATGTACAAGTTAAATGTGCTTTATTTATAACCGTATTTAAATTGCTTGATATCATCGTTTATTTTTATTATTATATTTTTTAAATCTGAATAAAATCAGTTTATTTTTTCTTTTGGATTGATTTTTACTAGAGACGGGATTTTTTATTTATTAATGTTCAATAAAGAGAAATTAAAACAATATTACAGACAACTTAAACATAATGAAAGAGATAACATTTTATAAAATTTCTGTCTTTTAGAAAAGAAAAAAAAATCGCTATTATTTTATGAAAGTAATTACTAGAATACATAAAAAAAAAAAAAAAAAAAATTCTGCCTTTTAAGTATTGATGCGAGATACAATATCCTAAACATAAAAAGCATCGATAAATATTCTTTTTTAAAAGCAACTTCATTTCCTAGTTAGATGATCACTTTATTTTTGTAAGAATATAACAAGACTGATGTGCCAATTCCAAAAGTTTATTCTATCTTATACATGTTAATAATTAAATATTCGCTATCATAGTGCTAAAATTAAATGACAATATGTCCATCATGAGAAATGTAAAGGTATATAGGTTCGTTGTATTAGATGTATTTAATAAGAAGATATAAGATTTGCTTCAAACAAATAATTGAATTTCGGAACTCGACCTCTTAGATGTCCACAACCAAAATTCCAACCAAAAGTATATAAAAAATGAATACCTGTTGTTCAATATACACCCAAGTCTAATAAGGATCTATCTAAGTGAAAATGTAACAGAATACTAAGTTTGATTAAATTGCGTGCATTAGTTTTTGATATATAGCTTTTGGGAAATTCGTGAAAAATTCAGCATAGCAGCGCCAGCTGCTGCGCGATTTACACCAAAAACCAATCAGTAACAGCTTACATCAGTGTCTAACTGAATATGAAGTTTCATGAAAATCCGTGCATTAGTTCTTGAGATAGGGCTATTAATTACTCAAATCGTACAGAAAGCAGCACAGCAGCGATACCTGTTGGGCGATATACACCAAAAATCTAATCAAGCTAGTTTATATCAAGGTCTAACTGAATCTAAAGTTTTATTAAATTCCGTACATCAATTCTTGATAAAATTATTGCTGAAAACGTGAAAAAATCAGCATAGCAACGCTACCTTTTGGACGATATACACCAAATACTAATTAGCACCAGTTTATACCAAGGTCTAACTGAATCCATAGGTTTGTGAAATTTAGTGTATTAGTTATTGAGACAGGGTGCCCGCAAAATTTTTATCACATACAGACAGACTCACAGACAGAGTGACAGACAGACATTTTCTAAAAGCCATTAAATTGTGTTCAGGATTTTCTAAAACGTATAAATCCATAGAAAACCGGTAGTCGAAAATTTTCCTGAATCCAGCTAATTTCTTCTTGTAAAATAGAAGAACGCAAAAATGGGAAACAGGGATTTTTCATTTCCAATTTTTATTAGTAATTAAAATCAGTACAAAACCCCTCAACGGGTTAAACATTTCTGACACAGCACTTTACCTTACTGCTCTAAAAATTCTAAATATAGGTCTTAAAAATAATGATATAAAAATTTGGGTAACACTATGCCATTAATTAAAAGAAAAACATATCACCATTTTCTTTTTTCTATTTATATTCACATGTGCAAATAGTATTTTCAACATCAATTGATATATAAACAATTTATTCACTAATACTTTTTCATTCAGGTGTCTCATAAATTCAAAATATGGGTTTTAAATGAGATGATACGAAAATTTGAGTGGCGAATTTATAGAACTTTAAAAGGTTTGTTTTAAAATTCGATAAAATATATTTTTGGTTTGTCTTTTTAAATATATTTTCAAATCCAAACGATATCCCCCCTCCCCCAGTACACTGTTAAACATATCACATTTTCACTGAACCTATATCATACTTTGAAATGTATTATTTCAATCGATTGAGTTATATTTCGTGTCAAGCTATCCAAAAATCATAAGTAAAATTTATGTAAATGTTTTGTTTGCGTCATAGTAGACAAATTAAATGAAATTAATGCAAATCGATAACATGACAGAAAGAAAACCCGACATTTTTTTTTAAAATTCTTTATTTAAAGAAAATAATCTGTAACATTTACTATTCTGTAAAAAGAATAAATAAATAATTACTGTTAAGTTTGCAGCTTTTAATGAGCATGTGAAAAGCATGTTCAAAGTTTAGTCATATATGCATTTCTTGCTTTATACTTTGCACTCACATCTGGAGTCCCTGATGACTGATATTATAAACAGTGAAGTTCTTAGCAATAAATGAAGAGTGTCTCATTTAAGCCGATACAGTTCAAATCAATGAGTAATGTAGAAAATTTCCGAAGAAACAAACGAAATTTTTGAAATACAAATAGTTTCAGCCGAATTTTCAGCAGCATTTTCCCCGAAAACGAATGTTTGACGAAACTCCAATTTTGGGCCAAAAACGTAACGAATATTTCGGTCCATCTACACATAAATTTACTAACTAAAACATTTAAATCTATTATACGCAACTCGTTAGTCGCTGACTCTCTGATCTCTAATGCCAGATATTTAAGATCTGATTGCTTACTTTTACCTGAGAAAGCCATTGTAAAAACTAATATTCATATACTATTTATACTTTCCTTTAAATACTGAAACAATTAGAGATTTGATAAGTAAAAAAATAACAAAATTAACAAAAATCGTATTCATAACATCTAAAGGACAACATTTTTATCCAGAAATATTCTTCAACATTCATCTATTTATTTTATTCAGAATCAATAAACTAAAATTTAATCCCACTACTATCAAATCTATTTAAAATCATTTTGCACCCCACCCAATAACAACACACACACACACACACACACAAAAAAAATCATTTCCGCAGATAAAAAAGAAAAACCATATTTTCCCTTTAAATAGTGACTTTCTCAGTAGCATAGGGAATTTCGCGGGTGCATTTGTGATATGAGCCGTTGTGAGGGGCGCGGGTTAGACTCTAGTTCAAATGCCTAACAGTTTGGAGCGCCCTGTAAATGCTAATTCTGCATCTTATAATTTTTTAAGTACATGAAATTAAAGAACATATATATTTTAATCCAGTTAAAATTGTGTCTTAAAATCAAATACATTTTAAGATATTAAATGTTGAAAATGGTCTTTTTTCTTTCATTTTTTCCAATTTTAAGAGTCCCGAGACCCCTTAAGGGTTCGAATACCGTTGTTTCCGTAAAGTGATGGTTGCCATATTTAAACACAGACTTTTTTCATTAAATAAGGCAAATATTAATTTACAAAAAGCATGGTATTTTTCACCACGTGTCAAACTGTTGCACGCCGTTTACCACAAATGGTTTAAAGAAATAGCCATCTTCTAGTATCACAAAGATTCGATGATTATATAACACAATCTTTACTATAAAATTTTAGTGGTGTCTATCCTGCCATATATAATTTACAAAATATATGAATTTCTATTTTTTATTTTTTGAAATTTCGATGCGCAAGATAACTTCTTGAATTACATTCGTACACAAAGTATATTGTTTATATTATCATTGATTGTGGAATTCATCACATATTTTTCTTTACATTATTTATCATGTAAAATTAATTATTTAGGAATTTAAATATTATATTTTCTTCTCTTTTGTTTTGTAGGCAAATAATTCGATTTAGTGCAATTTACACATTAAAATAACAATATTAGTATTTTAAATCAGGTGTGGCCAACTGTGACACATAGTGTACCACTAATATTTTAAAGAAATAGTGTCACTCACTTGTTGAATCGCCGATAATTGATGATTAGATATGACAATGATTGCTTTATCAGTCTACAAATGACACCCACACGATGGTAGAAGCATTGAGAAGTAGGCCAAGACCTTCTTCGAAACCGGAAATGTACTGAAAAGAGCTGGAGGTATTCCATCGGCAGTTTGAACTACCGATTAGCCACCCTGAGGACAATTAAAGGAGCACACGTGGAAGTGCACTAATTTTTTTATTAAAAAATTGTGGTACCGTTGTTTATTTTTACATCTTTCTCATGCTGCGTACATTTATTTTAACTGTAGAAATGTCACAAACTCAGGAACATTTAATTCGGACATCCAGTATTTTGAAAATTTAAAATTACCGTATATTCCCGCACTTTAGACGCGGGGAAAGCGATCGAAAATTATAGAGCGTGTTATATTCCGGTTGTATAACAGGAAAAATAAAAAATAAGAAAAAACGAGGCAGTCATGAGAATAAGGATTTCTACGTTAAAGAGCATGGTATATATCAGAGATGGCCAACCTGCGGCACGCGTGCCACAGAGATACCGATATTTATGTACAGAAAAAAAATGCATTCCTTAATGACAAACGATCTGCAATTTAAAAAGGAGAAAATTACAATTCTTAGGAAACGGTGTCAAGTGAATTTTAGACAAAAAGGTTGGCCACCCCTGGTATATATTTACCATATCTACCCTATCTATATTATAAAGGACAAACATATCTGTGCGTAACGCATACGTCATTTTGCGAATGGCAACACATTGAAATTTGAAATAAAATTTTGGTTTTGCATTTTCTCTACTGCAAATTTTTAAACTTCTATACATCACACATTTTAACTTTTTACACCGTCGTATAAGGAAAAAAATTCTCTTTTAAATACTATTTGTTTGAAAGCTGTATCTCAATTTCTTTCTGATATATTAATTTTTTTGTAGTTTTTATTACAAATTTTGTAATTGTGGCAACGGAAGTACTCCATTTATATTGAAAGTAAAGGGAAAATATTCATGGTTTATTATTTTTATTCATTATATCCTTATTGATGCCATTTTCACATTACAAATAAAAGTAACTTTTTTATAATTTTTGAACAGAAAATGATGTCAGACATTAAATAAAACACGCATTCTTCTTCATAAATCAGCTACATTTTAATATTTTTACATTACGCTGTTAAATGAGTTTGAGGCGCTCGGCAAAATGATTCATTGAGTAAAAATGATATATTTAAATCAAAACGATCATTTTTTTTTTTTTTTTGATAAAACTAAATATTTGACCAATACTATAAATGGCGAATACTATGACAACTAAAGTTAAATTTCTGAATTTTTTTTTCGCGGGTACTAAGATTAGAACTTAAGGTTTGTGCGAATGTTCACATGAAAAGTTGTATCGCACAAACGTGACTTTAACTTTGGAAATGCATTCATTAACACTAGAACGGCGGGAACTTTTACTCAAGTTTTATAAAAATATTTCACATCAGAATTTTTGCTTAAAAATATTTATTTAAGTTATTTTTGGGCAGCATATATTAATCTTATATTTTAAAAAGTTTTCTGGTTCGAATCGACATGTATTTACTTGGCAAGGGTCAAAATGACCCCTCGCCGCCGTTCTAGTGTTAATAATCTGTTCTTTTGCGCGTTAAAATACTTTCAAATTGTGAATTTGAGTGGTGCGTATGTAAATTACGAGAATGTGAAAATAACGTACAGTTTAGATTTTATGGGGGAAATTTTTTATGATGTGACAAAGCGAAATCCTTTTTACTGATTTTTCATCCCGAAAAACAAACATAAGAGCTCCATCGATAACTTGATCATCATTAATCATCTTGATTACGTAGTCTAATACAGTTTAATTTTTAAATAATTTAAGCAGTTGAAGTTTGTAGAAATAATATTTTGGTAATTTTGGGTTTAAAATATTATTTGTTTTAAGAGTTAGACAACCAATGTAAGATGATTTTTTTTGTTGTAATTATTTTTGTAGGTTTATTATAATTTCGATCTGACAGTTCCTTTCAAACATTTTAGTACGTCGAATTTCGACGGGTTGCAACTCGTATGCATAAAATCCTAATGAAACGAATTTATGAAACGGCTGAAATGAAACGAATTTATGAAACGACTGATTAAACAAATGACTACGTTTCACTACGAATTCTCCTAAACTATGGAATAATTTTCGATGAAATTAACACCAAAAATCCGTATTGATCCGCATATCTCAAAACTGGTATTATAATTCTTAAATTTGAATTAGTTTTCGAAATATTCATTTTTTTCTAATTTTAAATAATTTTCTCTAATGATGGAAACTCAAATTTTAATCATAACAGATATTTTTTTTATCATATTTTAGAAAGGTTATTATTTTAAACTAATTTGGCGACCAGTGTGGCCTCCCTTAAATGTATACTAAGAAACGTAACATATTATTTTTATTCATAGTTCGATTTGAATTTCATTATCATTTTATTTAATACTGAAACATTTAAAATAAATAGCTTTCACTTCTTTCTTTTTTTTAAACGAAACGAAAAGAAAAATATTAGGCACAGATGTCATATACGCAACGGGGTACTAATTGGCGCCCAAATGGCGTTATTTTGATTGACATGGTAACTCGACTATTGTTGCTTATATTTATTAATAAATGTTTATTTGAATTTATTTTCTTTTTATTTACAAAAAAAATGTTCTAAATTGTTTTGATCTATAAATATTAATTAAACTTTTTTTTTAATTCATTGTTATTTCCTTTTAAAAATAATAGAAAATAATTTAAAAATACATATGTAACTGGTATTCGAAAACAAGGTTTCGCCAAATTGTCGAAAAAAAAATTACGCCAATCTCGGTGCGTATATGTTACAATGCAACAAATCATGACATTTAATTTCAACTTCAAAGCAATGTTTTAAAATTACTACTCCCGTCAACCAATTTCGTGGCATTAAAATTACTCTTTTTTTTAAAAAGGGGAGATCAGGGAAAATATATAGGGATTATTGGATTTTTTAATTTTTCGTCCTTTTTAAAATATATATAATTTAAATTATAGCTTTTATTACAAATGATAGTCAGAGATCACCTACACAAATGGTTGATTTTCACCACTAAATTTTAATAGTATTCTTTGCAGTTTTAAATCTGTCATTATATACGGCGAGAAATACCAATAAAATTTAATTGTAGCAATCGGTCATTTGGGTCGGAGCGCTCTCATCCCTGGAGAGTGTATTGTGAATAAATTATGTTTTTCAGGAAAATAAAAAAAATAAAGATACTTTTTCAAATTTCGATCATCCGGAATCAATTTATTTTAGAAAGCAAAAATAGTCTGTCTATTTCAAATTCCATAGACGGAAAAAAAGGTTTTCATTTCAATTTTAAAGAGAAAATGACATCAACAATCTTAAAAACAGAATGAAAATTTGAAATCCTCACATGTTAAAAGCATAAAATAAGGAAAGTTTCGTCAAAATCTTTACACTTACATATTTTAAAAAACAAGGAACCTTCAAAATAATAAAATTATTACACGCGAAATGCATTTAACACAGAGATGGCCAACATGCGGCACGCGTGCCACAGAGATACCAATATTTATGTACGGAAAAAAAATGCATTCTTTAATGAAAAACGATCTGCAATTTAAAAAGGAGAAAATTACAATTCTTAGGAAACGGTGCCAAGTGAATTTTAGACAAAAAGGTTGACCACCCCTGATTTAACACGTTGACTGCCACGCTACGAGTATACTCGTAGCTTTAATATTCGTGGCTTCAATTTATTACTTTCTCATCATTATTATTTTTTTTTAAATGCCTTATTTGTTGGCAGAAATTTCGCTGTATTATAAAAGCGATATTTACCTTTCAGAATTTGTGGTAGCAAACGACTTTCAAGAAGAAATTTGAAAATTCTTACTTTTTTGCGGCAGTGAACGTGTTAAAGGTGATAATTATGTTATTTGTAAAATGCCAAAACAATGAATATCGTAAGGTTAAAGTGCCTGAATTTAAAGTGGCTAAAATAATTAAATTGTTACATGTAAAAAACTTTTAATGGTGAATATTAAGTCATATTTAAAAAGCTCCAATAATATTTCCAAATGCTTTTAAGTTAAATAATATATATATACCAGTTAATCTTAAAACAAAATTAAAAAAATAAATAAATTATTACATGAGGCATGCAATTAATTGGGAAAATTTCGTCATGTATTAAAACGAAATATTTAAAATGATTTTTATTACGGAGACTTTTAGTCTGACGTTACATGGTATAATAGTAATGCGCCAGGCAAATTTGTTTAACCCCTTGAGGGGCAAGTAAAAATGTCTCAGTATTAAATTCTCACCGGAATAATCGAAAAATTTTATTTTTAAATAATGAAAAGCAATTTTTTAACGATTTTCCTCCAAAGTTAAATATATAACATTTTGTAAAAACTTTCTGGTGAGAATCTAGTTTAAATTAGGTGGGATATATTTTATCCATGTGAAATTTCGCAAACCTCTTCTTTTCTCAGCCAGACTGATTAGGCGCCAGTGATCCCAGGTCACGTGGTCTGACTAGAGAATTAATATTAAAAAACATTTTTTCTTTCTTGTTCCTTTTTTCTTTTAGTTGGTTTTGTGAAAGTGAATCTTGAACGCAGCAGGTAATAAGCTGCGTATAGGTTTTTTATCGTGGTCTTCTATTAGAAGAAATGATGTTTAATTTTAAAAAAAAGGGGAAATTTATTTCCGAATATTAAATTATGCTATTTTCGTGGATTCTTTTATAGAAGAACCTAATTGGTGAAATTTTAATATGATTAACTTGAATTCCCAGTGTGGAATATTTACATGTTTTTAAAGAAATAGTATCCAAATGTTTTCATTGTAAATACTGTAAATATTTATAAGTGTAAATAGAATTAACAAAGTTTTTAATCATCCTGTGCTTGACTTGGACTTATACTGAACAACACCAGTGCCATTATCAGTTGTGAAATATGTTTTATTATTTTAATGTGATTTTACATGAATCGTGAAGTTTTAATCTAATAAGCTCTCCCAAATATGATTTAAAACGAATCGTGAAGTCTATAATTAAGCTCTCCCAACCTTGGATTTAAATTGTGATAACGTGAAATTTCGTGGAATATAAGAAGATTATTCTTCATATTTTGGTGCCTCAAGACCCCGGAAAAAGGTAAGAAATACCTTTATTATTCTGCATGACTGTTGATTTCTTGAAAATATACATTTTTCATGATAATTTATTTTGAAAACTGAATTTAATTTTAAACATGGATAAGACAGATAAACTTAAAAGTAAAAGAGCTACTGTTCGTGCAGCCATTACGAAATTAATCACAAAATGTGATACATTATTATCTGTTGATATTGATAAGACTGATTGCGATCCTTTAATGGAATCGTTAGAGCTCGTAAATGAAAAGGAAGCTCAACTAAAGGAGTTAGATTCCGAAATGGATGAGCTAATTCAGGAAAAAACTGAATATGAAAAAGAACTAAAATCGGTAGAAGAATATTCTGAAAAAATATCAAGTTTGAAATTTAAAATTAAGATGAGGCTTAAAAAATGTAAAATCGAAACTGAACCAAAAGTTTTACTAGAGTCAAGTAACGGCTCAAAAATCGGTAGTAAACCAGTTTCGGCAGTGAAGCTTCCTAAACTTAACATAGAAAAATTTTCTGGTGATGCAAGCCAGTTCTTAGAATTTTTTAATTTATTTACTAATGCGATAGATTCAAACGAATCGTTATCAAAAATTGAAAAATTCCAATATCTTAAATCCTTGTTGTCTGGACCTGCATATAATATTGTAGCTGGTTTTGAACTGACAGATCAAAATTATTCAACGTGTTTGAAGTTGTTAGAAGAGAGGTATGGTAAGCGGGAAAATATCATAAACTGTTACATGAACAAAATTCTGAATCTTGAACCAGTAAAATCCTCTAACAATGTTGCTTCTTTAAGAAAGTTGTATGATAATATTGAAACGTGTATGAGAAATCTTGATGTGTTAGGAGTAACATCAGGCTCCTATGGCCATTTATTACTACCAATACTAATAAGATTATTGGCGAAACAGCACCGAAAACTGGCGATATGAAGCAATTAAAATAATAAAACTTTGTAAAAAATCACCATAAAATTAAAACAAAACACAGGACGCGTTTCGAGCTAAAAACATAACAGCTCGTCATCAGCTAAGCATACACGTGTCCGAAAACGAACAAGTTCAAAAATGAACTGAAGAAAAAGAATGTTGCGAAGAATGCGACAGATGGCGCTACCTGATAGAGGGATATGCAAAAGGGAAATGTGTTGAAAAAAGATAGAAGAGAAAATGAAATGGAAAAAATGGAAATAAAAGAAAAAATAAAAGAAGTAAATTAAAAATATAAATAAAATAATAAATAAAGAACTATAAAAGAACAAGAAAAAAATCCAAATTATTATATTATCCAAATTATCCAAATTAATAATTTGGATTTTTTTCTTGTTCTTTTATAGTTCTTTATTTATTATTTTATTTATATTTTTAATTTACTTCTTTTATTTTTTCTTTTATTTCCATTTTTCCATTTCATTTTCTCTTCTATCTTTTTTCAACACATTTCCCTTTTGCATATCCCTCTATCAGGTAGTGCCATCTGTCGCATTCTTCGCAACATTCTTTTTCTTCAGTTCATTTTTGAACTTGTTCGTTTTCGGACACGTGTATGCTTAGCTGATGACGAGCTGTTATGTTTTTAGCTCGAAACGCGTCCTGTGTTTTGTTTTAATTTTATGGTGATTTTTTACAAAGTTTTATTATTTTAATTAATAAGATTATTACCCGAAAATTTGATACTAGATTTTCATCGAAAACGTGATCCCGATAAGGACTGTGAAGTCACCGATTTAATACATTTTATTAAAACGGAATTAAGATGTCGTGAAGCTACTAATTTAGTAAACAATTCCCAAAGAAAAGCTTATGAAAATTCTAAAACTAAATATGAAAATTCTTCAAGTAAATATAAAAATTTTCTGCAAAAGAAAAATATACCTTCCGCTGCTGCTTTAAATACATCTACAAAACAGTTTTGCATATTTTGCAAGTCTTCTGATCATGTAGGACTAAATTGTTCGAAATTCACTGATGAACAAAAACGATATAAATTAAAGAAAGAAGGTCGCTGTTACAAATGCACAAATAAGTCGCATTTATCAATTAACTGTAGAACAAAAATTAACCCTTGTTCCAAATGTGGTAACACTACCCATGGTCCTTTGTTTTGTTTTAAAGAAACAGCAAAAGAAAATCCTGAAAAAGAAATGAAAGGTGCAATTGTATCTATGATGTCGGAACAAAAATATAAACAAAATAAATCTACATTATTGCAGACTTGTACAGTTTCTGTGTCTGCTGGTAAGGAATGCTTGTTGGCTCGCGTTTTATGTGATAGTGGTTCAGAAAAATGCTTCGTGAAGAGATCGCTAGTACAAAAATTAAAATTGAAGCCATTGCGAAGAGAAAATTTATTAGTTTATCCTTTTGGGCGGAGACGCCCTTGTGAATCTTGTTATGAAGTTGTTGCTCTAGAATTATCCAGTGTTGTGCAACCTATTAACTCGATAAATATCGAAGCACTAGTGGTTGATAATATAACTGGAGCTTCTGTGAAAACTCTAGAACCAGAACTTCTAGAGATAATGAGAACAAGAGGCTTTAAGCCTGCTGATACAGGTCTTGAACAGGAAATAAATATTTTGCTAGGGTCTGACTTTTTGTGGAAAATATTAAAGGGAATCGAGGGAAAATTGACAAAAGAATTATACGTTGCAGAAACTATTTTCGGTCATACGGTGCAAGGGCAAATAGAGTCTAATAAAAAAGAAGTAGCTTGTTTGCGTGTTTCAGTTGAAAATATAAATACCCAACTGAAAGCATTTTGGGATCTTGAATCAATTGGCATTGCTGAAAGCAATGAAAAGAACATTACCGATCATGAGGTAATAAAAGAATTTAAAGAAAATCTAAAATTCGTAAATGGGCGTTATGAAGCAAAATTATTGTGGAAAAATTCTCGTGAATTGCTTAGAAATAATCTTGAAGTAGCAAAGAAGCGGTTTTCTAGTTTAGAAAATAAATTCTTGAAAAACGATTCTTTATTTAAAGAATATAACTCCATTTTGCTAGAGCAGTTTAATGAGGGTGTAATAGAATTGTGCACCGAGAAACATTCTAATAATTTCTATTACATGCCACACAGACCTGTTATCCCTGACGATAAAACTACAACAAAAATGCGCATAGTCTATGATACTTCTTCCAAATATATTGATTCTCTATCATTAAACGAATGTTTGAATCACGGCCCTAACTTAAATTCTAATGTTTTAAATGATGAAAACATTCCTGTTTCATGTTCTGAATCCCCAAATACTTCCTTGAAAATTTTAGAACTGATCTGGAACAATACAGAAGATAAATTAGGACTAGAATTACGACCCTTGTTAGAAAAATTAAATAATGATTCTTCTACTAAACGCAATGTTTTGAAAATTGCAACTATGTTCCTTGATTCAGCCAGATTTATTGCCCCTTTTGTTTCTGGTGAACTAGAAAATGATTGGCAAAATTGGCTTACAGAAATCCCTGATCTCGCTCACTTGAAGAATGTGTATGTTCCTGAATTTCTTTCCTTGCCTGAAAATCAGTGGCCTAGTGTTAAAATTGCTGCATCTCGATTACCTGATGTTTCTGAAGAGAAGTATAAAAAAGCAGCCACCATCTCTTGTGTTGTTCAAACAAATAAATCTGATGAAATTCCCATTTTTATTCTTGAAAAGTATAGCTCCCTAAAGAAATTGTATCGAGTAACTGCTTGGCTATTTAGATTTATTTCTAATATAAAATTAAAGATAGAGAAAAGAGATTTTTCAGAATTATCAGCTGAGAAAATTTTACATGCTGAAAATTTTTGGTTTAAGCTAATGCAGGAAGAAAGTTTCCCTGAAGTTGTAAAATCCATGAAATGTAGCAAGAGTATCCCTAAAGAATTGAATCTTCTACAGTTAATTCCTATGTTGTCAGATGAAGGTTTGCTATTCGTACGAGCACTGTTACAAAAGTCTGATTCCTCATGTTATGAAAAACATCCCCTTGTGATTCCTGCAAAACATAAACTTACTGAAATAGTCGTGAAAGATGCACATGAAAAAGTTTTTCATTCAGGAGTGTCCAGTACATTAGTACAAACTAGTGAAAAGTTTTGGATTTTAAGATCCAGACAGTGTATAAAATCAGTCCTGAACAAACGTGCTATCTCCAACCAATTTAGCGTTCGCCCTGGTCAACCAGTTATAGCAATTCTAAAGCATATCTTGTGTTTACCTGCAACCAAGGAATCCTTAGTGAAACGCTTCCGTTTGCGCGAGACTCTTCTGAATCATTTTTGGAAGCGCTTGAAAAATGAGTATCTTCTCAACTTACAATCTGCTCACTACACGGACCAGAATAAAACTTCTGACTTTGGAATATATGATGTGATTTTTATGCATATGAACATGTATCAAGAACTTTCTGGAAGTTAGGTATTTGTGGACAGAGATTTAAAAAAAATGAGGTCTTACGAACTGAAGGCAAATAATTCCATCATTAAAAGACCTAGTGATTCTTGTGTATAATTTAGAAGTGAAAAAACTCTGAACTTTTTTATTAATAGAACTGAAAAAAAAAACTTTGATATTATTAGAGACTCAAAAACTCTCATTTGATATTTGACTTAAAAAAAAAAAAAAAAAAAAATGAACACTTTTTGTTACTGACTTTAAAAAAAAAAGATTTTTATTTTTTTCACTTAAAAAAAAAATGTTTCTTGTTTGATAATATTTCTAATTTTTAGTTTAATTTTTTTTTGTATTGAATATTCTAGAAAAATTTGTATAGATTTAAATTGTTCTTTCTATTTTTAGTAGCAGAAACTTGTTCTCAAATATTTTAAATTGTTTAATTATTTTATTGAAGTCCAGTATGTAAGTATATATTTTGATTTGTATTGTATTTATGTATAGTGTAACTGATAATTTTTTAGAATAATTTTATTTCTACTTTAATTATTTTGAATCCCCATTTTGATGAACCCTTGTTCATCGGGGGGGAGTTTGTGAAATTTCGCAAATCTCTTCTTTTCTCAGCCAGACTGATTAGGCGCCAGTGATCCCAGGTCACGTGGTCTGACTAGAGAATTAATATTAAAAAACAGTTTTTCTTTCTTGTTCCTTTTTTCTTTTAGTTGGTTTTGTGAAAGTGAATCTTGAACGCAGCAGGTAATAAGCTGCGTATAGGTTTTTTATCGTGGTCTTCTATTAGAAGAAATTATGTTTAATTTAAAAAAAAAGGGGGAAATTTATTTCCGAATATTAAATTATGCTATTTTCGTGGCTTCTTTTATAGAAGAACCTAATTGGTGAAATTTTAATATGATTAACTTGAATTCCCAGTGTGGAATATTTACATGTTTTTGAAGAAATAGTATCCAAATGTTTTCATTGTAAATACTGTGAATATTTATAAGTGTAAATAGAATTAACAAAGTTTTTAATCATCCTGTGCTTGACTTGGACTTATACTGAACAACACCAGTGCCATTTTCAGTTGTGAAATATGTTTTATTATTTTAATGTGATTTTACATGAATCGTGAAGTTTTAATCTAATAAGCTCTCCCAAATATGATTTAAAACGAATCGTGAAGTCTATAATTAAGCTCTCCCAACCTTGGATTTAAATTGTGATAACGTGAAATTTCGTGGAATATAAGAAGATTATTCTTCAATCCACCGCCCCTCAAGGGGTTATCTATTACAGCACTAGGTGCAGCATAAATAAAGGTAAATATATTCGCAAAATACTGTCGATTTATTTTGTACTATTGAATTAATACATATTAGAAAATTTGGATATTCTTATTAATTAATACAAACGTTGCTAGTTGATTATCCCGTAGACCAATTTCACCAAATTATACAGACCGCGAAATTATACAAAGTTATATCATTTTATTTTAAACGACGAAAGAACAAATAAATTAGTAAAACATTCATAAAAATACAAATAAAAAGTCGAATTAAAAATCTCTTGATGACGCAACAGAAACGTCTATCGTGCTTAATATCAAGTGAATGGGACATTTGCGATCATCCATTATTGGCTTTTAATCTTAAAATTTGGCGATAGTTTTTTGGTCAAGCAGGATAATCAAGTAGTACCATACACATTGTAAAAATAACTTGAAAATATTCATAATTGTTTATTAAAATAGAGAAAAGAATTCATGAATAGGCTATATGTGTTCTTGAAATATCTAAAACTCGATCACGACATAAATTATAAGCGTAAAATTTCTAAATACAATGCTTGTTTTGTAGGTGGATCTGAAAGCCATTTCCAAGCAGACGGAGTTTTTTAATCTCATATCTAATGGAAGAACGCTGGCAATAGCGTCTTTCTAAAACTCAGAAATATAGCGTCATTTTTAGCATAATCATTTTATACAAGGTAATTTTAAAATGTGTAATTGATCTTATTTATCAAGTGTTGCCAGATGGGCTACATTTTTTTAATTTAGTTTCTTGATTGGCATCATTTTTTTTTTTTTTTGAAATTGTAAAATGCGCCTTATTTAATGACATATTTATTAAGGCGAAAACAAAGGTAGTTGTACCTTTTCAAAAAAGTGATGGCAATCAAGAAATCTGAATTAAAAAAAGTAGCCCACTGGCAAAACCTTTTTGTCTAAAATTCACTAGACACCGTTTCCTAAGAATTGTAATTTTGCCCTCTTTAAATTTCAGATCTTCTGTCATTAAAGAAGGCATTTTTTTCTGTATATAAATATTTGTATCTCTGTCGCACGCGTGCCGCAGGTTGGCCATCTCTGATTTAAACGGAAAAGCATGGCAATGGAATTGCAGAAGATAGTCATTGTCGTATCGATAATATCATTCAATCGTCCGTAACCTGGTAATATTTCTTAAACATTTAAATTAAATATACTATTTAAAGTAGTATATTTTCAGAGTCTATGAAGCCTTAACGGGGGTTAGCGGGTGTAGCTCGCAGGGGGCTGAGCCCTCTAGTCTATATATACAAACTTTATGAGCTGAACACTAAAAAGAACGTGAGTTGTCATTTTGACCCCTACCATATGAATATATTTCGGTTCGAAAGAGAAATTTCTTTGTAAAATAAATTAAAAAGATACAAAGAAGAAATATGTTAAATAATCATGTTAAACAGGTTTAAATACAAAATTCCGTTGTAAAATATTTCTTTATAAAACTTGAGTAAAATTTTTGGTCGTTGAAGTGTTGATAACGTTGTCTATAAGTTTACATCAAAAATATTTTTATTATGCGTTTTGATTTCCTTTATTGTTTTCTCTACTTATCTCATATTTTATTCTCTGCAAAGAACGGGGGGCTCCTATTACGGCGAATATACCTAAAAACAGAAAAATGTAGACATAAATTTCAAGAGTGAATTTATGCACCGGATCGCTCTATATGCCGTAATATACGGTATTTATTTTACCCCTTAATTCTTGCTCCCGTGATATTCACGGGCTGTGTATTTTATTCAGATTCTTTGATTCTCACCAAAATAATTTTATAAAATAGTCCAATTGCTTTTATTATTGAATCATTTTACCTACCATTACAGTCGTGGCCATAAGTTTAGGACCACCACTGAAATTTAAGATCCAAACAATAAACTGCATCTGCGACATTTATTACTCAAAGTTCAAAAGAAAAGCGAATACAGTAACTCCACTGTCAGACGGAATGACGCCATCTGCCGAAAATCGATTTAATTTATGACGTTATCAGTGGTTTCAATCTTAAAAACGCTAGTTTCTGCACGGTGGTCCTAAACTTTTGGCCACGACTGTAAATAAGATGAATATTTCTTTTTCAAAAAAGGGGTGCCCATAAGCAATTTGAATTTTTAAACCGTAATTTAATGCGACCTTTAAGGGGTTAAAAAAGTTTGTAGCTGCACAGTCAATTTGTTGTTAACGTGTTAGTATTGAAACTTTACACTATAAATTTTCATTCCTATTGCTTTCAAATATCTTAACCCTTTAACAGATTTGCCCGAATGACACTCGGGGAAGAAGAGTTTCCTTACTTCGTTCGTAAAAGCTTTTGGACACGACTAATTTTTAACTATGATTTTTGCTTTATTAATTGCCGAACATATTTTTTAATATAAAAGACTACAGATATGTTATTGCGGAAAAAGGTATTTTGTCACTATTTTTAGTTTACTGTGTAGTGTACCGTGTGAAAAAAATGTTATGGTGTTTATTTTATATTACCATTACAGGGCTGCCACAGGCGCCTATTTCTTGAATCTATCTCGCACCATTTTTTTAACATAAAAAAATCCACATACACTTTTACAACATCTACAAGCCAAATATACGACAAAATTAATTTTCTTAAAATAGTGGTGCGAATAGAATATAAAAATAGTCGTAGGTCTGCATTGAGTATTGTTTATGAAAGCATTTTTATTGCAGCGATGTCAGCAACAGCAATGTCATAGGAAATCACAGTAACATGTATATATAACATATTAACCATATTATATTTACGACATTAGAGAAGGGGCAGGCGGGCATGCAGGCAGACAGAAAGACACACAAGTAATTCAAAAAAGGTTTCATAAACACTTTCAACTAAGTTAGAAAGTATTAAAATACTGAAAAAAATAAATTCGACAAGCTTGCGTAATAAATTAAGTGCATGGTACTTTATCTGTAATACAGTAGCAATTTTATTAAAATGGCCGCTGAGCGAGATGCTGACCTCGATTTAGAAGACTTGGTGATACCTAACCTAAGGTTGAGGATGGTAGGATAGGTGAGACCTAACGAAGGTTAATTTTGGAGCGTGTATGTAAGCATAAGTCTGGTCACATGCACACAAAATACACATAGGTATTACCGTTTGTTTTATACACCCCAAAGGCTTAATACATTTCTTCGATTTTTGTATTTTACCGTATTCTGCATCATCTATAGTCCGCCAACAATAATTTGGTCAGAGAGATTGAACGTGTTCGCACCGCTATAGGGTAAGCAAACTGCTAACAGAGACAACTGCCGAATGAAATGTATTATTTAGTTCAAACTAGATTTTGTAGCATGTTACTGGTGTTTCTTAATTAAACGAAGAATATATTTATCGAAATCATTCATCGGTAAGACATGGTAGGCAGTCAATGATTTAACCCTTTCAGGGGCAAGGTACTTGTATTTGTAAACTGTTGAAATATTTGAGTGACACTAGTATTTACAAGAAGATTTATTTGTAAACAAGTAAAGGCATATTTTTGCTTCTTTAATAAAAGTGAAGGTTTCATTAGAAAAATCTGGTGCCAATGTGGCAAATAAGGATTAAAATTATGTGATGCCATGACTGCATCACCGCCCTTCAAGGGGTTAATATAAATACATCAGCAATGTTTCCAAACATCTTTCTGATTTAAAATGCAGATGTTTTTAAAATCCTTTTACATATCTTCAAATATTCCGAAACTTTTCTTGGTGTTTATCTGTGTGTATTTTTTACGATTTCTAAAGAATGAAAAGAAAACAATTACAACGAAAGAAAAAAGAATGAGCGATAGAAAATGTTAATGAAATCCCGACTTTGCGAAAAAGGTATTGTTTAAAATTTTTAACGTCAAACATAAAAAGCGAGACAACGCAACAACAAAATAAAAATGTTGAATTATCAACTGGAAAAGAATTAAATGTTGAACTAATCAATTCCAAAAGTTAAGGGGAAAATCTTACAAGAAGAGTAAGGTAAACTATTTAATAGACTTCATGAACATCACATTTTCCATGATAATAAAAATGGTAATGTCATTAAGGTGTTTTCAGTAAAAGAATAGTTAGGATATGTTTGAAAATAATGAAACCGTCGAAAAAAATCTCAGAATAAATTTGATATTTTCTTCTTTATTGGAATTACAATAGAATCTCGATTATCCGAAGTAATTTGGACCGACCCTCTTTCGGAAAATTGAAATTTTCGGATAATAGATAATGCTTCAATTTTAAGGTTAAGGATAAGTATATGTTGTATTTTTAACTATGGTAAGAAGTGCTTAATAAAAATAAAGCAATAGCAACATAGAAACAAGAATAAATTAACGGAATTTTAATTTTGAAATTCAGTACTTTTTGCATATTTCACAAGGGTTTTAAACAAAGTTTTGTTTGTCTCAGTTTCAATTGCCTTTGCTTTGCAGATCTATCACGAAGTTTATTTAATCTATTAGTTCACCAGTATCACAGCCTATCTGCTGCTCCAGCCATGCCAAACTTTTTGCAAAATATTCAAAAGCTTCAAAATTGCTAATTTGTTCGTTTTCTTGGTCTGCTAGACCACATTCATACATTCTTGTTCTTCTAGCTCTTACTTTGTTCTAGTTCACTCCGCTGCTAACGGGAGTTCAAATTAAATTCAAAGGAATTATAAGAAAGGGGATCCAAAATATTTATCTGTACGGGTGGTTAGGACAGGACCTATTTCACACAACGAATGCGATTGTAAGAGTAATTGAAAATTTAAAAATGGATTTCGGTTAACCGAGAGTTTCGGATAAAAGAGATTATACTGTATAACCATAGTCAATGGGAAGAATAAATATGCACCCCTTCCCCATTTATTTGTAGTTAGTTCACAATGAAGCTATGAAAAATGTGTATTTCGAGAGTAATAACAGGGTTCGTTCGGGTGTTTAAATTTCATGACTAAGAAATTCTTCGGTACCAGTATTTTCTAATGGAAAATCTCTCCTGAAATAAAGTGAAATTTCGTCCTTTTAAACTAGATTTATTTTTCTATAAAAAAAACTGATATTGGGCCTTGAAAATAACGGTATCCGTACGAACCCTGAATAAGAGAGTGAATATCAGTATTTAAAAGACTGTTTTCTTTGTCTTACCTAACTGCATGATTTGCAAAAATATTTTAAAGCAAATAAGGCGAAGACAACAACTAAAAAATACTTTTATTTATTAGTGGTTAAGCTTTTATTACTGTTTTTTTCATGGAATTTGGGAGTCGGCTTAAATGTGATTATTATACGGTAGACCATAAATAATGTGTCTTTTGCAAATATTAATGCAATTTTTGTAATAGAGGTGATGGAAATATTTGAAATTGTGACAAATTCCGTTCTTCCAAAAATTTAACATCCACTTCTGACACTGTATATAAGTTCATTGGATAACAATAGTCCGGATAAAAGACACACATTTCAGTTAATTTCATTGTGATCACATTTTAGGTAAAACACAAAAGGTTAGGGACCAAGTAAAACACAGTAGGAGTAGGCATTCAAACAGAGAAAAGTGACACGTATAGTAGAGGCCTGCACGGGCCGGAATTTCCAGTACCGGACCCGGCCCGTTTGTATTTTCGCTGTTCGCGCCCCCCTCTCCTTGGCCAGTGCAAAAATATGTGAAAATAGGACGGGCCCGTGTAAAAAGTCAAAGAAATTTAAACCGGCTCAATTTCCACAAAAAAGCAGATTTTACTTAACATACATTTAAGGATATTTATGAAAAATTAAGTGTATATTTTAAATTATTATATGTTTGCAAACCAGAGCATACAAAATAGCACATGAATAGATAATATATGCACAGTAGGAATCCCCATGTTATTTTATCATCAAAATATGACATCAAAAATGTTATTTTATCATCAAAATATCAATGCAATTTTTTAAAAATGTGTCTGTTATCAACTTGAAATTTTCAAATGGTAACAACCACTTTTAACACCATGTTTGAAACACTTGGATCAAATCATGTCGAAAAATGACACAGATAATGATTTAACAAATTATTTCAGAGTTAGAAGTGACAAAATTTGTAAATGCTAATATTAAATCCACATGACAAACTTTACATCATATCCTTACCAAAAAATTGCTTTATTAAACAGTTTTCTTTTTTTTTTATTAGAAAAAATTTATAACCTAAACATACCTCAGATGTTTTTTAAAACAGTTAAGACGTTAAGAAGTATTTTAATGGATATATTTCATAAATACATGATAAAAAATTTTAATTTAGGCATGCATTATTTTTTACATAAAAGTAACTACAAACATGGATCTGCAAATTTACAATCCTTAATGCACTGTTGACGGTACGGTAGGAGCTATTTGGAAATAGTCTGTGATAGTGGGTAGAGTTTTGGTGATAAAGACATTGTTTTATTTATTTTTAATGTGCAGCAACAAGTAAAATCTCTATTTTGAAATTTACTTTTTATTTAACCCCTTAACGGTCGCATTAAATTACGGTTTAAAAATTCAAATTTCTTATTGGCACCACTTTTTTGAAAATGAAATATTCACCTTATTTAATGACAGGTAAAAATGATACCATAATAAAGACAAATACACTGTTTTATAAAATTGGTTAGAATCAAACAAATCTGAATAATCTGAATGAAAAATACAGCCCATGAATATCACGGGAAGAGAATTAAAGGGTTATGCGAAAAGCTTCACTTCACTTTTAAAGGTTTAGTAAAATCCTATACGATATCGGTATTATTCGATAACTTCAATATAGAGAGCAGGTATGACAAAATATTTCAAATAATTTGTGAAATACAAATGAGAGGCAACTAGATTAATGTGGTTTTAAAATGCAGCTAACATTTTGAAACAATTTTAGTACATTAGACTACATCATCATAATTATATTCAGTGTAAAAATAAAAATGACTTATGTATTGCATTCTCTTAGCTGACAAACTTCTGTTTTTTATATTTATTTTATTTTATTTTATTTTTGTAGTATTTAACAAATATTTTACTTAAAATCGTATGTCAATTTGAATTCATATTAATTTGACTTCGGAAAAATAAATGGAAGATTGGCAGCTATGAATGCTAATTGAATGTTGCTAATTTATAGTAAATGCATCTAACTTTTGCTAAATTGTTTTATTTAATTTCAGCTTTTTCGTGATTGCCTAAAGTAAAATTTCTTCTTTCGAAATTTCCGGTTTAAATTTCCGAAGTTCTGAATAAAAAAGGAGGACACACTCACAGCCTTGACCTGGTGATGGGGAATCCAGTCGTGAAGCAGGATTGTCAGTGTCGCCTCGCTGTTTAACCCTTTCCGGCACGGGCTATTTTTGTTGTAAAATGATGAAAAGTTCGACTGACACCGGAATTTTAAAACGACTTTTTCAGAAATTAAAAACATGTTATTTTAGCTATTCATTGTAAAAGAAAAATTTTACTAAAATATTCTTGGTGCCGTTCGTAAGTTTGGAATTAAAATTAGGTATCCCGACCCGGGCACAGTGTGCCGGAAAGGGTTAATTCGGAGATTCCGTTTGTATAAAAGAAATCTTAAATAGTAATTTTTGCTTTATTTAATTTTAGACATTTCTTGATTACTTAATGTAAAAATACTTCTTATGGAATTTTCAATATCAATTCAGAATATATGTATTTAAAAAAAAAGGCAAAAAAAGGTTCTGCGTGTAAAAAAGTTGTAGAAGGTGAACATTTATTATAGTTTAGAACAATAAATATGTTTTGGGATATTTCTGTATTTGATTGACTAAGAGGGACAATTCAGACAAGGAAACCAAGTCTGTAGAGCATAGTGTCCCTCCCGGTCGCGTTTATTAAGGTCTTACTAAAAGAATACAGTTTTCAACTAGATCTGAAGCCGCCAGAATCGCGACTGTGGGCGGTATGTATAGAAAATCCCGTGTCAGGGCCGCACCTGCCAGGTGAAAAAAACCCTAACACGACAGGGAGCAGGTAAGAGAAGAAAGACGAAAAAAAAATTTACAAGACAAGATTCGTTCTTTCTGTGAGGACGACCTGTATATCAAAAAACATCGCCAGGGCTGCTACTGGCGTCTATTTTTGTTTTATTTTTTATCTCGTATAACTTTCTTAAAACATAAATCTTTCACATATACTTTGGCAACTTTTTCAAGAGAAATGGACTATAAAATTTACTTTTTAAAACTAGTAGTGAGAAGAATATGAAAACAGTCACCAGTGGAAGCCACGCATCATTCTTATTCATTGTAGGAAAATTTTTTATACAATAATGCTTTATCTAGGATCATGAACTTAATAATTTCTTTATATGACTCTGAATTTCAAAAATTATCATAAATTTTCTTCTTAGGTGTTAACCTATAAAATATCTCTGATACATATTTTAAAAAATAATATTTTAAATATTTTAATGCGCAGAAATATTTTATTAGTTTCCTTTAGTAATATAATCCTTTTGTGGCTCATTGCCATACAAATGTTTCACATGTTCTTATGCGAAAATTAAAAAATAACGTATAGTGCATTTACTTTAAATAAACTTTAATTTACTTTTACAATCAAATTTAGTATATAAGGTTAGTTGGGGTAACTGGACCCACGAGGTAACTGGGCCATTGGCTATTTTATATATAAAAAAAAAAAAAAAAAACTTTTGGTGTTTTTTAAGTTTTAGCTTTTGTGAACAATGCCCCTTAATCTCTACTTCCTAAAACGACGTGTATCAACTCAATCATAACTCTCACTGTGCTGTGATAGGTTGTCAAAATTTTACGTTTCTGCTTTTTAAAAACAACGTCAATATGGTTGGACTTCCTCGGCTTTTTATTAAAATATTGTAAGTACTTTTATTCAACAATCTTTTTTTTTTTTTTAAAGATTAGACATATAACTACATTAATATTATAAGGTATCTATACATATTTACTTCATGTTTCAAATGTAAGCTCTGTGTCCCAGTTACCCCATAAAATTTTCAAGAATTGGGTAACTGGGACATGTATCCGGGGTAACTGCACCATGCTGGATCCAGTTACCCCAATAGTTATAAATAATTTTTTTGAATTTCTTTTACTACGGGAATTAAATTTATTCATTGTTTTTTGCTCTCAATAAAGAAAATAATAGAATACCTTATTAAAATTACGTAATGAAATTAAAAAAAAAAGCATATTGAGTGGTATCAAACCAAATTTCTTGACCCCTTGAGAGGCGGTGATGCCGTTATGGCATCACTTAATTTTAATTCCTAATTACCACATTGGCACCTGCATTTTATAATGAAAATTTCACCTTTATTAAGTACGCTAAAATATACTTTTACTTGTTTTCAGATAAATTCTCTTTAAAATATTGGTGTCATTAAATTATTTCAAAACTTTACGAATGCAAGTACCTTGCCCCTGAAAGCGAGATAGCCAGACAAAGCGATATAGATAAGCGTGCAAACTTAACCCCTTCGCGACGGGAGCCTTTTACGAAATGTTTATTACTTTGCTACCGGTTTTAAAAAACAGAAGTTTGTGCTTATTCAAATCGGGAAAATGCTCGGATTAAATAAGGCAAATTTTACAGTAAAATTTTACTGGTGAGGATAAACGAGGATCCTTAGGCCTATTTCCGTCACGTATACGTGTCGCTCGTCCCCAAGGGGTTAATGCTGGAATCGGGCGTAAATTAACACAGTTGCGCCATCTTGTGAACGGAGTGATAATTCACATACGCAGGCATTTAGTGTGGCGCGTATTTTCTAAACTTTTAGTCACTCATGGAAATGAATTTTGTTTGCCACATTTATTGCAAAATAACGGCGTAGCGAGAGGGGCATCGAGATGTACTTGAGACCATGAAGTTTTCTTCGCCTTATCAGAGACACTGCAGTTATTAATCAAGGTGAAAAAAACTTTACAATTTTAGTGGTGGGAGTAAGAAAACAGTTAGGTATCTACCTGTAGTTCACACTCCATCCGCTACGTGGCGCCTGACCTTGATTGATGTGACCTCGCTTTTAATCTTGCGGTTACTTCTCCCATTTAAGATAGGACGCTTACTTATATCGCTTTGTAGCCAGACCTTGAAATTGTACTGTACACAGGGATCGCATTCTATAGGGAAACTTTTATCGTTCCTACCACTATTTTGAAAATGATATATTTATCGTACCTTCCTTTATAATATGTTAAATAAAATGATCATGAAGGTAACTCGTTAACCCCTTGGGGACGAGCGACACGTATTCGTGCCCCATGAAGCGCTCAGATTCCTTGTTTTCCTCGCTAGTAAAATTTTACTGTAAAATTTGCCTTATTTAATCAGAGCATTTTTTCGATTCAAGAAGACACAAATTTCTGTTTTTAAAAAACGGTGACAAAAGATTAAAAATTTCGTAAAAGACTCTCGTCTCGAAGGGGTTAAGGGTTCTGGTAGGAATAAGAAAATTTTCCCTATATAATGCGACACCTAGATAAAGATAAAGTACTTAAGCACTTACGTAGCCGTTTGTTCATAGATTTACCTTGCTATTTTTTTCCTTAAAATACCCATGTGACTTTTATACTTATTATATATACTAAAGTACATAAGTACTTACTTAAGTTTTATGTTTTTGGTATAAATAAATCTAATATTTTCACTTTTAGTGATTTTTTGACACATTGACAGCAAAGGCTTCCCTTACAACGCTGTTTATTGACATATAATTTACACGATCTGCCTGGTTTAAAATTTTTTAAGTTGTTTACACTTTTTCAAACAGGTCCTGATATCCGACAGGAAAAAAAAAATATATATATACGCGTGTGGAACATGGAGCCCCCTGGTTCAGTTACCCATTTTGGGGGCAACTGGAGCCATGAGGAAAGAAAAATGAAATATGCATACATTTTTATAATTTTAAATATTAAAACGTAATTTTGAGCATTTCTGTCTGATAGAGGGAACCTAACTGAACACATTTACAGAAGTTCAGACTTTAATTCAAATGAACATTAGCTTTTTGAAGCTGAATTGTTAGAAGCTCCCGAGTCACACTGTAAAATCATGGCCCAGTTGCCCCTACTAACCTTAATAACTTTATTTAAGAATGTATAAAAGCCCATATTGAAATAATAATTAAATTATAAATCTGTTTATATTGCTCAGCAAATAGTCGAACAATATAAAAAAATTATCTCATTTACAATAATTGAATAATATATAACATACAAATGCATAATATAGACTAATAGAGTGCTTATTTTCATATTTGTATACTTTAACATATCACGACAGACAGCGTTTAGATTCTGCGTACATTCAAATGATAATGAAATGAACAAAATTTTTAACTTCATATATATATATATATATATTTCTAGAATATATTTATTGAAATAAAAAATATATTTTTATAAAACAAAAATTATTTAATGCGACGCAATTTTTAAACAACATAATTAAAATTTTCAAACAAGATTGTTTCATTTTAATAAATCATTGTAACGCACAGATAAACAAAAAAGAAATAAATAATGTTGAATATGCAAGGCAAAATATTTCTATTTTAAATATAAAAATATGTTATAATTAATGAATTTAAAATATAATATTCATTACAAGAATTTATTGATGTAATTTAAATTCATGCACTTTTGTTGAAAGTAAAAAAATAGTACAGCGAAAAAATTCTTTTAGAAATGACTCGATTTTATGTTTACGGAAAATATAAATTGAATTAAAATGTAAAAACAAGTCGCATACATTTTTAAACGGAAAAGAAAACAAACTCCAGATAAAAATATAAGCAGGCAAAACTTTTTTGTATTTATTTATGAAACTGCATTATTAAACAATTGAATCTATATTGTGTGCACATGGAATATTTAAATTTTCTAGGAAAAAAGCAGAAAGATAAATTGTTTTACATGCCTATTTTGAATGTTCTTTAACCCTTTAGTGGTCAAAATAATTTAGTTGCTAAAATGTGGAAATGATTCTGTAACACCAGGTTTTACGAACAAATTTGTTTCATAACAAAGAAGAGCTTAAAGCTTAATCATACATTATAAATACAAAATTCTGTTTAAATTTTCTGGTGTCATTTGTGAATTTGGTAATTAAAATTAAATGGGATGTATAGGTATACTTCCCACTGCCCACGAAAAGGTTAAGGGGTCTCAGGACAATTAAAAATTAAAAAAAAGTCAATTTTCAATGTTTAATATATTAAAATTTATATGATTTTAAAACATAAATTTTAGAGATATGAAAGATACAAGTATGTTCTCTCATTTCGTATATTTAAAAAAATAACAAGATGCAGAATTAATGTTTCTAGGAGGCTTTAATCTGTCAGACATTTGTTGAGCAGAAAACTGGTATGATAGCTTACTCACACGAATGCAACATTTATTTTGCTACTAGAATGAAACTTTTGGTGGCTAATAATGGTTCAATTTTAATAATTACTCTGAACCTAAATAAATTTTTAATTAAAGCATTTATATATTTTTTTACGAAGTTATATTTGCTAATACAAAACTTTGAAAATTTCAACAGTAAAATTACAAAAGAAAAAAAAATAATTGTTTGAACAAATAAAAAGGAAATTTTAGGCTCATTTTATACAGACTAACATGAAATAGATATTTTGAAAATTTCATGAATACATATTGAGCCGTTTTTGATATATCCTGCACGTTATGCCCAAAAACGTCACTTTGAGAAAAATGACTCCAAAATTTCGGAAACGCCACTACAGCTGAATACTGTCTACAGAAGCCTATGTTCATAAGTTGGTCAAGCCTTTAGAAATTATTAATTTTAGATATAAATAACAATTGTCTTAACAGAATAGACTGTATATACTCGTATTTAAATAACAAGGCAAGTGAGAGTATGACTTGCGCACATAGGGTTCCGTTCAATAAATATATGAATCAATAACTGGGCATTGCATTATACAAATATATCATCAAAAGTTGTTATCTAGACTTTAAAAGTCGATGGCGCATAGATTACGACGCCTGTGTCTTTATGTACGTCCAAACCGACTGTGCCTTTAAAGATTAATATCTAGGGTAATTACTGACAATTTTTTTTTCGAAAATCATTGTCAAAAATCCTTTTATACTTCTGCGACGACAAGTACTTCCAGCGCTCCTCAACTCCTTTCCTGTACTCCCGCAAATCGAAATTTGGGTGTAACAGAAAAATGCTATTTTCTCTATAACTATGTGATCGTACTTAGCTGTAGTTTTCAAGTTTTAACCCTTTAAGTGGCAGGCAATTGCGTTCGTGTAATTCTGAATTCCCACCGGAAATTTAGAAAAAAATTATTTCAAAATAAGGAAAAGCAATTTTACTAATTTTTCCAATAAAGTTAGAAATGTAAAATTCCATAAAATTTTTCTGGTGCAAATCTTCATTAATTGCAGGTGGGATAAAATATATCCCACCGCCCCTCAAGGGGTTAAATTAACTTTTACTACGCCTAATTTTTTTCATAATTTTAGGTTCAGCAGTTTCGGAAATACAGAGGAGTAGAACATATTTTTACATCACCTTTTCGACGATGTCTCTGAAAATTTAATACCTAAAATTTAAATAAATGCATTTATGAATTAAAAAAGCTTTCACATGATACACCATGATACGATATACAAAAGTCATTTTTTTCAAGTAACTTAATTAGCCCTATACATTGTTTCTAAATATATTTGTGACTGGTTAATAATCTATAAATATGTGGTTCAATAGTCTTTTATTACTTCAGCTATGTTGACCTTTCTACGTTCCATAGTTTACGAGTAAAATTGCTGTGACAGACGGAAGAAAGACACAGTAGAGAACTTATAGTGTTTCCGTTTTTACTTTTTAAGTACAGAACCCTAAAAATAGTACAGTGAGTATGCGATTAAAAGCCTCCAAAAGTAAAATTATAAATGAAATACAAAGATTTTTTTATGTTACCTCCTTTTTATTTTCAATTTAGACATGAATAAATTTGTGGGATGATATTTGGTTACTCATTTGTAAGAGTATTATAGTGTACGAGTGATATTTTGTATTTTACGTGCGATCATGATGGCCTGCGTCGCGGACCTTTGAATATGAATGAGAAAGCTATTTTGTATTTCTTAAATCTGGTCTTTTTTAATGTTTTGCAAAGTGCGTATGAATCTTCGGAACAATTTGTCATGTTCTTTTTGCAAATATGTGTTAATTAGGTGACTGCGGTTGACACTATATAGTAAGGTGCTAGTAAGAAACTTCGAACTTTCAGCGTTTGTCACCGGTAAGATATTCTAGCCTCAATGAAGACCAGTCTTTGAGGTTTCTCGTGGTTCAACTACTGAAGGTTCTGCTTCACACGTGGACCATAGATTTTATGCAAGGCTTCGACTGTGTTGCTAAGAACTAGTGTTTTCATTCTCTGATTATAAAGTTATGTTTATGTTATTGATATAGTTGTTTAAAGTTAAGTAAAGATTATTTTCTAGGAAAGAGAAGTGCTTTAACCCTAGAACTACCGGAAATTTTACTTAAGTTTTATAAAAACATTCTACACCAGAATTTTTACTTAAAACTATTTAATTTGTTTATTTAACTTATTATTGTCTGATTTATACATTTAGTTTGTTTTGAAGAAATTTCTGGTTTGAATAAATATTTTGAATGTAGATGTCGGGTCCATTGGACCCTTCTGGTAGACAGAGGGTTAAAGACATTGAGAATTTTTGTGCAGGACTTGAATTTTAACGAATCGAGGAGGGGTCTACTGGATTTAAAAGCAAACTCCATTGCTCATTTTTCTTTTAAAGGAATGTAATAACCTGTTGCTTTTATTTTTAAATTGTCAGCCTGTCTTTATTTCAAGCTTACAGCTCTGAGAGGCATGGTACAAATGGCGCCGAAGTGATCTTTAATCCAGGCTGTTGATGATTCGTTAAACATCATTGTATAATTTCATTGTATAGTTCATTAAATATGAGCAGTACAGATTTTATCGAATAATTTTTATATTCAAAACTTGTTCATATGGTTTAAAATATCGCAGAAGTTACCAGTTATGTCTTGCGCAACTCGTAAATCTTTATTTCTGTGCGGAAGATGTCGTCCTGCGTGAATATACAGGGTGAGTCTAACATCATGGGACAAACGTTGAGGGGTGATAAAGCTCACTATAACAAACAATTATTGTATAGGAATATATGACCGGAAGTAACGCATTGAGGTATAAACAGCAGGGGGGGGGAGGAGAAAAAAAATGTTCTTTGAAAATTTCCTGTTTGAAATCGAAATTTTGGAATTAAAAAAGTACTCCATTTCTATTTCTTTTCATGTATTTCCTGTGTTTGATAGATTTGCCAGTTTTGTGTTTTTGTTATTCAAAAATTTCTATTCCATACCGGAAATTTTCAAAGAAGAATATTTTCTGCAAGTAATCATGAAATGTCTGTCTCAAATAAAGAAAAGTATAGTACAGGAATTTTCTGGTATGAAAGAAATTTTGAAATAAAAAAAGCAATAAATTGCTCCCTGGTATTTGTGCCTAAACGCGTCACTTCCGGTCATATATTCCTATACAATAATTGTTTGTTATAGTGAGCTCTACCACTTCTCAAAGTTTGTCCGATGATTTTAGACTCACCCTGTGTAAACAATTAAAAACTTGCTTGTGTAGTTCTTCTAAATTTATTCTCGTTCATTATGTTCTATTGCCTTTGCTATTTGTTGTTATCTAGAGAAAAATGTGATGAAAGTTGAAGTATCCAGTATATATTATAAAATATAATCATAGGTCACGAAGTTTCTTTTGAAAGTATGTGTATTAAAAAGTTGATCGAGAGTATACACAGCCCCTTTATTTGCTTAATGTTGTTTAATGTTGTTTTCGACCTTTTTATTTGGTCCGGCATTATTTCATTTAGCACGATGCTCACAAAACTGCTTTAATTCCGTGTTTTGATGGATTATGGCATAAAAACCGAATACGAAAGGCAACAACAAATCGTATGCTGTAATATTTACAAATGGATGATATGTTTTTGGCAAAATTTGAATCCATTTTTTCAAAACGTCCCGAACGATAGCAAGTTCGTCATTTTATTTTGCAAGTGGGATTACTATCAAAACTAAAGTCTCGGAAAATGGTTCAAAAGTGTTTATTTGAATTATGTTCAGGTGAGTCCCTTGATCAGACAAACATTTACTTGATTCTCCGTGTTATTTTCCCACCGACCCCTGAATGCGCGCTGACATAAAAATGGCGGCCGTTGTAGGATTTTCTGCTGTATTTTTTTCTATTAAGTATTGCTCGCTTTCTTTTTCTGATATTAAATAAGGCACATTTTACTTTGATAAAATACTGGTATTAAAATTCAAGTTATTGTATAGACGTAAAAAAAAATCTGACTACAACAACCGCCGTTTTTGTGTCAGCGTATTATTTTGCCTTCATGCATAGTCCTATTATTCGTGGGAGGGGGTTGGGGTGTTTTTACATTCCAGCTAATAAGAGTAATTCTATATATAAATAGCGTCTATCATTTTTCTCTTTTTTCAATATATCTTTTTGCCTTCAATATTTGTCAATTTGATGATTTTATTATGGATAATAGATTTAAATACAGTTATAAATGCATATAATACATCACGCTTTCTTGAGTTGAATTCTTTGTTACATCTCGAGCGTTTCTACAATAATTTCGTTGGACTTTTTGCTGATTTTTCGAATGTATCCCTAATAAAATAGCTCAAATAATGAGAATAATTGGTTTATTTAACAATGATGTTTCAAAATAAAAATATAATGAATTACAAAGAATGCGTTAAACGTACTTATTTTACTAATAAGTAAAAAACAATTTAAATCGCATACATAAGTTAACATTCATTACTTATTTTATTTTTTCTCTACTCAGATTTGCTCTAAAAATTTGTGTAGTCATCCTGAAAAAAATAAAATAAAATAAAATCATATTAAAAAAACTTTAATGTTTTGTGTTACCCTATAAAACATATAAATGCTACCTAAATTATTTTCGGTTGAAAAAATGCTATTGTGTGAATAAATTACCTGTATAAATTTTATTTACCTGTATAAATTTTATTCAATTTGAAATAAAATTTCTACATACAGACGGTAATGTATCCAAATTTTTATGTGACCCTGTAAAAGAAGTATAATTGCTACACACTTTCTTTTTAATTTAAAAAATGCTGTTGTGTATCTCAATAACCTATAGTATTTTTTTAAATTTAATTAAATAATTTGGTAATTTAATTAATTTGAAAATTTTGTTAAAATTTCTGCTTTTCAGCGTCAATTTTTCCGCGATCTTTTGTTTGGCCATATTAAAAATGCATAATTTCTACGTTCGTCAACTTATAATTTAATAGAATTGAAAAAAAAACATATGTAGGCAAAGTTTTAACTCAATTAGATAACTGAAAGTGGTTTAAAATTGACTTGCAAGATTTGAACTAGATTTTATGTTGCCCTGTAAAAAAAAGCCTAACAGCTACGTTCCATAAATTATAATAATATTGCATTGTCATCAGAATTACATATCCTGAGCAAAGTTTCAGCTCAATCAGATTACTAAAATTGCCTAAAATTAACTTGAAAGTTTTAATCTATATTTTTGCGAACCCCTGTAGAAACAGTATCCTAAACAAATTTCTATGTTATTTAAATCGTAATAACATTGTAGTGTCATTCAAATTAAACATGTATTCATTGTTTCGGTTGAAAAGGAAAATTAAAAGTAATTTAAATTGGACTTGCAAGATTTCAAATAAACATACATGCATGCAGTGGAAGTTAACATGATGTTTGTTTATTAATAAAATCTTACTTATCTGCAGCTACCTGCAGGAATTTGTTTAATTTTTCAATACTTTAGGAATGACACTTTGATTTAAAAAAATACTTACTGCTGAATAATGTTGAATAATTTGTTAAAAGACAAGATGAAATTTGTAAACAACATCAAGGATCATCCAGAATTTCAGCCTTTGAAAAAAGCGGTAAAGCGAGTTTAATATCCCTTATATTCAAACAAAAATGGGTTAAATCTAACCTTGACAAAGCTGTGACATTATATCAGCATATTCGTGCTTTTAAATAAAACAAAATAGTTACGACGTGCTTTCAAACTTAGAGAAGCTAGTGCAACTTTTGAAACTTCCTCAAAGCAACTGCGCAAATGGCTACTTTACGGTCACAATTAATCGGCACTCCTGATTTTTTTTTAGCCAGAACTAGTACGGATTTCAAAAATCAGACATTCAGCTGGTTTTCAGCTAGTTTATGTTCAGTTTACATTTCGATTTTTCAATTGAGTACGCTGCATTTTTGAAAATATATATATATATATATAACAATATTGCCATCGTAATCAAAAGTCTATTTCCTTTTAAGTATGATTTTTATATTTAGAAATTCAAATATTCAGATCATTCAACATTATAAAAATGTATACATTCAAAATCCACACTTTTATTACAAAAGAAAATATTTCTGTCGGAAAAAAATGATAAAACAAATTGAAAAGTAAGTATTTTTATATATGTTTTTTTATTCATACATAAATAAAAGAAAACATAACTTCAAAAGAAGTAAAAAATGGATTAAATTCTTTAAATTTTTCAACGGTTTTGTATTTACATACGTTATGAATCATATTTTAGGAAAATACTATTCAAAATTTATTATTCAAGCTCAAAAAACACGATTAGACTTTAGTAATTTGTCATGCAAAGAATTATCTTGATATAAAATATTTACATTAAACTTGACTATAAATCCGTATATATTTTCATTCAGTTTTTTCTTTGTATTATAGAATGTGTATGAAAGCATAAATGATATTATTATTGTTTTTTGTGAGAAAAAATGATATAAATAAGAATATTTTATGTATTTCTAAAGACATAAATATTGATCTGTCACTTTTTCATTTTATAATAAATAACTGCTACTTGATCAAACATTCCAAGCAATTCCAAATACTATATAAAACTTGGTTGTAACATCCTGGGTACTTAACAAAGGCATATATTTTGTGTGTCTAACAATATTAAATTGAAAAGTAAGTTAATAAATATAAATAATGTATCAGCGTGAAGAACATTCAAAGGATGTTTAAGTTTTAAAATTTCTGTGTGATGAATGTCTGTCACATGAAGCAGTTAAAATAAAACAGCATTGTTATTATTTAGTGCATTTGTTTTATTTGTCAAATATATTTTCAAAAGTCGGGAAATAATTTTGTAAAAAATATTATTTTTTTTCTAAAATAGATTATGCTGCTTATTTTATTGACTTTATTTATTTAGTTTTTGGACTGCTTATTTATACATGACAAAATTTTCTGGAAATAAATTCAGTCAAGTCAAACTTTTTTACATTGTTTTTCTATTTATAAAAGAGGTACATTATTCTATTAAGCACAAACGTGAGAGTTAAAAATAAATTCGCACAAATTTAGAAATATATTTTTTAGAAATAACAATGAGATGCTGGTATTTCATTGTAATTAATTCGCACTGTGGTCTCACCGTGGCAGCACTAGTCAAACAAAAACGTGTGAAGACGGTCAGAATTTTGCCCTTACAACTTTATCTACAAAGTTGTAAATTAATGCATTTGGACCATTATTACTGCACGCTATAATTTCATTAGCGTAGATCAAGGCCTAATATAGAATTATGCGTTGTCTGTCCTGGGATTAAAAAAAAAACGTTTTTTTTAAGTTGGGGTAGCATTGGCCAAATTTTTGTACCATTTAAATTTTTGTATATACTTCCTTATAATGCATAAAATATGTTATATTTGAAGAGGAGCTTTTTGTATTTTGTTGAATTTAAACATGGATGTTATTGCAATAATGTTTTTTTTTTTTTTTTTTTTTTTTTTTTTTTTTTTAATGGTACACTTATGAAAATAGACATTTGTGCTTATACAAACAATACTTTTGTTGAAGATTTATCCAGTGGATTGGTTCCACCTGAACGAAACAAGAATAGTATTGAAAAAAATGATTGTAATGTTGGAAATTTTTGCTGATTAATGGCAAAATGTATCCCGAAAGGATTACTTTAAAATCAAAGGAGGGCTGTGTTGTTGACTGCAAGAAATTAATGTTCACTGTGAAGAAATTAAAGTATTGGCGTTGGCCAAAGCGATAGGACTGGATGATGTATGAATGGAACGATACTGATTTAAAAATTAGCCCACCTAAATTTCTGTCTAAGAGAAACCAGTATTCAGTAACAGACCTGGGCAATCCACGAAGAACTTTTTAGGAGTTTTGTAATAATTATTTTCTTAAAAAATATACTAATTTACTATCTTTTTACATGTTTACACTTCTTACCCTCTTTTCAATGGGGTAACATTAGCACGTATCATGCTGGCCCTATAACATTCGGTTTAACACTTTGGCCAATGTTACCCCAATTCAAGGTAACATTGACCCACATTTTCAAAAACAGTTTTGGTAAAAAATAATTCAATATCGACAAATTTATGATAATGGTATGACTCCATATATTCTTAGAAAAAAAAAACAAATAACAAGATATTCAATTTTTTAATTACATAAGAGAATGGTGATGCTGAACATGCCATGAAACAAAGAAATTTGGGCCAAAGTTACACCAGTTGACGGTATATGTTATATATATCTTTGTCCAGGTCATTTCTGTAAAATCTTGTTTTTGTACTTTTTCCAATAACATAAATATATTTTAATCTTGCAATTTTTTTTTTTTTCAAAGCGATGTAGTATGTTACTTTTATATAACGATACACAATTGTAACGTAGAACTAATACGATTTTTTTTTCAATAAAGAAAATATAAATAAAAGGGAAAATGATAGTTTTAAGACGTTTAAGCGAAACAAACTTACTTTGAAAAAAAAAAAAAATCACATAAGTAAATAGGAAATTGATCACTGTAAAAAAATCTTTTTATTTATGTCTAACAAAATATATTTGTCATTTTGAAAAAAATATATAAAATGTAAACAAATTTTATATTACTGTAGTAGATACACTTTGTCTTATTATATGTAAAAAAATCTGAACATCTATTTCTCTGTCTCATCTATTTTCTATGCATAAGATCGAATTACATTCATACAAAAAAGTATCTTTTATAGCATTATTGTTTCTAAAACTCCTTATTATTTTTTTCTTTATTGCCATTATTGGATAGAATTAATTATTTTTACAAACATATAAAAATTATATTTACTTTTTTTTTTTTGTAGACAAATGATTTGATTTTGTCTGCGAAATATAACAATACTAATATAAATATTAACACTAGAACAGCCGGCAATTTTGCTGAAGTTTTATAAAAGGTATTTCACAACAGAATTTTTATTTAAAACAATTTAACTTACTTAATTAGTCAGTTTGTGTGCTGTATACATTTAACATATGAAAAAAATTCTGGTTCGAATGTAATATTATCGTTTTGTCAGGGGTCAAAATGACCCCTAATGATTCATTAACAATTTTTTTATCTCTATATCATAATACTTTTTTAACACTAATGGCGGTTTTTGTGTTAAAAAGTATGTATATTGTTTTATTTTTAATTTTTCTTAATTTAATAATTTATATTTGCAGCATTGGCATATTACGTAAGGAATTTTGACGGTTATTTTACTGATTCTATTTTTTTTTTCTTTTTTACTTTTAGAAGCGAGATATAAGATACATTTTATAGATTTCGTTTGCGTAAAACCTATTTTTTCCATTCTTTATACATTCATAGAAAAATAAAACCATTTTAATCTTATAAGAATACAATCAGAGTTAATACGAATCAGGATATTTAAGGGGCATCAATCCCTTAATGCTCGTACAGTGATATTCCCCACATTTAAACAAAAAATGTTTTTCGTTAATTGAGGAAAATGATATTTTACAAAAAATATAGTTTTCTTTTCCTAAGGTCTTATGAACACCTTTAGTTCAAAGCGAATTTAAAGTCATTGCTTTTCTATCAAAATACACATAAGCAGAAGAGAAAAACATTTGAACATATTTTTTACTTCAAAAATGGGGGTGGGGAGGTTGAGTTAAAGAGTATATATATATATGTATATACAGGTATACTGTATATATAAGACAGAATATAAGGAGTTATTTATGATTATCTCAATTTCAAGCTGCATAGATATTTGTTTTTAAAATTTTCAGTTTCGGTGTTTGTTCAAAATAATCAAATTTACTTTTGTAATTATCTTTTGGAGGACTGGAAATCACATTTTATTATTTAAGTAAACACCAGATCAAAAAAAAAATTCTCAAGAATATCATCCTTTACTTTATTTTGCTTTTTTCAGAATTTTGATAACATTTTGAATTTTGAATTTTTTCGTTTGTGTGCAACTCTAATATACTTTTACAATATAAAGTGTTTTTCTTTAACTTTGAGATAGAAAAAATATATGTATGTTACATATTATAAAATACATAACATATATATAACAAGATATATAAAATATATCTTGTTTTGCGTAGAAAAATTGAGGTATATAAAGAATTATTGTAAGAATGATGTTGATGTCTATTTTTTAAATTTCAGTTTCGGTGATTGTTCACATTAAAATGTTAAGTAATACATTAACGTTCTATTCTAATACCTAAAAAGAATCTGTAAAAAACGTATATTCATACCGCAAAGACAGAAAGAAGAATTTTAAATTAAATATTCATGAAAAATCATGAAATTTGAAATTAAGCAGAACAAAAAATACAAGGCGATTACAAATGATGGACCCGATTTAACCCCTTAACTGTCGTGCCCGAGTGCCTCTCGGGCAAAAATTGTTTGCTATATTCGATACTAAAAGCTTTTCATACCACTAAATTTTAACTTTATCCTTTGGTTTCTTAAATGGCGTACCCTTTTCGATTGTGCAAAGTCAAATATTTTAGTAAAAAAAAAGTGGTGCCGGTTCCTGATTTTAATTTATTGTGTCAAACAAAAAAGAAACAGTTAAAGGGTTAAAATAAAGACGGACCTGTCTAATTAATCGTGCTTAATGATTCCCACCAGTAATTTTTTTATTTTATATTTTGCCTTATTTAATCGGAGCATTTTCCGATTAAATTAAGCAAAAACTTTTGTTTTGAAAAACTGGTGACAAAAGAATAAAAATTCTTAAAAGACGCTCGTCGCAAACGAGTTTTGATAAAACAATGACGCAGTGAGAGGGTTAAGGGGTCTCATGAGAAAACAAAATGGAAAAAAATACCATTTTCAACATTTAATATCTTAAAATGCATATGATTTAAAAACACAATTTTTAATGGGATGGAAGATATAAGTAATATGGTGGGCCGAAAAAAACTTTTTTTTTCTACTTTCGATTATGGGTAGTTCTAAAACGTAGCCACTGGTGGCACTGATTTCACACAAAAAATTGAGATTTTTCGGACTTTTCCTTTATTTGCCGCAAATGGCTTGAAGTTTTGCTCAAATGCTGATTTTTGAACTTTTTTAGCAAAAATTATAAGAAAAATGTTGTATTTAAGTTATTTTACCTGAATTTACTTGAAATGTCATGTTTAATGTACGAAATGTTTAAATAAGCTCTAATTATGTATTATTTAATAGTTATGTGCATTTTGAATTCGGTGACTTTTATAGCGAATTCGGTGACTTTTATAGCTTTTTCGCGTATAAGTGAGCAAAAGTTCCAGGAATGCTGACAACAGGAAATAACGATCTCGTCATCGATAAAGACTTGATCAAGAGGCAGAAAAAGAAACTTGAAAAGATGATACAGGAGGAGGAAGGACGTGAAAGAAGAAAAATTACAAGCATCTTTTTTGATAGTAGAAAAAATAAAACGATCTTCATAGGAAAAAGGGGACTAGCAGCACAGCCGACAGAAATACGAAACATATATCACCACCATGTTGTCTGAACGTGGTTCGGAATATTTGGGTCACTTGACACCTCCTTCTGATCACTGCGGAGAAATAGCAAAATCATTATATAATTTTCTTAGCCAGGATAAATTGTGCTTTGGAAAAAATCAAGAAGAGAACTGTTACATTTGATATGTATTCTTCATACGATCAAGCTTCCACTCTGACAGCGACATCAACTGTCTAAACTAGATGATAGAACTACTTTACATAAGGCCTTTACCAACCTAAACGGAGCTAGATTAATAGAATACTCAAATCTTCAGCCTTTTACTTTTCTGATGTCCATGAAACGGGAATAGGCTCATAGAAATGGACACGTACATTTTCGCACTCCATTAGGGATATATGCTTCGTATTTTTTCTCGAGGATGGCGCTTGTTACTTTTTTCTATGAAGATCGTGTTATTATTTCTACCATCAAAAAATATGGTTGTAATTTTTCATCCTCCAAGATATTCCACCTCCTGTATCTTCTTTTAAAGTTTCTTTTTTTATCTCCTGGCCAGGTTTTTATCGATGACGAGATTCCTATTCATGGTTGTCACAATTCCTGCATCCTGAAGCACAGATGAAGCTCTTAACGTAATTTACCTATATGATATACCAGTTCTAAATCCGGCGAAAGCTGTGTGAGGAATGGGTATGTGTTTGGGAGTGTCTGCTTTTGAAGGCCCAGGTTCAAATTCTGATTCAGACGAATTGCCTGCTTCAAAATTCCCACTTTCTGAATCTTCTGAAAATAGTGTATTTTAGAGCAGAAAAATAATTAATATCCCATCTCGCAGTTACTCCTAACTCCTATTTTCTCCGTCATTTTTATGGTGACCGATTGTGTTTTTATTGGTTTCTGCCCCACATTCCCCAACTGCTGTCAAGACATGCTGTGGTCCGGCATTCAAATATGTGACTCTGAACGCATTTTAAAACCGAACGAAGAGCGAGGAACATAATAAAGACAAAAGAGAGAAACCGATGGACGAACCAAACAATACTTACAATTTTTCTTCCGTTATACGCGAAAAGGCTATAGAAATCGCCTAATTAAAAAAATACATAACTAATAAATAATACATAATCAGAGATTATTTAAACATTTCGTACACTAAGTATGACCCTTGAAGTAAATTCAGCGAAAGTAAATTTAATTTAACATTCGAAAAAATTAAAAAAGCTCAAAAATCAGCATTTGAGCAAAACTTCAAGCCATTTGCGGCAAATGAATGAATTGTCCGAAAAATCTCAAATGTTTTGTGTGAACTTAGTGCCACCAGTGGCAACGTTTCCGCACTACCCATCACTGAAAATCGAAAAAAAGTTTTTTTCGGTCCACACTAATAAGTAATTGTTTTCATTTCATGTATTTAAAGAATCTCAACGTTCAGAATTAGTTTTGCTACAAACTGTCAAGCAAATGTCGAGCAGAAAATTGGTGTAATAGCTTACGTGCATGATTACAAAATAAATTTTGGAACTAGAATGAAATTTCTTGTGTCTAATTATACTGTAAATTATATTAATTACACTGAACCTAAATAAATTTGTATTTAAAGCATTCTCATAATTTCAATACAAAGTGGTTAGCTAATACACAATTTTGAACATTTCAGTACTATAATGATGCAAAAAAAAATAGTTTTTTGAACGATAAAAATGAAATATTAAGTTCAATTTATACAGACCCGCATGAAACATATGTTTTCAAAATTTCATAAAAAACTATTCTGAAGTAACGCCGTTTCAGCTATTGAGCGGGTAAAATTTTAAAAGCTATTACTTCTGTTCTAATGGGAAATTCAGGGAAACAGTTATATCAAAATGTTCAAAAAAGATGGGAGTTTAATATCTAAAAAAATTAATTTTTCGAAAATTTTGCATCTTTAAGAGTCTTGAGACACCTTAAAAGCTTATGGTATTATTTATGATACCATCAGTTTTCCCGATTCAGTGGATTTTTTTATTCACATATTCTGTATTCACACCAGAACTTTAAAATGGAATTTTTATATTTATTTAATAACAGACATTCCGATCTTAAAATTACGGGAATTTACTATTTAGATTTCTCTGGTAAGAATTCCGGTTCTCCGAATTACGCAATTTTGGAACGCAATCTACCCAGGGCATTTAAGCCATAGATGCCAACATCTCTTAATTATTCCGGAGTCTGAACCATTACGAGCATATTTTCAACCAGAAATTTTATTTAAACAAAAATGAAATATAAAATCTGCAATAACTGAAAGGGGGCGATATTTCCTTATATATATTTTCCGGTTAAAATATGTTTGTTTTAGATCAGACTCCCGAATAATTAACAGATATTAGCATCTATGGTTAAGCAGACACATAACTGCCAACTTGTACGGATTTTTCTTACCACTGAAATTTAATAGAAAATTTTGACTTATTTAAACGTTGAATTTCAGTGATTCAATTAGTTAAAGTTCACTATAAAATTTTAGTGGTATGGAAACTCCGTACAAGTTGGCAGCTATGCATGCATATGGTGTGTATAAAAGTTGTAGAAGGATAAATGGATCGAATAAACGCATTTTTGGAATTTCTCTGTATTTTTTTCGGCAGAGACGACTTGAATATCAAATAACATATGTCTCCTTCAAAATATAGAAACAAAACTAATAGACAGGCACATGGTTCACAGGCAGCACACATGGCAGCACAGACACATGGTTCGTATGGACACCACTATTTCTCCAGAAAAACTACCAATATCTTTTATTTAGGTTACACGCGCTAAATTATGCCTTCTTATAAGAAGATATTTTCTATAAGATAATTTTGGTGCCGAAAAATTTTCTGGTCTGCAAAGTTCAAGGAGGTGTACGAACCATGAGACAACCACCTCATCGGGTTCGTGGCTGGAATTCCAGAATTAGCTAAAACTCGATCCCCATATTAAAACGCACTCGGTCTGCCAAGTCATATCTTGGTGGGAAACACCTAAAAACCTTATTTTACCGGTTTATTCATAGGTTTACCATTGTGTTTTCCTGCTACTAGTCATCCATGTTTTCATACCTTTGGGTGCAGAAAAACGCAATGGTAAACCCACGACTCAACCGCTAAAATTGGGGTTTTAAGTGTTTCCCCACCAAGATATGACTTAGCAGACCGATTGCGTTTTAATATGGGAATCGTGTTTTAGTTAATGCTGGAATTTCCGCCTCCAACTCGATGAGGTGGTTGTCTGTGCTGTCGGCTCCTTGTCTATAATATATGGTGCTTTATCTAATATCATGAACGTACAGTCGTCGAAAAAAAAAAGTAAACACCCCCTACTAACTCCTCAACAAATTATCGTAGAAGAAAGTTACTAGTACCGAACAATTGGAAATAAAGTCTACTTTTAAATGATGCATATAAAATTTGCTTAGGGGGCCACCTACATATTAAAACGAACCATAAATTTGTTTTTTTCAATAGCCGTACCCAATTCTGACAGCATAAATGAACTCTACACCCTTCAATTAGCCTAAAAACGAATTTTTATGCAATTCGTACCATAAGATTCCGGGAAATTAATTATTTTAAAACGAGTGTATTTTAAGGGCTGTATCCAAATTGAAGTTCCGTACTGGATTGTTAACCGAGAGAGCCGCTTCCTTGATCAAGGCACCTTAAGCGCCACTCAAGGAGTCAATGAAGCGTGTTTGATTACAGTACGGCAGAATAAATTTGAAAATGTCTACTCACTTCCATCATAGACGGCCCCTTAAACCATCATTTTGTCGTTTTTTAAGCATAATTTGCAAACTACTTGGAAGAAAAATGTGAAATTTTTGAATTTCCATAAAGCAGGACTTAATAAATCTAAATCCATCAAAAAAATTGTAGGTTGCAATTCATAATTTTGTCGAATATTAATTTCATAATTCATAATTCATATCATAAAATTATAAAAATTGCAAATTCAGCTTATTTATGTTTGGGTATATTAGTATTATTACCACAAAAAAAATTAGCACATTAGGAGCATAATTTCGGGAGATATAAATAAAAATATGAAAATATAATTTAACATTAGAAGAACTAAATTTTGAATGTTTATAATTCAAAAATTTATCATTCAAATGACTTGAAATTTGGTGTCTAGGCATAGTTTGAACCGAAGATTTGAAATATTTCGTTAAAATTGGGTATTGCCATTGAAAAAAATGAAGTTAGGATTCGTTTTAAAATGTAGATGACCCCCTTAGAAAATTTTATATACATCATTTAAAAGTAGACTTTATTTCCAATCGTTCGGTACCAGTAACTTTCTTCTATGATGATTTGTTGAGGAGTTAGTAGGTGGTGTTTACTTTTTTTTGCCACGACTGTACTTCAATTGCTTATTTCGATGACTCTGATGTTTCAGAACCATCCCCAAATAATTTTAGGCGTTAAACTATAAAATAAATTTTATTTTAAATACATTCCACAAAATTCAACTTTGAATAATACATTTTTTGTCGTTTATTTGCATAATTTAAATGTTTCATAAAGTTACATATGAAAATTAAAATACAATCTGTCGTACATTCATTTAAAATAAACTGTAAGTTACTTTTATTTAAAAAAATATATATATACTATAATAATAAATTTGTTTATGAACGTATAAAAACCCATATTGTGACATTATTTTAATTATAAATCTGTTGATAGTTAACAAATATTCGAAATATATTAAAAATTTATATGATCAACAATATTTGAAGAATGTGTAATATACAAAATGCATAATATAGAATAGAGTATTTATTTTCATAGTTATATAATTAAAAATTTCGCAAAAGATATTGTTTCGTATTTGTGTTCTTTCAAAGTATAATGAAATGAACAACACTTTTAACTTTTTACTTTTTTTTCTAGAATATATTTGTTGAAATTTTCGAGAGGAAGACTTATTTAATGCAAATCAGTTTTTAAATTACATAATTAAAGTTCACAAAGAAGACTGTTTTATTTTGAAAAATTATTGTAAAGTATATGTAAACTAAATGGAACTAAATAATGTTGAATATGTATATCAAATATTTCTATGTTAAACCCAAAAACACGTTAAAATTAATTAATTTAAAATATAACATTCATTACAAGCATGTGATTTTTAAATGCACGCATTTTTGTTTCAAGTAAAAATGGACATAACGCTAAGAACATTTTTATAAAACAACTCGATTTTATGTTTAAGGAAAATATAAATAATATAAAAATCTAACGAAGTGTCACATCAATTTTTAAACAGAAATGAAAACAAGCTCCAGACGAAAATACAAGCAGGTAAAACTTTGTTGTATTTATTTATGAAACTGCATTATTAAACATTTGAATCTATGATGTATGCATAAGGAATTTTTCAATTTTCTGTGAAAAAAGTAAGAAAATAAATTTTCTTGCATGCCTCTTTTGAATTGGATTATCATAATCTATGGCATTATCGTACTCTATTGCATTATCATAGTCTCAAACACATCATCGCAATTGAAGATTGGAGAGTAAAAGGTATGATTAAAAATATTTGACCTTTAGATACAAGTTTTAAATATTTGTAAACACAAACAGTATTCAAATTACTTAAAGGCGGTTTTAATTTATAATAATATACTTTCGAGCAACATGAGGGTTTAAAAAAATGAAAAGCCAGAGGCATTTATGCAGATGCGCTGATCCAAACTTCAAAGTGAAAAGTGGGTGAGGCTATGCTGTCGGACTGTTCCAAAGTGCTCCAGATGTGGGAGTACTCAGGATAGTCTCAGTATACTATAGCAAATGTTTGGAATGATGTAAGATAACGTATCGTTTACAAGCGTAATTAGCACGATACTTTATCTTATATGTGGTATAGTATACTGAGAATAACCTGAGCACCCCACTTGTAAAGGATTTTGGGACAGTCCGAGAGCATAGCCACCGAGACCCTTTACACTATGAAGTTTGGACCAGGCCATCTGCATAAAGGTCTCAGCCTATGCTCTTTTATTGTATTTAACCCTGAAGATGAGCATGATATTCTCGAAAGTACTATGTTTATTATTATAAATAATAATAATAATAATAATAAACTTTAAATAATTTGAATACTGTTTGCATTCACATAAAGTACAAATAATTGAACAAAAATTAATTTTAGTTGCATATATATAATATAAAGATATTTAAAATACACATTTTAAAGGTAAACTAATTAATCACATTTAATAACATCATTTTTTCACATTTTAAAGGTACTGGGGTAAATAGACCCCATATAGCATTATCAAGATTAGCTCAAACTCAACCTATAAAAGTACATTTTAATAAATTAAAAATTATCTTTCATAAAAATAATTACCAGGAAGCCATCGTAACAGAATCAATTGAATTAATTGCTAATAAAGATACAGCTTGTAACGATGCACTGTCATACGATATCCATGGTGTACGGATATATTTGCTGCAGAATTGATGAAGATTCGTTTTGTTGAAAATTTGAATAACTTTATCTGGCATCTCATCTGACGTAGGGGAGATGGGGGATGAATGGGACATTTTCACAAAAAAAATTTAAAATTTTTTTTTTATTTAAGTTATTATCAATACTATATATCACATTTCATATATTAGGTATTTGACAACATATATGAACAATATTTATTCTAGATTATGATTTATTCATAAAAATATTATGAAATCAAAAAAACGTTCCTCCCTGTCCCAATCATCCCCACAGCAGGGATGAATGGGACACTAATAGGGATGGATCGGACATAAAGATTTTCCTCCCTGTATTCAATTTTACCAAATTAAAATTTATAATTATAACCTTATATGCAATTATATTTGTAATATATGATTTTACAGCACGAATCGATATGTTTTTTTTTTTTTCAATAACTTATTTTATTGCAATTTTAACTTTAAATGAAGACTTCGGTTATCAATCTGTTCTTTTTTCCCACTTATGAGGAATTTTAGATTTGAAATGAAAGTGCAAAATGTCTTTTAAATATGGCATAGGTAATAATTTTCAATCACAACTTATTAATTAATTAATTAAATGTATCTTAGAAACATGCGGAACGGAAATTATTGGGTCGATCGGAAAGTCGTGTCGTGTTGGGAAAATCAATTCGTACTGGAAAATTCTGCCCGGGAATTATTATACAATTAGATGTCGGAATCAATGTCTAATAATTAAATGATAGAATTTTCGAGTACGATTTGACTTTCCCAACACGACACGACTTTCCGATCGACCCAATATATTAGGGGTGGGGATTTATTTGTGCAACATTTAAAAATTCAATATAATTTCCCCATTTCATCAATAAATATATACTATTTTTAACAATTTTATCTATTTTGATTAAGTTTTAGTACCAATTTTTCGATAATCCATTAATAATTATTACAATACAATAAATAACACTCAGAAATTTTAAACAATAACAACTCATATAATACTATTTAATAATATTAATTAACGTAAATTATAAATTTATCAACCTATATAATACTATTTAGTTAATAAAATTTTCAACATCTCTAGGGATGAATGAGAATGTCCCATTCAACCCCATTTGAAATGTCCCAACCATCCCCATGATGCATATATTCCCTTCTCAGCCATCTTACCTCAAAAATTATTTTGTCACAATGGTTACTATTCATTCATTTTAATTATCGATATTGAACTTAAAATAAATAACTACAACATAGCTTAATTTTTTATATTGTATAAGATATTTCATATCTTTAAATGTAAAAAAAAAAAAAAAAAAAAAAAAACTTACTTTTAAGCAGAGATTTCAGAAAATACAACTTTGAAGGAAAATAAAAACAGCAATGTGGTTCTGAAGCACACTGTGGTAGAGCCTTATTTGGAGATAGGAAGCGCTTTAAAATAAATGTTTATTGCCTGAAATATTGAGAATGTCCCATCCATCCCTTGTCCCATTCATCCCCTAGCTCCCCTACAACATTTGAATTTAAATTACAGTGTTTTCTTCTGGACAATTCTCGTATAAGCGCAAAGAAATTAATAACAACAATTAAATCCTACTGAAAACTGTCTTGGAATGGTTGAAACGTTCTAGGATTTTCTGATGTATTTTGAGATATTTTAAACTTGTATTTTAACCCCTTAATTCCCGCTCCCGTCATATTCTCGCGCTGAGTCTATTACGCAGATTGTATGATTCCCACCAGCTTTATAAAATAGTGAAATTGGCTATATTTTAGTGTCTTTTTCCTGTCATTAAATAAGGTGAATATTTCTTTTTCATAAAAGTGGTGCCAATATGCAATTTGAATTGTTTAACCGTAATGTAATTCGAGCGTTAAGGGGTTAAATATCTTTATATTATATTTATGCCCCTAAATGTAACCTTTCTGCAATTATACGTGCTTTATGTATATTTTAATTATTTAACTCAAGGTGAACATAGCACTAGAATTTTAACTTTCATTTATTGTTTGTGTTTACATTTTAAATCTTCTTATAATTTGATTTTAAATATGTCAAGAAATTGATAGGTGATATCATTTTTAACTTAATATTAGATACATTTCAGGCATATTTTTTCATACGAAAATATTAATCATAAGTTAGATTTTTACTACAAAAGAAAACGACAAAGGAGGCTAAATTTCAATTATTCATAATGATTTTTTGCTGTTGCTGTTTAGCCCCTTGAGGGGCAAGCAATTACGTTTGTAATTGCTTTTTTGATTTTTGTAATTGCAAATTTTGTTTGTTTGTTTGCTGAATTCCCACCGGAATCTTTGAAAAATGGTATTTCAAAATAAGTAAAAGCAATTTTACGGCTTTTTTTCCCACCAAAGTTAGAAAAGTAAAATTTAATAAAATTTTTCTGGTGTAAAACCTCATTAATCGTAGGTGGTATATAATACATACCGGTGCCCCTCAAGGGGTTAATCCTGCTATTCTTTTGGAATTTACCATACGCAAGTAACATTCTGGGGAATGTAACCCCTAACAGTGACTGCTAACTGCAGACATCTATGTTTTACAAGCCTTTAAATCAATATTATATTTACAGATGAATAATAGTTTTAATATACTAAAGTGGATATACAGGGTGTCCACAAAATGAGTCTCTAATTTCAAAATGTAAAATCTCGAAATCAAACATCGACAGAATAATGCAACGAATGGTATTTGGTTTTACACTTTTTAACTAATCACTTACACAACTGGTTCGTTCAGATTAACACACCAAAGTGGACTGTAAACACGAATTTATTATAACACTGAATATATGCGAGCCAACAGCGGCTTACTACATTCCATCATTTTTCACATTCTACAACAACACGAATCAAAACAGAATAAAAACAGAGTGTTCCCACATGCGGGAAAAAGAACAAGACAGTTACATGGATTCGGAGCGCACGAAACCAAGGAATATGCAGCAGACGATACTTACATAAACAGTATTTTTATTTTGAAAGGTGTTCCATATGTAAATCCAAGCTGTATGGAAAGATTTCCATACAGCAAAAGAAAAATGAAATATCCCATTACATCATGTAATGTCTCAATGGAAATGGATTCTGTAACCACAGACATCCAGTGTTGCCAGTGGGTTACTTTTTTTTAAAATTCATCTTTCTTGATTGCCACCACTTTTTTGAAACGGTAAAATTACCTTTGTTTTCGCCTTAATTAATATGTCATTATATAAGGCGCATATTACCATTTCAAAAAAGTGATGCCAATCAAGAATCTGAATTTAAAAAAAGTAGCCCATCTGGCAACACTGCAGACATCAATGATTGAAGCTCTTCCTGCGTGGTTGGATGGTTTCGACACTAGTGTCATTCAATGTGCTCCACAAAATTTACTCACAAGGCACCGGATCGGACGAATACGAAGGCGAATCCATGCCTGCGCCACATAATTTGAGTAATTCAAAGGAATTCTGAGCACTATTTATAGGTATACATTTATTGCGAAAAAAAACAGATATTAAAAATTTAAGGTAAAATTTTTTTATAACTCCCAGAACTTCGGTTTGCATCCGTAAGCTTCATCAGGGAGAAACTTTCTTCATCAGTTCTTCCTCAACATACTTTTAAAAATGATTTTACCGTTAACTCGAATTTACCGAAATTTTGCATTTCCTCTTATGATTTTATTAAATTACAAATACGTTTTGAAAAGCTTTATTTATTTCTACTTATTAAAAGCATTTTACATTTCCATGTTCTTATATTTACACTTGAATTAGTTAAAAATTGAGTTGGGGTTACGAGACCCAATGAGGCTAAATCTATTTTAACTATTTCGGTCGCTAAGTACTTTTGTTGTTAAAATGGTGAAATGATTGAATGACACTAGAATTTATAAAAAAAATTATTTAGAAATAAATAAAACATTTAGTTCAAATGTATTTTAATAGTTGACAATCTCCCGAGTTTTTAACACTAATATTTTTATGCAGAAATACTTGTTTTAAATAGTCATACAATTCATGCAATTAAATAAACCGAACATTTTTGAAAGAATTTACTGGTGTTCAAAAAATAGGGGGTTTGCCAACTAAGCATTATAAAAGACTAGTTCCATGGTTTTTTGTAGTGTAAGTCACATAGCTGATAACAGCTATGCTTGTTGGCCACCGTTATTTTCGAAAAGTTTTATTGTCCTTATTAAATTAATGAGATAGCTCCGATAAAATAAGTCACAATTTTCCGTTCTAAAATACTGGTAACCAAAAATCGTTGCACGTAACTTACACTACAAGTACCCATGGAAATAGCCAAAAGCAAAAGTTTATTTAAAAATTCAGGTGCTATTATGGTATTTGAGGTTTAAAATTAAGTGAGATATACAAAATCCCATCTCCATAGTTACCAACCTTTCGATTATTTGAATACCAGAAAATTCTTACAGTAACGCTTTATTTAATTGCAGTAATTGTGCGATTGTATAAAACAAGTATTTATGGATAAAAATTTTGGTGTTACAAAAATCAGGATGTTAACAACTATTCACCTCCCTTCGAAGGGTTAAAAATGACGCAATTTACATAGGTTTAGCAATAGAAACGCCATTAGGGGTCATTTTCACCCCTGCCAAATTGATAATAGTCGATTCGAACCAGGATTTTTTCATAAGATATGTTAAACGTTTGCAGCACAAAATTACGCTAATTAAATAAGCTAATAGTTTTAAATAAAAATTCTGATGTGAATTACTTTTTCTATAAAACTTGAGTAAAATTGCTGACTATTCTAATGCTATGTTTATGTGCCTACTTAATGTGAATTTTATTTTATTTTATTTTATTTTATTTTATTAAGAGGCAATAACTAAACAAAATAAAAGTTTTTATTCCAAATTTGTAATAAATTATTGTGGAACAAGGCAAAATTTTAGTTATATTTTGTCACTATTGGAAAAGTTTTGTAATTTTGAACATAATTTAAATAAATATTTATAGTGTTTACGCTAACAACTGCATTTATAAAAAATATGTTATAACATTTACATTTACCTACTGAATTTTTTTAGTATTAGTGGTACTGGAATCTGTTTATTTCAGTATGTAAAATGAATTACATTTACATTTTAAAATTTTTATTTGTATTTTTTAAAAGTACAGAAAACATATTTTTCAAGCTCAAAACAAAACAGGAAATTTATTGTATCTCTTTTTAGATTTCTACTTTTTTTTTTTTTTTTTTTTTTTTCATTTTTATAAAATATAAAATTCAATAACAATAAAATTGTTTTTTAATTTATAACAAATTTTTATCCTTTAATCTGTAAAAATACTTTTTTAATTGACGATGGACCAGAAAATTCATCGTAATTTTTATTACTCGATTTTAATAAAGCCATAAAATATTTTTACTAATTCTGCTGTTCTCTTTGTATATAACAAAAGTAATTTACATAACAATATCTTTCCCGAATGTAATATTTTTAAACTTTTAAAGGAGCCAGAAAACGATATATTTAACTAATATTTTACTTAAAATTAAAAAGTGCGTTTATTTTGTCTAAACTAAACAATGGTGTATTTTTTCTTGGACTGTTAAAATTGTATCAAAAAAAGAAATATAATAAAACCCACTCATACTCATTGTCTAGAATATTTTTTTTTCTAATTTAAAGAATAATACTTTATATAGCAGAGATTAAAGCATGCTCTACGAATAAATAATGATATACGAAGAAGCGCTGAAACCACGTTAACAAGAACTTCTGTTTACAGAAAAAGAAAACTTGAAAAAGTACGAAGAAAAGTTAAACGCAGTTGGTAAAGCTAGTATTATTTGCTTTTTAAATTATGTTTTCAAAGGCATTTCATTCATATTTTATGATACAAGCAACTCTCAGATTCTGAGAGGGGAAGTAGGTCTTTTGCACTGCTGTTTTGAATATATTTTTCACATTGTTTCTACCAAAAAAAAAAAAAGTAATAAGTTTTACAATATTATGGAAATCTTTTTGCAGGAATGTTCCGTTTGTAAGTTTAACTTTACAAAATATTTTCCTTTGTTTACTTGAGAAAAAATATTAAGTAAACAGAAATTTATTCATAACAAAAAACACTTTAAGAATGATTTTCTTCATTCATTTGTTTAACTTTGCGTTCATCTGAGTTCAAATTTTAATAATTAATAGTAACTTGCTTTGCTGCTGCCATCGAAATACTCAAGGCCAGAAGACACGAGTTGTGACGTCATCACTAATCGACCGACTTCTCACTTGTGTTGGAATTCACACCGGGAAAATTTTGAGTATCATTTTTCGGTTATTTTATTTGTGGAATACATATCATCTTATAAAACAATAATAGCCCTTAAAATAACTGTTGAGAATTCGGAATCTCTAAATAAAAATTCAGCAAGATGCTGAATGCCACAGTGTTGCTGCATTTGGCTGATTTTTTTATTAGGAGATTCCAAATTCTCACCAGTAAGTTTAAATAGATATTATTTATACTAATAAAATTGTTCTATAAGACGATAGATATTCCGCAAATAAAATAAAATAAAATAAAATTGCTATTTAAAAAATTCCGGTGTGAATTACCACAGTGAGAAGTTGGTCGATTAATGATGATGACGTCACAACTCGTGTCCTCTGGCCTTGAGTATTTCGATGGCAGCGCCTTTGCCCGCTACTGTGACCGGTGCAGGGATCCCAAATTGTCCGCCAACTGAATACCAATAAATTTTAACAAAAATTTTTATAGTAGGTTTGCGCTAGAATTAACTTTCAAAGGTGATTCCGGGGCGGTTTGTAAGAAAAATCTAAAAAGAAAATTTTTCTAAAACAATATTGATATACAATTGGCGGACCATTTGGGAGCCCTGACGGTGGTGTTGTTGGCCAAAAACCTGGCCAAATTCACAGAAATTAAAATTTTCTCAAAAAGTGTAAAAAGCACAATTTGTGATAGCTAACTAACTGGTGCATTGATCCATGCTGATTCAAGATCATGGCTGAGCGGCACTATCAGAAACATGGCCATAGCAGGAGCAGTACATTTATTTTAAACATCAGACATCCTAAAACGAAAATTGGTCTGAAAAAATAATTTTTCTTCAGTCTCTCGAGACTCGGTTAGAGTTGGTTTTATCAGGGTTCGTACTCATCAATGGATTCAGAGGATTTAAGGTGTTTTAATACCAGAGATTTTTTAAAGTATTGGCCGTTATATCAGAAGATACATTTCTTATTCATAAAATAAAGCAAATATTACTATACGAAAATTCTGTTAAAAAGTGCTTGAAAGTCCTTGAAACGTACTAACCCTGTTTTATTGTACTCATTATGAAAAATAAAGAACCGATTTTAAAATAAGTAAAAACTTTTCTTCGTGCACTTCGTAAAAAAGTAAAATGTCATTTCATAATTCTATTGTCAATATTACATTTAGGGATTAAGTGGGTCAAAAATGAACCACCGCTTGAAGGAGTTAAATTAAGTGGGATATTATATATACCCAGGGCTCGCAGCGTTCCTAAAATTTTTGCACTTTGCTACCAGTATTTTAAATAAGAACTATTCCTGGTAGATTTCTTTTACATCTGTATTTACAATAAAGATTATCGTTTTAAAATAGTGGTAGGGAAGTTCGAAAATTTTAGGAACGCTGCGAGCCCTGTATACCCCTCGCCTCTTTAATGATGTAAAGGGGAAAATATTTTATAGAATATATTAGTGATTGTTTTTACAAAAAATATAAACGCCCCTTTATATTACTATAACAAAGCTTTTTTATATTTGAAAATATTTCAAAGAACTGTTAGTGCTTATCAGTCTATATGTATGATTTTTAAAGAAAAAGAAGTATGCGAGTAGTATATGAAACGGACAAAAAAGGAAAAATTTAATCATGATAAAAATATATTTTAATTCAAACTGTAAAGCTTACCAAGATAATAAAACAACGAAAACTGTTAAATTTACAGCCGAAAAGAATTAAATTCTTCAGTAATCGGTTTAAAAATCAAGAGAAAGAAATCAAGCTAAACTTGAAGGTGATAGTTTAAAGCATTTCATATAATTTTGTTTTTTGTGTTCCATAAAGAAAATGTTAATGTAATTAAAATATTTTTCCAAAGAAAGAACATTTAAAAAATATTTGTCAATAGAGAAGTCTACTGAAAAAAAAAGACACATAACACTATATACGTTTGTTTTTCCGTTTTCTCCCTTGTTAGAATTATACGTACTTATACATACATTATCATGCATGCTTAGGTATATATGTATAGTCGCTGGGGAAAAAAAGAAACACCCCCTAATAACTCCTCAATAAATTATCCTAGAAGAAAGTTACTAGTACGTACGATTGGAAATAATGTCTACTTTTAAATGATGTATATAAAAATTGCTTAGGCTGTTTGAAAGCTGTATCTCAAATTGTTTCTGAGTTATTATTTTTTTTTTGTAGTTTTTATTACTTTTTTGTCATAGTGGCAACAGAAGTATCCATCTCTGTTGAAAGTAAAGGGAAAATACAGATTACTGTATAGACCAATCAGAAAAAGAATAAAATGCGGATTCAACCAATAAAACGCTTCAGATATGTTTTTCATTTTCTACCCTGACAGAGGACAATAACCATTTTTCCAAATGGTTAAAAATCTAAATAATATACACAAATGAGTGCACACGTAAAAGATATTTACAATGCAATTATCGAGAGTTCCTAACCACCTTGCCTATTTCGGAATTCTCGTCAAGGTAGAGGAGTAGATACAGAATTATATATATATTTTTTTTTTTTAAATATAAAACAAAATATTGACATTTTTGAAACAAATAAAAATGACATAAAAAAGGCTTGGAAAGTTTTATGGAAGGGATCCATTTAAATCCATGGAACTATTAATAAAGAGGAACTGGCATATTCTTAAAATAGTGAAGCTTCAATTGTAACCGCTATCGCAATCATTGTTTACTGGAACAGGAACACTCCACTTGGGAGCCAGCCAAAAATGGCAAAGGCAGAAATCCCCCGGAAGTAAAATCCCCTCTGCCAAATGCAAACTGTCAAGGGATAAGTCCCAGAAAACCAAGGACGTTAAATAACAACAATAAAAAATTACAAAAATTACAGTCATTTACAGGTTTGTAAATTCTGTATGAAAAAGAATTGTACACAATGTATAGAGTCATGTACACAGTTATACATGCTGTAACAGAGAAGAAAAACGTTAAAAAAAATCTTAAAGTTGGCATACAAAATACTAGCAGACATAGAAAGTCCTGATTTGAGCAAATTAATAAATGTCACACAAAAGTCAACAATGTAAAAAAAAAAAAAAAAAAAAAAAAACCAAAGTCATAATCAGAACTGGTATTTTATAAAACAGAAATTTTTGTTAAGTTCATTATATATTTGTCTGTTTATTATAAGTTTAATATAAGTTTATTATAATTTGATCTTAACAGCAAGATATTTTTCATATTCCAGCTCAATGTGCGATTCCGAATAAAATCAAATGAGACGCGCAAAAATGGACAGCGTCCGAAAAGATAATGTTTTGGATCACCGATTCTATCACACAAACGCTTATCGTTCTGGCGCTTTCCCAACTTAAACAGATGACTGGGAAAAGTTCCATGAAACGTGATAAAATATGCAAAGACTCGAGAGTAGCAAAGCAATGAGGTGTCAACTGTTTTGATTATACTAAATGTGTCTCTGCCTTTATCACTATATGTCCAATCATTCTGCCACAATTTAACAATGTTCTCTTTATAATAATGTTTTACGAAGGAGACAAGAATTGGTGCGGCTATCTCAACGTCATAAATTCCCAATTCGATAACAAATTTAACGAGCTAATCGGCATGCTCATTGCCTCTGAAGCCGACATGTGATTTATCCAGCCAATGTTCATGATTTTGTTCTTAAACAAACGAAAGTTTGTATATATATTGTATAAAATTTCATCATTCGGGAAAATATTTCTAAGTGCCGTGGGCATTGTCTACTGCATGGAACTCTTAACGCTTTCAGGGGGTGTGGGATATATTTTATCCCACCTACTATTAATGAAGATTTGCACCAGAAAAATTTTATTAAAATTTCCTTTTCTAACTTTGGTGGAAAAAGTCGCAAAATTGCTTTTCTTTATTTTCCAATAAAATTTGTGAAAAACACAGGTACGAATTCGACATTACAGTAACGCACTTACTTGCCCCTCAGAGGGTTAATAAAGACGAACTGACATATCCATAAATAGTGAAGCTTTAATTGTAACCGCTATCGCCGGTGGAAACATCCACCAGTAAATTTTATAGAAATTTTCTGCTTATTTAAATACCTTGTTATTGCTAAATTTCAGTCATAAATAATGCTAGAAACAGATTTTCATTTTTATTGGCAGAAGTTTACTTTGGCGGTAGTCGTACCCTGCGTTTCCGACATATTGTGACAACTAGAGAAACAAACTGACAGTTTTACAAGGGAAATTGACACCGGTAAGAACAAATAGAAATTTTGGTCACATATGTGAGAAAAACATTTCATGAATAAGACGTTTCAATGAGACGAAAATTCTTATTAAAATTTACTGGTGAGAATAAGAAACCGTGGGTAATAAGAAACTGAAGACACGATTTAAAGAAAATCAACCGCCATCTTGTGACAACCTCCTCAGTTACTACACTTGCAACTGGTAGACAGTACACTTCTCCTCTCACCCTAGTCTCCTCCTCTTTATTCATAACGCCTTATATGTATTTAAACGCCTTATTTTTGCAAGATTTTAGTTATAAATAATGTTAGAAAATGATTTTCATTTTTACTGGTAGGAGTTTACTTTGGTGGTAGTCAGGCCCTGCGTTTTGGCCATATTGTGACAACCAGGGAAACAAACTGACTGTTTTACATAGCAAACTGACACCAGTAAAAGAAAATAGAAATTTTTATAACATGTTTGAGAAAAATTTTCTATTACTAAGATGCTTAAATAAGACGAAATTTTCTATTCAACTATATAGCTGGGCAGTTTACCCTGGTACTAATCAGAATCTGTAGATCCGATGTAAATAAGTAGCCATAATCCCGTTACTACATCCTCATTTACTTCATTCGCAAGTGGCAGACGCTACACTGTAAGATTTCTCCTCTTTATCCATAACTTCATTTTTGTAAGTAAGTTAATTTATACACTTATTTTACATTTCAGTTAATATAATATGCTTTAAATAGTTGGTAGATAAAACATTATTAAGATTGATAAAAAGAAGCAATTTAATGTTCGTTTTATTAATAATGATACTATGATAATGCTTTATATGAAATATTGACCATACTAGATTTATTTTTTATATGGCAGGAATGCGTGCTAACAAAAAATGTCGGTTGCCGTAGGCGGAATTTTCTAAGTATTTGTTCGGTCCATTAAATTTGGACACCAACACTTTATAAAAGTTTTCTTTGAATTATTTATTCTAAAAAAAATAAAACTGTGAAAATTTTTAGAATTTATTGGTATTAGCATTCAATTGACCGTATAAATGATCAAAACTCTCTGCCCACTACAGCCAGTGTTGCCAATGGGCTACTTTTTTAAAATTCAGATGTCTTGATTGGCAGCACTTTCTTAAAATGGTAAAATTCCCCTTTTTCGCGTTAATTAATATGTAATTGAATAATTCAATAAAACTGGTGCCAATCAACAAATCTGAATTTTAAAAAAGTAGCCTACTGGCAACACTGACTACAGCCACCATTTTTTATGTCAGCGTGTTGGTCTAGCATTCACGGGGCGGTGATATGTTTCTGATGTTGCAAACTCATCAGAAATGCTTGTTGAAGTGTTAAAGTATTATGGAAAAGCTTTTTTTTTTTAAATACATATTCTATTTTTGATATTTTCTATATAAGAGTATATTTTATTTCTTTCATTAGAACAATAATGTTCTGTGGTTCATTCCGATACAAATGCTTCAGATATTTTCATAGTAAATTTAAAAAAGAACGCGTTGGACATTTACATCAAAAATATAAAATATAATGAATAACAAATTTACTTTAGTATCAAGGAGGACAATAATTCATATTGATATAATATTTTAATTAAAATTCTATTGATTTTTTAAACAAAATATTCGAACAATGTTAACATTTTATATCATCAACAATAATTGAAAAATGTATATGTCCTAGACAAACACCTTCATATTAAACAAAATATATATTAAACATAAAAATCCGGCAAAATGAATTAATTTAAAATATAGTCTTTATTACAAGCATATGTCAATATGATTTTATTTGCTACGTAATTTATTCTAAATAAAACTGGTAAAATATTACGTTTTTTTTTTTTTTTTTTTTTTTTGCGAGAGTCTGTTTTATGTTTAAGGGAAAAAAAAAATAATAAAAGAGAAGATAATCACATAAATTCAAAAATAGAAGAAAAATCCGGAAACTTAATGTGATGAAACCTAGCTGTATTTATTTATGAAACTGAATTATTAAACATTTGAATATATCATGTATGAATAAGGAAAATTTCAATTTTCTTGAAAAATAAAGTACAAATATGAGTTTTCTTGCTTAACTTTTTTTGCATATGCTTTAAAAATTGTATTATAGTAGTTTCGAAATCATCAGCAAAATTGGAAATTTTAAAACTAAAAAGAAATTATTTAGTGTATTTCATACGTTCGAGTAATAATATACAAAGAAATCAAAAGTTTGTTTCGTTAGAAAAGAAAATAATAAAGCAAGCTAAATCTTCATAATAAATTTGTTGTTTAATGTCGTACAATAATTTATAAAAGAACCTTTTCATTAGCACTTAGAAAAACATGCATATACTAGAATCGGGATGAGATTTTTTTACTTTTATCACACCAGTATGATTTAAAAAAAATGTTATTTTATTTAATCGGAATATTTTTGTGTTGTAACAGAACATAATTTTCTGTAAAATTATACTGGTATGCATAATGTCGGAAAACTCCTCCGTGTTAAATTTTTTACCTGTTTTTTTTTTTTGTTTGTTTGTTTGGGTTTTTTTTGTTTTTTTTTTTTGTTTAAAGAAATGAAATGTATATATATAATGAAATTAAACACTTATCGGTCGCATTAAATTACGGTTTAAAAATTCAAATAGCTTATTGGCACCACTTTTTTACAAAAGAAATATTAACCTTATTTAATGACAGGTGAAATGATACCATAATAAAGCCAATTACACAATTTTATAAAACTGGTGGGAATCAAACAATCTAAATAAAAGACAGCCTGTGAATATCACGAAAGCGAGAATTAAAGGATTAAGTAAACACAAATCAAATAAATATTAGGGTTTTAAATATTACATTTACGGACTCAAAATTAGACCAATGGATTCAATTTTGAAAATAACCACTTAACTGGTACTTTTTTTTTTGAAACCATAAACTGAAAACAGGGAGTTTTAAGTACAAAAATATTTGTCATAACACCTTGAGGGACGGTGGGATAAAATATATCCCATCTAATTTAAGCAAGATTCTCACCAGAAAATTGTAACTAAATTTTATATTTTTAACTTTGGAGGAAAACCGTTCATAATTGCTTTTCCTTATTTAAAAATAGATTTTTTCTACTATTCCGGTGAGAATTCAATATATAGAAACATTTTTGCTTGCCCCTCAAGGGATTAAATGATCGAAAAATGTCTGCCATTTAAATAACCGAAGATTTCAGGTAAAAATTAGTGGTATGGAAAATCTTTTAGTAACGAAGCAAGCTAACTTTTCTTGCCTGAACAGAGTTCGGGCTAAACAGTTAAATGATTAATAATTCAAAATTCTCTCGCAGATCTCATTTTAAAGTTTGTAATCACATACTCTTCTTTAAAATGTACAATATGCATAGCTACCTACCTCCCACTAACCTTCCGTAATGTCTGGATTAATCTGATCCGGGTTAACTCCTTGAAGGGCAAGCAATTACGTTTGTGAAATGCTGAATTCCCACCGTAATCTTTGAAAAATTCTATTTCAAAATAAGTAAAAGCAATTTTACAGCTTTTTTTCCACAAAGTTTGAAAAGTAAAACTTAATAATTTTTTTCTGGTGTAAAACTTCATTAATCGTAGGTGGTATATAATATATACCGGTGCCCTTCAAGGGGTTAACCACATTTCGAACAAGAAAATTTATTTCAAGATAGCTTATTTATTTAATTCCAGGTTTCTATGTGGAACATATTTAATTTCAATTCTTCAAAGAATTTCTGTTTCGAAACGTATTAAATCAGGGTCAAATTAACGCAACTATTACGGAAGATTAGTGTGAAGTTGGCACCTATGAAATTGTCACAATATTTAATACTTGTGCTTCAGATGTAGGAGCATATATCATAAAAATAAATGTTATTAGTTGCGATAGAAAACGAAAGAACACTAAATAAAATAACAAGGAAATAAAATACACGTCAGACGAAAATATTTTTGTGAACGTATCTAACGCTCTCTATCTGTGACGATTTTTTGACGTATTGTCATATTTCGTTCGGATGGCATGAAATAACCTACCCCGAGTTAGTCTTTGACCGTTTCTGTAAAATATTTCATTCTGATTCGAGTCATAAATTTCCATATAAATTATGTTAAATAAAATCCACAAAAAAGTGCTACATAGCGGGAAGAGCTTTATGGACTTCCAAGTTGATATCAACTTTTCACCCAATCGAAGGATGAAACTCCTTTCCAATGTAAGAAGTCATAAGGAGAGAAAAAGTCGAACTGTAATGAGATTCTTACGTTAAAGGGAAAAAGTGTATGACAGAATGCAGCTAATTTCTAATTGGTCGGGACCATATAGCGGTCTACTTGGGGCACTAGTAGCTCCGTAGTTAGAAGAGGTATCAAATAGTCGATTAAATTTTATAAAATACAGCGCAAGAAAGAGTAATTTTTGCTGATAATGTAAAAAAAGATAAAAGCTAAGTAAAACACTCGTTTAGTTGGTGATTGAAAATAGGAATTTAGTAAAAAAGAAGGTGTAAAAAGTTTTTTGGAAAAAAAGGCACTTTCATTTATATACAGTTACATTAATAGAACTAAAAAATATGTTTTATAACAGTTTTGTATGACAATGACAGAGAATCATGATTAATTACCAATATTTGTAATAATATTAGTAGGGTTTTACATTAGTCACGGCTATCTTCAGCAAGTCTGTGACAACTGAGCGAGGTTAACGAAAAATACATGTTACCACGGTACATCCGACGTGTCTTTTTTTTTGTTTGTTTTATAGAGTACTAGAGTGACGTAGTGCTCTTTTCTTACACCTGCATTGGTGCATTCTAGCATCACGTGACTAATGCGGTCTGTAAAAAAAATATACATGGAATGCACAGCGGTAGCCTGCCTTTTTCGTTAGCCTCGCACTGGGGGTAGTGACGCCATAATAGAAGTGCGTTGCTTTTCCAGAGTTGCCAAGTGTCCACATTTTTGCACACCACTATTATATTAGAGAAAGTGTTGTTAGGTTTGCAGGTCTCTTTTTATCTCGCTGCAGCACTGCTACTGTTACGTCACAAAACCTGCGCCATAGTCTTAGAGATTGCAGAAAAGCCATGCATTAGGTCACTGAAGACAAACAATTCGGGAAAAAATCGCTTTTACAAGATATTTGCCGCAGGACACAGTCTATTTTTTTCATTAATTTCTGAAAAGGAGTTAATTTGCCATTCATTTTTAATTTCTATCACGATTTTGGAAATCGTGGGGATATATCTGGAAAATTCATTTAATTCATATAGGTGCTGTTTTTATTTTCTTAATTAATTTAGAGAGTGACTTGCATAATTTTTCTTTATGGTGGATCTTTTAGTTTTGCAGCAATTTGAGCATAACATTTTCGTAATTGGGAATTTGCCGAAATATTTTCACAGCCTTTATAGTTTGAGGAAGGAGAAAGACCGCAGTTAGTACATCTTGGAGGCTCAGTAGCGGTTTTTAGGGACTATCTTTAGAAAACTATTATCCACTGCATTGCATACTGGGGGGTTTATGTTGTAGTTAGCGGTTACATGAAGCCACTTTTGGCAAATGTGTCATTGCGGTGCTGTATGAGTTCGGAATTTTTGGGTTAGAATGGTAATTTATAATAAGGAACCTACGTTATAGATTTCAGCTGAGGTTTTGTATTTTCCGTTAGAAAAAGTGGTCTAATTTCCCATCTCCACGACGTTCCTTCTGAGAAAATTTTAATAATACTTAAACCTCTGTATTCCAGTTTTTTAAAAATTTGTAAAAATGGTCATTGTCCTCTGTCAGGGTAGGAAATCAAAAACATATCTGAAGCGTTTTATTAGTTGAATATGCATTTTATTCGTTTTCTGATTGGCCAATATAGTAATCTGTATTTTCCCTTTACTTTCAAAAGAGATGGATGCTTCTGTTGCCACTATGACAAAAAAGTAATAAAAACTACAAAAAGGAAATTAATAACTCAGAAACAAATTGGGATACAGCTTTCAAACAAATTGCATTTAAAAGTAAATTTTTTCCCCATACGACTGTGTAAAAAGTAATATTGTGGGATGTTTAGAAGTTTAAGAATGAAATTTTCTTTAAAATTAGCCCAGGAATATTAATGTTTAATCCATGGCGTACGTAATGTATGACCGTCTCCGTAGAAGTTTAAAAATTTACAGTACAAAAAAAAAATGTAATCCATGGCGTACGTAATGTATGAAATTTCATTTAAAATTGTTCCTGGAATATTAATGTTTAATCCATGACGTACGTAATGTATCACCAGCTCCGTAGAACTTTAAAAATTTACAGTACCGAAAATTGTAAAACTGAAATTTCTTTTAAAATTTGTTCATGATGGGTCCAGGAATGTTAATGTTTAATTCATGGCGTACATAGTGTATGATCAATTCCGTGCGATTTTTTATGTCTTAAATTTTAGTCTTCGAAAAAATCATTTTTAAAATGGTCGTTGTAATTTGTTAAATTGCTTTTTTTTCATTAATTCTGGGTTATTTGAAATGAAAAGTCTTATAATTATACCTTTGATGGGCATTTATTTCCTTATCAGGAACAACGAAATGTTGTAATTTTTTAAATACTTTAAATGTTAAGAAATGAAGATTTTTCAAAAAATCTCCGATGAACAAAGTTAAATAAAAATGTTAAGTAGTTTTAAATAAAATTTCTGGTGTCAAATGTTTTTATTAAAGTTGAATGAAATTTTAAAGGGGATGTACACTAGTCGTGGAAAAAAAAAGGAAACACCCCCTACTAACTCCTCAACAAATTATCGTAGAAGAAAGTTACTGGTACCGAACGATTGGAAATGAAGTCTACTTTTAAATGATGTATGTAAAATTTGCTTAGGGGGTCATCTACATATTAAAACGAATCCAAACTTCATTTTTTCAATGACAATACCCAATTTTAACGAGATATTTCAAATCTTCGGTTCAAACTATGCCTAGTCACCGAATTTCAAGGCATTTGAATAAGTTTTTGAATTATAAACTTTCAAAATTTAGTGCTTCTAATGTTAAATTACATTTTCATATTTTTATTTATATCTCCAGAAATTATGCTCCTAATGTGCTAATTTTTTGTGTAGCAATAATACTAATATACCCAAACATAAATACGCAGAAATTGTAATTTTTATAACTTTATGATATGAATTATGATTTGTGAAATTAATACTCGAAAAAATTATGAATTGCAACCTACATATTTTTTTTTTTTTTTTTTTTTTTTGGTGGAATTAGATTTATTAAGTCCTGATTTATGGAAATCCAAAATTTCACATATTTCTTCCACGTAGTTTTCAAATTATGCTTAAAAAACGACAAAATGATGATTTAAGAAGACGTATATAATAGGAGTGATTAGATATTTTGAAATTTCATTTGCTGTCGTGTAATCTAGCAGGCTTCATTGACTTCTTAAGGGGCCTTGATCAAGAGGAGGGCTCTCTCGGTTAACAATCGAGTACCGAACTTCAATTTGGATACAGCCCTTAAAATATGCTCGTTTTAAAATAATTAATTTCTTGGAAACTTATGGTAAGAATTGCATAAAAATTTGTTTTTAGACTAATTGAAGGGTGTAGAGTTCATTTATGCTGTCAGAATTGTGTACTGCTATTGAAAAAAAAAACAAAGTTACGGTTCGTTTTAATATGTAGATGCCCTTCCTAAGCAAATGTTATCTATATCATTTAGAAGTAGACTTTATTTCCAATCGTTCGGTACCAGTAACTTTCTTCTACGATAATTTCTTGAGGAGTTAGTAGGTGGTGTTTACTTTTTTTTTTCCTCGACTGTACCAACGCTCACGATTTCTGAACAATTCCATATTCGCCAACATCCTTCCACAAAATGTGAACCCCGAAATTCGACCCGTGTTAAACATATTTTGGACCAGAAATTTCTTTAAGAAATACAATTTGTTTTTTAAATCAATAAAATTAAATAAATGATAATTCATCATATAAGTTTTCTTGCTCGAAAATCGTTAACCTGATTAAAATAAACTTACATATTTCGAAAGAATGGCGTTCGGTAAGCAACTATGCACGTCTATTTCCAAAGAAAAAATTCGCTTTATAAAATAACAGATTTTCTGAAAAAAAGGAAAATAAAACGAACAACTTTCTTAAAATGACACTATTCAAAAAGTCAGAGTCCGTAGCAACGCTTTTACATTATCATATCACTGTAAGCACTAATGTAGAACATTCCAATTACAATAGAAAAATGTACTTCATTCTTTTGTAATTTAACTACATATGTTAACTTAATGTTAATACTTGAAAAAGGAAAAACAGAACTATTTAAATTTTTTCTACGGTATTTTATATTACATGCTTGCACCATGGAACTACGAATGAAAAGGAACTGACATATTCTCAAAATCGTGAAGGTACAATTGTTTCGCAGTGTTTAACTTTAGTCGGTGCAAACTTCAACAACTAAATTTGAATAAAAAAATTTCCTTATCTAAACGCATTAATAATGTAAGGATTCAGTCATAATTTTTGCCAAAAATAGATATTTATTTTTACTGGTGAAAATTTACTTTCCAGACAATGCGTTCCCGCTATTCGGTATTCAGACAATGCGTTTCCGCTATATTGTAGCAACCTAAAGATCCTTCTGTCAGTGATAGTGAAAACAATTATAACTTCTACCAATAAAAATGAATAGAAATGTTTAACATATTTGTGATAGATATTTTGCAAGAAAGAGCCGCTAAAATAGGGCGAAATCTTCTATTCAAAATTTACTGGTAGAAATCTGCTTCGGCGGTAATCAGAAAATGTTGATCCGAAGTAATAAATCAGCCGCCATCTTGAGACAACCTCACCACCCCCTGAATTCCAGGCCCGAGCGCTGACACAAAAATGGAGGCTGCCAAAGGCGGATTTTTTTTCAACGTAGGTACGGTCTCTTAAATGTAGAAACCAGTATTTTACAAAAGATTTCCCTGACTTGTTTAATCTCAGAGAAATAAAGCGGAAAAAACTTTATTGGTATGGATATTTAAGGGACCATACACACGCTGAAAAAAATCCGCCTTTGAGAGCCGCCATTTTTGTGTCAGCGCTTAGGCCTAGTATTCAGGGTGCGGTGGACAACCTCCTTAGTTACGTCACTCGAAGGTGGCAGAACCTACACTACATGTCTCCCCCTCTTAATTCATAACTCAAATTTTTGCACCGTAAGTCACTTTGGAAAACTAAATCAAAGTTTTACTGTAAATATTTAAAAAACTTTCTATGTATTTGTACATATTACCTTTCTATGTATCATCTACGTATTTGTACACTCATTAAATATTTTTGAAAAACATACGTAAGCTACAACCATATTTGCCAACTTTTACGCCTTTTTCATACCACTAAAATTTTATAGAAAATATTGTCTTACTCAATTGTCGAAATCTGCATGAAGAAGGCGAAAATCTCTTTAAAATTTTAGTGGTAGCCAAAAAGCGTAAACGTTGGCAGCTATGTACAACTAATAGAAAAAGAAACTTTGTTAATTTAATTTAAATAAAATATATTGCAATATTTATTTTTTTTTAATATTTCAAATGTTATTGAGCTTTATTTCCTATAACGACCTTGATAAGTGTACTGTTAGGAAAAATAAATTCTCACAATCTCCACTGGTAAGTTGCTGTCTAAAAAAAACGCTGTAAATAAAATACAAAATGAATATTTTTATACTTATATACGATTTAATGCACAAATAAATAGATTAAAAAAAATAGTTTACAACACATAAACAGGATCAAGACTAGATTAACTCAATTCTAATTCGCAACGTAGTTTCCATTTACATACGTTATAAACAATATTTTCGGAAAATATATTGTTCAACTAGAAAAATATTAAAGTAATTTTTTTTATGCAAGGTATTATGAATATTCATCTTGATATACATTTTTTACATAATATAAATTTTGAACCTCGAGTGTATACTTTACCTTGTATATTTCCATTCAATTATTTTTTTTTTGTATTACGGCATGTGTACGAAAGCATGAATCATATTATTATTATTGTTTTCTTGCGTGAAAAAACTGATATAATCTAGAATCTTTTATATTTCAAGACACATAAATATTGATCTTTCACGTTTTCGTTTTAGAATAAACAATATCTACCTGATTAAACATTGCATGGAATTCCAAACATATAAGACTTCGTTGTAACGTCTTGAATATTTCATGAAAGTATATATGTTTTCGTGTAAACACAATTTAAAATTAATTCAAAGTAAGTTAATAAATAATGTGTCAGTATGAGGAATATTCGAAGATTATTAAATATTTAAAAAGAACTGTTTTATGAGGGTCCGTTGCATGAAAAAATAGTGAAAGAAATTGTAAAATTAATATAAACTTTTCCACCATTTTTTACAGTAACAAAAAAAAAAATCATAAATTTTAAATTCAAAAGAAAACTGAAGTAAAATTGTAAAATTTAAAATTTAAAATAGTTATAAAAAATATTTAAGTTTCAGTAAAAGATTTTACACTTTTGTTGTTGTTAGTGTTACAAATTTAGAGAGATTCTTTTTCTTTATTAATATTCAAATACTTGTTACACTTTTTCTTTTTTTTTAAATTAATGACAGACATGCTGTGATTAAATAATGTTAAAATTTATGTTCGGAATATGTGGTAGATATTTTTTAAAAAGCGAAGCTCTAAATTGTCAACGTTGGCCATGATTTTTATGTGCCAATTTTCCCTTCATGACTTTTCAAAAAATAGCCTTTGTAAACTGTAAAAATATTCAGATCTAAATAAAATTGCTTTAAGAACGAATCATATATTATTAATTTTAAATGGAGATTTTTTTGTATTATTTAATCATTCAGATTCGATATTTAGTTTATTACCAAGCTACAATATTTCATTAAATAATACAATTCTTTAATTTATTATAAGTGTGAAGTACAGGTAATTCATTCATGGTGCAACATTTTCTCTGTAATTTTTTGAGGAGAAACATACAGCAAATTAATCTTAATAATTATATTATATATATTAAAAAAACTGTAAAAGCGCATATTTTTATTAAAAAAAACCGTTTAAAAAATTCTGGTGTCAATTTAACAAAATAAAAACACAATTACTTTCCATTGGAAGGGTGAACATTACAGATACAAAATCTTCCGCTTTTTTGTACCACAAAAATTTAATAGAAATGTTTGCTTTATTTACAGATTACGACGCTCTAGAAAGTTAAAATTCGCTACAAAATTTTTGAGGTAAAAAAACAAAAACAAACGTAAGATGTTGGCAACTATGGTTAACTTAATAAATATCCTCTGACACACCGCAACTTAAACACTAGACATCAGCGATGACATAAAAAAGACGGCTGCCGTAGGCGGATTTTTTAAAAAGTGTTTGTACGATCTTCCTGAATTTAACCACCAGTATTTCCCAAACGTTTTCTTTAATTTATTAAATTTCAAAAATATAAATGAAAAAAAATTATTTGCATTTAAATTCAAGGGACCGTACAAAATCTGAAAAAATAAATACACCTACGAATCCGAAAATTAATCCGAAAATTTGTTTGCAAAAAATTCCCCATATGTACCCGTATATTCTATATAAATGACGAAAGTTTGCGTTTTGTACTACATATAAATATTTACAAAAATGCATATTAAAATTATAGAAATTCATTTCAAGGCGTTATTTGGGGTGGAGCTACTCCACTTCTACACCCGAAGAATTTTTTGAATAAACAGTTACAGAATTGCTGTATTTTATATTTTAATGAACACATGAGCAACATTCTCAACGCTGTCGATATCAAAATGAACATGAAGTTGAAAAACATGGCTTATATGCTTAATGGAATATAAAATACATCAGTTGACATATTGTCTGCTAACTGTATTCCAAATATTCTTCGGATGTCGAAGTTAAGTAGCTCCGCCCCAAATAACAACTGAAAATGAATTTCAATAATTTTACTATATATTTTTTAAAATATTTATATGTAGTACCAAACGCAGACTTTTGCATTTATACAGAATAAACGGGCACATATGGGGAATTTTTTACAAGAAAATGTTTATTTTCGGATAACCATAAGATATGATTTTTATTTATTTTTTAATTTTTATTTCGCTATTTCACACAGTTTTTTAAACAGAAAATTATACAAAAATTACCAGTTATGCATCTTTGGTATCTATATAACCTCAGTTAATGGCATGAAATTCCGTGAAGCAGTTTTTGAGAAAATGATTTTTTTTTTTTTTATTATTTATTTATTTTTTTTTTAATCGAAAAAACATTTTTATCTCTTTAAATATCAATATTTATAGGGTGATAATAAGGGAAATATATTGTCAGATATTTAGCCTCATCTGGGGAAAAAATCACGAAATTTGATTGAAAGGCATATTTCCAATGCTTATCCGGCTAAGCCCTTTATTTCAAAATAAGCAAAAGCTTGCGTTCACGTACATAATAAAAGGGAAATTTTCACTCGAATATTCTGGTGCCAATGTGGCATTTAGGAATTAAAATTAAGTGGCCAAGAAAAAGATCCTCTGCTAAAGGGGTTAAATGATTTATTTTTTACCCTTTAATTCTCGCTAACTTTCATTTCTTTTAACTGACCAAACATTAAAATGTCTATAATATCGTGTACCACCAATATTGTTTAAAGTAATTATTTTTAATAACAAATTAATATGTTTTCTGCTAGTTTTTCATCATTTTCTAAATCGCTCAAAAAATACTGTTGTTACTCATAGTTGAATATAAATGAGGCGAAATTTTTAACTTTTGAAAGAATGCAGTTAAGAAAATAGCAAAAGGACATTTTCGATTACGAGCATATTTAGATGGAGCGTATCCCGCAGGGCCCTTGCTAAGGGGGAAGCCTCTCCACCAATATGTTCATAAATACTATTACACATGGCAAATTTGTTTAAAATTTCATTAAAATCTATAATACACTTTCTATTTTTCATAGACTTGGCAAAAGATACAAATATAATTGGGAATAATATTAAACTTTTTACGAGTAAAAATATTATACTATATTAAATGTACTATATTACATTTACTAATTGTGGTAATTTGGCAAAATTATATAACCAGTTGGCAAATACTCAAATTTGACTTAGCAATTTAAGGTCCTCTTCCCCAACCACCAATAAAAAGTCTCTGGTATCCCGTTGTTGTCAAGTTTTTCAGTTTTTGAATACATCGATTTACAAAAAGGAAATTTCGTTTTGCATAATTGTAGCATTCTGCAATTAAATAAAACAATTATTTATGTTCAGAATAGATGACATTTAATATCCAAAGACTCTACAATAAGGAGTACCTTTTATGAAATACAACTTCTCAAGATAAATATTGAATATTCAGTATGAAATGAAAGTTGTTTTTGTGTGATCAGATTTATGTCTAATTTAACGATAAAAAATTTAAATTATGCTATATTTAGAAATGAAAGTATGCGTAAAATCAATAGCTCGTTGTAAAAAAAGAAAAGAAAAAAGATTTGGTAGTGCAGATTGTGACGTTGGAATTTGCAGAACACATTAATTTCCATGTTTCCCACATTTTAGTGAATATTTCAAGTAAATACTAGTGTTTACTCATAGAAAAATTCGCCTAAATTAATACTGTGAAACATTGCCTATTAAGTAATCTCTTATACGAAAACGTCCGCTGCGACGATTTTTCTAGTCTGGAAATTTCCTCAAATCTAGAATCCTGATTCGTAGATTCCATACGTAAAAATGGAAACAATAAATTGTGTAATCATTTAAGATGAGATAAAAATGCTCAAAATATTTTTTATTACATTATATATTAACACTAGAACGCCCGGAAATTTTACACAAGTTTCATAAAAATATTTGACACCAGAATTTTTATTTAAAATTATTTGATTGATTTCTTTAGCGTAAATCTGCATGGTTTAAATTTAACTTATTTTATGAAAGAATTTCCGGTTCCAGTTGACATTTAATCATATGGTCGAAGTCGGATCGATTCCTTCCGGGCGTTCTAGTGTTAATTGATGAACTATTGCTCTGAAATATAAATTTTTGTTAATTGAATAATGTAAATTTCGAAGGTAACATCAAGTTTAGTTCGAGGAATCTGCACCACCTATTAAAAATTTTGGTTTAGATATTCACAAATCTCTACGTTTAACTAAAAGTAATATTTATTATGTAAATCAGTTGAATTCAAAAAACGAACGACTTTGCAACTATTTTATATATTTTTCTCAGGCTACGATCATGTTTGTTGACTTTTCTATTTGTAACCACATAGTTTAGTTGATTTCCAAATTAGATCAACTATTTATTTATGAAATGAGTTATAAATAGTTATGAATATGAATAAAGTAGTTAGAATAGTAGTAGAATAAGAATAAAGTAGTTATGAGTTATGAATAAAGAGGAGGGGAAATATAGTCTATCAGTTCGAGTGCAGCAACGGTGGATGTTGTCACAAGATGGCGGCAGTGTTTTTAAATCAAATCAATAGTTTCTGATTACCGCCGGTCAAACTTCCCACCAGTAAATTTCAATAGAAAATTTCGTCTTATTTAAGAGGTTTATTCAGAGCAATATTTTCTCACAAACGGATTAAAAATTTCTACTTGTCAGTTTAATAAGGTGTTATAGTCTTTTTCTTTGACACTGTCAGGAGGTTGTCTAGGTTGTCACACTATGGCGGAAACGCAAGACCTGACTACAGCCAAAGTAAACTTCCACCAATAAAAATGAATAGCACTTTCTGCCATTATTTATCACAGATATTTTCCATTTTTAGGACGTTTAACCCCTTAGCCTTCTAACCGCCGCGAACTGATATATCCGTTCACTAAGCTGCAAGTTTCATTGCAATAGAGGCAGTATTTAAATAAATATAATTCTACAAATATAATGCAGTTTTAAAACATCTTAATATGAAAAATACTCTCAAGGCCTATATTCCTACATTTAATTAAATTTTTTATGTCATGTATGGAAAAATCGTCTATTTTAGATTTAAAAAAAATTAAGGAGAAAACAACATTACAATTTCGCCCTTTTCTCGGCGGTCAGGGGGTTAATTCTCGCTCCCGTGATATCCAAGGTTTGTGTCTTTTATTCAGATTGTTTGATTCCTACCAGTTTTTTAAAATAGTGTAATTGGCATTCTGTGGTATTATTTTACCCGTCATAAAATATGGTGAATATTTCTTTTTCAAAAAAGTGGTGCCAATAGGCAATTTGAATTTTTAAACCGTAATTTAATACGACCGTTAAGAGGTTAAATAAGGAGAAAATTTCTAATAAAATTGACTAGTGTAAGTTTGCCCCGGCAGAAATCAACCCCTGCGAAAGCAGTTACCGTTGAAGTTTCACTATTTTAAGGATCTGTCAGTTCCTCTTTATTAACAGTTGCATGATTTATGATAATGGTGTCTTTCGGAAAAACGCTTCTCTAAATACATCTCCCCCAACGACAGAAAAAAAAAAAATGAATAGAACTCTAAACCATAAAAGTGCACTTTTCTTCTAAAGAGGATAATGAGAGTAAATGAAATTAAAAAAAAAGGATTAATTTAAGAAATGTTTTTGATAAATAGAATTAGAGTGTGTTTATTTTTAATTTTATTTTTCGGACTTCAAACCGGTGATTTTTTATTTTAATAACGGCGTTAAGAAACAAGCGAATTAACCCCTTAATTCTCGCTCCCGTCAATATCACGGGCTGATATGTCGTTTGTTATTTCTCGTGCCCGTCATATTTCCGGGGTGGAGATTTACTGCTGCAAAACTTTTGAAACCAGAAAAATTTAACTGGCATTTCCGTGTGAAGTCTGAATATTAGCGCTCGGGTTTGGTTATTGTCGCTGATTTTGATGTCGAACTTTTTATTGCTCGTTTCGAAATATATCACGCTCAAAAAGGTATTAATAATCAAAATTTAATGTACATTATATTATTTCAAACATTATTTGTAAAAAATTGTTTGATGGTGATAAATAAATATCTAAGATGTGAAATACAAAGGTCTTATTCGCATTAATTTGTATGGCGTAAAATAAACATTAAAACGCAGAATTCTCTCCAGATGGCTTTCCACAAATGTGAATTTGTTCTATAACATCTTTTTTTTCGCCTTATAAAAGAACTAATTGCATATTTCAAGGGTGTCCAACTGTGGCCCGCCGGATACCACTAAAATTTTAAAGAAATAGTCGAGAAGTTGAATCGCAGCAATTCAACGATTAGATAAAGCAAAGATATCTGTAAAAATTTAGTGGTATCCGGCGGGCCACAGTTGGACACCCGTGGCACATTTTATATAGAAACCTTATAATTATTCAACTTCTGGAATTAAAAAAATTGGTACTTTTCAGATGTTTTTTCCAGATATTAAGCGACCATTAAGGGGTTAAAAAAATGACATTAACCCTTTCGACTGTACAAATTTTATTCGGTTGACCCACTTTTTTAAAGGAAGATTCCTTCAAGCACACAATTTCAAAAATGCTCTAATTAAATAACACAAATTTTATTTTTCTTTATTAGTGTGCCACAAACACAATTTGCAAAGAAAGATTATGTCCAGTCAGACTGGAAATAGGAGTACAAAGTGTTTAAGATTAATTCTTGAAGTATTTTTGATAGATAGAATCTGTTTATGATTATTTTCAATTCTGTTTTTGCGTGAATGATATCGGTGAGTGTTTATTTTAATAACGGGCTATACAAAACTAACGAATTATATTCGATAGCCAAATCTTATTGTATATTGATAATTTTAATTTTATGAATTTTTAAATTTTTCCAACGTTTTAAACAAAACACAATTAATACACACAAAACACAATTATAGATCAAACACAAAAATGTCTGTACAAAGTTTACCACGATTATAATTTTAAAGTAACCTTATTATATAATTAATTAATTTGCGTTTTACCCGTTTGTAACTGACAAATCAAATTGCTCATGAAATACTGTTATTACTGACAGTAGTCGTGCGAAATTGAACTACATTTTTATTCAGAAATTTAGTGGTGTGCTGGGAATAGAGAATAGTATTTTTCGCTTTATTTAATAAGAGACATTTAGCGATCACACAAAGTATATATTCTTTTTTCAGAATTTCATGTGTGAATTTTAAATTTCGAATTAAGGGGAAAAATGAAAAAAAAAGACCATTTTCAACATTTAATATCTAAACATGTACTTGATTATTTTATTTATTTATTTATTTATTTTTTACTGGAATTGAAAGATATATGTATATTCAAAATAATAATTTAAAAAATTGCAAGATGCAGAATTAGCATTTACAGGGGGCTCCAAACTGTCAGAGATTTGTCGAGCAGAAAATTGTCGTAACAGCTTACGCGCAGGATTACAAAATAAATTTTGCAACTAAAATTTTGATGCCTACTTATATTTATGATTGTAATAATTACCCTAAACCTAAATAACTTTTTATTTAAAACATTTTTATGTTTTTAATACAAAGCTGTATTTAGATAATGCAAAATTTAGAAAATTTCAACATTTTAATCACCTAAAACTGTATTTTTTGAACCATAAAAAGGAAATTTTAGGTTCAGTGTATACAGACTAATATGAAACATATGTTTCGAAAATTTCCTGAAAAAAAATTCAGAAGTTTTTGAGATATCGTGCGCGTTATAGCCAAAAACGACATTTGGAGGAAAATGACTTCAAAGTTTCGGAAACGCCGCTTCAGCTATTGAGTTCTAAAGTGAATTTCAAGGAAACAATTATATCAAAATGTTCAGAAAAGATAAGAGTTTAACATCTAAAAAAATTAAAATTTCGAAAATTTTAAAGCTATAAGAATCCTGAGACCCCTTAAAATTCGAAAAAAAAGTACTCTAAGCATAAAAGTGTATTTTTCTGCAAAAGATGGATAATTTGACTAAATGAAAGTAAAATAAAGGATGAATTCATGATTTGTTTTCATAAATATGTTCATGTCTGTTTTGGGCGCTTGATACCGGTGAGTTTTGATTTTAATAACTGGCTATAAAAGGCTAACTAAATAAAAACATTTGATAACCAACGCTTACTGAGCTATGATAATTTTAATTTTATGAATTTTTATCTTTTTCCAACATTTAAAACAGAAACACGCGATAACCAAATATTAAACTGTCTATTTATGGTTTACTACCAGCATTATTTTAAAGCAGGGGTGTCAAACTGTGGCCCGCCGGATACCACTAAAATTTTATAGTAATCATTGCCTTATCTAATCATCCAATCTCTGCGATCCAACAAACCGACTTTTTCTGTAAAATTTTAGTGGTATCCGGCGAGCCACAGTTTGACACCCCTGTTTTAAAGTAACACTATTATATTATTTATTAATTTGCTTTCATCATTTTTTTTTCGAGTCGCGTTGGAGCTCTGTTGTGAGGTGGATGTATGAGGTGATTGCTCCTTCGCAAGTTATATTTTTCGCAGTTTCAATGGCAGGTGGGGCGGTTCGTTAGAATAGTTTCATCTCTATTTGAACTGTATCATGGCATCTATTAAGGATACGAGTTATATGCTGATGTTATTGAAAACATCGCAAATGGAACGTTAGTCAGCAACTATAAGGAACAATTTGATAATATTTCGTCCAACTTCGAGGACCATTCTAAAAAAATACTGGCTGATTTTTACACCTTTGTGGACAGATACATTTTAGACTTGAAAACTAAAGATGGTTACGCTACTTCGCCTTCTGATCAAGAGGAGGTAAGAAGAAAATGTTTTGAAGCTTTTTCTTTGCTAAGGGAGCCTACTATAGATAATTTGTTAGACTCTGCTATTTTTAGCTTTTTTTGTTCTATTCAGTATAAGAAAGCACCTAACTTAATCATTAACAACACTAACCTTAAAAATGAATTATTCAACGCAGTCAAAAAGGGGATTAAGCGTCCCTTGACAGAGGAAAGTTCTACACTCCCTCTTGCTAATAAATTAAAAAATATCGCAAATGAAGTTAATTTAAGCGATAATGCTGACATGGAGCAATCCAATTCTGATGATAGTTCCGTCCAGGAACCTGGTAACTCTAAAAAACCTACTAATCCCTTCTATATCGAAATCGACCAAAATTGGACGACTCAACAAATTACTGAGGTAAATTCTGAAAAACCAAAAATAGCTCTTAAAGGAGAACGCTTAGTAGTTCAATGTGCTTCAGACAATGACTGTAAACTAACACAGACATGGCTAAATCAAAATAAGATAAAATATACTACTCTTGACCCCAGAGAGTTAAGACCGAAGAAAATATGCATTAGGGGCCTCCCCTGTTATACAGATGTTAAAATAATAGAAAAAAGCCTTCGCGAGCATGGATTTGCAGTCACTAGGACTGCCATGCTTAAAAATAGAAAGACTGGGCATCCCATGCCAATCTATATGATAAATGTTATACCACGAAAAAACTTTGAGGAAATCTACCAAATTAACGTGATCCACTATATTTCAGTTAGAATAGAAGCCTTTACTTCAAAAAATAAAGTTAAACAATGCTATCGGTGTCAAGGGTATGGACATGCCTCAGAGGTGTGCGGCTTTGACGCCAAATGTGTCAAATGTGGGGAATTACACTTAAGCACTGCTTGTGAGCACAAAGGTAGAATTAAACCTACATCCGCAAATTGTGGCCTTGGACATCTCGCGAATTTCCGCGGGTGCCCTAAAAACCCGTACAGACTTGAAAATAAACATAACAGAAAAAATACACGTAATAGCGTCAGCAATCTCTCCTCGGAAACACAAATTCTTGCCGAAATCTTTAAAGATTATAACTATACCAAAAAACCTTCGACAAATGATCCCTCAACCAGTACTAGCATGATAAATTCCGAAACTAATGTTAATGATACCTCAAATACCCTTTCCTCTCTTACTACTAAAAATACTAATAATACTCAAAATTTGAAAATTCCAGGAAATTACTCTAATGATGTTAAAGATATACTTACCACCTTCAATGAAATAAAAGAAGTTTTTCAATTTTCAAAATTTTTAAGCTGCATCAAAAACATTTCAACTCAAACCAAAAAAAAATGGTCACCCTATGCAAAAAGTAATGGTGATCATCAATGAATTCGATAAACTTGCTAACCTTCTCAACTTAAATGAAGAATAACTTCATTCATTGCTAAACTATTTCTTTTTCCCTGTCTTTCTGTCCTTTGTGTGCTTAAAAAAAAAAAAAAAATTCTAAGCTGCTTTTTTTATGCTTTTCAAATTCTTTATAAGTCTTACCTTTTTGTGATTTAAATTCACTACCATGGCCTCCTTATTTAACCTTTTCACATCGAGTTACCAGACAGGGCGGGCGCCGTACTTTTTTCCCCTTGTTCCCCTATACATTTTGTGCTTTTTTCAGCCCTGTTAGTCTGAACTCTCCTCAATGATGTTTTTATTATTGTATTTTCCTATATTTTGTGCATTTTCTTATAAACTTTAATCTCTCTTTTCTGTAAATATGTAAATATTTCATTTTTTATAAACTTTCGTATCTTACTGTGTTTTAATTGTGTTAAACTAATGTATGGTCTCTGTATTGAGTCTTCCTTTGGTAGCTGTTTCGCCTGTCATGGACATTTTTGTGGATCATATGAAACTTTTTTTTTTCTTTACTAGTTAGACTAACAATTTTTTCTATTAAAAATTGTCTTTCTTTTTAGTTTCTTACTTACTATTTTTCGTGGCTACTAGCCGCGTTTAAACGCTCTTTTTTCTATGGCTCCCATTGCATTGAAACACGATCTACTCTTAGCCTGGATGTAAAGTTGCCACGCAACTAGGGAATCCATACACCTGCTCTATTGTTACATTCTTCCTGTTTGGAAATTATTTATTTGTTCAAAACACTCATGAAATACTGTTATTATTGACAGTCGAATGTCAGCGATAACAGTACGGCGAAATATTTATCGTTAAGGTGGGTGCAGCGAAGGATTTAACAGACGGTCGTGTGTTTATTTCGAGCATATTTACATAGAGCGTGTCTCGAAGTCAAGTATTGTCAAGTTAGACAGTTTTTAAAAACAGCGATTTACAAAAGGAAAATTTCGTTTTACATAATTGTAACAATCTGCAATTTATTAAAGCAATTATTTTTATTCAGAATCGGAGAGTTTTAATATTAGCAAATATTTTTGTTTAGGTTGAATGGCATTTAATCCCTTGAATGGCGGTAATGCCGTCATGGCATCACATAATTTTAATCCCTATTTGCGACATCGGCACCCGGATTTTTAATGAAATTTTCACTTTTATTATGTACGCGAAAATATACATTTACTTGTTTACAGATGAATTTTCTTGAAAATACTGGTGCCATTCAATTATTTCAACATTTTACGAATAAAATTACCTTGCCCCTGAAAGGGTTAATATACAAAGACTCTACAAGTAAAAGTACATTTTAACAAATTAAATCTATCATGATATTAATTAAATGTTCAGTATATAATGAAAGACTTTCTTTATATGATATGATTTTGATAACATAAAGTGCGCTATTTTATAGTTAATCTGGTCGTATACTTATTTTTCTGTAATCAATTACTTCGTCAAATGTCATATTTGTGAATATGTTATTTGTTACACGATTACTATTTTACTATTTAAATGTTATCACATTCACCTAAAAATACATTATTATCATAATGAAAAGGTTTGAATGTGTTTCAGTTATTGGAGATTAATCAAACATTAAATACGAAAGAAAATGTTTTCTTTTAGTTATTTTCTCTTGCTATAGATGAGAAAATAATTTTCAAACGTGGTATTTCGGACATTTTTTTCTTTAAGGGGACCGGGAAAGCAAAAGTCAACCAAAAAATAGATTTTTACTTTTTTATATCATTAAATAACTTAAACTTTTATCTTTCCAACGATGTGTCACTCATGTTTATATATATAAAAAAATAAGTATTGGAATTATTCATTCTTTCTAAAAGTACTTCACAGCTTAATGGTCGTTTAAATCTTTCTTTGACTTTTTCTCAAAACTTCGATTTTCCATGTTTATGTTCCTTTTTTCAATATCTATTAAACTTAAGAACTCAGATTTTTTTTAATACTTATGTTATACTGTGTATTTTAAACCAGGGATTTAATGATTATTTAATAATTATTTATTTTAGGCAGTGAAATGTTACCAAAAAGCTAATTTAAAAATGACTTTCAGTAAATAATTAATAATTAATTTTGAGATTCACTTTGAAAGAAAATGGTTTGTTAAAATACGAAAATCATGTTATTCTAACTACTTTAAAAAATCTAGACATTCATATTTCACCATTTCTGAGAAAAAGGTACATAAAGTTGTTGAATTTAACTTAGCGGAGATAGGGCTTTCCCGGCCCCCTTAAGCAAAATAATGCTATAAAAAGTGATAAAATATCTTTCTTTAGATAATCGAACGTTTCATCGTACAAACGGCGACATTTTCAAAATCATTCATGATAGAAATATTTTTTATTAGCATTATTATTATTAGCATTATTATTATTAGCATTAATATTATTATTAGCATTATTATCAATTAGCATATTTATTATTAATATACTTTTACATACTTTTTTCTATTATATTTTTTATTAGATTATATTGGTAACAATAGAAAATTAATTCACGCTCACAAATATCCAGTTTTATTTTGTTTTAGGTCTGCAGTGACTTTCATTGTGCATGATGTCACGTGACATTCTTTACCAAGTTATTGCTTTTTTAATTTTGTGAAAATATTTTCTATCATGAATGATTTTGAAAATGTCTCCGTTTGTGCGATGAAACGTTCGTTAATCTAAATAAATATATTTTATCACTTTTTATAGCATTATTTAGCTTAGTCTGTTTATAAATGGTTATTATACATATTGTTACTTTCTTCTTTGTTACTTTGCATTTTTGTAGTTCTTAAATATTTATTCATGAGATATATAAAAAAAAAAAAAGTGCTAGAAAATTATTTTCAAAAAGTCATTAAGCTAAAGTTCACTTAAAAAATCACTTAAGCTAAAGTTTCCAACCAAATTTTCCTGTGAAAAAAAAATTATTATTTTTTTCAATTTGACGATACATACATTGAAATTATGCTATATTTAGAAATGGATGTATGCTTAAAAGCGATAGCTCATTGTCGAAAAGAAACAAGATTTGCTGATTGTCATATTGGATATTTCAGAAAGCCTAAATTTCCAAGGTTCCTACATTTCAGTGACTATTTCAAGTACATACCAGTATTTCCTTATACAAAAATTCGCCTAATTTAACCGCGTAAAATTTTAACTTATTTAAGTACAAGTTTCCTATACATACCGATTCCCAAGACTTGTCTAGTCTGGAAATTTCCTCATTTGTAGGAAACCTTAATCACAGGTTTCATACGTAAAGGTTTCATACGTAATCGAAATAATAAATTGTGTAATTATTTAAGGCGAGGGGAAAATGTATTGCTATAAATTAAAAATTGTTTTTCCCTGTTTTATATGTTAGCTAATGCACATTCGTTCTTAAACATAACGTGTTCTGAATTGATGAAAATTGACTTCGAAGATGAAATTAAGAAGCGTATACATCAAGTTCCATTCGAGGAATCGGCGAAACCTATAAAAAATTTCGGTTTAGATATTCACAAATATTTACATTTAACTAAAGTTAATATTTGTTTTGTAACTGAGTCGTAGTCAAAAATAGAAAGATTTATGTACTTTTTTTATATATACTTCTACATTGGCTTCTATCGTTTTTGTTGACTCTTCTACTTTTAATCACACAGTTGAATTGTTATCTAAATTAGAGCAACAATTTATTGATCATCATAGTGTCTATCGGAAAGACGTTTCTCTAAACAAATCCGCCCTAACTTCCGGGAAAAAAAAGAAAAGAACCCTAATGCTTAAAAGTTTATTTTTCTGCTAAAGAGGGATAATGAGATTAAATGAAATTAAAAATAATAATAATTCATGAAATATTTTTCATAAATAAAATCAGATTATGATTATTTTAAATTCTATTTTTCGAGTGTATCTCTTTGCAATAGAGTGATGATGAGAGTAAATAAAATTATAAAAAGATTAATTCGTGAATAAATCTTCATAAATTGAATCAGTTTATGATTATTTGTAATTATATTTTTCGAGCCTGATACCGGTGAGTATTTATTTTAAAAACGGCGTTAAGAGAATACGGAATCAAAAATATATGATAACCAAAGCTTACACATATATGATAATTTTTTATTTTATGAATTGTCAACTTTTCTCAATATTTAAAACAGAATGAGGCGATGACCAAACGGTAAAATGTCTAAAATATAGTTAACAACCAGTATTGTTTTAAAGTAACTATATTATATAATTTAATTTATGGTTCGCATGACAGATCCAAACCAAAAAGATAGTACTGTTATTGCTGGCAATGCTGTTTAACCAAAGCAATATAAGTAAGCGTTCTATCCTAAATGGGAGAAATAACCGCAAGATTAAAAGCGAGGTCACATCAATCAAGGTCATGCACCACGTAGCGGATGGAGTGTGAACTACAGGTAGATACTTAACTGTTTTCTTACTCACACAGTGCCTTTGATACGGCGAAGAAAACTTCGTGGTGTCAAGTGCATCTGGATTCCCCTCTCGCTACACCATTATTTTGCAATAAATGTGGCAAACAAAATTCATACCATGAGTGACTAAAGATTTAGAAATCACGCGCCACACTAAAAGCCCGCGTATGTGAATTATCACTCCGTCCACAAGGTGGCGCAACTGTGTTAATTTACACCTGACTCCAGCATTAAGCTTGTTTGCTTACTTATAACGCTCTGCTGTTTAACCACATGAAGGGACGTCGCCTAAGTTTAATCAAAATTCTCACCGGAAACTTTTAAATAAACTATTTTTATACCATTGGTGGAATAAAGTTGTAAAATTACTTTTTCTTATTTTGAAATGAAATTTTAAAGATTCCGTTGTGAATTCAACAAAATATAGGAACGCAATCACTTGCACCACACAGGGATAAAGTATAAAAGACATACTTGCCAACTTCCAACTGTCAAGTAATGTCAGTAATGTAAAATGTCAGTTAATTAAAACTAGGTTAAACAGGTTTCTAACACGGAAATAATTGAGATTTATCATTAGCTATTTAACTTCCTGTTCCTACGTCGAACTTCTTTGATATAATTCCTTAAAAAAAAAAAAAAAAAAAAAAAAAAAAAATCTGGTTTGAAACGCGTTTAAGCTGGTTTAAATTAACTTAAGTTATTAAGTTAAGAAATTAAATTAACCCTCTGTCTACCAGAAGGGTCCAATGGACCCGACATGTATATTCAAAATATCTATTCAAACCAGAAATTTCTTCAAAACAAACTAAATGTATAAATCAGACAATAATAAGTTAAATAAACAAATTAAATAGTTTTAAGTAAAAATTCTGGTGTAGAATGTTTTTATAAAACTTGAGTAAAATTTCCGGTAGATCTAGGGTTAAGTTAAGTCGGAAAACTGCGAGTATGAAATAAGGTGAAATTTTAGGCTTCAAAAAGAGCGGAGAGAAGAAATTAACAAAACAAAATATTTCGATTTCGAGAATATTTCTGCGGAGAGTATGCCGTAGTTGTCATTTGAGAAAATTCCCTTTAACATAATTGTAGCATTTTGCGGATAAATAAAGCAATTATGTATGTTTCGAATTGGTAGCATTTAATATCCAAAGACTTATTATTATTTGGCTTAGTACTCGTACTTATTTACATTTGCATCCGAAGACTCTACATTAATAATTACCTTTTAACCTATCACGATATTAATTAAAATTAAGTATAAAATGAAAATCTGTCTTAAAAGGATCGGAATTCAGTTTAGTGCTAAAGTTCTCTGTTTTATGGTTAATCTGATGTTATATTTATTTTCTGTAATCAATTCCATAATTAAATGACATATTTGGGAATATGTGATTTGGTGAACGATTGCGTTCTTTTCCCTTTGACGTGATCATATTCACGTCGTGATAATGAAAAGACTTGAGAGTGACTCAATTACGAGAGACTAATAAAATGTATAAGAAAGTACGAAAGAAACAAAAGACATTTTTTTTAATTTTTTTCTTGCTATGTTTGAGAAATCAATTTTCAATCATGGCTGAAACTACATTTTCTGAAACTACTTTTTTGTTACGCTACGTCCTTCTAGCTCTTAAATATTTATCATTAGATAGTTAGAAAAAAATGGTAGTAAGTTTTTTTAAAATGAAATTAAAATCTGAAACTTAATTTCAGAACATAATTTCCTACGAAAGTATATATTTTCTTATTTGACGTTATAAAAATATAAATTATGCTATATTTAGGAATGAATGTGTGCGTAAAAGAGATGGCTTGTTGTAAAAAATAAATAAATAAATAAATAAAAAGATTTGTAATACAGGTTGTGATGTTTGACTTTGCAAAATGCCTTCATTTCCATGGTTCCTACATTTCACTGAAGTTTTCAAATAAATACCATTATTTTCTTATAGAAAAAATCCTGCAATTTAGTCGCGCAAAACTGTGCCTTAATTAAGATCAAAATTCCTATAAGAAAATAATGGTTCGCAGGAATTTTCTAGTCTGGAAATATCCTGAGCTGTTGGAATCCTGATTCACAATAATAGAAATAATAAATTATGTGAGCATTTAACCCTTTGAAGGGCAAAGCACTTCTGATGCTAAAAAGATTGAATGACACCGCTATTTATAAACAAATGTATATGAAAGTAAGTAAAAGCTTTTCTTCGCGTACATTATACAAAGCAGAATTTAATTACTAAATTTTGTTGCCAATGTGGCATTTGTAAATTAAAATTATGTGGTATATATAACTTACCGGTGACCTACAAGGAGTTATGTGGAGATAAAAATGAATCCTCGGAGTCCATAACCACACAGGTTCAGCTGAAAAGATCAAGAAAAACTGAATATATGTGGCATTTTCACAATCTTTTGACTTTTATGTCCCTGAATAATAATTTTTATTTTAGTACATATTCTTATGTTTTTTTTTTCCATATACTGGGAAACATCGCATTGCATGTTTGAATAATAACATTAACGAGATAAATAAGTTTTGGACGATGTTGTGGGTCCAAATACAAGGAAACCTCCTATACCGTGCCGTGTTCATTATGCTGATTTTTTAAGTTTGGAGCTGTCTGTATAAAATTGTTTCAATAAAAGTAATTCGATGTAATTATTTTCCGAAACTGGGTAATTGTTTTATATAAATATGCAGCAAAAAATTAACCTGAGCACATTTTTACGGTTGATATTATTTTTTGAACCCTGTCCCTGGGTTTTAAATTCCTTACCATCCCTCTTGCTAAACTTATACAGAAAACCTCTTCTGATGCAGCCACAGATTTTTTTCCAAGTTTTTTCTCATGCAGAAGTATGCTAGAGAAAGAATGTCTAAAATTCTTTAGCATGAAATTTACAGCAGAATTTAAATCAGCATTTAAATATCAATTTCAAGCATCGTGGCTTTATTGGTCGTCTTACCCTCCCCAAGGTATATTCCTGCACTTTTCGAGGTAAATTATTATTTTTTTTTATGTAATCCAACGTAAATAACTGTTTCTAAAAATCTATGAACATTGTGGCTATCACTTAGACTTAACATGATTTGCCTAAAAATAGTGGTAATTTTCCTTACCGTCCCATACTAACCATCCCTTTTTTTCCATTACCATCCCTTTTTTTCCTATACCATCCACTTTTTTCCCCTTCCGTCTCTTCTTTAACACCCCTTTAAGACAATGTTATACTAAACTTTTGTACTGAAAATACTACATTGTTTTTATTTCTTATTTAATTGCCCTGTGGGTACTATGCAAATTAATTATAAGTAAAAATTTAGAAGAAAATAGAAAGTTTTAGTGGTAAATTGGTAAGAAAAAATAAACACGCAAGTTTAACCTTTAACTGATGTTACCGGTCTCACAGACCGGAGCTTTTTCCAATTTTTATAGTTTAACTACAAACACTACCGAAATTTGTTTCGTTTGGAACTTTAGTAGTAACACCAGATACTTTTGAATAGGTGAATTTTAAATTATTTGAAAACAACGTTTAAACACACAATAAAATAAGTAGATTTGATCATACGTATACGTTTCGTGAGTACTAGGACTCACATCCTCAGTGTAAAAACTTTAAAAACAATATCCCCCCAACTGCATGTACGGTGAAAAAACCCAAATGTCAAAACATAATACCAAAAGACCATCAAGTTCTAACAGCCAATGAAAATAATGCGGAAGTGAAGTGTCATGACACAACAAATCCATCCAGAAAGTTGAGATGTATGGTGTACTAGATAAATCAATAACCAAGGAGTCTTTAAATTTATGGATATGATTGGCCTCAAAAAAGTCTAAATCCAGAGTCTAAATCCTATTTTGTAAATCGGTTGTATACAACAATCGAAAGACTTCTCGACTACTTTATATCCTTTTCACTGGCATCGATCGTTCACGTTGACTCTTCTACTTCTAACCACAGAATTGAATTATTTTCTAAATTAGAGCAACAACTTAATTGTGATAATCGTGTCTATATGAAAAATATTTATCTAAATACACCTCCCTCAACCGAAAAAAAGGAAAAGAAATCTAAAGCAAATAAGTGTATTTTGCTTCAAAAAAGGGATAATGGGAGTAAATGAAATTAAAAAAGATTAATCCATGAAAGATTTTTTTCTATGTAAAATCAGTTTACAATAATTTTCAATTCTGTTTTTGCGATCCTGATACAGGTGAATTTTCATTTTATTAATGGACCACAAAAGGCTGGCAAAATAAAAATACTCCATAACCAAAGTTTACTGAGGTGTAATAAGTCTAATTTTATGAATTTTCAACTTTTCCAACGTTTAAAACAGGTTAAAGGTACTGCCGTACTGTGTGTTTAAACGCGACAACCAAACATCAAATGCTCTATAATATAAATTACAACCAATATTATTTTAAAGTAACTATATTATATAATTAATTAATTTACTTTCTGTTTTTATATGCCGATCAGTTTTTGTATCCCTCAAGAAACACTGTTGTTGCTTACAGTTGAATATAAATAAGGAAAGGTTTAGCCTTTGAAAGAGTTAAGTGAAAAAATTAAAAAAAAAAGTTCATTGTGGTTACGGCTATATTTTCCTGGGGCACATACCGTAGATGACAAGTTTGACAATTTTGAATAAAGCTATTCACGTAAAGAAAATTTCGTTTTACATAACTGCAGAATTCTGCAATTAAATAAAGCTATTATTTATGTTCAGAATTAGTGGCATTTAATATCGAAAGGTTCTAGAATTATAAGTAACTTTTAAGAATTTCAACGTATCATGAGATTAATTAAATTCTCAATGTAAAATGAAAGTGAATGAATGTGATACTTTATAGTTAATCTGATCTTGCATATAATTTTATTTAACCATTTATCTACTGACGGTACTTATAGGTATCACTCAATTTAAACTTTCACACCATAGTGAATATTAGTAATATTCCGATGGTGCTTTGCAAAAACGCTTTTTTAACTCCACTTTATCTGGATACGTGGCAGCGTTAGTTCTAGGTTTGTTATTTTAGCGAGGAAAGAGGCTATCTTTGAAAGACTCGTTGTGTTTTTTGCCGACATTTAGTACAGATTGTCACGCTCGTGTTTCTATTGCTGCAAACACAATAAAGGATATAAGTGTTGAATTTTTTTGTGTTCATATTGATCTTAGAATACAATTTTACTAGATATTTTAGGTGAACGGTGTATGTATTTGATTTATCAGTTAAATTACTCGTTGGTACTTATAACTACCGTCAGTACACTGGGTGTTGGAGATGAACTTCTTGTTTACTTTTCGTTTGTGTAGTTATCCATCGTTTTCATCTGCCTTAAAATGTAATTACTAAAATGTAGTACAGTAATAATTTCCCTGATATTTGTTTTCTATTTCATTATTATTTTTTATAGAAAATCGAAAAACGTGTGGCAACGGCTCTTTTTTGCTATGCTAGAAATGACATAGTTAAATTCATATGTTACATATGTGGAGATGCGAGAGAACATGTTGTCCCGGGAATATAGACGTCGCATAAAAAAAGACTACAAGATTGCTAACTGATCGAAACCTAAAAAGAAAATAGTTTTTCTTTTTTTTAATCCTTTCAGGGGCAAAGAAAGCATTTTCAATGCTAAAGTGTTGAAATAAATGATTCGCACCGGAATTTGCCAAAACATTTATTTTTAAACATGAAAAAAAGTTATATTTCACATACTCATTAAATCGAAAATATTTTACCAAAATTCTGGTGCCATTTAAAATATCCTGTGGTTTTTCTGATACAATATTTTAGTCATAGTGTACTGAAGGTACTTTAAAGTACAAATTTAATTAATTACCTCTAAATAAATAAATTTCTCACGTGTGAGTATTTTTTTAATATTTTTCGTTTAATTTTCATTGTAGTAACTGGAAAAAAAAATTCCATGTAAAACATCATAGTGCTGTAGATAAAGCGTTAATCAATTCCATTTTCAAATGGCATAATTGTAAATAAGTGATTTGGTGCACAAATACTTTTTCCCCATTTTATGTTATAATATTCACTAAAAAGACATTAACGTCTTAATGAAAAGGCTTGAAAGTGACTCAATTACGGTAAAAATCAAATTTGAAGCATGATATAAAAGAAATTATTTTTTTATCTCTTGTTATGTATGAGAAATCAATTTTCGGTCGTGGTTTTTCGGACACTTTCCGTTTTGTTACTTTTTGAAGTACTTAAATATATATTCAAGAGATATTACAAAGAAGTGCTAGAAAATTATTGCATAGAACAATGGAGCAATGTTAGCAGGTTCATGGATTTCCTAGTTGCGGGCAACTTAACATCCAGTATATAGGTAAAGCGTGTTACTTGCAATGGGAACCATGGAAAAAAAAGTTGTTTAGACTCGGCTGGTGGCCACGAAAAAAGAAGAATTAAAGTTTAAGAGTAAGGGAACATACTAATAAAAATGTTAGTATAACAATAAGAAAAAAAAAAGCTCCATATGATATAAAATTATCAGTCCATAGACAGGCGAAAAAGTTACCAGGGAAGCCCCAACATAAAAAAAGACTCTTTACAGAAACCATACAAAGATTAACACTAGAACGGCGGCGAGGGGTCATTTTGACCCTTGCCGAATGAATACATTTCGATACGAACCAGAATTTTTTTTATAATATAAGAATAATATAAGCTGCACAAAATTAACTTAAATAAATAAGTTTAATAGTTCTAAATAAAAATTCTGATGTGAAATATTTTTATAAAACTTGAGCAAAATTTCCCGCCGTTCTAGTGTTAACTTAAAAAATAATGCAAAGCACGGTGCAAACAAATTTGGAAAATAATAAAAAATGATTTACATGTTTACAAAAAAGAATATTAATGCACAATTTAAAGTAATAAAAAGCGATAATAAAAAACATAACTGAGGAGCGTTCAGACTAACTGAGCAGATAAAAGCAGAATTTTAAGGGGAGCATGTGAAAAAGAGAAGATGGCGCCCTCCCAGTCTGGAAACTCGATGAAAAAGGATGATAAAAAGATACCATGATATATGGAACAAAGGGATAGTAAGGTAATACAAATTAAATACAAATATTGAAGATTCATTAAAATCCGATATTTAAGCATAAGTTTCCTACAAAATTTCAGGTGAACGTATATATTTTTTTTTATTTGACGATATAAAAAGTGTAATTATGTTACATTTAGAAATGAATGTATGATTAAAATGGATACCTCGTTGTGAAAAAGAAACAAGACTTTACAGTGCAGATTGTGATGTTGGACTTTGTAGAATGTCTTAATTTCCATGGTTCCTACATTTCAGTCGATATTTCAAGGAAAAATCAAAATTTTCCTATAGAAAAAATTCGACTAAATTAATAGTGCAAATCTTTGCCTTATTTAAGTTAAAATTTCCTATAAGAAAATAACCGTAAGCATTAATATTCCAGTCTGACAATTCCCTCAACTGTAGGAATCCTGATTCGTAGTTTGCATACGTAAAAATGGAAATAATAAATTGTGTAAACATTTAAGACGAGATAAAAATGAATTGCTCAAAATAAAATTCTCTTGTTTCTTGTATTATATTTTAGCTAACGCGCTCTCGTTCTAAAATTGAAATTGTTCTGAATTGCCGATAGTAGACTTTGAAGATAAAATCAAGATCCGTACACAGCGTCGGTACCATGTCAAAATATCCAATATTAAAACAGTGTGTTGCCAGTTGGATGCATTTTTTAATTTCAGATTTTTTGATCGGCAACACTTTTCTGATATGGGAAAATGCCCCTTGTTTTCGCTTTAATTAACATGTCATTAAATAAAGAGAATTTTACTATTTCAAAAAAGTGGTCGCAATCAATAAATCTGAATTTTAAAAAACTAGACTACTGGAAACACTATTTTTAATTTGGATAGATTGACCTGCCACCAACTGCATCAAGTTGAGTCCAAGGTATCCACACAACCTTTAAAAAAAGCGGTTTAGATATTGACAAATTTCTCTGATTAATTAAAGTTTACCTTTTGGCCTGGAAAGACGTGCTATGTACAGTCGTGGGAAAAAAAAGTAAACACCCCCTACTAACTCCTCAACAAATTATCGTAGACAAAAGTTACTTGTACCCAACGATTGGAAATAAAGTCTACTTTTATATGATGTATATAAAATTTGCTTAGGGGGCCATCTACATATTATAACGAACCCAAACTTCATTTTTTTTCAATGGCAATACACAATTTTAACGACATATTTCAAATCTTCGGTTTAAACTATGCCTAGACACCAAATTTCAAGTCATTTGAATGAAAAGTTTTTGAATTATAAACATTCAAAATTTAGTGCTTCTAATGTTAAATTACATTTTCATATTTTTATTTATATCTCCTGAAATTCTTCTCCTAATGTGCTAATTCTTTTTTGTAGCAATAATACTAATATACCCAAACATAAATACGATGAATTTTCAATTTTTAAAATTTTATGATATGAATAATGAATTATGAAATTAATATTCGAAAAAATTATGAATTGCAACCTACAGTTTTTTTGATGGATTTACATTTATTAAGTCCTGCTTAATTGAAATCCAAAATTTCACATTTTTCTTCCAAGTAGTTTCAAATTATGCTAAAAAAATGGCAAAATGATAGTTTAAGGGGCCGTCTATAATAGAAGTGACTAGATATTTTGAAATTTCCTCTGCTGTCCTGTAATCTAGCAAGCTTCATTGACTTCTTAATCTGCCTTGATCAAGAAGGGAGCTCTCTTGGGTAACAATCGAGTACCGAACTTCAATTTGGATACAGCCCTTAAAATACGCTCGTTTTAAAATAATTAATTTCTCGGAAACTTATGGTACGAATTGCATAAAAATTTGTTTTTAGGCTAATTGAAGGGTGTAGAGTTCATTTATGGTGTCAGAATTGTGTACTGATAATGAAAAAACAAAGTTATGGTTCTTTTTAAAATGTAGATTGACCCCTAAGCAAATTTTATATACACCATTTAAAAATAGACTTTATTTCCAATTGTTCAGTACCAGTAACTTTCTTGTACGATAATTTGTTGAGGAGTCGGTAAGGGGTGTGTACCTTTTTTTCCCACCACTGTACGTCGCCTTGGATTAACACTAGAAAGCCCGCGACAAATGAATATATCTCGGTTTGAACCATAAAATTTTATAAAACTAGTTTAAAATACACAAACAAAAAAACTAGATAAATGGATAAGTTAATAATTTTAAATAAAAATTCTGGTGTGAAATATTTTTCTAAAATATGGACGAGATAAAATATGGAGGGCTTCTGCCAATTAATTTCCAGTGCAAGGGGTTAATATATATTTTGTAATTGAGTCGTAATAAGAAATCGAAAAACGTCGCAACTATTTTATATCTTTTTCATCGTCTTCTACCGTTTATTTTAAGCTACTACTTCTAACAACACAGTTGGACTATTTTCTAAATTAGAGAAACCATTTATTGATCATCATCGTGCCTATTGGAAAGGCATTTCTCTAAATACATCTTCACCAACGCCTGGATAAAAAAGAAACTCTAATGTATAAAAGTGTATTTTTTCCAAAAAGGGGATAATTGGAGTAATTGAAAGTAAAAAATTATGCATTTATGAAATAATTTTATAAATAGAATCAGTTTATATTTATTTTCAATTCTGCTTTTGCGGGCTTGATACCGGTAAGTTTTTATTTTAATAACGGGCTATAAGAGACAACGAATAATAAATATTTAATAACCAAAGCTTATTGACTTAATATAATTTTTTATTTTATAAATTTTTAACTTTTTACAACATTTAAAACAAATAGACGCCATGAAAAAACATGAAAATGTCTATATATAGTTTACCACCAGCATCATTTAAGAGTAACTATATTATATATTTAATTAATTTGCATATTAATGGCATAACACGCTCGCTCCATAGGTATTTACCTCTGTATGCGGACGAAACAGCAATTTACGGATCAGCCCACCTCTCGTACACGTTGTACAGACGCCTACAGGCTCACATCGACTCATTTCTTAACTGGTGTAACCTATGGCATATTCGCATCAACAAAAGCAAAACATCGGCTTGTTACTTTTCTAGAAGACTTATCTATCCTATCAGACTCGCGATCAATAACACTACCATCGATTAGACTAATACTGCTAAGTTCCTCAGGTCACCCTTAACTTACTTGGAGACACCACTTTCGAATCATCAGGGGGAAAGTCGCTGGGGGTTCTCAGGCACTTAAACCTCTCCTCAACAGCTCTACACTTGCCATTTATATCAAGTGTATACTTTAAAATGCCTGCATTCTCCCTATTATGACATACGCCTGCCCCATTTGGGAAATCACCTGCAATTCATCTATCGAGAGTCTCAGTCAACTTCACAACAAACACTTTCGCATTGTCCGTAATGCCTCACGATATCTCCGTCATTCCACTATCCGTAGAGCACTTAATGCCCCTATCTTTAGAAAAAGAGTAGTCGACCTTTCTAAAAAAAAAAAAATTATAACAACCTCTATAACTTCCCTAACGAAATACTGGCTTATCTGCCTGACTATGACGTATGCGAGCCTGAGCATGAAAAACGCCCCAGATTTTCCATTACTATGGATGTTGAAGGACCTTGAGTTCTCCACCACTGTCAAAAATTCACTTTATTTCATTTTTTAAACTCATTTTTCACTATCTTAACTTTTTGTAAAAAAAAAAAAAAAAAAAAAAAAAAAAAAAAAAAAAACTGCTTATATTTTGCAATTACGATTTTTTGATCACTATTCTGTTACCTAGTAACAATAATAATAAAAAAATATGTATGGACTCTAAAAAGTGCCTTTTTTTGTTTTCTCGTGATATTAACATCTGTCCCACCCACTGCCGATTACCCTTCAGCTTTGTCCGACAGCTTGTTAGCGTATCTCTCTTAACTGTGCTTAACATATTTTTTAAACTTATTTATTACTTTTATTTCTTTTCTTTTATCTTTTCTTAACCAGTAAGATTCTTACTATTTAACTTAATAATACCACTTTTCTTTAAAAGTATTTTTTTCATCTCTATTATCTTTGTTTTTATTAAAATTTTATAGTAGTTTTTTAAGTCAGTTAGACTTTTAAACCCCAATGGCTCATTAATTATAAAACAATCATCCACAGACTGGTCGTAAGCTTGCTGACAACTCAGAAGCCCCTCAAAGTGCAAACACTGTTAAGCTGTTAAGTCTGTTCGTCTGTAGTTAGAAAATCAAGTCGCTGAAGAAACACTGTCAATTCTGACAATTGAATATAAAATATGAAAAAAATTTAACTTTATATCAAGTGCTGTGAAGAAATTAACACAAGATATATTTTAATTCCAAGCATATAATAATGTAGTGTATACCAAAGTTGGCAAGTTTGACAGTTTTTAATACAACAATTTACAAAAAGAAATTTTCTTTTTATATAATTGCAGCATTTTGCTATTACTTACACTAATTATTTATGTTTAGAATTGGTAGCATTTAATAACCAAAAACTCTACAATTATGAGTATATTTTAAGAAATTTAACCTATCATGATATTAATTAAATGTTCAATGTAAAATGAAAATCTACCTTTATCTGATCAGATTACAGATTAGAGCTAAACGGCGCTGATTTTTGGTTAATCTGATGTTATAGTTATTTTTCTGTAATCAATTTCTTAGTCAAATGGCACAATTGTGAATATGTTATTTAGTGCCGGTACTTCTGTCCCTTTGATGTTATCATATTCACCGAAAAAGACAATTTTTTCATAATGACAACGCTTTAACACTAGAACCGCCGGAAATTTTACTGAAGTATTACAAAAATATTTTACACCGGAAATTTTAATTGAAACTACTTAACATATTTATTTAACTTATTTCTCCGAGGTACATTTTAAACTTATTTTAGAAAGAAATTCCTGGTGATAATCAAAATATTTTTATTTTTGACCGCTACGGAGGTTCTAGTGTTAATCTAAGTTAATTACGGTAATTTAATCAAATATAAAACATAATGGAAAAGCAAATATTTGTTATTCTTTTTTTCGCATGCTATGCATGATAAATCATTTTTAACACGTGGTATTTCGGACATTTTTTTCTTTGTTACTTCACATTTGTAGCACTTAAATATTTTTATGAGATTTTTTTTTTTAAGAAAAAAACATGCTAAAACATTATTTTTTAAAAAGTAATTAAAATCCTTAGCTTAAACTCAAGTTTCCCACAAAATGTTCCAGTGAAAGTATATATTTCTATTTTTTGACGGTATAAAAAGTGAAATAATGCTATCTTTAGAAATGAATGTATGCATAAAAGCGATAGCTCGTTGTCAAATAGAAAAAGGACTTCATAGTGTTGACAGTAAAGTTGGATATAATTTCCATGTTTACTACATTTCGGTGAATATTTAAAGTAAATACCAGTATTTTATTATGGAAAAATTCGTCCAATTTAATCCCGCAAGACTTTCTTTTATTTAAGTATCAATTTCCTATAAAGACTTTTTACAGGAATATTCTAGTCTGGAAATTTGCTCATCTAAAGAAAACCTGAATCGCAGGTTAACGTATGTAAAAATGTAAATAAATTGTGTAAACATTTAAGGCGAGACAAAAATGTACTACTCAAAATAAAAAGGTTCTATTCTTAGCTATATTTTAGCTAATGCACTCTCGTTTTAAAACAACTTGTGCTGAATTGCTGAAAGTAGACTTGAAAAATCTAAATGTGTTCACATACACGTGCATTCATTGAATCTGCACCCCCTACAGGGTTCGTACGCTTCAAGGATTTTCAAGCACCTGTTAACAGAATTTTTTTAAAGTAATATTTGCTTTATTAAATCATTAACCGCCAAAACTATTACGATAGAAATTTTCAAATTTCTTGTTGAAAGTAGTTTCCCACCACAAATTCAGTAAGGTAAATTTCGCTTTACTAAAATAGCAAAATTACTGCCAATAAATAAGACATCTTTTTAAATTATAAAATAGTGGTGCCAATGTAATTAATTCATTGCATGAGCAATTATTTTGACTGTTGCGTGAACGCAACGTCAGCGGTTAATGGGTTAATGGGTTAAAGAAAAAAAAACTATCTTCAGATATAGCAACCAGTACTTTACTAAATTTCTGGTTCAAAAACACCTAAAATACCATGAATCCCTTGGTACGTCCTAACCCTGACCTATAAAAATGTTTGTTTACATATTCCCAAATCTCTCCGAAAAGTTAAAGTTATTATTTATTTTGTAAATGAGTCATAATTAAAAATCGAAATACATCGCAACTATTCTATATCATCTTCATTGGCTTCCATCGTTTTTGTGACCTCTTATACTTCTAAGCACACTTTTGGATAGTTTTCTAAATTAGAGAAATCACTTATTGATCATCATCATGTCTATCGAAAGGCATTTCTCTAAATACAGCCCTTCGCCCAAAACCCGAAAAAAAAAAGATAATAACTTTAATGTATAAAGGTTTGTTTTTTCGCAAAAGAGGGGTAATGGGAGTAAATGAATGTAAAAAAGGGAGAATTCTTGAAATATGTTTATAAATACAGCCAGTTTGTGATTATTTTCAATTAATTTATGATATTTCATGATTGAGATTTATGATTGGTTGTGTTTATGACGGCCAATTATCAACACAAGGGACATAGACCCGAAGGGAGTAGGTGCCCTCCGTGGGGGTCTTTCTAAGGGATCCCAACCCGTATTTACGCTTGGAAAACCAAGTCTCGAAGAAAACCACGAAAACTCCGAACGATTAGGCAGACGGGCGCGATTGGTATCCAACCCAGCACTTCCCGTCTACCAGCTTCGAGATCAGAACCTCTCGGCCACTGGTGGGGCTTGAGATTTATGAATAACTAAACAGAAATTTTTTTTAGGTGGTTCAGATTTCTCGAACGCAACCTAATGTGTGTGCATCTAAGATTTTATCATCGAAGTCTACTTTTAGAGATTCAGAAAAATTTATATTTTAGAAAGATGGTTCATTAGCTAAAATACAATGCAAGGAATAACAACTTTTTACTTTGAGGAATACATTTTTATATTGCCTTAAAAGTTTACACAATTTATCATTTCCATTTTTAAGTATGAAAATAAGGATTTCTACAGGTGAGCAAATTTCCTGTGAACCAGTATTTTCTTATTGTAAATTTCAACTTAAATACGGGAAAGTTTTGTGCGATTAAAGTAGATGAATGTGTCTATCATAGTATACTTGTATTACCTTGAAATAATCACTGAAATGTGGGAACCCTGGAAATTAAGGCCTTCTGTAAAGTCCAACATCACAATCTACGCTATAAAATCTTGTTTTATTCTGACAACGAGGTATCACTTTTACGCTAACATTCATTTCTACATATAGTATAATTTCAACTTTTATGTCGTCTAATAAGAAAAAAATATACTTTCACAGGGAAATTTCTTCGGAAACTTTAGCTTAAATTACCCTTTTAGATAATTTTCTAGCAATTTTTTTTTTCTAAATATCTCAAGTGCTACAAAGTGAAATCATTCGAAATACCAAGATTGAAGTTTGATTTCTCATACACAGCAAGAGAAAATTACAAAAATAATATTTTTTTTTTCGTATTCTGTTTTACATTTGATTAATCTCGAGTAACGGAGTCACTTTCAAGCCTTTTCATTATGAAAACCATGTCTTTTTACATGAATATGATAGCAACAAAATGGAAAATATATTTGTTCACCAAATCACATATTAACAAATATACCATTTGGCTATGAAATTGACTACAGAAAAATAAATATAAGATCTGAGTAACCATAAAAAGCCCATTTTAGCGCTTAACTGAATTGCTGTGTCATAAAGTCAGACTTATATTTTATATTGAACATTTAATTAATATTATGATAGATTGAATTTGTTAAAAGGTACACATTATTGTAGAGGCTTTGGATATTAAATCAATGCCACAAAATCTGAATAAAAAATATTTTTTGTTCAATCGCAGAATGATGCGATTACGTCAAACGGAATTTTCTTATTGAAAATTGATGTATTCTAAAACTGATGAACTTGAAAACTACGTGATACTCTCCACGTAAATATGCTCAGAATCGATGTTTACGTCTTTCTAAAGTTAAAAAATTCCCCTCATTTAGATTCCGCTGACAGAAAGAACACAGGATTCATACGGGCAGTGTTGCACGTGGGCTACTTTTTTAAAATTCAGATTTCTTGATTACCACCACGTTTTAGAAACTGTAAAATTACATTTGTTTTCTCCTTAATATGTTATTAAATAAGGCGCTTTTTACCATTTCAAAAAAGTGGTGCCAATCAAGAATCTGAATTTAAAAAAAAAGTAGCCTATCTGGCAACTCTGCGTACGGGTGCTTGAATTTCCAGACTAAGAAGTTCTTTTACCAGTATTTTCTTATAGAAAATCTGTCCTTAATTAAGGCAAAAATTCGCACGTTTAAACTTCGTTTATTTTTCTATAAAAAAAAGTCTGATATTTGGCCTTGAAAATAACGGTACCCGTACGAACCCTGCAACAAAATTTCTTAAGCGATTTGATAAAACATGTTGATGTAGAAAAAAAGCAAATTAAAGATTTATATACTATCGTTACTTTAAAACAATGCAGTTGGTATACTATATGATAGATATTTCAATGTTTGATCATAGGTTCTTTCTGTTTTAAATGTATGGGAAATGTATGGGAAAATTTCTTTTATCGTAAGTTCTTAAAATAAAAGCTGACCGGTATCATGTTCGCAAATTCCGTAATATAAAATAATCACAAACTGACACTATTTGTAAAACATGTTTCACGAATTCACCTTTTTTACATTCATTTTCTCCCATTATGTCTCTATTTCAGAAAAACAAACTTTTATGTATTAGAGTTTTTTCTTTTTTTTTACGGGTTTTCGGGGGAGGGCTGTATTTAGAGAAACAAATGTCTATCGATAGACATGATGATGATCAATAAATGATTTCTCTAATTTAGACGTATAATTAAAGTTAATATTTATTTTGCAAATGAGTCTTAGTTAAAACTTCGAAACACTTAGCATCTTTGTATATTCTTTTCATTAGCTTCTATCATTTTTGTTGTGTACTTCTAAACACACATTTGTCTCTCTATTCTAAAAAAAAAAAAAAAAAAAAAAAAAAAAAAAAAAAAAAAAAAAAAAAAGTTATTACCGCTGTCACCGCCACCGCCGGTTTTGAATTTTTTGTGACCGGGGGTCTTTCTTCGTTAATATTAAGAAAAATAATGCATACAAAAATATGACAATCGGTAGTATTATACAGAAATGTTTGATAAACACGCTGATGGAGACAGTTTCCAAATCGAAGAATTATTTTAAGAGATATTTAATGCTAAAGTTGGACAAAATCGTTCCACTAAAAAAGTTTTATGGGAACAAAAACTATTAATGGGAATTTAATAATTTTTAGATCATTTTATACGTTTGAAGTTCCCGGTGTGCAATCTGTATTTCTTTTTTTACTTTAACTCATTTTTCGAGGTTTTATTTCTATTTTAAATTCTAATTTTCAGCATTTCTAGAGATATTTCTAAAATATTTTAGAAAGTGATATTAATTTAAACTGTTACCAACTGTATAAACAGCGCAAACAATAATGTTTGCTTCAAATAAAAAAAATATATATATATTTATAGGTGTAAATAAATTAAAAATTTATTTACACGTGGCTATTATAAACGGAAACAACAATTTGGAATTAGAATTAAATAATTGTGTACAAAAAGCACTATCATATTAAAAATTGCTTCATAAAAACTATATTTACACTTGAATTTTAAGAGAGAAAGGAAATTGTAAAATAATAAATTCATTAACATGCATTAGAAGTCTTAAATAGGTGAAATCACGTCATATTTACGTCACATTACAGTTATTACATAAAATGAACACAAAATAATATTGCAAAACAGTTTAAATTAAGAAATTGCGCTAGAGATTTATTTGATATTTTGAGAGGATACTTTTCAACTATTTTTGTTAGGAAAGCGCAAATAATATTTCATTTTTAACAAAAGTATTTTCACGTGAATATTAAAAAGAGAAAGAATAGTTTGGTCAAAATTACGTGAGATTAAAAACGATTAATTTAAAATGTCTAATTTAAAAGAATTTTCTTTTCGCTTTGTTAAAAAATATCGGGAGACAAAGACTCTGCTTACTTAATTCCTTTTATATTAGCTTATTTTGAAATGTTTAACTTATTTTACTTAATCAAAGACGAAAACAGCGATTGTATCTTTGGTACTACTTTTATCCCGTCGACCAAAAATCTATCATTCGCCAAACTATAAGATTAAATGCCAATAATGGTTGATCGTAAATGTCACATTAACTTAACTTTAAGCAAGTTACACGTGTCTACGTCATCAAGTTATTTTTATTTCGGCGTTTTATTTGTATTTTTACTAATGTTGCACCAATTTATTTGTTCTTTCGTTATATAAAATGAAAATTATGTCAATTTGTATAATTTGGCAAGTGGTTTGGCGATTTATATAATTTGTCGAAATTAGTAGAAGGGATAATCAAGTAGTACCGCAGCGGATTTGGCTTTAAAATTCTCCAATGAAAGAGAAATGAATAGAAATCCGTTTATAGGGAGATCGTCACTGTTTTTTAAATTATGATTCAATCTTCCGAAATCTTTTTAAAGCCGATCAAATTAGCGTACTTTTAGAGCCTGCAGTGTCTGAACGGGGATTGACGAGCGTAGCTCGTAGGGGGCAGAGCCCCCTAGTTTTCTAAATTAAAGCAATCATTTATTGATCATCCATCATCCCGTCTACCGTAAAGACGTTTCTCTAAATACGTCGTCGGGAAAAAAGAAAATACCTTTACTGCATGAAAGTGTATTTTCTGAAAAAGTGGGATAATGGAAGTAAATGAAAGTAAAAAAAAAAAAAAGATTAATTGACGAAACATTTCTTATAAATAGATTCCGTTTATTATTATTTGCAATTCTGTTTTTGCGAGCCTGATAAGGATGAATTTTTATCTTAATAACGAGCTATAAAAGAATAACGAAATTAAAATATTTTATGAACAAAGCTTACTACTACTTACATTTATGACAATTTTATTTTTATGAATTTTTAATTTTTTCAAACATTTCAAACAGAAGAACTCGCAGGCCACACATTAAAATGTCTATAATATAATTTACAATCAGAATTATTTTAATGTAACTATCTGATATAATTAATTTATTTTAAGCTTGTATACGTTAATAGATAGTTCGATGCGCTCAAGAAATACTGTTGTTGTTGACAGTTGAATATAAATGAGGAGAAATTAAAAACTTTAGAACGAGCATTGTATCCAGTGAGCTACTTCTTTAAATGTCAGATTTAAAGCGATATAAGTAAGTGTCCTATCTTAAATGGGAGAAGTAACCGCAAGAATAAAAGCGAGGTCACATCAATCAAGGTGATGCGCCACGTAGCGGATGGAGTGTGAACTACAGGTAGATACCTAACTGTTTTCATACTCATACCACTAAAATTGTAAAGATTTTTTCACCTTGATTAATAACTGAAGTGTCTCTCACATGGCGGAGAAAACCACGTAGTGTCAAGTGCATCTGGATGCCCCCCTCGCTAGGCCGTTATATTGCAAAAAATGTGGCAAACGAAATTCATTTCTATGAGTGACTAAAGATTTAGAAAGTACGCGCCACACTAAAAGCCCGCGTATGCGAATTATCACTCTGTCCACAAGGTGGCGCAACTATGTTAATTTACGCCTGATTCCAGAATTAAGTTTGTTCGCTTACTTATAACGCTTTGGTCAGATTTCTTGGTTAGCACCAGAATTGCCAGTTTAAACTCCAGATTTAATCAAAAATTTCAGATCCATACCGGAGATTTTGAAAGAAGAACTTTTACTTGATGTGATCGCTAAATGTCTCTCGTTAAATAAATCATAAAATACTATTCTTTATTTCTGGTAGAAACTCGAAATTACTGAATAAAAGTGGAGACCAAAATAGCAAACTTGATTGGCTCCACTTTTTTGAAATGGCAAAATTTACCTTGTTTAATGACACATTAATTAAGACGAAAACAAGGGGAAATTTTCCACTTCAAAAAAGTGGTGTTTAATCAAGAAATCTGAATTTTAAAAAAAGTAGCCCACTGGCAAGAGTGAAATCAAAAGCAGTGAAAAAATGAACAAAAAGATTCAGTTCTTTTACCAGCATATTTACATGGAGCATATCCCGCAGTTTGACAGTTTTTGAATATAACGATTTAAAAAAAAATGTTTTACATAATTGCAGCATTCTGCGATTAAATAAAGCAATTACACTGATAAACAAAAATTGACTTTTTATTTTTTTCTTAAATTTAAAGCTAATATTCCAATTACATACACTCTTGAGTAAATAAAAATTATATTATAAATTTTTACTTTGTTCTTATTTTTTTAAACGAAGGATATGTATTTATAGGGTATTACGATATATCACAATATAGGGGGTTGTACAATAACGCATAATAATAATACATAAATGTTAAGTTTACCAGCAGTGTACTTGTACACTGTTTATACACCTTTTCCACATATTTCACGCACATTTTACGCAGCTGAACACAATTTGATTGTATTAATTTGAGTACATTATTACCTATTTTTGCGTTTATATTTATGTTCGGTATCTTCTCTCTTGATTAAACAAGAGTAATCGACAAGTATTGCTGCATTACATTGCAATCGATAACCAGATTCCATAAGAGAAATTTATTGGTGAAATCGTTCACTATACTCGTCGCTAATTGCTCCCATATTATCTGTGAAAAAGTCAATGTGGGAGTGCAAGAAAAGAAACTTTAATGACGTAAGGCTATTTAGCTTTTTAAAATTGTTTACCATATTTTGAATTATACACTTGGAATTTGTAGCTTTGTTATTATCTAAGAAATTATGTACAACGTCTTGTATACCATGATAAATACATTGGCTGATTATGTTTTGGTACAAACCGCCAAACAGGTGACGCTGCTATGCTGAATTTTTCATGATTTCCGCATTAGATCTATCTCAAGAATTAATGAACGAATTTTCATCAAACTTCAGATTCAGTTACACGTGGACACAAGTGGTTCCTGATAAGGTTTTGGTGTTAATCGCCCAACAGGTGGCGCTGCTATGCCGCATTCTGAAGGATTTACACTATTTTTGTAATAGTCTACCTCAAGAACTAATGAACGGAATTTCATATCTTTAGAATCCTCTTGATAGTCATAGATTGCCATTTAATTTTGGCACTCTGATAGTGAATTTTGCAGTATTAACATGTATGAGATAGAAGAAAGTTTTGGGATTGGCATATCCGACTAGTTTTTTCATCTGCTGTGTTTGGTATTTTAAAATTTTCTTAATTTCTACTGCCACACTTTGAAATCCCCCCTCCTTCCCGGCCATTTGAATGTTTAAAACTTATATTTACAAAAATCAAACCCTTTATTAAGAAAGGCATATCATAATTTATTAGTATATTTAATTTGTAAGTCCTTACACTTTTTTTTGGCCCTTGAAAGTCCTTGATTTTTATTTAAAGAAATGTTACGAATCCTGTATTATTCTATCTATATATTATATTTCTGCTTTCTTCTTTCCATGTAAAAATATACAAAGTTAAAATAATCCTTCATATGAATTTGTGCTGTTTACGTTTTGGTGTAAATCGCTCAGCAGGTGGCGCTGCTGTACTGCATTTTTCACATGGACGAAACACATCTTATTGACGCCTAGATGTATTATAGGTAGCAGGTATTTGTTCACTCTCAGGGTCATTAGACTGTAGAAACATGGTAATTTAAAAGGCGATAAAATAACATAATGATATATATTTAAACACAGATATCTCTGAAACGGAAACCAACTTCACCTTTTTGTGAATATTTCGTAAATTCACAAGGGTATAGTTACTTAAATCTCTTAAAATTTTCCAAGAAAATATTTCTTGTTTATCAGTGTTATTTTTGTTCAGAATCGCTGACACTTAATAACTACTCTTAATAATGAATACATTTTAACAAATTAAACCTATCTTGATATTAATTAAATGTTCAATGTAAAATGAAATTCTTTCTTTATATGATCACAGTGCTCCCAAATGGTCCGCCAACTGAATACCCATAAATTTTAACAAAAAATTTTATGGTAGGTTTGCGCTAGAATTAACTTTCAAAGGTGATTCCGGGGCGGTTTGTAAGAAAAATCTAAAAAGAATTTTTTTCTAAAAAAGTATTGGTATTCAGTTGGCGGACCATTTGGGAGCCCTGTGATTAGATTTTAGTTTAGTGCTCTAATATATTGTTAACCCTCCGAGCGTCTTGCAAAAGGGTAAAATTGTAATGTTCTTTTCTTTGCATTTTGTTTTAAATGCTAAGAAAATATGATTCTTTCAACATTATTAAAAAAAAAAAAAAAAAAAAAAAAAAAAAAAAAAACACAATTAGAATTATGAATGTAATCCTTGAGAGTATTAATCATTTATCAATGTATTTAAAATTCATTAAATCTATAGAATTATATTATCTTAAATATTTGTTGTATTGCTGTGAAACCTGGAACTTAGTGAACGAAATATTACGCCCCAAACACTTAGAGGGTTCTGATCTGATACTTATTTTTCAGCAATCAATTACTTTGGTATGTTTGTGATTTGGTGCACGATAACTTTTTTTTTGTTAGATGCTGTACTCCTTTAAAAAGACATTATTATCATAATGACAAGCTTGAAAGTGACTCAATCACGGTAGAATAATCAAATCTAAAACACAGTACGAAAGAAAATATTTTTTTAAATTTCATTTTCACTTACTGTGTATGAGAAATCGATTTTCATTCGTGTTATTACTGACACTTACTTCTTTGTTACTATACATTTTTGTAGCACTTCAGTATTTATTCATGAGATATTTAAAAAAAAAAACATACATGCTACAAAATTATTTTGAAAAGTCATTAAAATCAGTATCTTAAGCTTCAGACAGTTCTTTAGTTTGTCTTAGTTTCAGTCAGTAAGCTTTAATCAGTTTCCCACCAAATTTGCCTCTTAAAGTATATGTTCTCTTTTTCATTTGGCGATATAAAAAGTGAAATTGTGTTATATTTAGAAATGAATGTGAGCGTAAAACCAGTAACTCGTTGTTAAAAAAAAAAAAAAAAAAAAAAAAAAAAAAGAGCAGATTCTGATGTTGAATTTTGCAGAATGGATAAATCTCACTGAATTTTTTTTCAAGTTCACACCAGGATTTTCTTATAGAAAAGATTTTCTAATTTTATTGAGCAAAACTTTGACTTATATAATTTGAAATTTCCTAAAGGAAAATATCGGTTCCCAGGAATTTTCTAGTCTAAAAATTTCCTCACCTGTAGGACTCCTGATTCGTAGTTTCCATACTTAAAAATGGAAATAATAAATTGTGTAAACTTTTAAAACGAGAGACGAAAATGTATTGCTCAAAATAAAAAGTTGTTGTTCTTTGTTGTATATTTTAGCTAATGCACATTCGTCAAAAAACATAACGTGTTCTGAATTGCTGAAAGTAGGCTTCGAAGATAAAACCAAGATGCGTGTTGCGTTCGAGGAATCTGCACCACCTATAAAAAATTTCGGTTTAGATATTCACAAATATCTACGTTTAATCTAAACATTTTTCAATTTACGTACATTATTTGTCCATTAATTTGGCCTAGATTTCTCTTTAGGCAGAGGCCTATCATCACCAGAGACATAACTCATACCGCTATTAACCCTTTCTGGCGCGGAATAAGTATTTCTAAAATGATGAAATGATGGACTGACACCAGAATTTACAAACAATTTAATTAGAAAATAATAACTGGCTTATTTTCCCGTGTTTTATAAAAGGAAACTTTTAATTAAATATTCTCTATGTCGTTCGTCAGTTTAGGAATTAAAATTATGTGTCCTATTTTGAGGATACCGACCTATAAAGGGTTAATAAAATAACATGTATTACCAAAACTCCATATGACAAAAAATCAGCGCGTGAAACTATACCACCAGATTGCCTGCGGAAATATGAGCGAGCTTGAAGAGCGAGCCTCGCTGCGGCGAGAGTGAAGCGTTGTGCTGTTTTGATTCATATTCACACTAAACTCGTGTCGGCTAAGTTTCCAGAAGAACACGGGTCCATGGACTTGTGTGGTTATGTAACACAACATGTCAATTACATGCGGTAGATTCGGGAACTTGCATTGGTTTGAATGTCAAACGATAGAGCTCAGCTAGACTTCAGAAGATATTTATCATCGGTACTATGTGAACTTTGTTGCCAGATTGTGGACTTTTTTTAATTCAGATTATTTGACTGTCACCACTTTTCTAATATAGAATAATTGGCCTTATTTTTCAGAATTTTCAATCTATTTTTAAATAGGCCGAATTTTTCAATTAAAAAAAAAAAAAAAACGGTAATTATCAACAATCTGGGGACAAAAAAAGTCCCCAGTCTGGCAACACTGCATGTGAAACTAACCAATATGAAAACAGCGTTGCCAGTGGGCTACTTTGATAAAACTTAGCTTGACTGACACCACATTTTTTAAATAGTAAAATTCGCCTTATTTAATGACATAAAATTCAGGAGAAAAAAAGGCCCCCCACTGGCAATACTGTTTTCATATAGGATATTTTGACATGGTACCAACGGTATAAATCATATAGTTCTTAAAAGTGAACTTGAGCTGCAATGGAACGCGTGGCTTCAATTGTATTGCTCACAGTAAAATGTTGTTATCCCTTGTATTAAATTTTAACTAATGTACTCCCGCTTTAAAATATAACTTGTTCTGAATTGATGAAAAAGACATCAAAAATAAAATCTAGAGGCGTACACATCAGTTAAGTTCGAGGAATCTACACCACCTATAAAACACTTTCAGTTTATATACTCTTAAATATTTCTGGTTATATAAAGTTAACCCATTAACCCCTTGGGTACATTTGATGACGCGGAGACTCGTCATGTATTTGGCCATTGGCGCTTATTTTTTATATTCCATTCATACCACTATTTAAAGGAAAATATCTTTTTAGTATCTTTCTCTTTCCTATACTGTCAATGTGTATGTGAAAGATTTTTCTTTTCAGAAAGTAGTGCGAGATAGAACTTAAAAAAAAAAAAAAAAAAAAAAAAAAAAAAAAAAAAAGCCAGTGGCCGCCCTGAATACCCAAAGGGTTAAGGACGAGTCTCTTTTACATTTCTTTTAATTCTTAGACACCGATTTTTACCACATTATAAATTTTATTTCTTTAATGGCTCGAAATTTGAGATTAGATAATGTGAAAATTTCCAAACTAAAATACTGGTATTCAAATTTTTAAGTTTTGGTCGCTTTACATGGCAAATTTTCTTTCCAACCGGCTATAACACTTTATATACTGAATTATGAATATTTTATCTTCTAAAACATTTTTCGTGAATTGTATAAACTAGATTGGAATCATTTACATAATCATTTAATAAATTTTAGAAGGCTTGAAGTGTTAGAAGGATTCATTAAATTTGAATTTATATGGATTTTGTGCAATATTTATAACCCGACTCAAATCTTTTATTTTAAATATTTCCTTAGTATTTTTTAGAATTGGGAAATGTACAAATATAATGTTCTTACAATAGAGATATAGAAATACTTCCGAATTCAAAAATCCCTCCCTCCTCCTCCATCGCCAAGAAAGCTGAAAAGATGCAAAGGCAAAAGAAATCATTCTTTGAAAAACATTTTTGTTTTGTTTAACCAATAATGCTTTTGGAACACGATGGAGTAATGTATCTCTAACTCATTCTAAACTGTATTACAACTAATCGATGTATTAAATTAATTTTATAACAAGTTATTTTAATGGTACTTATAAGTACCGCTAGTAGATAAAGGGTTAATGAGTTAATATTCATTTTGGTAAATCATGTGTATTCAACAATCGAATGACTTCGCAACTATCCTATAGCCTTTTCACTGCCGTCGATCATTTTTGTTGACACTTCTGCTTTTTACCACAGAGTTGAATTGTTTTCTAAAGTAGAGCAACCATTTAATTATGATAATCGTGTCTATCCGAAAACCGTTTCTCTCAATACACTTCCTCCAATACCCGGAAAAAAAAAGAAGATAACTCTAAAACATAAAAGAAAAGAAATCTGAAGCAAATACTTGTACTTTTCTGCAAAAGAGGGATAATAGGAGTAAATGGAATTTAAAAAGATATTAATTCATGAAATACTTTTCTAAATAAAATCAGTTTACGATAATTTTTAATTCTGTTTTTGAAAGCATGCTACCGGTGTGTTTGAATTTTATTGACGGACTATAAAAGGCTATCGAAATAAAAAAAGTTGATGACCAAACTTTACTAACTTATGATAATTTTAATTTTATGAATTTTTAAACTTTTCCAACATTTAAAGCAGAAAAACGCGATGGCCAAACATTAAAATGCCTGTAATATAGTTTACAACCAATATTATTTTATGGTAACTATAGTATATAATTAGTGAATTTGCTTCGAGTTCAGTTGCAACAACCTCCGATGAATCAGTGTTTCCAGATGGGCTACTTTTTTAAAAGTCAGATTCTTGATTGGCACCACTTTTTTGAAATTGCAAAATGTGCCTTATTTAACGACATATTAATTAAGGCAAAAACAAAGTGTATTTTACCATTTCAAAAAAGTGGTGCCAATCAAGAAATCTGAATTAAAAAAGAGTAGCCCACTGGCAACACTACGATGAATCGCTCAAGAAATGCTGTTGTTACTGACAGCTGAAATAAGCAAAACAAGATAAGTAATAGTAGTCCCCCAAAATCTAAAGAACACATTTTATTGTATTTAACGATTATGTTGCATACATTTAACATTATCAAAAAATGTGTTTGCAATACAAGAAATTGGAATAAATCAATAAGCTGTTAAGTTACAATTTATAGTTCTTTTAGCCGCCCCAATGTCTTTGAGGATGTAAAAAAATCTTGCAATGAAGTTTGAACCGACTAATTTTTCTTTTTTTTCTCTCTTGGAAGCTCTTTGTTACAGCAGAGTGAGTTTTCTAAGCTTTTTCTAACGACTTTTCTTATTTGATTGTGACTATCGCCTTAAAGTTTCTCTGCATAGAGCCAAAAGTCTTCAAAAAAGTTCAAAGACCGTCTTCATTAAAGATTTTTTTTTTTTACAGACCAGACTACGTAAATGCGGAGTGACGTAAGTCGGGGTAGTAATGTACTTGAATATTTATTCACGAGATATTAAAAAAATGATACAAATTTATTTTAAAAGTCATTAAAATCCAAAACTTAAGCAAAAGTTTAACCACCAAATTTTCCTGTGAAAGCATGTTTGTTCTTTATTTCACGACATAAAAGGGGAAATTATGCTATATTTAGAAATGAATGTATGATTAAAATGGAAAACTCGTTGTAAAAAAGAAACAAGAATTTACAGTGCAGATTGTGATGTTGGACTTTGCAAAATGCCTTAATTTACATGGTTCCTACACTTCAATCAAAATTTCAAATAAATACCAATATTTTCTTATAGAAAAATTCGTGTAATTTAATCGCGCAAATCTTTGCCATATTTAAGTTGAAATTTCGTATAAGAAAATAACCGTAAGCAGGAATATTCTAGTCTGACAATTTCCTCACCTGTAGGAATCCTGATTCTTGGAATTTAATCGCGCAAAACATTGTCTTATTTATGTCGAAATCTCCTCTACGAATACACTAGTTCCCGGGAATTTTCTAGTCTGAAATTTTCCTCACCATTAGGAATCCGGATTGGCAGTTTTCATACGTAAAAATAAAAATTATAAATTGTATAAACTTTTAAAACTATGCAAAAATGTATTGCTCAAATTAAAATGTTATTCATTGTATTATATTTTAGCTAACGCGCTTTGTTCTAAAATATAAATTGTTCTGAATTCCTCAAAGTAGACATCGAAGATAAATCTAGAAGCATGCACTTAAAGCTGCGTCCAAGTAAACTGCACCAATTATAAAACTATTTCGGTTTAGATATTCTAAAACCTCTCCGATTAATTAAAATTAATGTTTATATTGTAAATGAGCTGTAATCAAATATCGAAAGACTTCGCCACTATATTATATTCTTTTCAATGTTTTCAATCGCTTTTGTTGACTCTTCTACTTCTAACAACACAAGTTGCATTGTTTTCTAAATTAAAGCAAAAATAAATTGATCGTCTGCGTGTGTATCGTAAAGATGTTTCTCTAAATTCATCAGATTCCATCACCGGGAAAAAAAGAAAATAATCCTAATGCATAAAAAATTATTTTCGGTGAAAGTGGGATAATGGGAGTAAATGAAACTAAAAAAAAAAAAAAAAAAAAAAAAAAAAAAAAAAAATGCAAATTCATGAAATATATTTGATATGTAGAATCTGTTTCTGATTATTTTGAGTTAGGTTTTTGCGAATTAGATATCAGTGAGTAATTTTAAACACTTTACATTCCGTTCTCGCCTCTGCGGCGACATCTGCTTACATTACGAAAATTGTTCTTTCACCAGTAATAAAAGAAAATAAAATTTGCCTTATTTAATTTTGAAATTGTGTGATTGGAGGAAACTTCTTTTAAAAAAGTGGTAGTGACAGAATAAAATTTGTGTAGGAGACGCCGAAGTCCAAAGGTTATAACGTGTTAATAACGTGTGACAAAAGACTAATGAATTTAAGATATTTGATAATCAAAACTACCTAAGTTATGATCATTTTGATTTTACAAATTTTTAACTTTTGTCCAATGGATTTATGAATAAAGAGTAGGAGACATATAATGACGGATATAATGTAGGAGACATACTCTATACCAGTTGCGAGTGAAGTAACTGAGGAGGTTGTCACAAGATGGCGGCTGCTTTTTTCAATCGGAACAATTTCTGATTACTGCTGGGGCAAATTTCGTACCAGTAAATTTGAATAGAAATTTTTCTCTCATTTAAGCGCCTTATACATGGAAATATTATTTTACACATATTATAAAAAATTCTATTTATTTTTACTGTTGTCAGTTTGCGCAGGTAATATAATATTTTACAATGATACTGACAGGAGGTTGTCTAGGTTTTCGCAATATGGCGTCAACGCAGGGACTGACTACCGCCAACGTAAATTTCCACCAGTAAAAATGAATACCTATTTCTGACATTATTTATCATTGAGATTTTGCAGTAATCGGGATTTTAAATAAGGAGAAAAAGTTTATATAAATTTACTGGTGGGCGTTTACCCCCGGCGGTAATCAACCCTTACGAATGCGCGCTTTCAGTTGAAGCTTCGCTATTTTAAGGTTATGTCAGTTCCTCTTTATTAATAGTTCCACGTTTTTTCCAATATTTATAAGCGAAAGACGACATAACCGTATAAAAAAATTAGGGCTCCCACTCGGTCCATTTTTTGAACACCACTAGGAAAAATCCCCTTTATAAATTTCGTAGAAACTTACCAGGAACAGCGTTTGTCTCGCAATTGTTTCAGAAACTTACCTTCAATTACTTTCTAGAAAAATTACTGGTTTAAAAAAAAAAAACGGACCAGCGGGAGCCCTGAAAAATGTATATATGTAGTTTTCCACAAATATTATTTTAAAGTAACTATATTATATAATTAATTAGTATATATTTTGTTCGTCTTCAAGGCGTAATATAAATCACTCAAGAAAAACTGTTATTTCTGACAGTTGAATGTAAAAGATGCAAAATTTTTAACTTTTAGTCGAGTGCAGTAAAGAAAGTAACAAAATACATACTTCGATTCCAAGCGTATTACCATGGACCCCATACTGCAGTTGGCAAGTATGACAGTTTTGAATAGGGCTATTTACAAAAAGGATATTTTGTTTTACATCAATGCAGCATTCAGAGATTAAATAGAGTAATTAACCGTCTGTCTACCAGAAGGGTCCAATGGACCCGACATGTACATTCAAAATATTTATTCAAACCAGAAATTTCTTCAAAACAAACTAAATTTATAAATCAGACAATAATAAGTTAAATAAACAAATTAAATAGTTTTAAGGAAAAATTCTGGTGTAGAATGTTTTTATAAAACTTGAGTAAAATTTTCGGTAGTTCTAGGGTTAATTATATTTAGAATAAGTAATATTTAATATCCAAAGACTCTACAATTAGCAGTATCTTTTAACAAATACAACCTATTTTGATATTAATTAAACGTAAAATAGTGCGCAATTTTATTGTTAATATGATCTTATAGTTATTTTTCTGTAATCAATTCCTTAGTCAAATGGGACATTTGTGAATATGTGATTTGGTATACGATTTTTTTTTTTTTTTTACTTTCATGTTATCATATTCACCTAAAAAGACGTTGTTGTCATAATGACAACGCTGGAAACTGATTCAATTATGATAGACTAGCAAACCCCGCGGCTTTGCTCGAAACATGCCATGTGATATTTATATGTCTAATTTTTATTAAAAGGTACAAACTAAATTTTTGTTTTATTAAAAGGTAATATTTTATTTTATTAAAAGATATTTCTATTAAAAGGTACTTATTACTATTAGGAATAATTCAAAAATTACTATTTAAAACACAGTTTGATTAAACATCATTATTACACTGCAATGGCAGAAATGAGACTTAAATTAATAAAATGAAATAAAACTAAATAAATGATAATTTAGAAAATATTTTGAAACTTTTATGCTCAATTAATACGCTCATTTCAGTATTCATTTGAAGTTTTGAATTTTTTAGAAACCATCTTCTTACATCTTAAAATTAACCACCATGTCAAATTCCAAGTCCTACCATCTCTCTCAACTTAAAGGGCTATGTTGAAACAGGAACTGTCACCATTAATTTTGAAATCGGTTTGTTATTTCCTAATATTCCACAGAAACGTAATTAAAAAACTTTTAAAGTCCTTTTTTAGAACGTTTGTTGTTCCTGTGAACCCCAGGTAGTAGAATCACCGGCATAAAATATAGCCTGCGTAGGATGAGAGACTGTTACCATTGATTCTTTTATAATCGGTTTATATTCCCTGAAATTGCATAGAATCGTAATTTAGAACTTTTTTTAAATGCTTTTTGCACCTTCCTTTCGCTTCACCCCTTTTTAATTCGAATTTATTTTCGACGTTCCTTCGAGGGCATTTATATTTTATAAGTAACTACCATGTCATATTTAAAGTTTCTAGCCTTTTCAGTATCACAGGAATCGCAATTTAGAAAGTTTTTAGCTCCTGCAACTCTCTGATGGTAGTGGAACAGATATAAAATATAGCTTATGTTTGAATAGGATCTATCACCAAAATTTGTCATGATTATTTTTTTTATCGGTTTGGTAATTCTTAAGTTTGCTTAAAAATTGTAATTTATAACGCTTTTCACTCACTTCATTTTTTTTAATTTGGAATTTTCTTTCGACTCTTCTTAGAAAGCAGCTGCATCTTGTAAGTAAATACCATGCCATACTTCAAAGTGTTAGGCCCCTCAGTTGCGCAAAAAACGCAAATTAGAACATGTTTTGCTTTTGCAACCCTCAGATGGTAGTGACAGCAACATAAAATATAACCTATGTTATAGCAGGGACTGTCACCATTGATTTGCAACCATTACTTTTGAAATAGTTTTGGTATTTCCTTAGATTGAGTAGAAATCGCAATTTAGAACGTTTTTAAGACGCTTTTCGCGCATTTTCACCCCTTTTTAAATTTCCAATTTTTTCGAAACTGTACTTAAAGATCATTTATCTCTAATAATTATGTACCTTGCCTAATTTTAAGTTGCTAGCCCCTACCGATCACAAAAATCGAAATTTAGAACACTTTTTTGCTCCTGCAACGTCTTGGTAATAGTGATATCGACATAAAATAGCGTCTATGTTAGAGCAGAGGCTTTCAGCATCAATTTCCTACCATTACGTTTGAAATCAGATTAATTATTCCTGAGATATTGCCGACAAATCGGCATTTAGAATGTTTTTAGAACGCTTTTCGCGCATTTTGCTCCTGCATCTCCTCTGGAGTAGTGGGAACAGATATAAAATATAGCCTATCTTGGAGCAAGATCTGTCAATCATCATTTTTACACCATTATATATTTTAAATCGGTTCAGTACTTCCTGAGATTGCATAGAAATCGCAATTCAGAAAGTTTTTTACAACGCTTTTTGCGCATTTTGACCGCCTTTTAAATTTCGATTTTTTTAGGAAATGTACTTAGAGATCATTGATATCTTATAACTACCATTCCAAATTTCACGATTCTCGGCCCTGCCGTAACGCAAAAGTCGCAATTTAGAACGTTTTTCTCCTGCACCTCCTTTGGGGTAGGGGTAGCGACATAAAACGTAGCCTATGTTGGAGCAAGGGTTGTCACCATCATTTTGACGCCATTATTTTTTAGATCGGTTTGGTATTTCCTGAGATTGTGTAGAAACCACCATTAGAACGTTTTTTAGAATGCTTTTCGCTTATTTTTACACCTTTCAAATTTCGAATTGTTTAAGAACTGTTCTTAGAAATCCTTTATATCTAAAAAGTAGCTAATATTTCAAATTTCATATTTCTAGGCCTTTCGGTAACGCAAAAATCGCATTTTTAGAACTTTTTTGCTCCTGCACCCCCTTTCGGGTAGTGGCACCGACATAAAACATAGCCTATGTTGGAGCAAGGGTTGTCACCGTCATTTTGACACCCTTATTTTGACACCATTATTTTTTTAATCGGTTTGGTATTTCCTGAGATTGTGTAGAAACCACCATTTAGAACGTTTTTTAGAACGATTTTCGCTTATTTTCACCCCTTTCAAATTTCGAATTGTTTAAGAACTGTTCTTAGAAATCCTTTATATCTAATAAGTAGCTAATATTTCAAATTTCATATTTCTAGGCCCTTCAGTGACACATAAATCGCATTTTTAGAACGTTTTTGCTCCTTCACCCCCTTTGGGGTAGTGACATCGACATAAAACATAGCCTATCTTGGAGCAAACGTTGTCACTATCATTTTAACACCAATATTTTTTTAAATCGGTTTGGTATTTCCTGAGAATGTGTAGAAACTACCATTTAGAACGTTTTTTAGAACGCTTTTTGTGCGTTTTCACCCCTTTTAAATTTCGAATTGTTTAAGAACTGTTCTTAGACATCATTTATACCTTATAAGTAACTAATATTCAAAATTTCATATTTCTAGGCCCTTCAGTAACGCTAAAATCGCATTTTTAGACGTTTTTTGCTCCTGCACCCCCTTTGGGGTAGTGACACCGACATAAAACATAGCCTATCTTGGAGCAAGCGTTGTCACCATCATTATGACACCAATATTTTTTAAATCGGTTTGGTATTTCCTGAGATTGTGTAGAAACTACCATTTAGAACGTTTTTTAGAACGCTTTTTGTGCATTTTCAACCCTTTTAAATTTCGAATTGTTTAAGAACTGTTCTTAGACATTATTTATGTCTTATAAGTAACAAATATTCAAAATTTCATATTTTTAGGCCCTTCAGTAACGCTAAAATCGCATTTTTAGAACGTTTTTTTCTCCTACACCCCCTTTGGGGTAGTGGCGCCGACATAAGATATAGCCTATGTTCTAAGTTGGACTAACACCTTCATTTTGATAACATTACTTTTGGAATCGGTTCGGTAGTTCCAGAGTTTACCTCCTACAAATAAACAATTTTTTCCTCCTTATAATAGGAGTATAGATGAGTATAGATTAATCAGATGTAAAACAAAATATAAAAGAAAAAATATATATTTTTTATTTACACTTGCTATGTATGAGAAATCAATTTTAAAACGTGGTGTTTTGGACACTTTCTTATTTCCTGCTTTATATTTTTGTAGGAATTAAATATTTATTTATGAAATATAAAAAAAGCTAGTTAATTATTTCAAAAGTTCATTAAAATACGTTAAGCTAAAGATTAAAACCATAATTCCCTGTGAAAGTATATTATTTCATTTTTGACGATATAAAAATTTTAATTTGATATATTTAGAAATGAAAGTATGCTCGCTGCCAAAAAGAAACAAGATTTCATAGTGCAAATTGCGATGTTGGACTACAGAAATTGCCTTACTTCCCATGGTTTCGGCATTTCAGTGAATATGTTAATAAAGTACCAGTACTTTCTTATAGAAATTTTCGCCAAATTTAATCATGCAAAACTTGGCCTCATTTAGGTCGAAATTTCCTTTAAGAAAATACTGGTTCGCAGAATTTTCTCGTCGCCTGCAGGAATTCTCATTCTTTGTTTTCATACTTAAAAATGGAAATAATATAGGGATATTACAAATGATGGACCTGATTTTAAAAAATCATATTTTCCAAACTACTGCACATATTGCAATAAGTGATACATGAATTTAAAGAGAATTATATAAAGTTTTTTTTTTTAGTTTCAAATGTTCGATATGTGATCCTCTTGTTACATACCATAGTCCAATCTGTAATCCAGTTCGCCCCAAACATTTTGTAGCACCACTCTGTCAATGGTTCTGAATTCTGCACAAATGCGTTATTTAAGTTTTGACAGTGTTAAAGACATTGTTTATTTAAAACCAAAGCCGAAACAAAGTATTCAGAACTTAAAGAACGTATTTGTGAAGCTTTCAGGACCATTGACAGAGTGATGCTGAAAAATGTTTTGAACGAGCTCGATTACAGATTGGACGTATGCCGTGTAACAAAAGGGTCACAATCGAATATTTGTAACTGAAAAAATCTTAGTATATTTCTCTTTAACCCCTTCCGGACGGGAGCCTTTTACGAAATTTTTAATCTCTTGCCACCGTTTTTTAAAAACAGAAATTTGTGTCTTCTTGAATCGAGAAAATGCGCTGATTAAATAAGGGAAATTTTACTGGTGAGGAAAAACAAGGATTCTGAGCGCTTCATGCGGCACGTATACGTGTCGCTCGTCCCCAAGGGGTTAAATTCATATATACTTATTGTAACATGTGCAGTAGTTTCGAAAATATGATTTGTTTTATCTGGTCCATCATTTGCCCTGTATGTTGTGTAAACTTTTTAGACGATATAAAAATGTATTGCTAAAAATAAAAAGTTGTTATTCCTTGTACTATAATTTAGCTAATGCACTCTACTTCTAAAATATAAATTGTTCTGAATCTCTGAAAGTAGTCTTGGAAGATAAAATCTTGATGCTTATACATGTAGTTGCGTTCGAGGAATCTGCACCCCTTATAAATAAATTTCTATTTAGATATACAGAAATCTCTACGTATATGTAATTAAATTTAATATTTATTTTGTAAATGAGTCGAAGTTAAAAATTGAATGACTTAGAAGCTATTTTAAATCTTTTTCATTAGTTTCTATCATTTTTGTTGTCTACTTCTAGCCACATATTTAATATTGTTTTCTAAATTAGAACAACAAATTTAATGATTATCCATCATTCCGTCTATCGTAAGGACGTTTCTTTAAATACATCGCCCCTAATCCTCGCTAAAAAAGAAAAGAACTCTAATGCATAGAATATCATTTTTATGCAAATGACGGATAATTGGAAGAAATGAATGTAAAAAAAAATAATAATAATTAACGAAATATTTTTGATTATTTTTTTTATTATTGCTTTAAATTCTCTTTCTTCGTGCCTGATAATGGTGATTTTTTATCTGAATAACGGGCGATAAAAGACTAACGGGATGAAAACATTTGATGAACAAAGCTCAATCAGTTATGATTTTTTAATTTTATGATTTTTAAATTTTCCCCAACATTTGAAACACAACAACGTGATGACCAAACGTTAACAGGATTGCCAGGCTACACGGAATTTCCAGAACAGGAAATTCTTCGGCACCAGTACTTTGTTACTGAGAACCACTCTTTAGATCAGGCGACATTTCATGCGGTTAATCTAGATATATTTTTCTATGAAAAAAATAGTGATATTCTGACTGGAAAATTCCCTGAGGCGTGGCAACCATGATTAAAATGTCCATAATATAGTTTACGACCAATATTATTTTTAAATAACTATAGGATATAATTAGTTAATAATGTTTCAGTTTGTAAATATAGTTTGCTATTTCAGCAGACTCAAGAAATACTGTTGTTGACGACAGTTGAATATAAATGAGAAGAAAGTAGATCGTATAGAATAAGCAGTGTTACCAGTGGTCTACCTTTTTAATACAGATTTCTTGATTGGCACCACTTTTTTGAAACGGTAAAATTTGCCTATTTCGCCATTTCAAAAAAGTAGTGTCAATCAAGAAATCTGAATTTAAAAAAAAGTCCACTGCCAACTGAGAATTGAAATTAAAAAAAAAATGACTAAAGCAGGGATGAGATTTCCGGCTTTTTCCCTACCAGTATAATCTTTGAGAAAATGTTATGTTATTTAATCTGGACATTTTGGTGATGTAAGAGAAGAACATCTTCTCTAAAATTATACTGGTATGCAAAAAGTCGGAAATCTCATCCCTGCCAAAGTTATTTCGTTTCAGAGCATATTTGCATGCAGCGTATCCCGCTCAAGCATGACAATTTTTAAATACAGCGGTTTACAAAAAGAAAATTTCGTCTGACATAACTGCAGCATTCTGCGATTAAATAAAGCGATTATATTTGTTCAGAATCCGTGTAATTTAATATCCAAACACTCTTAAAAAATGAGTATCTTCTTAGAAATTCAACCTATCATGATATTAATTAATTCTGCAATATAAAATGAAAGTCTGCATTTATGTGACCAGATTTCAGTTTATACTAAAGTGCACTATTTAATAATTGATCTGAACTTATATTTATCAATTAGTACTTAGTCAAATTGCATATTTGTGAATATGTGATTTGGTGCCCGATGACTTTTTTGTCTTTAATGTTATTCTAATCATATAAAAAGACATTCTTGACTCAATTACCACAGAGTCGCCAGCGGGCTACTTTTTAAAATTGCAGATTTCTTGATTGGCGCTACATGGCGAAATTCCCCCACCCCCCTTTTTCTCTTAATTAATAAGTCATTAAATAAGTTGAATTATACCATTTCAAAAAAGTGGTATCAATGAAGAAATCTGAATTAAAGAAAATGTATCCCACTAGCAACATTATTACAGGCGAATAATCAAATGTAAAACAGAATACAAAAGCGATTTTTTTTCACTTAATATGTAAGAGAAATTAATTTTCAAACGTGATATTTCGGACACTTTCTTTTTCGTTACTTTACATCTTTGTGGCTGTTAAATAATTATTTGTGAGGTATTTATTTAAATACTAGAAAATTATTTTTAAATGTCATTAAAATCAGTAAGTTAACCTAAAGTTTCCCACCTCAAAGATATTTTCGAGATTATTCGAAGATAAACTCTAAAAGGGTACACTTCAACATGCGTCCAAGGAATCTGCACCATCTATAAAAAATTTTGGTTTACACATTCACAAATCTTTCCGATTAATGTAAGTTTATCTATGGTAAATACGTCTGTCTAAATACCCGGAACTCAAAGCATAAAATTGTGCTTTTGTGGAAAAGAGGGATAATGAGAGTAAATGAAATTTAAAAAGATTAATTCTTGAAATATTATTTCTAATCAAAATCAGTTTACAATAATTTTCACTTCTGTTTTTGCGAGTCTGGTACAGGTGAGTTTTCATTTTATTAAAGGGGCCATAAAAGACTAACGAATTAAAAATACATGATGCCCGAAGTTTACTGAGTTATAAGAAGTTCTATTTTATGAATTTTCATCATTTTCTAACATTTAACACAGAAAAACGCGATGACCAAACATTAAAATCCCACCAGTATAAATGAATATCTGTTTTTGACATTTTTTTTATCATTGAGATTTTGCTGTAATCAGGAGTTTAACCTTTAAATGTATAGCAATGCATATCTGCATCACTTTTTATGTAGTTCTAGCAACCTCTATATTTATAAAGAAATATTAATCGTCCAAAAGATACGATAATATGCTACTAAATAAAGTTAAAAATCTATCTTAAAATTTCTGGTGTCTAATCCTTACGATAAGATTAAAAATTACAATTCTAAAACAATTCATGAGTTTAACCATATAACTGGTTTGCACGAACAGAGTTCGGGCAAGAAAAGTTAGCTTGCTTCGTTACTAAAAGCTTTTCCACACCACTAATTTTTACCTGAAATCTTCGGTTCATAATGGCAGGCTTTTCTCGATTATTTAACCCCTTCGGGACGGAAGCCTTTTACGAAATTTTTAATCTTTTGTCACCGTTTTTTAAAAACAGAAATTTGTGCCTTCTTGAATCGAGAAAATGCGGTGATTAAATAAGGCAAATTTTACAGTAAAATTTTACTGGTGAGGAAAAACAAGGATTCTGAGCGCTTCATGCGGCACGTATACGTGTCGCTCGTCCCCAAGGGGTTAAGGAAAATATTTTTTACTTATGCAGTGGTATTGGCTCCCTGTTTTTAGTTTATGGTGTGAAAAAAATGTGACAGTTAAGTGGTTAAGGGTTAAGCTTTACAAAAAAAAAAAAAAAAAAAAAAGGCTATATAAAATAAGGTATTTAGATTCAAACTTATTAAAATATTTACTAATTTGCAATATTTTGGTCATGATAGTAGTCTTTACTTGTATTTCAGATGTGCAACATAAGAAAAGTTTGACGTATTATAAGAAAAATGTATCTCCAAAATTTTTCATTATCTTTCCAGTGCAATAAACCTTTCTGAGAATCATATATAATTTTTTTTAAACAAAATAAAACATCATGCATTTAACCCTCCGTCTACCAGACGGGTCCATTGAACCCGACAGGTACATACAAAATATTCATTCAAACCAGAAATTTCTTTAAAATAAACTAAGTATATAAACCAGACAAAAATAAGGTAAATAAATAAGTTAAATAGTTTTAAATAAAAATTCTGGTGTAGAACGTTTTATTAAAACTTGAATAAAATTCCCGGTAGATCTAGGGTTAAGGGTTACATAAGGAGAAAAACTTTATATAAATTTACTGGTGGGAGTTTCCGCCCCCCCCCCCCCCCCCCAACTGTTAATCAACACTTACGAAAGCGGTTACAGTTAAAGCTTCACTATTTTAAGGCGATGTCAGTTCCTCGATATTAATAGTTCCATACTTTTTCCAACAATTACAACAGTAAGACGTTATGACAGGGCTCCCAAATGGTCCGCCATCTGAATACCAATATTTTTTTAGAATTTTTTCCTTTTTAGATTTTTCTTACAAACCGCCCCGAAATCACCTTTGAAAGTTAATTCTAGCGCAAACCTTCCGTAAAATTTTCAGTTAAAATTTATTGGTATTCAGTTGGCGAACCATTTGGGAGCCCTGCTATGACCAAACATAGAAATGCCTCTATATACTTTAACACCAGTATTATTTTAGTGCGCTATTTCATAATTTATCTGATCATACTTTTTTTCTGTAATCAATTACTTAGCCAAATGGTATATTTTTGAATATGTGATTTGGTGCCCGAATGCTTTTATTTTTCTTGAATTTTATCATAATCAACAAACATTAAAATGTATATATATATAGTTTACTATCTGTATTATTTGAAAGTAACTATATAATATAAATAATTTACTTGCATTTCCTTCGTCTTTAATTCGTAATTCAAATCTCTCAAGAAATACTGTTATAACTGATATTTTAATTTAAATGAGGCGAATTTGTTCGCTGTATTGATGTGAAACGATTGTAGTGAAGTGTATAGAAGTGAAACGATTGTAGCGAAGTGTATTGAAGTGAAACGATTGTAGTGAAAAAAGTTTCAAAATTTCATGTTTCGATTCCGAAGGAGTTTACGGAGCGTATGCCCGAGTTGTCAAGTTTGACAGTTTTTAAATACAGCGATTTACAAAATCAAAAGTTCGTTTTACATAATTATAGCATTCTGCGATTACATAAAGCAATTATTTATGTTTATAATTGGTGGTATTTAATATCTAAAGGCCTTGCAATCATGAGTACCTTTTAACAAGTTCAACCTACCATGATATTAATTAAATGTTCAATATGAAATGAATGTCTGTCCGTATGAGATCAGATTTCAGTTTAGTGCTAAAGAGTGTTGTTTTATGATTTATCGGATGTTATATTTATGTATCTGTAATCAATTCCATAGTCAAATGACACATTTGAGAATATGTTATTTGTACACTATTACCTTTTTTACCCCCTTTGTTGTTATCATATTCACTAAAAAGTCATTGTCGTGTTAATGACGTCGTTTGAGAGAAACTCATTTATTTACTCCGGAGATTAATGAAATGTAAAACATAATAGGAGAGGAAAAAAAAATATTGCCTTTTGTTATGTAAGAGAAATCAATTTTCAAACGTGGAATATCGGTCATTATCTTTTTTGTTACTTTACATATTTGTAGCACTTAAATAGTTATTCATAATATAGGTATATATGTATATAAAGAAAAAAAAAAGCCTGCTGGAAAATTATTTTAAAATGTTTGCAATACGTAAGTAAATATAGTGTTCCCAACCGTATTTTCCAGTGAAAGTATATTTTTTTTCTTATTTGACTATATAAAAATTGAAATCAAATCATTATATATTTAAAAGCGATGTATTCGTAAAATCAATAGCCCGCTGTCAAACAGAAACAAGACTTTTTAGTGTAGATTATGATCGTAGGACAGGGGTGGGTAACTGTGGGACCACTAATATTTTAAAGAAATATTAGTGGATATAATCCATACGGTATAATAATAATATTTTGATCTGCTTTAAGATCTGCTTAAAGCAGATCAAAATATTATTATTATACAGACAGACAAAAAAATGAAATCTCAATAATGAACCGTATGGATTATATCGCAAAAATGGAAACATGCATCGCAGATATGGCATGCACACCACTTAACAAGGATCCGAACAACCAAATCCAGAGTAAAACTGAAGCTTTAATCAATAGAGGATGTTGGCCACCAATAATGAAAAGCAAATTGAGAGTAAATAATAACGCCACCACTCCAACACTATTTGGAGACTAAAGGACCATAAAAATAATTGTCCTTTAAGGCCGATAGTAGGAAAATGTGCATGCCCAACGTATTTCTTTGAAAAAGCATTTGTTCCTTTTCTGAACCTTTTCCTACCACCGTCTAACCATAGTTTATCGTTGACCACTGATTACATTAACCGGATTAAGGATTTGAAGCTCAATAAAGAGAGTGTTTTAGCAAGTTTTGACATCATTGCACTTTTCCCATCAATCGACGTTGACAAAGTAAAATTACTCATTAATAACTTTATTGATAACGAGCCATCATTAAACTCAGAAATGAAGACCACTGTAAAATCTGGACTTAACCTAGTAACTGGAAATAATATTTTCATGTTTAAAAATAAGATTTAAAAGCAGACAAAAGGAACACCAATGGGTTTCCCCAGCTCAAGTATTTTAGCCGAATTCAAGTTACGTCCATTTGAAGAAAGAATTTTAACAGACAGCGTTTTAACTCCGACTGTATGGTATCGTTATGTGGACGACATTTTCATAGTATGGGATCACGGTTTATCTGAATTGTACGCATTTCTTAACAGAATAAATAATATGGACCCTAACATAAAATTTACCATCGAAATAGAAAATAATAAGCAGCTGTCATATCTTGACGTAATGCTAATTATAAAAATTTCGAACTTAACAATTGAGCGGACATTCTACAGAAAAGTAAATAAGTCTAACAGCACCATTCCTTTTGAAAGTATATCACCTTTTAACTACAAACTTGTTCCGTTCAACTTTTATATAAGACGAGTATTTAGTGTTTGCTCTATTAATCACCTTGAAAATGAATTAAATACCATTGGAAACATTGTAGTTGAGAATAGTTTTCCAATACGCATTATTGATAAGGTAATCAAGTCACAGAAGAACCATATGAAAATACAAAAAACTCCACACAGTCATACGAGATTTTGCAAAATGAAGTACTTTTCGGACTTTTCGAAAAACTGAGACATGCACTTTTTCGCTTTGGCGTAAACTTGGTCACCACTCCTCCATCAAAACTGAAAGATATGATTAGTGCCAAAGTGGACCCGATCCCGAGGGTTGAAGTTTCTGGGGTATATGTAATTACACTAAAAACAAAAGATATTTATCTGGAATACATAGGAATGTCTTCGCCTCAACTTAAAATTCATATTAACCCTTTCCGGCACGGGCTATTTTTGCTGTAAAATGATGAAATGATTGACTGACACCGGAATTTTAAAACGACTTTTTTTTAGAAATTAAAAACATGTTATTTTAACTATTCATTGTAAAAGCAAAATTTTACTACAATATTCTTGGTGCCGTTCGTAAGTTTGGAATTAAAATTAGGAATTAGGTATTCCGACCAGGGCACACTGTGCCGGAAAGGGTTAAAGAACATTTGACAGATTTAAATTATAACCGACCTGCAACAGCCCTGTCAAGACTTAACCAGAAGCAGAATATACAAGTTAATTTCGAAGATGCAAAAATTATATATCCCTCAAAGAATTATCATGATTCAATTATCCGCGAATCAGTAGAAATTATCACTAAAGAAAATATTGTTTGCAATGACGTTTTATTCTACAACATACACAGAATTTGGCTCAGTTTACTTAAAGAATCATAAAACGAGTAATTTTCCACTTCCCTATATATATCCATGTTTTATTTTCCCATTGTTTTCCGGATCTAAAAAATTGGCTTCCACTTTCACTCCATTCGTCACCATCTACGTGTATTTTGAAAATTAGACGTTAATAACAATCGTATTTCTTATATTTCTCTGATGAAGACTTTGTTTTTTATAGTTGAAAGTACTAAGGCATTAAAGTAATTTAACATTTTAAATACCGTCTATTTTTTCGTAATTTTGCACATAGTGTAAGTTTAAATTTAAAATATGATATGTTAATTCGGATAATATTATTTTCTTATCGAATGATTTAAGAAAAAAAACATTTTTTTTATTATTTTGTTGAACTTATTTTTCCATTACACGGATTATTTTTGTAAACGATATTGAAACCTGCGTATTTCTTGATATAAATAAAACCCCTTGCGTCAGCAAAAATAAATAAAGTCATGAATGATTAAGTAAGTAAAACATTATAGTTGCATCAAAATTTCTCATTTTTTTATTATTTAAAAAAGAAAATGAACCTATATATATGCATTTTGCGAAGACGAAATATTTTAAATATTAAAAATAACTGCAGAGTTTATACTTCAAACCGCAAAAGAACATTAAACTTTCTTATATGAAAAATGTATGTTATTTGAGAAGATAATATACATTTTAATAGAATACTTTATTAAGATTAATTGAAATAGCACATATTTTAGTGCTCATTCCTTTTAATCATATAATAGTTTCACGATTTCTTTTATGCTATACGTTCTTTTATGTTATGTTATGATTCAGTGTTACGAATTCAAATACACAATTTAATTTTATTATGTGAAATCATTTACGCAGATGATACTTACGCATTTTAAAAGAATTGTAAACAAATAAAATTAATTTTTATATTCGTTATATAAAGTGTTATTCGAATTCGAAGGTTGAATAATAACAATAAGGTAATAAGTTAATTATTCTTAATATCAACGAGAGCAGATTTCAAATGTTTTTCCAGAAAATAGGATTTTGAAGAACTAACTTTCTTTAATCTCCCTTCGAATATATTATTCTAAGATTGCTATCAAAGATTATTTAATGTAATTTACAATGCTTGGAAACATACCTATTTTAAACCATTTGAGGAAACACCAGAGGATATTTCAAAATGTAAAAACTTTGTATTAACCACTTGAAGGACGGTGATGCCGTCACGGCATCACATAATTTTAATCCCAAATTGCCACATTGGCACCGGAATTTTAAGATGATAATGTCATCTTTATAAGTACGCGAAAATTTACTTTAACTTGTTCACAAATAAAATCGTTTGTTAAATTATTTGAACATTTTAAGAATGCAAGTACCTAGCCCCTGAAAGGGTTAAAAGAACTTAAGCTTTTAGTTGAAAATTTCACAACATTTTTAAAATTTTGCATCGAAAACATTTTTATTTATACTAGTCTAATATTAAAAAAAAAAAAAAAAATCCGAGGAATTTCTTAGTTATATGGCTGGATTTACATTTCTGAAATTAAAATGTGTCAAAACATAAAATAACGTTTTTGCTTAATAAAGATGCAAAAATAATATTAGAAAAATATTGTTACTTTCAAATATTTATTCAATTAAATAATGCTTCGCGAATCCAAACAAAGCATGGCTTTTGCTAGTTTAATTGGAACATTTTAGCAGTTTAAATGAACCGCATTTTCTCTAAGATGATAGTCGTGTGCAAAAAAGCCGAAGATTTGACAACTCTACGCTTGATACCGGTGAGTTTTTATTTTAATAACGGACCATAAAAGGCTAACAAAATAAACTTATTTGATAACGAAAGCTTACTGAGTTACAATAATTTAAATTTTATGAACTTTTAACTTTTACAACATTTAAAACTGAAACACGTGAGGGCCAAACATTAAAATGTCTCTATATAATTCACCACCAGTATTATTTTAATGTAACTATATTATATAATTAATTAATTTGCTTTGCGTTCATTGTTTATTAACTCGTTGATGTTTGATCAAGAAATGCTGTTATTTTTGACAGTTGAATATAAATAAAGCGAAATTTTGCGTACTGTGGGTTGTGTGACGTAATTGATAAGCGGGCGTGTTTTGATTTCGAGCATATTTATGTAGTGCATATCCCGCAGTCAAGCATCAAAGCGTTATAAGTAAGCGAACAAACTTAATGCTGGAATCAGGCGTAAATTGACATAGTTGCGCCACCTTGTGGACGGAGTGATAATTCACATACGCGGGCTTTTAGCGTGGCGCGTATTTTTTAAATCTTAATCACTCATAGAAATGATTATTGTTTGCCACATTTATTGCAATATAATGGTACAGTGTCTAGAAGTATATAGTGTGGAGATCGCTAATAGCTTTTGCGTGAATGCGTAGGTTTCGTTTTGGCTTTCTTTTTGTTGTAAACATTTTTAGCGCTATATACAGCGTCTACAATTATTAGAAATGTATGTGAAAACATGTAAATGTATCGAAAATGATGTAAAAACGAGATTCTCATAGTTTTGTTCCCGATTGTGTTACATAATACAAGAACAGCAAACTTGTTTAATTTCGGTGTACCTAAAAATCAGTAGGTATTGTTTTGGTTCTCTTTTTGTTATAAACACTTTTAGCGTTATGTATAGCGTCTACAAATATTGCAAATTTATGTCAAAATATGTAAAATTTATCGAAAATGATGAAAAAACGAGATTATCATTGTTTTGTTACCGGCTGTGTTACGCAATACAAGAACAGCAAGCTGTCTATTTTCGGTGTACATAAAAATTAAAATCTTTTTGAAAAATGGAAAATAAATAACTAATATAATTAACTAATAACTAGTATGTTGTGGCCATCAGAAAACTTTCTTCTATATAAATAACGTCAATTAAATAATTTAAATAGTACAAGAAATTACATCAATTTAGCACCCATTCATATCAAAGTATATCTGAATTTGAAGTTTGATGAAAATTCGTGCCTTAGTTCTTGAGATAGAGCTATAACGGAAAGTCTGAAAAATGTAGCATAGCAGCGCGACCTGTTGAGTGATTTACACCAATACATAAACAACAATAATTGATATCCAGGTGTACATGGATCTGAAGTTCGTTGAAAATCCAAACATTAGTTCTTGAGATAGAGATATTGCGGAAATTACAAAAAAGCATAGCAGCGCCGCCTATTGAGCGATTTACACCAAACTGTATAAAATGTTAATTCATGTCAAGAACTAACTGATCCTAAAGTTTGATGAAAATTCGTGCATTGGTTCTTGAGATACGCCTATAGTGGAAATTCTGAAAAATACAGCATAGCAGCACCACCTGTTGAGCGATTTACACCAAAATGTCAATTCATTTCAAGGATTAACTGATTCTGAAGTTTGCTGAAAATCTAAGCATTATTTGTTGAGATAGAGCTGTTGCGGAAGTAGAAGAAAAAAGACAGTTCTATGCCACCAGGAGCCAAGAGCTGAGGTGGAGGTGGGGGGCGTGGCCAAAGATGATTGACAGGTAGGAGGAGTCGAGTGATTGACAGGTTAGGGGAGATAAGAAAGTGATAGACAGGTGGGCGGAGTCGAGACAGACTGGCGCCCGCGCGTCATGCTATAGTAGAGAGGTTAAAACAAAGAAGAGAGAATGAAAAGTGTACTGTAAGAGAGGGGTTAGAACAAAGGATAATGAATGAAAGTCTACTGTAAGAGAGGGATTAGAACAAAGGAAAATGTTAATGAGGATGATTAATGAAGGAAAGTCTACTGTTAGAGAGGGATTAGAACAAAGGAAAGATAATGATGAGGTGATTAGAAATGATCGCATGCAATTAAAAAAAATACTTACCACGGAGCAGCGTCGAGACACGTCCTACCTCTGTGACATCCACCGGGCTAATGAACGAAGAAGCATGCAACAACCGGCTTCATCCAGATAAGGAGCTTGCTTCTGATTGGTCGAGAGTCGAACCTAGGGGGCAGCACCATCGCTTCCGGCGACACCAGCGCCCTCTCTCGAGAGGATGATTCACTTACCTGCGATGTCGTCATCCTATTTGAATAGATTAAAAGAAGTGTTTTCTAAGAGTTGAATCATTCTTCATTATGCCTTTGAGCGAGGAAGTCATTAGTGTCGTCTGTTTGTATAGTATAGTGTGTGTTATTTTTTCTTTAATTTATATTTTAACTGGAAGTGATAAGTTTGCATTTGATTTTATTTTAAAATTAAATGATACAGGAAATTTATCTTTTTCTACCTAAGCATGTTTTCTAAGACTTCACATTCTTGTTGTCATGGAGGAATCATACAAGAACCCAGCTGCAGTAGGAAGTTTTGGCGGTGTCGATGCACTGTATCGTGCTGTTCAATGCAAAGTATCCAAGAAAACCATTCAAAAATGGTTAAGTGGGGTCGACTCGTACACGCTTCACAAACCAGTTCGAAGAAAGTTTTCAACGAATCGCGTGATTGTGTATTTGATCGATCAACAATGGCAGACTGATTTGGTGGATCTTAACAGCCTGCAAAAACATAATCAAGGTTTTCGATATATTTTAACCTGCATAGATATTTTATCAAAATATGCATGGGCGATTCCACTGAAAACGAAACGAGGGGGGGGGGAATTGTGAAAGCCTTCGAAACTATATTTTCAACGTGAAAACCCAAGTCTTTGCAATCGGATGCTGGAAAAGAGTACGAGAACAAACATTTTCAGAAATATTTAAAGCAACAAGGAGTTCGATTTTTCACGACGAATAACAATACGAAAGCTTCAGTGGTCGAACGTTTTAACAGAACTTTAAAAACCAAAATGTGGAAATATTTCACTCATAATCATACTTATAAGTATATTGATGTGTTGGACTCCCTCATGCAGAGTTATAACCACACACACCATTCGAGTATCAAGAGAGCTCCTGCTGACGTCACACCTGAGAACGAAAGCGATGTTTGGATGACTCTTTTTGGAGACTTACAAGATGTGAAAAGAAAACCCTGCGTGTTTCAAACAGGTGAAATCGTTCGCGTGTCGAAACAGAAATTAACCTTTGAAAAGGGATATGAAACCAATTGGACTGAAGAATGGTTTGTGGTGACTGAATGTGTTTCAAGAGATCCTCCCGTGTATCGAATTAAGGATTTGATGGACGAACCCATCCAAGGCACGTTTTATGCTCAAGAATTGCAAAGAGTACAACCGAAAGAAAACTTTGCTATTGAAAAGGTTTTAGAAAAACCAACACGAAAAGGTCATGTGGAATACAAAGTAAAATTTAAAGGATATCCTGTAAAATTTAATCAATGGATTCCTTCCTCAGATTTATTTTCACTATAAAACCTTTGTTTTCGTCTTTGAATCCTCATTTAGAAACATGTCGTTCTACGTGACGTTACCTTCTGACAGTTCATTGAATTATTTCCCAGAGAATTTAAATTTCTCACTTTGTTACAAGACTGCCTTCTGCTTTAGATTTGAAAGGCGAGTGGGAAGTGGGTTTAACAGAACTCATTTATCCCCACATGTGGAATAATATAACGGAATGTACTAATGGATATGAATATGCTTTAGGAGAGAATATCGAATGGACGAATGGAAGACCTAGACATGAAGCAGAATTTGAAATAGGTGCATTTGAAGTGAAAAAAGTTAGAATTCCACCGGGGTTTTACGAATCTCCTAACGATATTATTAAAGTAATCAACTATCAAAAATTCCATGATAAAATTTCGCTTAATTATAATAAAAATTCTAAAAAAGTACGAGTGACTTTAAAAAAAATGCACAAATCAACTTTGATTCAGGATTAGCAGAAAGTTTAGGATTTCCACCTGGTAATGTAGGAGAACCTTTTGCAGGTCATTCAATGTCTTTTGATAGTCCCTTCATAGCCGACCCTCATGCGGATTTTAAATTAATGTACATTTACAATGATCTTGTCGAACCTCAAATTGTAGGGGATACCGTTGCCCCGTTACTTCGAGTGATCCCCGTCAAAGGACAAGACGGTGAAATGGTTCACGAAACGTTTGACAGACCGCATTACATTTCCATCACTCGAAAGAATTTTCAGACAATTGAAACAGTTATAAGGACGCACACAGGTCGATTAATGTCATTCGAGCGTGGGAAGTTGATCATGAAACTTCATTTCCGTCAAAAGTATCTCTCATAATGAATGTACCTTATCAGTGTTGTACAAAATCTTTTGAAGATTATTACACTCAGCAATCCGGTAACGGTTTAAATTACTATCATGGAACTACACTGCAGAAAGGATATGGATTCGGTGGACTGTTTCGTTCTTTGTTTCGAGCCGCGGTTCCTCTTTTCAAATCAGGAGCCAAAGCGGTCGGTAAGCAATTGTTATCGACAGGAGTATATGTTTTGAACGATGTGACACGCGGTGAAAATGTCAAAGTGGCTGCCAAACGCAGGTTGAAAGAAGCAGGCCAAACTTTAACAGATAAAGCCGCCACCAAGATGAAGACTATGATCGGTTTTGGACGACGCAATAAAAAGCGGAAGAAATCAAGCAAAGTCATCATTCGACGTAAAGCCAGCAAAGTGGAAGCACGTGATATTTTTGCTTAAAGATGTCTGGACTTATTCATAAAGATTCTATTGCCTGTGCTAAATCAGAACTGGATTTATTTTTAATTCCACCTACTCAAACAGCTATTGAAAAGGGATATTTTGTTGAATATCATCCCCTTGCGAATATTCATGACGGAGTACCTGTGGAGTTTAATGTTCCCGGAAATGGAGAAGATTACATCGATTTATCCTCATCCTATCTTTATGCTAAAGTGAAAATTACTCGATCCGATGGTTCAGCTTTAACCGACGTGGATCTTTTAGCTCCAGTTAATTTATTTTTACAAGCCTTGTTTTCACAAATTGATGTCAGCCTGAATGAGAGAGCGATCTCTTCTTCCAACAACACCTATCCCTATCGTGCTTATATCGAAACATTACTGAATTATGGAGAAGATGCCAAGAAAAGTTTACTGGGATGTGAGTGTTTTTTCAACGATGAGAAATTGGATACTGTGGACCCTACCACCGGTGAAAACCCCGGATTGAAAAAGCGTTACGAACTAACTAAAAATAGCAATTCATTGGATAATGATTGGACCTTTACATTGTGACATTTTTCAACAAAACAAATTGTTATTAAACATGGTGGATTTGAAATTTAAACTGATTCGCAGCAAACCCAACTTTTGTTTGATGGCTGTAAAACCTTCAGAATCTACCACACCCGAACTCAATTACAAAGTGATTTTAGAACAAGCTTCTCTGTTTGTACGGAAAGTAAAAGTATCTACAGGGGTCTTGCTGGGGCATGCAAAAGCCTTAGAAAAAAGCTCTGCTAAATATCCCATCGATCGTGTGTTGTGCAAGACTTATTCAATATCCAGCGGAAGTCGATCTTTTATACAAGATAATGTGTTTTCGGGAACCATGCCGAAACGTGTTGTTATTGGATTGTTAGAAAATGCATCTATAAACGGACAATATAATTTGAACCCCTTCCACTTTCATCATCACAAAGTCAACTTTTTAAGTGTTTACATAGATGGTCAACCGGTTCCGAGTAAACCTCTCGAACTGAATTTCGAAGAAAACAGCTATATAACAGCTTATCATCGTTTGTTCACGGGATTTAATCACGATGCTGGTATTTATCTAACACGAGAAGAATTCGCCAATGGACATACCTTGTATGCGTTCGACCTAACACCGGATCTCTGTGACGGACCTCATCTGAATTTACAACATCAAGGAAATTTACGAATCGAAGTTAAATTTGCTGAAGATTTGAAGACAACACTTTCTGTGTTGGTATATGCAGAATTTGAGAACATTATAGAAATTTCGAAATCACGGCATGCTTTATGTGATTTTCCCAACTAAATGAATTCTTTACAAATCGACAAGATTTTATCACGTGATTCCAAGACCCGAAATTCTTTTTTGGGTGTGTTTGCAAGTGATCAACTACCGAGAAGAATTCAACAGTATCCTGCTTGTTTCATATGCAATGTTGACAAGTCATCGGAACCTGGAAGTCATTGGGTCGCCTTCTACTTGCTTTCACCTGATGAAGCGGAATTCTTCGATTCTTATGGAAACGCACCTGCCTTTTTTCGAGGACCTGTATCAAACTATGCAACTTATTTTTCACAAGTGACATTTAATCCACACATCTTGCAAAGTCCTGTCACGGCCGTTTGTGGTCAATATTGTATTTTTTATTTGTATTCTCGATGTCGAGAAAAAACTTTAAAAGATATTTTATCTCATTTTGTAACGAAAAATATCTCGAACGATCGAAAAGTGTTTAATTTTGTTATGAAACGATTTCACGTGTCTGTGAATTTTTTTCAATAAATAGATATTTAAACTAAACTTTTTTAGTCTCTGTGTTTATTCTGTGTTTGTCTTTCCTGAAGAACGTCATGAATCACGAGCTTGTTGATTTTCCACGTTTTCAACACCCGTTTACTGCCACCTGTGCAGGACCAACACAAGTTGGGAAGAGTTGCTATTTAAAAGAGTTTCTTTATTACAGAAGGGAAATGATTCACCCTCCACCTCAGAAAGTCATTTGGTTTTATGGTATTTATCAAGATCTGTTTAATGAAATCCCCGAAGTCACCTTCGTAGAAAGGTTTCCTTCTAATTTTAAAGAATATTTAGGAACGAGATCTTTAATTATTCTCGACTATCTCATGACTGAGCTTGAAAATGATAAGCGACTCACCTATCTATTTTCAAGGGGATGCCATCACTTGAACATGAGTGTTATTTTTGTAACACAAAATTTATTTCATCAAGGGAAAGAAATGAGAGATGTCTCTCTCAACTCTCAATACTTGATTGTGTTTAAAAATCGACGTGATCAAAGTCAAATTATGCATTTGGCGCGACAATTATATCCTGGCAAAACAAATTTTTTTCGTGAAGTGTTTGATGATGCAAAGAAAATACCTTTCTCATTCCTTCTCATTGATTTAAGGAACCAAACAGATGAAGGAATGCGATTGAGAACGCAGATTTTACCCAATCAAATTCAGCACGTCTACCAGTTGAAATAAATAAGCGAGTCATTTAGATTTTTGTTTAGTTTGAAAAATGACTTTGACGTGTCAACAGCTGCGTGATTTGAAGCTCATCAAGACATGTCCTAAAGTATTACGTAAACAGTTGTTTAAAAAATTACCTCTTCGTTCTGTAAAAGCCATCTGCGAGTGTAGTTTAAATGTTTTAAAAGGAAACATTCCACTTTCATCTCAACAGAAAAAGTCTTTAAGGAAATACGAGTCGACCCTTCGAAAAATTGGTACTAAAAAGGGTACTCTATCACAAAAGAAAAGATTTATCGTTCAGAACGGTGGATTTTTAAATATTTTAATCCCCGCTGCCTTAACTGTTTTAACAAGTTTGATCCATGGAACACGCTAGAAAATTTGCTTTGGTGCCAGAGGAAACTCTCTCCAAACATGTCCTTTCGAAAAAGTAAATGAATGAGTTTGATACAGCCATGTCGAACATTTTAAACAGCAACTTGCCAGATCATGAAAAAGTTGTACAGTATTATGAACTTTTAAAAAGAAAAATGGATTTGCAAGAGTTTAACACACCTCAACCCTCGAAACAACCTAAAGTAGAAACTGAGAAACCTATTTTGAAGAAAACATCACCTGAACCCAAACCTGAAGAAGATGAATCATCCTCTAAACCTGAAGAAGATGTCTCGTTTATTATGTCTTCGGTACCTCGTTCAATGCAGTGGCAAGCTCACACGTTGTTGGACTTTTTAAAGAAAAACTCGAGAAAATTCGAATGGGATAAAAATTTTCAAGTGTCTTTTGAAGGAAAAAGTATTCCCGATTCGAATGTAGCTGATTTATTTCATCTGCTTTTTTCTGTGAACAAGAAAACTCCTATTAAAGCACAGAAGGAATTGTTACAGACTTTAAAAGAAATGCATGTACCCGAGAACTTGATTAAAAATAGACATTTGTCGAGAATGAATCAAGAAAAAGGAAAACCTGATGTTAAAACATCTAATACTTTTGTCAAAGAATCAAGAAAGAAAAGAAAATCTGATGTACTCGTTTGGGAAAATTATTAAATAAATAATTCATTAAACTTTAAACAAAGTCTCATTATTTTTGTCTTTTAAACATAAAAATACTATTAACAAAAACTTAACGCTACTTACCACAGAGCATCGTCTTTACACCGCCGTTCCCATCCGCATCCACAGAACAAATGACACATGATTCAGCATAAAACCGGTTATGACGTCACGCCCGGAGTCGACGCGAGCGCCCTCTACCCTCTAATACTTGTCTGTGATTGGTTAAGAGAATCACATGACTTGTGAAAGGTGCAGATGTTAGAGGTGGGCGCCACTCTGTCTGCATTCCTTTCATTCCCCCGTCCCCTGTCAATCATCTGGCGCCAGTCAGTCGCTGCATGCTTCAACATGCTCGTTTCTTGCAGATGGTGGTGCCACTTTGTCTGCATTCCTGACATTCCACCACGCCTCCTGTCAATCAAATGACGCCAGGTTGTCTACAGGTATTGCCGTACGATGTCATCATCCTCGTTTGCGATGGGGGCAGGCAGCACAGTCGATGTCGTCACACCTATAAGCTCGCTTCTGATTGGTTGATAGCGGTCACGCTGATCTCTTATCAGTAACCTTCATCTACGGGTGTAGACCCCGCACACATCATTCGTGTCTTGGATTTCGTAGGTGAAGGTCGTCTGTTTTGTAGCTCCCGTTTACCGGACATTTGGCTTTAAGCTCTGCGGCATCTATCCCTACTAATTTCGGCATTCTGCTGAGTAAAATGACCGTCGAAATACTTATACGTTTCACCTAGTGCGTTTTAGGTGCTCATAGTATTTTTGATTAATTGTGATACATGTTTATCACCTCCTTTTTAAAAAAAACAGTGTCTGCCAATTAGCTAATTTGCTTTGCGACATCATTTTATTGCTAACCAATAGAAACGATTAGAAGATCTTTGAAGAAAATGTCTTTTGAAAAGAAATCCTCTTTTAAAAATGTAAGTATGTTTTCATTATCTTTTTTTATTGTTTCGTTGAATTAAGTAAGTTTCTCACTAAACGATGCGAAAGATTCATACCGTTTTCTAAACATTCTTTCAATGATAAAATATTCATTTATTACCACCTGTTTCAAATATTTTAATTAATCTATCCTCGAATAAAAAATTGTGTTTAAAACCCTATTGGAATACACAAGTATTCTTTGAAAATTATAACTTTTAATGCTCAACACAAATTTTTGCACTAATAGAAAATATGATGTTGTACTATTTAAACCTTCACTATTTTCTGTAAGAGTTAAAACCTTTCACTATTTCTGTTTCAATCAAATCTTTGAAAAGAAAGTATTAAAATAGACTCATCGTGTACGTATTGAGTTTAAAACCTATTTTGAATACACACGTATTCTTTGAAAATTATAACTTTTAATGTTCAACACATATTTTTACACTAAAGAAAATATAAGGTTGTACTGTTAAAACCTTCACTATTTTCAGTATGGGTTAAAACCTTTCACTATTTCTGTTTCAATCAAACCTTTTAAAAGAAAGTATTAAAAAAGACTCAAAGTACGTATTGAGTTTAAAACCTATTTTGAATACACAAGTATTCTTTGAAAATTATAACTTTTAATGCTAAACACATATATTTTTTGCATTAATAGAAAATATAATGTTGAACTGATTAAACCTGCACTATTTTCTATATGGGTTAAACCTTTGAAACTATTCTTTAAAAGAAAGTACTAAAATAGACTCGAATTGTTTCATTTATTAAAAGAGTCTGTTAATAATAATAATAATGAAGCATGTTATTGTTTAAACATTCTTTTAATAATTAGATAAAATACAATTGTTAATAGATTATTTTGTTTAAACACCCTCCAATCTCTATTTCCCTTTTCTTTGCAATAATTTTAAACGTGAAAAGGAATTTCCACCTGTGAGAGTGTTTGGGATCAGGTTGGATTTTCCAACGGATCCAACATATAGAAATTAAAATAGCAGATTATCATCCTCTAGCATCCAGCAGCCATATTAAATCCCCAGAATTTATACAAAAGAAACGTGCCGTTTTAAATATAGAAAATTACAACGATTCTAAATGTTTGGTGTGGTGTTTGATCGCACATCAATTAAAGTTGAATTTTTCAGAACATCCAAAACGATTATCGCATTACACACCTCTTGAACATACCATCAAAATGGGGAAGATACCCTACCCAGTCCCTGTGAAAAGCATTCCGAAAGTTGAAAATTTGAACAATTTGAGAATCAACGTATTTGCATTGGATGACCAAGAAGTGTATCCTTTATATGTATCACCCAAAGAAGATCCTGATTTCATTAACATATTAGTCTTAGAAAAGGATGAGCAGTTTCACTACACGCTGATTAGAAGCTTTTCAAGATTATTAGGGAATGTGACAAAACATGATGGAGTTACTTACTATTGTTACCGATGTTTACACCGATTTTATAGACAAGATTTACTAACATCTCACACCGAATTTTGCAAGCAGCATACTGCTCAAAGGATCAACTTACCAGAAGATGGCAAACATATTCTATCTTTTACGGGGACTCATCTGCAACATCCAATCCCCTACATTGTGTATGCAGACTTTGAAAGTATTTTAACACTAGAACGCCCGAAAGGAGTCGATCCGACTCCGACCATATGATTAAACGTCAACTGGAACCAGAAAATCTTTGATAAAATAAGGTAAATTTAAACCTCGCAAACTTACGTCAAATAAATCAGTCGAATAATTTTAAATAAAAATTCTGATGTCAAATATTTTTATGAAACTTGAGTAAAATTTCCGGGCGTTCTAGTGTTAAAACCTTTAACTCCAGCTTCTCAAACTTCACATTGTGAAAAAATTTCAAAACATGAAGCATGTAGCTTTGCTTTTGTTATTATTGATGCTGAGGGAAAACCTTTCAAGGACAGATTCACATTGTATCGAGGAGAAAATGCTGCAGAAGAGTTTCTGAAGAAGTTAATAACAGAGACAGAAGACATTCGAGAAGAACTGAAGAGTGTAAAGCCAATGAAACTTTCCCCACAACAAGAAATAGATTTTCAAACGGCTACCCACTGCCATATTTGCAAAAGGGAACTCTTCAAGAAAAGAACGAGAGACCATGATCACGTGACAGGTGCGTACAGAGGGGCTGCTCACAAAGGATGTAATTTAAACTACAAGCAAACTCGAAACATTCCTGTCGTCTTCCACAATTTAGGACACTATGATGCCCATCACATTATGATGGCTATTGGAAAATTTAAAGAATATTCGATAGAAGTGATTGCATCCACATTAGAAACTTATATAGGCTTTCGTATGGTGAAAGAGAACTGTCTCATCCATCTAAATTTCATAGATAGTTTGCAACATCTTTCAGCATCACTGGAAAAATTAGCAAGCAACCTGCATAATGATCAATTTAAAATCTTGAATCATTATTTTTAAAATCAGGATATATCCCTGCTCACACGAAAAGGGGTATATCCTTATGATTACGTAACCGATGTCAATAAATTTAATGAAACTGTTCTCCCACCTGCCGCTGCATTCATCAACACATTGACGGATGAACCTATTAGAGAAAGCGATTATCAACATGCACAAAACGTCTGGAAATCCTTCAATCTCCAAACTTTAGGAGATTATCATGACCTATATTTGAAGACGGATGTCTTATTGCTCGCAGACGCCTTTGAAAGCTTTCGCAAACTGTGTCAGCAGTTCTATGATATCGACAGCGCCCATATGTATACGTTACCAAGTCTGGCATGGCAAGCTTGCCTGAAGAGATCGAACATCCACTTGGAACTATTAACAGATATCGACATGCTATTGATGTTTGAAAATGGGATTCGGGGAGGTATCAGCATGATTAGTCAACGCTATGCCAAAGCAAACATCCCCAACACGCCTGCACATAATCCAGATCAAGCTCCCAGTTACATTATGTACTGGGATGGCAATAACTTGTATGGGTGGGCCATGTCTGAGTACCTCCCCATGGTTCCTTTCAATGGGAAGACCCGAAACAGTTTTCAGCAAGTAGCATATTAGAGTTGGCTCCTCTACAGGACTAGATTCCTCTACAGGATACATTTTCGAGGTGGATCTGGAATATCCTAAAGAACTCCACGCCTTGCACAACGAGTATCCTCTCGCACCAGAAAGAATCACTGTCGAAGAAGATATGTTGTCACCCTTCGCGAAGAAGATGTTAGGTAATAAAAAATTCAAGGGCACGCCAAAACTAATCCCGAACCTTCAAGATAAGAAAAATTATATCGTTCACTATAGAACATTGAAGTTTTACATCCAATCAGGAATGAAACTAACAGAAATTCATCGTGTAATTCAATTTCAGCAAAGTCCGTGGTTAAGGGAGTATATCGCTTTTAACACCGATAAACGAAAACTGGCGAAATCTGCTTTTGAAAAAGATTTCTTTAAATCCTGAACGACGCTGTATATGGAAAAACGTTAGAAAACCTTCGAAAGCGTCGAAATGTGGAATTGTGCAATACCGAGAAAAGGGCGAAAAAATTAGTCGCTTCACCTGCGTTTAAAATCTTCAAAATCTTCTCTGAAGATCTTGTTGCGGTGGAGCGCACTAAATTATCGTTATTAATTAATCGTCCTATGTATGTTGGTTTCTGCATTTTGGAGCTTTCGAAGCTTCTAATTTATCAATTCCATTATGGTTTTGTGAAGGAAACATATAAGCATAATGCCAATTTGCTTTTCACCGATACGGATTCCCTATGTTATGAGATCTATACGAAGGATATTATTGCGGATATGGAGAAGAAAAAGGATTTATTCGATTTTTCTGATTATCCGCAATCGCATCCTTTGTTTTCGACTGATAACAAAAAAGTATTAGGGAAATTCACAGATGAACTTAGCGGTGAATTAGCGTTGGAGTTTGTCGGGTTAAAGGCGAAAATGTACTCCCTGAAATCCGAAACAGAAGAAAAAAAACGAGCGAAGGGTGTCACAACACATATCGTCCGAAAAAAAATGAAACATGAAGATTATGTAAAGTGTCTTCAAGAACTCAAGACCAGCACAGTCACACAAGTTCGAATTGGGCAAGAGAACCACCAGTTGTATACAATGCAACAAAACAAGGTTGGTTTGAGCCCATTCGACGATAAACGATATATCCTGGAAGACGGAATCACAAGTCTCGCATATGGGCACTGCGATATCGTCAACATGTAAATAGTTTCTCATCTTATGGACAATGTGCGTAATTTCCATTGCCTAAGAAATTTGTATATATTTTATTTTGCACATAGAAGAATTTTGTATATATTTTATCAAGTTTTATTGTACAGAGAAGATTTATTTTATTATTCAACTTATGGACAATGTGCGTGATTTCCATTGCCTAAGAAAATGTGTATATATTTAACGTTTCATCCTGAATTTGTAAATAGGTTAGAGCGCAGTGGGACACAAAGGAGACTTACGTCCGCGACGTGTGTCCTGGGAAACAATATGTAAGCTTAGTTCACTTAAAATGAACAACTCATTGTGAACTAAGTTTATATTTTGGCTAAAAGTCTCCAATGATAATGATTAAACAAAAACATCGTTATCATTTCACTCATTCGGCTTTAAAAACATGTTTCGGAAAATTAATAAATGACTAAAAAATTATAACTTATTTCGTTAAAACTTAAAAAAAAATGTATTAACCTTTTTTATTCAGTTTAAAATAGGATGATGTCCTCACAGGTCAGTTTAAAATCCTCTCAAGAGAGGGCGCTCGTGTTCATGCCCTCGGGTGAAAGCGATGGTGCTGCCCCCTAGGTTCAACTCTCGACCAATCAGAAGCAAGCTCCTTATCTGGATGAAACCGGTTGTTGCATGCTTCTTCGTTCATTAGCCCGGTGGATGTCACAGAGGTAGGACGTGTCTCGACGCTGCTCCGTGGTAAGTATTTTTTTAATTGCATGCGATCTTTTCTAATCACCTCATCATTATCTTTCCTTTGTTCTAATCCCTCTCTAACAGTAGACTTTCCTTCATTAATCATCCTCATTAACATTTTCCTTTGTTCTAATCCCTCTCTTACAGTAGACTTTCATTCATTATCCTTTGTTCTAACCCCTCTCTTACAGCACACTTTTCATTCTCTCTTCTTTGTTTTAACCCCTCTACTAAAGCATGACGCGCGGGCGCCAGTCTGTCTCGACTCCGCCCACCTGTCTATTACTTTCTTATCTCCCCTAACCTGTCAATCACTCGACTCCTCCTACCTGTCAATCATCTTTGGCCACGCCCTCCACCTCCACCTCAGCTCTTGGCTCCTGGTGGCATAGAACTGTCTTTTTCCTTCTACTTCCGCAATAGCTCTATCTCAACAACTAATGCTTAGATTTTCAGCAAACTTCAGAATCAGTTAATCCTTGAAATGAATTGACATTTTGGTGTAAATCGCTCAACAGGTGGTGCTGCTATGCTGTATTTTTCAGAATTTCCACTATAGGCGTATCTCAAGAACTAATGCACGAATTTTCATCAAACTTTAGAATCAGTTAGTTCTTGACATGAATTAGCTTTGGCCACGCCCTCCACCTCCACCTCAGCTCTTGGCTCCAGGTGGCATAGAACTGTCTTTTTCCTTCTACTTGCGGAAATCGTAAAAAATGCAGTATAGCAGCGCCACCTATTGAGCGATTTACACCAAAATGTACAAATCTTCAATTCATGTCAAGGACTAACCGAATCTGAAGTTTGAGGAAAATCCGTGCATTAGTTCTGGAGATTGAGCTATTGTGGAAATCGTGAAAAAGGCTGCACTGCAGCGCCACCTGTTGAGCGATTTACACCAAAACCCAATCAGCACCAACTTATAACAGGGACTAACTGAATATAAATTTATATTAAATTCTGTGCATTAGTTCTTGAGAAAGAGCGCCCGCAAAATTTGTGTCACATACAGACAGACAGACTCACAGATGCATAGACTCACACACAGACATTTTGTAAAAACATGTTTTTTGGAAACTCTGACCCCTAAAACGTGTAAATCCGTCGAAAACCGAAAGTCGAAAATTTTTACGAATCCAATACTTTCTTCTTATAAAGATAGAAGAAAGTAAAAATTTACTAATCGAAACAAAGATATATTTAATACAAAAAAGAGCTTATTCAAAATGCAAACGATAAAATTACTTCATATCATTTACATACATAAGCATAAATTATTTTTTTATAATTTCAACACATATATAATAAAATACTTCTACTATAATAAATCTATAGGCTACAAAAAAAAAAAAAAAAAAAAAAAAAAAAAAAAAAGTATGCACGGCGATTACAGGAAATATAAAATCGGTTTATAACAGAGCAATCTGAAAGTATAGTGTTCTGCAGTTCGTACAAATGTGAAATGCATATAAAATATATGCCTGAATTTTCGTTCATTCTTAATATATCGCGTATTACAAGCTATTTTCTTTTTTTTTTTACTCTGTTTTTCAAAAAAAAATATCTTTCAAAAAATAAGTTTTCCGCATCAAAAATATCAAATACACCTAGGATTTCTACACATTCGTTGCAATGAACTTGATCTTAGTGCCCTCTGGCGAAATTCTAATTTTTTGGATATGGTTTCGCTTGTTGATTTCCACACTATATACTTCTAGACACTGGAATAATGGCGTAGCGAGAGGGACATGCAGATGCACTTGACACCACGAAGTCTTTTTCGCCTTGTCAATGCACTTAAGTTATTAATCAAGGTGAAAAAAAACTTTACAATTTTAGTGGTGTGAGTATGAAAACAGTTAGGTATCAACCTGTAGTGCACACTGCATCCGCTACGTGGCGCATGACCTTGATTGATGTGTCCTCGCTTTTAATCTTGCGGTTACTTCTCCCATTTAAGATAGGACGCTTACTTCTATCGCTTTGGTCAAGCATTGTCAAGTTTGACAGTTTTTGAATCCAGCGATTTGCAAAAAGAAAATTTTGTTTTACATAATTGCAGCATTCTCCTATTAAATAAAGCAATTACTTTTGTTCAAAATCGGTGGAATTTAATATCCAAACACTCCTAATAATGAGTACCTTTCAACAAATTCAACCTATCATGATATTAATTAAATGTTCAATATAAAATGATGGTATTTCTATATATGATCAGATTTTAGTTAACACTAAAAAGACCGGGAATTTTACACAAGTTTTATAAAAATATTTGTCACCAGAATTTTTATTCAAAACTGTTTAACTTGTTTATCTAAAATTTTTCTTCTTAATTGTCTTTTAAACTTATTTTATAAGTAAATTTCTGATTTGAACCGAAGTATATTCATTTGGTAGGGGTCAAATTACCCCTCAACGGTCTTTTAGTGTTATGTGCTAAAATGCACTATTTTATAGTTAATCTGTCTAAGTCTATTTTTCTATAATCAATAACTTAATCAAATTGCATATTTATGAATATGTGATTTGGTGCACAATTACGTTATTCTGTTATCATATTCAACAAAAACGACATTATTGTCGTAAAGAAAAGGCTTGAAAGTGACTCAATTACGGGAGATTAAACAAATGTAAAACAGAATACAAAGAAAATGCTTTCTTTTCATTATTTTATCTTGCTATGTATGAGAAATCAATTTTCAAACGTGGTATTTTGGACACTTTTTTCTTTGTTACTTTAATTTTTTGTAGTACTAAAATAATTATTCATGAGGTATTTAAAGGAAAAGTGCTAGAAAATCAATTAAAAAAGTCATTAAAATCCATAACTTAAGCTAAAGTTTCCAACCACATTTTCCTGTAAAAGAATTATATATATATATATGTATTGACGATATATAAAGTAAAATTATGCAATATTTAGAAATGAATGAATGCATAAAAGCGATAGCTCGTTGCCAAAAAGAAACAAGATTTGCAGATTGTCTTGCAGAATGCCTAAATTGCCATAGTTGCAAAACTTTGCCTTATTCATGTAGAAGTTTCTTATAAATACTGGTTTCCAAGAATTTTCTAGTCTGGAAATATCCCCTTCTGTAGGACACCTTAATCAAAGGTTTCATTCGTAAAAAGGGAAATAATAAATTGTGTAAACATTTAAGACCAGGTAAAAATATATTTATCAAAATAAAAGTTTGTTATTCCTTGTTTTATATTTTAGATAATGCACTTTCGTTCTTAAGCATAACGTGCTCTAAATTGCTGAAAGTAGACTTCGAAGGTAAAATCAAGATCCGTATACATCAAGTTGCATTTGAGGAATCTGCGCCACCTATAAAAATTTTCGGTTTGGATATTCACAAATCTTTATGTTTAACTAAAGTACATATTTGTTTTGTAACTGAGTCGCAGTCAAAAATCGAAAGATTTATATACTTTTTTATATACTTCTCATTGGCACCTTTCGTTTTTGTTGGCTCATCTACTTTTAACCACACAGTTGAATTTTTATCTAATATAGAGAGATTTATATCCTCCTGAGACCTGGTATCCATTTAACCCCTTGAGGGGTAAGCAATTACGTTCGTGTAATGCTGAATTCTCCGCCGGAAATTTAGAAAAGAAAATTCAAAATAAGGAAACGCAATTTTCCGACTTTTTTCCACCAAAGTTAGAAAAGTAACATTTCATATTTTTTTTTCCGGCGCAAATCTTCATTAACCCCTTGAGGGGCGGTGGGATAAAATATATCCCACCTAATTTAACCTTCCGTCTACCAGACGGGTCCATTGGACCCGACATGTACATTCAAAATATTTATTCAAACCAGAAATTTCTTCAAAACAAACTAAATGTATAAATCAGACAATAATAAGTTAAATAAACAAATTAAATAGTTTTAAGTAAAAATTCTGGTGTAGAATGTTTTTATAAAACTTGAGTAAAATTTCCGGTAGTTCTAGGGTTAAACAAGATTCTCACCAGAAACTTTTTACAAAATTTTATATTTTTACCTTTGGGGGGAAATTTGTTGAAAAATTGCTCTTCCTTATTTAAAAATAAAGTTTTTCGATTATTCCGGTGAGAATTCAATATTATAAGAGACATTATTGCTTGCCTATAAAGAAGTTAATCGCAGGTGAGATAAAATAGATCCCATCGCCCCTTAAGGGGTTAAATGGATGTTTTGCTTTCTCCTTCTATTGCATTAAATTTCATTGTAGCAATTTAAAATCAGTTTGGCATGGTAATGTATGAATCAAAAATCAACATTCAGCTTTTGGATTGTGGCAACGGTAACTACTTTGTTTACAAAATGGCGTAATAAATGTGTCAAGTTGGAATTCTACGTTCTGCTGCTACACCTGAAAACCTAATTTTAATCTTTCGACTCGTAGGTTTACCATCATGTTTTCCTGCATCCAAAAGTATGAAACCATAGAGGACTGGGAGCATGAAAACGCAATAGTAAACGTACGAGCCAGCAACTAAAATCGGGTTTTTAGGGGTTTTCCACCAAGATATGACTTGGCGGACAGATTGCGCTTTAATATGGGAATCGAGTTTTAGCTAATTCTGGAATTTCAGCCTCCAAATCGATGAGGTGGTTGTCTCATGGTTCGTACGCCTTCTTGAATTTTGCGGACCCAAAAAATTTTCTGCACCTAGAAAATCTCTTCTTAAAAGAAGGCGGAACTTTGGGCGTTTAACCTAGATTTCTTTTTCTTTAAAAAGATACTGATAGACGATTGCGTTTTAATATGCGTATCGAGTTTTAACCAATTCTGGAATTTCAGCCGTGAACTCGATGAGGTGAGTGTTTGTGCTGCCGGCTCCCGGTCGATTACCGAGTTAACCCTCCGTCTACCAGACGGGTCCATTGGACCCGACAGCTACATACAAAATATTCATTCAAACCAGAAATTTCTTTAAAATAAACTAAGTATATAAACCAGACAAAAATAAGGTAAATAAATAAGTTAAATAGTTTTAAATAAAAATTCTGGTGTAGAACGTTTTATTAAAACTTGAATAAAATTCCCGGTAGATCTAGGGTTAAGACAATTTTAATTTTATGAACTTTTAACTTTTCCCAACATTTAAAACAGAAACACGCCATGACCAAACGTTAAAATGTCTATTTATTGTTTACCATCAGTATTATTTTAAAGTAACAATATTATACGATTAATTAATTTGATTTTTAATATAACTAAAGCGAAGTATTTAACTTTCCCCGTGATGCAGTAAAAAAATTAACAAACGGACATGGTTTGATTTCGAGCATTTTTACGGGGAGCGCATTCCGCAATCAAGTCAAATTTGACAGTTTTTGGATGCAGCGATTTGCAAAAAGTAATTTTCGTTTTACATAATTGCAGCATTCTGAGGCAGAATAAAGCAATTATTATTTTTTTTTTCAGAACCGGTGTCATGTAATATCCAAACACTTTTAATAATGTGTACCTTTAAAAAATTTCAACATATCGTGATATTAATTAAATGTTCAATATTAAGTGAAAGTCTTACGTTATATGATCATATTTCAGTTAAGGGCTAAAATGCGCTATCTTTTTGTTAATCTGATCTTATACTTATTTTTTTGTAATCAATTACTTAGCCTAATAACGTACTTGTGAATATGTGATTTGGTATCAGATTTCTTTTTTATGTTATCATATTCACCTAAAATGACATTGTGAATCATAATGAAAAGGCTTGAAAGGGGACTCATTTAAGTAAAATTAATCAAATGCAACACAGAATATGATGAAAATGTTTTCTTTTCATTATTTTCTCTTTATATGTATGATAAATCAATTTTTAAACGTGGTATCTCGGACACTTTCTTTAAATTTTTGTAGTACTTAAATATTTATTCAACAGATAATAAATAAAAAGAAAAGTGCCCAGTTAAACTGATGGCATTGAGCTCACAGGCTATTCACACTAATTGTATATTATATTCTTATTTCAATGAATAATGTCCCTCAAAAAATAAGTGAAGGGGAATTATCCCCCGTTCTTCCCCTTTATACTTAACCAATGAATCTCCAAATCTAATCAGGGAAGTTCCTTAAAAAAATAAACCGATATACAAAATTTCAAACAAATCAGATAATTCTGCATGAGAAAACCATATCGCCAAATTAAGGAGGGGCGGTCTAACACCCCCTTTATCGTCAACTAATGAACCTCAAAATCTAATCAGGAAAGCTCCTTATCTGAATGAACATAGAAAAAAAATATAGTAAATTGGATAATTCTGCATGAAAATCCATTTATCTAGATTAAGGGGAGGGGGCTGCCCCCCTTCCCTTCTTTCATTTCATAATTAACGAATGAACCTCCAAATAGAATGTAGGAAGCGCCATATCGGAATAAACCAGTATATCAAATTTAAAGCAAATCGAATAATTCTGCATGAATAACACATTTATCTAAATTTATGGGGGACTACACCCCCTTTATACTTAACCAATAAGCATCCAAATTTACTCAAGGCAGCTCCTTATCATAATAAACCGGTATAACAAATTTGGAGCAAATCAAATAAATATACATGAAACACCCATTTATCTAAATTAAGGGGGATCTAGCCCCCCCTTTTCCCCCTTTATACTTAACTAATGAACCTCGAAATCTAATCAAGACAAATTCTTAACATAATAAACCGGCATACCAAATTTGGAACAAATCGAATAATTCTGCATGAAAAACAGATTAATCTAAATTAAGGGGGGGTATCCCCTCCCCCTTTTACACTTAATTAATGGACCTCGAAATTTATTCAGGGAAGCTCCTTAACATAATAAACCAGTATACCAAATTTTGAGCAAATCCAATAATTATGCACCCATTTATCTAAATTAAGGGGGGGACTTGCCTCTCTTTCCCCCCTTTATATTTAATCAATGAACCCCCAAAACTAATCAGGGAAGCATCTTATCAGAATGAAGCAAATCGGATGTTCATATGAAGAGTTATCGCGTTACGTACGTAAGTACATTCATACATACATACATACGTATGTACGTACGTGCATACATACAGAACCGGCGGGAACATTAGCCATCAGGCTTTGATAGCATGTGAGCTAAAAAAAGATCATGAGATACTTAACCCCTTAACTGTATCTTCTTTTTGGCACAATAAATTAAAAATAAGGACCCGACACTACTTTTATTATTTTTTATTATTAAACTATTTGGTTTTGTGCAATAGAAAAATGTATACCATTTAACAAGGGAAAGATTGCAGTTAAAATTAAGTGGTTTGAGAAAGCTTTTTGTATAGAAGATATCAAACTCTTTTTGCTCGAGCGGCACTTGGGCAAAACAGTTAAGCGGTTAAAAAAAAAAAAAAAAAAAAAAAAAAAAAAAAGTGCTTGAAAATAATTTTAAAAAGTCATTAAAATCGGTAACTTAAGCCCAAATTCCCAACCAAATTTTTCTGTGAAAAAATATATATTTCTTTAGTTGACGATATAAAAAGTGAAATTATGCTATATATAGAAACGATTGTATGTATAAAAGCGATAGCTCTTTGTTAAAAAGGAAACAAGATTTGCTGATTTTCATATTGGACAATGTAAAATGCTTCAATTTTCATGCTTACTAAATTTCAGTGAATATATCACATAAATAGCAGTTTTTTCTTATACAAACATTCTCCTAATTTTACCGCGCAAAACTTTGCCCTATTTGTAAAAATTTCCTATAAATATTGGTTCTTAGGAATTTTCTAGCCTGGTAATTTCGTCATCTGTAGGAAATCTTAATCAATGGTTTCATACGTGAAAATAGAAATAATAAATTGTGTAAACATTTTAGACGAAAAAAAAAATGTGTTGCTCAAAATAAAAAAGTTGTTATTCCTTGTGTTATTTTTTAGCTAATGCACTTTCCTTCTAAAGCATAATGTGTTCTAAATTGCTGAAAGTAGACTTCGAAGATAAAATCTAGATTCATATACATTAAGTTTTGTTCGATGAATCTGCAACACTTATAAAAAATTTCGGTTTAGATTTGGAGTGGCCAACTGTGTCACGCTCGACACCATTAAAATTTTCTAGTAATCATTGCCTTATCTAATAATCGAATTTCTGCGAATCATCGAAGCCGGCCATTTCTTTTAAAAATCTGTGGTACCTGGCGTACCACAGTTGGCCGCTCCTGGTTTAGATATTCACAAATCTCTACGTTTAATTAAAGTTAATATTTGTTTTTTAAATGAATCGTAGTCAAAAATCGAAAGATTTATATATTTTTATATAATTTTTATTGGCTTCTATCGATTTTGTTTGACTGTTCTACTTTTAACCATATAGTTGAATTGTTATCTAAATTAGTGCAGCAATTTATTGATCATCATAGTGTCTAACGGAAAGACGTTTCTCTAAATACATCTCATTCCAAGGGCGAAAAAAAAAGAAAATAACTTTAACCCCTTGAGGGGCAACCAATTACGTTTCTGTGATGTCGAATTCACACCATAAACTGCAATCAGATTTATTGCAAAATAAGCAAAAACTATTTTACGAATTTTATCCACCAAAGTTTGAAAAGTAAAATTTAAAGAAATTTTTCTGGTGCAGAACTTGATTAATCGTAGGTGGGATAAAATATATCCCACCGCCCCTCGAGGGGTTAATGCATAAGAATGTATTTTTCTGTAAACTAGGGATAATGGAACTAAAAGAAAGTAAAAAAAAATGTGCATTCATGATATAATTTTGATATATGGAATAAGTTTATGATTATTTTCAATTCTATTTTTGCGAGCTTGATACCGGTGAGGTTTTATTAATAACGGGATATACAAGACTAACGAATTAACAATATTTGTTAAAGAATATTAAGTTAATATACTTTTAATTTTGTGAATTTTTAACTTTTTCCAATATTTAAAACAAAAAGACACTATATTCAAGCATAAAAATATCTATACATAGTTTACTACCAGTATTATTTTATAGTAACTATAATATATAATTAATTAATTTGCTTCAGGTTCGTTGTTGGGTCATCTGCCATATCGCTCAAGAAGTACTGTTATATCTGACGGTTGAATATATATAATACCATATTTTTATATTTTGATCGGGTGCGGTAAAGAAATTAACAAAAGAGATATATTGATTCCGATGACATTTTCATAGAGCGTACACCGCAGTTGGTAAGTTTGACAGTTTTAAATAGAGCGATTTACATAAAGATAATTTCGTTTCACACAATTGCAGTATTCTGCAATTAAATAAATTATTTATGTTCAGAATTGGTGGCATTTAATATCCAATAATTTTATTTACTCCTCTACGTTTAACCACACATTTAAATTGTTATCTAATTTAGAGCAACCATTTATTGAGCATCATAGTGTCTAATTGAAAGAGGTTTCTCTAAATACATCTCTCCCGACTCCCGGGAAAAAAAGAATTCTAATACATAAGAGTATATTTTTCTGCTAAAGAGTGATAATAAGAGTAAACGCAATTAAAAAGAAAAGAATAATTAATGAAATATTTTTGATAAATATAACAAGATTGTGATTATTATTAATACTATTTTTCGTGCCTAATACCAGTGAATTTTTATTTTAATAACGGAGTTAACAGACTATCGAAATAAATATATTTGATAACCAAAGCTCATGATAATTTTTATTTTTATTAATTTTTAACTTTTGCCAATGTTTTAAACTGAATGACCCGATCAGTGTTTCCAGGAGGCTACTTTTTAAATTCATTTTCCTTCTTTGACACCAGTTTTTTGAAATGGTAAAATTCTCCTTGTTTTCGCTTTAATTAATATGCCACTAAAAAAGGCAAATTTCACCATTTCAAAAGAGTGGTGCTAATCATGAGATCTGAATTATTTTTAAAAAAGTAGCACTGGACTGGCAACACTGGACGGTAAAATGTCTAAAACATAGTTTACAACCAGTATTATTTTAAAGTAACTACCGTATATACTCGAGTATAAGTCCAGGATTTTCTGACAATTTTCGGTAATCAAATTTGGGGGGGGGGGGGTCGACTTATACGCGAGTCAGTTAAAAAAAGCAAAAACTAAAACTTCGAATACTGCAAAATTATGGCTTTTTATGTGCATGAATAAAAAAATAATATACAAAATATACAAATAATAATAATTTATCATTTAAAAAAATTTCAATGATTTGTTTTTGTGCAAAATTGAAGTAAAAATTTAGGGGGTCGACTTATACGTGGGTTTTTGATTTTTTCCAGAATTTGCATTCGAAATTTAGGGGGTCGACTTATACGCGAGTATATACGGTATATTATATAATTAGATAATTTAATTTATGCGTGCTCCGCTTAAGTTCTTAAACGAGCAAGGGATGTTGTTATCAGCGTTGCCAGAGTGGCTACTTTTTTTTAAAATTTAGATTCTTGATTGGCACCACTTTTTTGAAATTATAAAATGCGCCCCATTTGATGACATAATAATTAAACAGACAACAAAGGGGATTTTACAGTTTCATATAAGTGTTGGCAATCAAGAAATCTGAATTTTGAAAAAGTAGCCCACTGGCAACAATGGTTGTTATTGCTGACAGTAGAATATAAAATGTAAATGACATGCTTGCCAAATTTCGACATAGCTTCCGTAAAATGTGAGATAATTAAAACCAGTTTAGAAATTTTCTAACCGGAAAATATTTTAGATTTATCATTAGCTATTTATTTTTCTGTTTTTATGTCAAACTTCATTCATACCATTTCTTAAAAAAAAAACTGGTTCGAAACATGTTTAACCTGGTTTAAATTAACTCACATTTTACGGAAGATAAATCTTTAGCGCGCAGCTTTACATATATGCAAACAATAGTGATTTGAATTTAATAGATTTTTTTATTCGCATATAACTAATTCACACCAGAAAATTTAAATAGCACTATTTGCTTTATTTAATAAGAGACATACCATATTTAAATATAAGAAGATAGACCTGGGAAAAAGCAATAATATTTAAATATGGAATGTCTCTTATTAAATGAAGCAAATAGTGCTATTTAAATTTTTTGGTCTGAATTGGGTATGAGTCTTTTTTTTATATATCGGGGCTTCTTTTGGTAGCTTTTTCGCCTGTCTTGGACATTCATTTGGATCATATGGAACATTTTTTTTTTCTTACTAGTTATACTAACATTTTTTTCTTTTAAAAAATGTCTATCTTCTTAGCTTTTACTTTCTTTTTATGTGGCTACTAGCCGCGTTTAACCCCTTGGGGACGAGCGACACGTATACGCAAAGCGATATAAGTAAGCGTCCTATCTTAAATGGAAGAAGTAACCGCAAGATTAAAAGCGATGTCACATCAATCAAGGTCACGCGCCACGTAGCGGATGGAGTATGAACTACAGGTAAATACCTAAATGTTTTTTACTCACACCACTAAAATTATAAAGTTTCTTTCAACTTGATTAATAAATGATGTCGATTTGACAAGGCGAAGAAAACCTCGTGGTGTCATGTGCATACCGATGCCCCTCTTGCTACGCCATTATTTTGCAATAAATGTGGCAAAACAAAATTCACTCCCATGAGTGGCTAAAGATTTAGAAAATATGCACCGCCCTAAAAGCCCGCGTATGTGGATTATCACTCCGTCCGCAAGATGGCGCAAGTGTGTTAATTTACGCCCGATTCCAGCATTAAGTTTGCACGCTTACTTATATCGCTTTGCGTATACGTGCCGGAAATAGGCCTAAGGATCCTCGTTTATTCTCACCAGTAAAATTTACTGTAAAATTTGCCTTATTTAATCCGAGCATTTTCCCGATTTGAATAGGCACAAACTTCTGTTTTTTAAATACCGGTAGCAAAGTAATAAACATTTCGTAAAAGGCTCCCGTCGCGAAGGGGTTAAACGCTCTTTTCTATGGCTCCCATTGCATTGTAACACGAAATATATTTAGCCTGGATGTAAAGTTGCCAAGCAACTAGGGAATCTAAACACCTGCTAACATTGTTCCATTGTTCCGTATATAAATAAAGCGAAATTAACCATTGAAACTTTCTGGTGTAAAGTCAGATTCTCTGAACTACGCAATCTCGAGAACGTATTCCGTCATGGGAATTAAAGGGTTAGGAAGGAAGTTGGCAAGTATGAAATGAGGTGCAATATTAAGATTCAGAAAGCACGCAGAGAAGGAAAAAAAAGAACATTTTTCGATTCCGAGAATATTTCCGTGGAGCTAATGCCGCAGTTGTCACTTTAGACAGTTTTAGAATATAGCTATTTATGAGAAGAAAATTTCGTTTTATATAATTGTAGTATTTTGTGATTAAGTAAAGCAATTATTTATGCTTCGAATTCGTGGCATTTAATATCCAAAGACTCCACAATCATACGTACATTTAACAAATTCAACCTATCCTGATATTAATTAAATGTTCAATACAAAAGGAACGTCTGCCTGTATAAGATCAGATTTCAGTTTCATAAGCCAGCTTTCAGTTTCATCACAAAAAGACAGTTTAAAAGTGCGCTATTTCGTGGTTAATCTGATGTTATAGTTATATTTCTGTAATGAATTCTATAGGCAAGTGGTATATTTTTGAATATGTGGCTTAGTGCACAATTATATATATTTTTTTCATTTTTATGTTACCATATTCACTAAAAAGACATTTTCGTCATAAAGAAAAAGCTTTAAAGTGACACAATTAAGGGAGATTAATCAAATGTCAAACACAGTACGAAAGAAAAAAAATTTTTTTCGCTTGCTATGTATGAGAAATCAATTTTCAATCATGGTATTTCCGACACTAATTTCTTTGTTACTTTTGAAAAGAACGCTAATGCATAAAAGTGTATTTTTCTGTAAAAGCGGGATCGTGGGAGTACAGGAAATTTAAAATATTAATTCATGAAATATTTTTTTCTAAATAAAATCAGTTTACAATAATTTTCAGTTCTGTTTTTGCGAGCCTGATATAGGTGAGTTTTCATTTTATAAAAGGACTATAAAAGACTAAAGAAATAAAAATACTTGATGACTAAATTTTACTGAGTTATAATAAGCTTAATTTTATGAATTTTCAACTTTTTCGAACAATTAAAACAGAAATATAATGACAAACATTAAAAGTTCTATAATATAGTTTGCAACCAATATTATTTTAAAGTATTTAGGTTTTACAATCAATTAATTTGTTTTATCAACGTAATGTAAAACGATGTGTTGCTTATCCCTCAAGAAATACTGTTGTTACTGACAGTTGAATACAAATATTGACCTTTGAAAGATTAAGCGAAGAAATTAAAATAAGACATATTTGGGTTCCGAGCACCTAATGTACATGGCCCGTATCCCGGTTGTCAAGATCGGCAGTTTTGAATACAGTAATTAATATAAAGATTTCGTTTTATGTGATGGCAGATTTCTGTATGAGAACAAAGCACATATTTATGTTCAGAATTAGTGCCATTTAACCCTCCACCCGCGGGAAAAGTTATTTTCGAGTTCCAGTGGGTTACTTTTTAAAAATTTAGATTGCATGATTCCCAGCACTTTTTTTTTTAAAGCGTATAATTCGGCTTATACTCGGATTATTTAATCTATAATTAAATAAAGGGAATATTTCTACTTCAAAAAAGTGGTGGGAATGAAATAATCTTAATTTAAAAAAAGAAACCCACTGAAAAAATCGCCCGTGGCTGGAGGATTATTACCCAAGGGCTCTAGAGTTTCGAGTAAATTTTAAGAAATTCAACTTGTCATGATAGTAATTAAATGCTCAATATAAAATGGAAGTCTGTCTTTATATCGTCATTTACAGTTTAGTGTTATATGCTGCTATTTTATGGTTAATCTGATCATACATATATTTTTCTGTAATAAATTCCATTGTCAAATGGCATATTTGCGAATATGTGATTTGGTAAATGATTACTTTTTTTTTTTTTTACCTTTGAAGATACCATATTCACATAAAAAGACATTGTTGTCCTAATGACAACGCTTGAAATGGATTCTATTACCCTAGACCAGTAGTTTCCAACGTGGGGCTTACACCCCACAGGGGGCAATTTGACATTTTAGGGTTGCAATCTCAAATTCACTCATACGCTGCTAGGTTTTTTTGGAAAAGTAATCTTTTGGACTACAAATAAAAGTAATACAATCAAAATTAAAAAATAACATAAAAAAATAAAAGTTTCATTTGTTGCATAGTTCCGAATCCAAAGCAAATCGCCACTGTTTTTTAAATTATAATTCAATCTTCCGAAATATTCTTAAAGCCGATCAAATTAGCCTGCTTTTAGAGTCTGCGATGTCTGAACGAGGGTTGACGAGCTTAGCTCGTAGTGGGCAGAGCCCCCTAGTAATAAAAAAAAGCAGTATTTTCTTATAAAAAATATTCGGCTAATTTAATAGCGCAAATCTTTGCCCTATTTAGGTTAAATTTTCCTGTATGAAAATAATAGCACCAGGAATTTTCTAGTCTGGAAATTTCCTCACCTGTAAGAATAATGATTCGTAGTTTTCATACGTAAAAATCGAAATAATAAATTGTGTAAACATTTAAGACGAGATAAAAATGTATTGCTCAAAATAAGAAAATGTTATTCCGTGTATTATATTTTAGTTAACGAAGTCTGGTTTTAAAATTTAAACTGTTCTGAATTGCCGAAAATAGAATTCGAAGATAAAATCTAAATGCGTATACATCAACATTTGTCCAAGGAATCTGCACCCACTGTAAAAAAATGTCAGTGTACATATTCGCAAATCACTCCGATTAATTTAAGTAAATATTTATTTTGTAAATGAGTCGTAATTAAAATTCGAAAGACTGCGCATCTGTTTTATATAATTTTCATTGGCTTCGATCGTTTTTGTTAACTCTTCTACTTCTAACCACATTATTTAATTGTTTTTTTTTTAAATAATGCGATCATTTACTGATCATCTGTCAACACTTCTATGCAAAAGACGCTTCTCTAAATGCGTCGCTCACAATCCCCGGAAAAAAAAAAGAAAAGAACCCTAACTCATAAAAGTGTGTTTTTTCTGTAAAACAGGGATAATGGGAGTAAATGAATGTAAAAAAAAAAGATTAATTCGAGAAATATTTTATGTTTTTGATAAATAGATTCACTTTATAAATATTTTCAATTCTGTCTTTGCAAACTTGATACCAGTGAGTTTTTATTTTAATAACAAACGATAAAAGACTAACGAAATAAAAATAGTTGAGAATCATAGCTTACTGAGTTATGATAATTTTAATTTTTATTAATTTTTAACTCTTTCTATTATTTAATACAGAAAGAGTCTATGAGCAAACATAAAAATGCCTATAGACACTTTGTCACCAGTATTAGTTTAAAGTAACTATATTATATATTTAAATTATTTGCTTTTCAGCTTGTTCAATAGGTTTGATGAGAATGATCAAGAAGTACTGTTCTTAATGACAGTTCGAAATAAGGCGGGATTTTTACAGTTAGAAAGAGTGCAGTGAAAAAATTTAAAAAAGGGCATATCACACCCTTGCTTGAAAAAAGACATAACACATAAAACTTCTCTTTTTTCAGATAATGTGAAAATCTGTTTCCGGGCTGAGGAAGCGTCAATGCCCATCTTGCAAATACAAGTGCTACCTGGTGTATGGGTTTTCAGGTACTTTAGGTGATAAAGGCGTAAAACCAAGACAAATGTCAGTCATAAGTCAAAAATCACAATTTTGGTGTTGTGAAACTTTTGAAGCAAGTGTGCGATACGTCGATTCCGAGCATATTTACATGTAGCATGCAGTGTAGCTGTCAAATTTGTCAGTTTTTGAATGCAGCGAGTTACAAAATGTAAATTTCGTTTTAAGATTTAAGATTACAAGATTTGAGTTTAGTGCTAAAGTGCGCTATTTTATGGTTAATGTCCTCCTATAGTTATTTCTCTGTAATCAATTCAATAGTTAAATGACATTATATTATATTTCTGAATATGTGATTTGGTTCCCAATTACTTTATTTTCCTTTTATGTTAACATTTTCTCCTAAAAGTAAATTGTTGTCGTTATAACAACGCTTGTAACTGACTCAGTTAAAGGAGATTAATCAAAAGCAAAACAGGATACAACAAAAATATTTTTTTTTCTCTTGATATGTATAAGAAATCAATTTTAAATCGTGGTATTTCGGACACTTTCTTCTTTGTTACTTTACATGTTTGTAGCTCTTAAATAGTTATTCTGAACAAATAATAATTAATATATATATATATATATATATTAACAATGTCATTAAAACCCGTAACATAAACTAAATTTTCCAACGATATTTTTTGTGAATGTACATACAGTAGAGTCCCGCTAATCCGAACTAACTGGGACGGAATACTGTTCGGTTTAGCGGGTCACTGTGTCTTTTTAGATTCGTCTCACTCTTTTGTCTGTCTGTCCGTCACAGAGCCCGTTATCAGAAACTATACATGTTAGAGATTTGAAATTTTGGGTACTTATACCTGAACACCTCACATTAAACAACAAATCATAAAATTTTGAAAAAGTTGGTAATTAACTGAATTACGGGCTAATTAACATCTAAAATTAACCAATCCACCTTTTTAACACAGATTCAAATGAACTTTCTCCAAATCATCCGTGTTTCTCCTAGGGGTTGCCAGTAAAATCAGCCGATGCATGGTTACCACGGAGGAAATTAAGCCGAAAAATGAGGTGGGCATTATAAATCGAAATCGCATATCAGAAAATATTGGTCCCAGAAATTTGTAAATGGAATAGACAGACGCAGAAAAAAATCTACTTTCATTTGGTATAAAGTTCACATTTCTGCGATGTGTATAAGTTAAAATAAGATAATCCACTAAAAATCGATCCATAAATTTTTTTTATTTAATTGGAAAGACAAAGAAAAAATATTTCAATTCAAAAGATTTCAAAGCAGGTAGACATGACGACGCTGCGGTTTTTCTTAATAGCATATTTTAATACGGAATTTTAACTTTTTAAATATTAAATTTGTTGATTAAATTTTATGGCATCCCGATGTCAAATTTCTCGCTGATTTTATTGATACCTATTTCTAAGTCCTATCTTAATTACAAGCTGAAATATTAATTATTATTTAATTAATCGGTTTAACTCGCAGAAGAATAAATGTTGGTAACTCCTACATGTGTATTTTAAATAATTCTTTCTAAGTGAGCCCTAATTATGTTGGAGATATGAGATTTCGGGTACTTATAGCTGGACACCTCACATCAAACAACAAGTGATAAAATTTTGGAAAAAGTCGCACATTTAACCCTTTGGGCTCCCATATGTGTATTTTAAACAATTCTTTCTAAGTGAGCCCCTAATTACGTTGCAGACATGAAATTTTCGGTACTTATAGCTGAACACCTCACATCATACGACAAATCATAACATTTTGAAAAAGTCGTACATTTAACCCTTTGGGCTCCCTCATGTGTATTTTAAACAATTCTTTCTAAGTGAGCCCCTAATTATGTTGGAGGCGTGAAATTTTGCATACTTATAGCTGGACACCTCACATCAAACAACAAGTGATAAAATTTTGAAAAAGTCGCCCATTTAACCCTTTGGGAGCGACTCTACTGCAAGCATCCTACATAGGGCAATTCCACAGAAAATCATCATTTTGGGGGGGGGGGATGGGGAGGGGGGAATCAAATTTATAATATGTTTAATTAAAGGGTGTGATTGGAAAACTTGATATTTTTATATTCTATAGAAAAGTCTAATAAAAAGGCATTGAAAATTACTGTTTACAAACTAAGTTAAGTACCATTATTGTCTTTGTAATGTCATAATGTTACGTCAGTTACACAATAAAAGTTACGTCAGTTACACAATAAATGTTACGTCAGTTACGCAATAAAAATTACGTCAGTTACACGTGTAAATGCAATTATTTTTCTTTTTTATTATTCAGAAATTAATTAAACAAGTTACTGTTATAATTTGGCATTACTTAGTGTTGTTGAGAACATTAAATAACTTTTTTTTACTGGATAGTTTTGATAATTTTTACACTTCAGTGAAGGCAGAAAAGATGTTTGAATATTTCATGTTACGTCAGTTACAGAAGTTTGAGTTGCAATTTTTGGGACTCAAAGAGAGATTGAAATAATCTGCAGGTATTTGCGTGTTAAGACTTTAGTAAGAAATATTTTAAATTGTAAAAATTTGTTCTAGCTTTATTAGTAAATTCTCTACATAGATTTTAAAACAAAATTCGATGATAAAATGTTACGTCAATTACGATGAATTGCCACAGAGTAAATTAGATGATCACATGACATATACATTTTAATCTTTAAAATCATGTAATTTATGGAAGACAACGATATTGGGAAAGGGAAAACAGAGAAAATGTGTTGAGATGGGGATAATGTTTACTTAAAATTGATAAAGGGGATGATTTCGAAATGCTACTTGTGTATTGTGTAATCCATAGAAAGAAAATATAGTGTCCAAAGCTTTTGCACCATCTCTTAATAACAGACACGTGATTTCCACGTTTTTGCACACCAGTATATTCTTAGAGAAAATGATATTTCATTTAATCGAAACATTTTTGCGATTTAAGAGAACAACATTTTCTCTAAGAATATACTGGTGTGCAAAATCACATGCCTGTAATAAGTTACAAAAACTAATTATAAAATGTGTGAATGTTACAAATTTTTATGCTAAGTTTTTATGCTAAATTTTATGCTAAGTCTAGGTCTCTCTTCAAGATACTTTATAAACATAAAAATTCAGGCCGTATAACACTTTTCGTTAACATTGAGGAAAATTGCAAAAGTACAACAAAAGTCTTTCTGGCACAAAGGCATGCTATGTATATAAAAAAAAAGATGTCCTCATAGCATTTATAGAATTGTGTTAGAAACACATTTATGACAGAAAATTCTCCTCTTTGATAAGTTAAAAAATGTGAAATGGATAGTTATTAAAAAAGAGAATTATTAGATAATTGATTTTGAAAATGTCGCCGATTGTGCGATGAAAACGATCGTAAGTCTTAATAAAGATATTCTATCACTTTTTATAGCATTATTTAACTTAATTTGGATAGTTATTGTTAAGACCAATGTCAGACGGGGGTCTTTTTTGCTGCTTTTTTGCTTAAGTATTATCCATTCACAATGCTAGGCTCTATTACGCTTCCGCTGTGTAAATGGAGTACACTTTTTAAGTAATAAGATACATAATTTACAGAGTGATGGAGGGGGAAGGGGGAAATGGTGATTTTAAGGATGCTTTGGTGGGGCGTGGTCAGTAAAAGGTTGGGAACCTCTGATTTAAAATAAAATAAGAAGTCACGATCGACAAAAATTAAAATGTTATTAAACTGTTACCAGTATTAATTTAAAGAATCTTTATTATATAGAATAATAATTCGTTTAAACTTCGTTTTGCACAAAGTATAAATTTCTCACGAAATAGCTGTTGTTATTGACAGTTTAATTGATATAATGCCAATTAATTAACATAGAAGGGCCGTCCGTGAGGGGTCTTTTTGATCCCTAACTTATGAATATATTGCGGTTCGAGCCAGAAATTTCTTTACAAAAAAGCTTAAAAGATACGAAGGACACAGTGCGAAACAGTTCAAAAGTTTATCATGCTAATGCTCAAGGTAGAAAGTATGCTACCACAACTGTTTCCAATTTAGTGGATTATTCATTTCAGATATTTCAATTTCACCCCAGAAATTTAAAATAACTATATTTGCTTTATTTAATAACAGACATTCCGCCGTTAATTAAACAAAAATTGTTTACTGAAATTTTAGGGTATGATTTTAGATTCTGCGTATAAAGGAATTTATATAACGTATTCTAGAACATACCAGTCGGCTATTTTTTTTAAATTCAGATTTCTTGATTGTCTCCACATTTCTGGTGTTTCACTTTTGAAAGTTTACTCCTATATAAAATTACACCAAAATTTGAGAGGAAAAATAGGTGTAAATAATTATTTCCTAACAATTTTTTTATTTATTTATTTATTTGAAGGTTTTGCAATAATATTATATATTAATTTAAATAAAGCAATTATAATTATAATTAAATACTCAGCAATTTTCCTCTCTAATTTGAAGGTCCTGTAATACTCGATTATTCATGGTATATATTAAACCAAAAATATAATTTTTTTTTCGGTTCACGCATTACAGCTTACCGCCAAAGTGTGTTATTTTATTGTTAAGATGATTTTACTGTTAACCTTCTGTGATCAGTGCCAAAGCCAAGTTACATAATAGTAAATGTGCGAAAATATTATTTTTTAAACTATTATCCATGTACAGGGCTAAAACAAGTACAAAAAATCATGCGTTAAGCATAGTTATAAAACGCTGTCAAATACGTCCAGAATGCCTTATATAAAATTCACCACTTAATAAGGTGATACATGGTTTCTAAAGTATCCATCTTTGCCATCTAAACCATCTTCTATGAAAACCACCTAATGTTGTGTGAATGGATGAGTACAGTTCCCACCTCATACATTTTTTCCTACTATTGGTTCGAAAATTCGTTTCAGTTTGGGAAGATTAATTCGTACCGGAAAATTCTATTTATTAATTATTAGAAATTAATTCCGATATCTAATGTTAAATAATTAACAGACAAAATTTTACGGTATGAATTGATTTTCCATAACGGAAACGACACTCCAAACGCCTCAATACTATTTTTGAACGAGAAATCCTACCTTATTTAATTGTCGAAAATTTAACATTCAATAAGGCAATTTTTTGTGTTCAAGAATATTGGCTGGAAAAGCAAGCGTAACTATAATTGCAGAACTTACAAGATATAAGTACACATTTTTTTATCATTGTACCTGCGACAAGATATGGATTAAGTTCATTCATCTTTACATTGGATCTGCAATTTATTGCACACCCTTCATCGCGTCTATCGAAGAGAGATTTTTCTAAATACATCTCCTCTAAGAAAAGAAAAAGAAAGACAAGAAAACTCCAAATGCATAAATCGTTTTTAATGTATGACGTGGGATAATTTGAATAACCGAAAGAAAAAAATGTTAATTTATGAAATATTTTCGTCGAATAGAATAAGCTTATTAACATGGTTCAAATCTGCTTGTGCGAGTCTGATACTGGTATGTTTGGCGATAAAATTCTAAAAAAATAATAACACTTTTATATTAACAAAGGTTACTGAGTTCCGAAAATTTAAATTTTATGAAGTTTCAGCTTTTATCAACGTTCAAAATAAAAAGCCGCGATCACCAAACCATAAAATGTTGATAAAACATATTGCACCAGTATTATTATAATAAAACTATATTATATAAAAAAATAAGTCTGCGAAACGTTGCCTCTCTTTATTACGCGAAGTATACTCAAGAAGTAACTGTTCTTTTTAACAGTTAATTAAAAATAATGTCAAGTGTGTAATCTCTGAAATAATGGAGGTGTGAATAGAGAGGGGAAGAAAAATAGTGTATTTTTTTTTTTTTTTTTTAAGCGAAGACAAGACCGGGTGCAATCCTATTGGGTATATGCGAAATTTGCGACCCGTTTCCTCGGAAATTACCCGACCGATTTTGATGAAATTTGAATCCATATTCACTGGATTATGCTCATGGTATGGTAGACACAGGTTCTCAGAACCTGTGATTACCGATACATTTTAAAGGGAGACCGATAAATTTTAAAAGAAATGAGCGCTTTATCTGAACGCCGTATTCATATAAAATTTCTGCCTTAAATGAGGCAACATTTTCGGTTTCTTTTTACTGGAGGGAATGTGCCCCGTCGGTAATCAAGCGCTGGGTAGACAGTTTTTTTTTCTGTGACTAAAACATTTAATTATAGAGCAATAGAAATATTTCAGAAATTTTCCATTTTAAAAAAATTATTTTTTTTCGTAAACTAATTTTAAAAAATTGGGAACTGTCCGCCACATATGATCTTATATTTATACTCTACGCCCCCCCCCCACCCCCTCCAAAAAAAAAAAATAAAACAAACAAAATCGCTCGAGTACTTTATGAAATAATGGGATTTTTATCTGGAAAGTACGCTTTTTCAGGGGAGACAAAAAACTGAGATATTCCCAGTTACCTCAATTAGCGAATGACAAATCGAGTTTTCTGGTTCTTTATCAACATAACAGACATTGGGAGTGTCGATAGTCGGTCAAATGTTTGAAATACTTTTTGAAACCTTCTTATTTTTCATTTGGTTTCTTATTTTTCATTACTTTTGCATTTAGTTTTGTGTTGAACTGTGGCTTGTATTTTTTGAACTTGTATTTTGTGTTACAAAATGACAAAACCGAAAATTGTATTAGAGGGAAGACAAAACTGGATGCAGTCATAGAGGAAATATGTTTCCTCGTAAACTACCTGACCGATTTTGATGAAATTTTTGATCCCTATTCACTGGATTATGATCGATACTTATGGTAGACAGTTTTTTTTTTTCTGCGACTAAAAGTTTTTATTTTAGAGTAATAAATATTTTCCAGATATTTTCGATTTTCAAAAAATTTTTTCTGAAACTAATTAAAAAAAAAAAAATAAACTGCCTGCCGCATATGATCTTATATTTAAACTCTAGAACATTTTTTTTTTTTAAATCGAATTTGCTCGAGTCAATAGGGTTTTTATCTGAAAAAAAAAAAAAAAAAATGGAGATCTCAAAAACTTAGATTCTAACTCGAGTGAAGTTCTTGCACAGTTTTATAAACACATGAATAAAACTTATATATGATATATCCAAGTGTATATATAAACACATGGATGACATTTAGTTGTATATAATAAATTAGTATAAAATGTAAAATTAATGTGAGTGGGCGTGACACCTCAGTCGTATCTTCCCTTGAATTGTTCAATTATTTCTAATGATCTGAAAGAACAACTGTTCATAACAATAGATTCTGGAAGGTTAAAAAAAATCAATTAAAAATCAAAAAAAAATCCTCATGTCATCCCTCAAATTATATCAGCAGTTACTGATTACTGCAAGGGCAAATTTTCACCAATAAATTTGAATCGAAAATTTCGCCTTTTTTTAAGCTCCTTATGCATGGAAAATTTCTATCACACATATGGTAAAAATGACTATTTGTACTGGTGGCAGAAAACGCAGATCCTAAATACCGTAGATGTTTACTTCTACCAGTAAAAATCAATATATGTTTTTGGCATGATTTATGACTAAAATTATTTCATAAATATGGTGTTTAAATTCTCTTTATTAAGTAATTAAAATATGTATAACAATTAAATGACTATTTTAAGATGAACTGACATGTGTAAAACGCATTGTCACATTTAGGACAATGGACGTCTCATTTAGGATTTAACTGCCGTAAATGCGACAAAAATGACCTAAATACGACAATGGTATATTGTTGGCTTTTAGCAAAAATTACGATTTTAGGCACAATGAGCTTAACGGAAGTTTTTATTAAAGTTTTATCAAAATATTCAGCAGCAGAATATTTATTTAAAAGTATTTAACCTATTTAGTTAACATATTATTGTCTGGTTTACATATTCAGTTTATTTTAAAGCTATTTCTCGTTTGAATAAATATTTTGAAAGTGCCTACCGGTTCCATTGTACCCGTCTGGAAGGTTCAGCATGTCTGCTACACGCTATTATTTTTTAATTCTAACTGGCACCATTTTCTAAAAGCAGAAATACTTAACAGTCTCTTTTACAAAATTTGCAAGAGAAATATTCTTCAAAATTTATATAAAAAAATACTGGGAAAAACGTAATATAAATATAGTCATATGAATTGAATATTTCCAACTGAGCGAAAAAAATGGCCAGGCCGGGAATCGAACCCAGATCCTTTGCTTACAAGGCCAATGCTTTTCCATTTAAGCTAACTGGGCCGACAACCAGCCAGCATATTTCGCTCAGACAACCTTATTGGTAGGAACATCTGGTCTGTCATGTAGACAGCTCAACAGAATAAACCGCAGGTTAAGGACCTCCATATAAACGATGGATACGTAGATGAACTATTATTTTAACACAATCAAACAGACTGGTAAAGTTATCATATGAATTGAATATTTCCAACTGAGCGAAAAAATGCCCAGGCCGGGAATCGAACCCAGGTCCTTGGCTTACAAGGCCAATGCTTTTCCATTTAAGCTAACTGGGCCGACAACCAGCCAGCATATTTCGCTCAGACAACCTTATTGGTAGGAACATCTGGTCTGTCATGTAGACAGCTCAACAGAATAAACCGCAGGTTAAGGACCTCCATATAAACGATGGATACGTAGATGAACTATTATTTTAACACAATCAAACAGACTGGTAAAGTTATCATATGAATTGAATATTTCCAACTGAGCGAAAAAATGCCCAGGCCGGGAATCGAACCCAGGTCCTTGGCTTACAAGGCCAATGCTTTTCCATTTAAGCTAACTGGGCCGACAACCAGCCAGCATATTTCGCTCAGACAACCTTATTGGTAGGAACATCTGGTCTGTCATGTAGACAGCTCAACAGAATAAACCGCAGGTTAAGGACCTCCATATAAACGATGGATACGTAGATGAACTATTATTTTAACACAATCAAACAGACTGGTAAAGTTATCATATGAATTGAATATTTCCAACTGAGCGAAAAAATGCCCAGGCCGGGAATCGAACCCAGGTCCTTGGCTTACAAGGCCAATGCTTTTCCATTTAAGCTAACTGGGCCGACAACCAGCCAGCATATTTCGCTCAGACAACCTTATTGGTAGGAACATCTGGTCTGTCATGTAGACAGCTCAACAGAATAAACCGCAGGTTAAGGACCTCCATATAAACGATGGATACGTAGATGAACTATTATTTTAACACAATCAAACAGACTGGTAAAGTTATCATATGAATTGAATATTTCCAACTGAGCGAAAAAATGCCCAGGCCGGGAATCGAACCCAGGTCCTTGGCTTACAAGGCCAATGCTTTTCCATTTAAGCTAACTGGGCCGACAACCAGCCAGCATATTTCGCTCAGACAACCTTATTGGTAGGAACATCTGGTCTGTCATGTAGACAGCTCAACAGAATAAACCGCAGGTTAAGGACCTCCATATAAACGATGGATACGTAGATGAACTATTATTTTAACACAATCAAACAGACTGGTAAAGTTATCATATGAATTGAATATATTAATTAAATGGAAAAGCATTGGCCTTGTAAGCCAAGGATCTGGGTTCGATTCCCGGCCTGGGCATTTTTTCGCTCGGTTGGAAATATTCAATTCATATGATAACTTTACCAGTCTGTTTGATTGTGTTAAAATAATAGTTCATCTACGTATCCATCGTTTATATGGAGGTCCTTAATCTGCGGTTTATTCTGCTGAGCTGTCTACATGACAGACCAGATGTTCCTACCAATAAGGTTGTCTGAGCGAAATATGCTGGCTGGTTGTCGGCCCAGTTAGCTTAAATGGAAAAGCATTGGCCTTGTAAGCCAAGGATCTGGGTTCGATTCCCGGCCTGGGCATTTTTTCGCTCAGTTGGAAATATTCAATTCATATGATAACTTTACCAGTCTGTTTGATTGTGTTAAAATAATAGTTCATAAATATAGTCGTCTGTGGCAGCCTTGGTGGAGGGTTAACAAAGGTTGAATGGCCTTTGAACAGTACGAATCTTAACCCACTCGATTTCACTATTTGTGACTACTTAGATGAAATGTTTAAAGAGCAAGACAATATTGATTTTTGAGTTTCTACGGCTTACGCAGGCTTGGCTTACTTTGGAGTAGAGTAAACTGCGGCGGACCGTCAATTTAGTCTTCCCTCTTTTCGAAGCTTCTGTAAAAGCGAATGGTAGATATTTTGAAGAATTTGTTCAAATTTGATGTTTACCAATGTTTGTTTTTTTTTTTGTTATATTTTTGTTTTGTCAGAATAATAGATGTCACCAGGTAGCGTATATTTTTGAAAACATAGATATTTTTCGAACATCCATACATTTCAGCCATCCCGGATATTTTAATATTGTATATATATATATATTAAGAAATTGATTTAATTTTATTTAAAAATCATTTGTTTATTTTCCATAAGGTTGGAAGGATCGTTTAATTCCTTTGGCGATTGTAAGATTTTATTTCGTAGATCGGCCATAAAAACATTAACGGAATACAACTTTTCTACTAACAAAACTTACCAGAAAGAAACGACAATCAAACATTATCCCCTTGGGTACGGATTTATTTCAGGGCTGTCACTGGCGGGTTTTTTGTTAATTCTATCTAGCACCACTTTCTCAAAACAAAAATCTGTCATATACACAGTGACGGTATGTGCAATAGAAAAATACTACAAAAATATTTTCCTTTAAATAGCGGTATGAATAGAATATAAAAATAGTCGCCAGTGGCCAAATGCTTGACGAATGTCAGTCGTCAAATGTACCCAAGTGGTTAAAACGTCGATAATAACATTTAAAACAGTATTTTTTAAAATACGGTCTGTTTATAAATTTTTCATTTGTTTCAAGATTCTATATTTTTTATGAAAGCAATAACTCAAAAATAGCGGTTTTATATATCAGTTTCACTATAATGAGTATTCGTTTAAAAGAAGCTCAGTAATGAATTTAACAGAGTTACATATAAAATTCCGAGTAATGTCTGGTACAAAATTCCTTTTTAGTAATTTATCTTAAGTTTATATTGATTATTGTATATACTCCTATATAAGATGATCCCCAAAATTCGAGAGGAAAGAAAGGTGTACATCAATATTTCCAGATGAATTTAGAATTTATTCGTTTATTTTAATCGAAGGTTTTGCAATTATATTATTAATTTAAATAATGTAATGGTAATTTAAATTAAATACTGTTATTTAGTGATATTTCTCTCTAATTTGCAGGTCATCTAATAATGGATTATAATATATCAGAGCAGAGCGTAAAAATCGTTTTTTCGAAATTTTTTTCTCGCTAGCGCGAAAAAGTTGTGGAATGGTCACAAAAATATACTCACAAAATTTCAAAATAATCAATAAATAGCTTCCGGTTCTAGTTTAGGGTCTAAATGTGTAATTTTAACAGAAAATGTACATTTTCACAAATCAGTAATATTTTAAACTTCCGACTTTTTCTTCGCGCTAGCACGGAAAAGTTGAACGAATATATAAGGAACATAAACCCAAAATTTTAGAGAAATTAATAAATATCTTCTCGTTCCACTTTGGGTCTAAATATGAAAAATTAGCCAAAAATGATGTAAAATTATTTCACATATTAGTGATTTTTTAAATTTCTGATTTTCTGTTCGGGCTAGCACGGGAAAGTTGGGAGAATATACAAGAATGATAAGTGAAAAATTTTAGCATAATCAGTAAATATCGCCCGGTTCCCCTTTGGGGGTCTAAATAGGAAAAATTATGCAAAAGAGAAGAAAATTTAGGGGTCGAAATATAGAAAAAAATGGAAAACATTTGCATACAAATTTATTTATGGAAGCTTTAAAACTTTCTTCATGTGTTCGTTCGACAAATGAGTGGTAATCGGAGGCTCCGTTAGTTGGTAATTCTGGCAGTCTATGAGATCCACGTAAGATTTAGCTTTAAAGTTAAGGGCAGGAATTTGGAACATAAAAATTCCTGCTCTCGTTTTTTTCCTTGCTTTCAAAATCCTACGTAGCGCAAGTTGTCACACATTCTAGTTTGGGTTGACAAGCATTGCAAAGATTATTCAGGGTTGTGATTTACGCTTTTATGCACACCAATATATTCTTAGAGCAAATATTGTTCTTTTAAATCGCAAAAATGTTCCGATTAAATAAAATGACATTTTCTCTAACAAAATACCGGTGTCCAAAAATGCGGAAATCATATGCCTGATTATTATTGATTCAGGATGAAAAAAGTAACCATTTCTCTGGAGGAAGCGATCCATAACTAGCTCCAGATCATCTGCATGGTAACGTGAAACTTGAATTGTTTTCCAAAGATGTCGTGTTTCATCTGTGCCATTGGCCGGCGATTTGTTTGTGAGTTTATCATTGACTGAGATTATCATAAAAGTTTACCCGCCTGCATGGTTCACAATCAAATCGCCAATTGCACAGATGGATCACGAAAGTTTTGGAAAACAATTTATGTTTCACGTTATCTCACAGATAATCTATATCTTACAGAATACTAGTTGTGGATCGCGTCATCCAGAGAAATGGTTATGTTGGTCATCATGAAGCAATAATCCTTGCAATGCTTTTTGATCCAAACCAGAATGTGCGAGAACTTAGGATTTTGAATACAAGGGGGAAATCGAAAGCAGGAATTAGTATGTTCCAAATGTTACGTGGATCTCATTTCCAACTACCGGAACCTCCAAATACGACTCACTTGTCGAACGAACACATAATGCAACTGATAAAATCTGGCGAATATCCGGTATCGCCATTGGGAATCATAAACTTTCCGTGCCACACTCAATGTTGTGAAAGGGGAGTAAAACTGACAACAGAAGGTTCCCTTGCAGTCATCTGAGAGAAAAAGCGCGATGGCTACATCATATTCAGAATGGAGTCAAGGTGTGTCATGCCACCGTTTAAAACCAAATGCCAGTATAAAGTGAAAAATATAGAAACAAGTGAATGAAATGCATTTAATGCATAATTGTAACTTTTATTCTGGAACTCCAAATACACTTAGTTATACAATGTATGTGTGTTGTGTGAATAATAAGATTTGTTGTTTAATGTTCCTAATTATTATTTACGAATGTCTAATTTTGTAAAAAGAAATGTTTAAAGCTTCAATAAATAAATTTTTATGCGAAAGTTTTCCATTTTTTTCTACATTTCGACCCCTAAATTTTCTTCATTTTTGCATTATTTCTCATATTTAGACCCCAAAGGGAAACCGGAAGATATTTATTGATTGCACTTATCGTTCTTGTATATTTTTCCAACTTTTCCGTGCTAGCGGAAATAGACAATGGAAAAAAAATCACTAAAATGTGAAAATTTACATCATTTTTGGTTAATTTTCCATATTTTGACACCAAACTGGAACCGGAAGATATTTATTAAGTGCTCTAAAATTTTGGACTTGTGTTCCTTATATATACTTTTAACTTTTCCGCGCTAGCGCGAAGAAAAAGTTGAAATTTAAAATTATTACTGATATGTGAAAATTTACAACATTTTCGGCTAAAATTGCAAAATTAGACCCTAAACTGGAACCGGAAGATATTTATTGATTATTTTAAAATTTTGTGAGTATATTTCTGACACCATTCCACAACTTTTCCGCGCTAGCGTGAAAACAATTTCGAAAAAAACATTTTTACGCTCCGCCTTATTATATATGATATATATTAAACAAGAAATACTACTTTTTTTTTTGTTCACGGATTAATTACAGTTTAAAGACAAAGTGCATTATTTTATGGTTAACATGATATTATTGTTAATCTTCTGTAATCAGTGCCAAATTCAACTTACTTAATAGTAACTGCGTGAAAGTATTTGTTTTAAAATTCTTGTTCATTTACAGATCTGAAATAAGAAAAAAAATTATCCTTTAAGCATAGATTACTAAACGCTTTCAAACATTTCCAGAATACTTTAACATAGAATGCCCGGAAGGAGTCGATTCGACTTAGTCCATATGTCAATTGGAGCCAGAATTTTTTTCATAAATTAAGTTAAATTTAAGCAACGCAGAATTACGTTAAATAAATCGCTTAAAATGTTTTAAATAAAAATTCTGTTGTGAAATATTTTTATGAAACTTGAGAAAAATTTCCGGGCGTTGTAGTGTTAAATAAAATCCACCGCTTAATAAGGTGAAAGATGGTTTGTATATAAACCATCTTTGCCATCAAAACTATCTTTTAAGTAAACCACCCAGGGTTGTGTAAAGAGAAGTGCATAATTACCACGTTATACATTTATCCTACTACTATTTTTGAACGAAAAATCATATTTTATTTATTGGTTGAAAATTTAATAATAAATAAGGCATTTTTTCTGTTCAAGTATAGTTTTTCGAAAAAAGCGCATTTGAAAGTATAAATTGAGTACTTGAAAAATATATATACACATTTTTATATCACTGTAAGTTACAATGTTGTGTTAGGTTTTATGTCACTGTATCTGTGAAAAGATACAATGTTGTGTTAAGTTTTATATCACTGTATCTGTGTCAAGATACAATGTTGTGTTACGTTTTATATCACTGTATCTGTGACAAGGATTTTTCAGCTTCACTTTGGCTGAAGTCGGACAAACTAAAATTATCCTATTAGATCAACAGGAGGGTATTTACGGCAGTAGAAATTCTTACATCGTGCACATTTCAGCACGTGGTTGCCAGCTTGGCCTCAATTTTTATTTAGATTTTTCTTGTTCATATCGTAAATTTTATACAAGAAGCTGTATTTTATGTAATCACAATTTTTCTGTCATTAAATAAAATACTTTTGTTTTGGTACTTTTTCTTGCACGAATTCGGATTTTTCAAATAAAAGTGGATGCCAATCTGGCAACCTTGTTTCAGCACATGCATTTTCTTTCATAATTCTTTAGTCTGCCGGGTTAGATTACCTACTTTTCGTATGGTAATATTCGCTTTATATATTAGCAGATCTCCATGATTAAACAAAGTATATATATATTTTGTAAAACAATGGCAGTCAAAAATCGAAAGATTTCGCAACAATTTTATATTATTTTTATTAGCTTCGATTGATTTTGTTGATTCTTTTGACAACAAAGATGATTTTTTTCTAAAACAGAGCAACAGTTTATTGCACACTCTTCAATACATCCTGTGGAAATTAATTTCTCTAAATACATCCCCTTCGTGAAAAGAGAAGAATCCCAATGCATAAAAGAGTATTTTAATATATAACGAGGGATAATGGAAGTAAATGAAAGTAAAAATGACGAATTCATGAAATATTTTCCTGAAATAAAATCAGTATGTTATCCTGTTTCAACTCTGCTTGTGCGAGTCTGATACTGTTAGGTTATTATTTGATGTACCGCCCATTAAAACACTATCAAAATTAAACGTTTGGTATTAACGCGGCTCACTGAGTTGTTATATTTTAAATTTTATGAAGTTTCAGCTTTTTACAGCATTTAACCCTTTGCACTCGATGGCTCCGCTACGGAGACATAATCTTTCTTTGCAAAATTTATTTCTGGCACCAGTAATAAAGGAAAATAAAATATACTTTATTTAATCAGAGCATTTTTGAAATTGTGTACTTGAACGAAACTTCTTTTAAAAAAGTGTCTCCTATTGAATAAAATTAGTGTAAGAGACGCCGAGCGCAAAGGGTTAAAATAAAAAGACACGATCACCAAACATTAAAAAGTAGTTAAAATTTTCTCACCAGTATTATTATAAAGAAACTATATAATATAAAAAAACAAAGCGGTTGCAGATTGGTTGAGCTCGATGAAAGAAAAACACTCAAGAAATAACTGTCGTTCTTGACAGTTGAATTAGTACAATGTCAAGTGTTCATGTGGAAACAATGGAGTTACGAATAGAGGAAGGGGCACATTGTGTAATGTCTATCCGTTGCGAATGAAGTAATTGAGGAGAATATCACAAGATGGTGGCTGCTTTTTTTTAATCGGATCAGCAGTTTCTGATTACCGCTTGTGCATAGCTGCCAACCTTTGCGCTTTCTTCCTACCACTAAAATGTTGTTGTAAATATTGCCTTATTAAATGGTCGAAATCTCACAATTAAAGAAGGCTAAAATCTCTTCTAAATTTTAGTGGTAGCAAAAAAGCGTAAAGGTTGGTAGCTATGGCATGTGCAATATCCCACCAAAAAATATGAATAGAAGATTTAGTCTTATACTGTCTTTCCTAAACCATAAAACAATGTAGATGGTGTTCTGGATTACCTAGTTGCGGAGCAACTTAACATTCGATTTCAAAGTGGTACGACTAGTTGAGGAGAAGGAAGCCATTAGAGAAAAATGTTTAAATGTGGTTAAACCATATTAAACGAAAAATAATTATTTTAATGGCTAAGTTCGAAGTGAGAGTAAATGCAATACATAAAAGTATAATAATATATAAAAGTAGAAAGTAGAAGAAGAAAGATAAAATAATTTCATTACATCCATAACATACACGCGAAACAGTTATCGTGGGATAACCCCCATCATACAAAGAATATTCTTAACAGAGACCATACATTTAATTTAATAAAAAAGATAAATGTTAAAAGATAACAGATCAACAGTACATTTTTAACTAAACAAGAACAAGGCAAACAAAGAAAGTTAAGGTGTTTAAGCATAGCAGTCGAGTGAAAGAATCCCAGTCTCCATCATCAATTATAAGAACATACTTAGGGTGTTTACTGTTGGCGGAGTCTCCTGACATGACATCGCGGTGATTATGGAGTTCGAACGCGGTGTGAATCCGCCGAGCCAAACTTGCAATGAACTTGATTGAAAACGTAAAGATGAATTTCGAAACAATGCACGGTCTAAAAAGTATAATTTAGAGAACTCTGTTGGAGTCCCGGGGACCATTCCAGAGTTGTAGGTCTCATTATCCTTTGAAAATTTCTCTCACACATATGATAAAAATAACTATTAGTTTTTATTGGTGGCGGTTTGGGCAGGTATTATGGTCTTTCTTACTAACGCTGACAGCAGGTTATGTAGGTTGTCACAATATGGTGGAAACGCATGGTGTGACCACCAACGAAGTAAACTTAAACCGCTAAAATTCAATATATGTTTTTAGCATTATTTATGACAGAAATATTTTTAATAAGGTGTTTAAATAAGGGGAAATTTTCATTTAAATTTAATAGTGGCAGTCAGGCTCTGTGTTTCAGCCATATTGTGAAAACCCAGACAACCTCCTTCAGTGTTAATTACAAAGATTATAATACCTGGCCTAACCACACCAGTAAAAACCAATAGAAAATTATCTTACTTTATTTATAAGAGAAATTTTCCATGAATAAGGAGCTAAAATATGTTGAAAATATCCATTAGAATTTACTGGTGTTAGATTGCTACGGCGGTAATCAAAAACTGTAGATCCGATTAAAAAAAACAGCCGCCATCTTGTGACAACTTCCTCAGTTACTTTACTCGCAACTGGTAATCAGTGCACTATATGTCTCCCCTTCTTTATTCATAACTCCATTTCCCCGAACACGCCTAATCCAGCGTGCTGCCACCTGGTGCACACAATGCAAATTTCTTGATAGTGCAGTTATTTTTATATATCACTAACCTGTGTACGTGTAATACTTTTTAATATAAAACGTTTTGAAAATGAATGAATCTTTATAGTATAGCCCTGTATTATGTTAGATTTTAAAAATGCAAATCAGTATTTTTTTTTTTTTTTCCGAATAAAAATGTTTGCTAAATTTTTGGTCTTAAAATAAATATTTTACATCAGGATTTAAAAATGAAATATTGTATAAGATCAATTTTCTAGTATTTTTATGCTGTTAACCAACATAGATGATACCTAATTGTATACTTGCCAATGTACTGATATCTACAGGTGCATGGTACAGACCCTGGTTGCAAGTTTGGACTCAAAATTCATACAGAAAGTTCCAAACTAATAACTTTTGCTTTAAGTAATTATAAAATTTGCACTATGAAATAAAGCAAAATATTATAATTCGGATTTTTTTATATGAAACAGAAATTTTAGAATAAACAAGGAGAAACTTGGTATCAACATCTTCTATAGCAAGTTAATAGGTTTCAAATAAGAAAGCAGTTTCAAAAATTAAGTCTTTTTTTGTGTTTGTGTTGTGTGTTCTTATATAATTAAATAAAATTTCCAGCATAAAAAAGGTTTATTTGAAGTAAGTAAAATGTATACAATGCATACCACACTAAAAAAATCTGTAGAAAATCTGTAGGTAATTGCCCCAAAAATCTGTAGAAAATCTGCAGGTAATTGGCCTATTCTGCAGATATTTTTAAGAATATCTTAAAAAATTCTACAGATATTTGTAAGGTAAGCTAAATCTTCAAAATTTCTTCAGATTTCTCTAGAATTTCTGCAAAAAGTCGATATTTCTTCAGATAATCTTAAGATTATTTTTAGTGGGGTAGCTTCCAACAAACGAATATCTTACGAATATTTTACCTACTACATCAATTAATCCTTTTTTTTAACCCTTTATCTACTGCATTATGATCTACTGTAACTTGTTCATGTATTTTTTTTTTCAATTACTATAATGAAAATTAAAGGAGAAACGTAAAAAAAATATTCACCGGTGAGAAATTTAATGATTTAGAGGTAATTAATTAAAGTGCCAATGTACTGATTAAACCTTTGCGCTCGGCGTCTCTTACACAAATTTTATTCGATCGGCAACACTTTTTTAAAAGAAGTGTCGTTCAAGTACACAGTTTCAAAAATGCTCTGATTAAATAAGGTACATTTTATTTTCCTTTATTACTGGCGCCAAAAACAAATTTTGCAAAGAAAGCTGTCTCCGCAGCGGAGCCCTCGAGTGCAAAAGGTTAAAGTACCATCAGTACACTATGAATAAAATATCGTAACAGAAAACCCACAAAGTATTTCAAACGGCACCAGAAAATATTTTGGAATGTTAGTATGTGAGATATGGGCTTTTTCGCATTTATAAACGAGTGATTTGGCAAATTCCGGTGCCAATCATTTATTTCAACACTTTAGAAATGAAAATGCTTTGCCCCTGAAAAGGTTAAAAAAAACCTATTATTTTAATGTTTCGTTCTTGTTAGCAGTCCTTTAGTTATGCGACGTCTATGTTCCAGGGAAAACATGTTATCTCGCATCGCCACATATGCAATATGTGAATTTACATATGCCATTTCTAGCATAGCAAAAACGAGCCAGTGTCACAACTTTTTAGATTTCCTATAAAAAATAACAATGAAACAGAAAAGAAGTATCAGGGAAATCATTACTACACTACATTTTAGTTATTACATTTTATAGGAGATGAAAACAATGGATAACTACACAGACGAAAACTAAACAAGAAGTTTTTCCTCAACACTTAGTGTACTGACGGTACTTATAAGTACAATAGAGTAATTCAACGGTTAAATCAAATACATACACCGTTCACCTAAAATAGCTAATCGAACTGTATTCTAAGATCATAATGAGTACATAAAAAAATCCAACACTTATCTTATATCCTTTGCTGTGTTTTCAGCAATAAAAAGACGACTGTAACAATCTGTACAAAATGTTGGCACATAACACAATCGACTGTGCCAAAGATAGCCTCCATCGTCGCTAAAATAACAAAACTAGAACTACTGTCGTCATGTATCCGGATAAAGTGGAATTAAAAGAGTGTTATTGTAAAGAACGATTAGAATATTAGTGATATTCACTATGGGAAGAAAGCTTAAAGTGAGTGGTACTAATAAGTACCGTCAGTAGATAAAGGGTTAAACAGAAAATTTTATTGAATGAATAATGTTATTTCAAAACCACAAAAAATGACAAAAGGAATTTTATGTATTTCTCCAGCATGAATAGGTTTCGTGGCTGTCGAAGATATCGGAATCTTGGCAGCTGTGTACAATTCCGTAGCTGCCAACAAACCGATATATCCGGATCACTAAATGTTTTAAACAATTTGACAATAATTAAACTGACAGTTCTCAGAATCTTCTGTAGTGTTATCTAATTGAGAAGAATGGCGCCAAATTTCGTGGGAAGATTAAATAAGACGGAGGACGAAGGATTCCACAAAAAATTACTTCCAAAGCCATCGTTAGGGGAATATGTGGCGTTGTGAAATAAAAAAGAGAGTTTTTTAAAATGCAGAATCAATCCTGAAATAAAGTTACTTTTTATTTAGCACATTCAAATCAGATTCAATATGGCCGGTGGTTTTGTTGACCACATATTGTGTTCCGTACTCAGCATGCACAACAGCAGAAAGTAAGATGATTTGGGAATCTCCCCTACACTCCGTGTTATGATATTCTTCAACACAGCCAGGTCGTGAAATAACTCCGTGATTGAAGGTAGACATTAGGAAAACCCATAGATAGAAGTCGCATGGGGTAAGATCAAGGGACCAAGATGGCCATGCAACTGAAAAGCAGCACCTAATGATTATTTCTGTTTTAAATTTCTGTAGTAGCAGCTGCTGCACCCGCAAAGCGATATGTGGAAGTGGCTCCATCTTGCCTGAAAGTGATTTTATCCGGGCATTGTCTTTGCTGAAGTGCCGGAATGACAAAGTCGTTTAACATTTGGCGATATTTTTCTCCGGTAACAGAACAAGTTACCGATACTGCCAGGGTAATGTTCTTATAGAAGAATAGACGTATGATCATTTTTGATGTGAAACCACACCAAACAGTTAGCTTTGGTGAATGTAAGGGAATTTGTTCGAGTGAATTAGGTGATCTGTTATCCTAAATTCGGTAATTTCGGATAAGTATATTTACATTTAAGAAAAAGTTAGCATCGTCACCCATACAATTTTCCACGGCCAAGCATCATCCACCATTCATTCTGGCAAGAAATATGAGAGCAAAAGTCAATAGCTCATCATGGTCGGTGTGACGTAACTCTTTTACTCGGGGGATCTTGTAAGGATAGAAGTGGATAATCTTTTTTCCAAAATTCCAATTTCTAAAAGTGCCTTGTCCATTTCATGCAGGGTATTTGTGATTGGCAGCAGAGATGAGAATTCTCCGTCTCAAATAGTTGATTTTCACCACTAAATTTTAATAGTATCCCTTGTTTTATAAATATTGGAAATTCCGTCATTTAATAAGGCAAGAAATACTATTAAAATTTAAAGGTAGGAGGTAGTAATTTGGTACGGAGAATTCTTATCCCTGTGGAAAGCAAGTAAGCACTGCTATATGGATATTAGGCTAATGTAAAACGCTTGTGCAAACTGTTGCTTATCGTCCACGTTAAATCATACCACGGAGGGTTCAGGGTAGCACCTCCCCCCTCCCCCACCGAAGAAACTATTTTTTTATGTGAAAATTACCAAAATAAGTAGCTCATGAGAATTTCAGAACATCATTACATAATAACTTATTTAACCCTAGAACTACCGAAAATTTTACTCAAGTTTTATAAAAATATTACACATCAGAATTCTTATTTAAAACTATTGAACTTATTTACTTAACTCATTATTGTCTGGTTTACATATTTAGTTTATTTTAAAGGAATTTCTGGTTAGAATAAATATTTCGAATGTACCTATCGGGTCCATTGGACCCGTCTGGTAGACGGAGGGTTAATTTAACTCTTGTATTGTCTAGAACCTTCGAAATATTTTTTACTTTTGTAAATGTTTATGTAATTTAAAAACTTTAAATTGTAATTTTGTAGGAAGATTAAGTTTACGCAAAAAGCGTTAAAATACAGTGAGTCGCAGATCTGACGTTGAGGCTCCTGATGTGCAGTTTTACTAGTTAGACTAATAATTGACTAAACGTTTCACAGACCATGCAATTTTAGATTATTTTTATTTGTTTTGAAAATGAGTCAGTTTGACATATATGAATACTGGTATTTAAGATCCTATACTAGTCATGCGAAAAAACGCTCAGACTAATGTTAACCCTCTCCAACGCAGTTTGCCTGGGTCGGGATACCTAATTGTAATTCCAAACTTACGAAACGGTACCAAGATTATTTTAGTAAAATATTTCTTTTACAATGAACGTTTAAAATTACATGTTTTTAATTTCTAAAAAAAGTCGTTTTAAATTCCGGTGTCAATCAATCATTTCATCATTTTACAACAAAAATTGCCTGTTCCGGAAAGCGTAAACTTAATGAGAGCGTAATTTTCAAATTTCTCGCTTCAATTTTATTATTTTTAATGAAAAAGTCCTTCCAGCCAGTACCGGGAGGAAGTGGTATTTTTAATTTTTTTAAAGCAAGCTTATATGATTCAAACACATAAAGCTCAATTTAGTGGAAACCGATTATAGGAGATTCAATACTCATTTTTATCAATACTAAATCATTATGAATGAGAATTTCACGAAATATTTAAACTAATTTATTTGGTTGCCAAATTCGGCGATATCTTGAAGTGTGCCATTTTAAGACAACATGGTGGATGAGGCTAACGAGTGAACTTGGTCGAGATCTTAGTAATTCCTGTGCGCATGCTCACTCACATCGGAATAAGTTGATATATACAAGTGCTGTCGCAGGCAAAAAATCAGATTTTTCAAAATGTCACCCACATTAGAAATTGAAAATGCTATATCTGAGCCATTTTTAGGGTTCCGTACTTAAAAAGTAAAAACGGAACCATTATAAGATCACTCCTGTGGCTGTCCGTCCGTCTGTCTGTCACAGACATTTTACTCGTAAACTATGGAACGTGGAAAGTTCAAATTCGTGGAAGTAATAAAAACCATTGACCCACCTATTTTCAGATTAATAAACTTTCATAAATATATTTAGCAAAAAAGTAGAGGTGCTAATTATGCTACTTGAAAAAAAAAAATATTTTCTTTGTACATCATGAGGGGTATCCTGTGAAAGCTTTTGTAACGCTGAACTCAAAAATACATTCCTTTTAATTTTACGTATTATATTTTCAAAGATATTGTTGAAAATGTAGAGCAAAAATATGTCCCCCCCCCCCCATCTAATTCCGAATCTACTGAAACTAAAATTGTGAAAAAAATAGTGATAGTAGACGTTAATAGACCGTAGTAGACCTTGCCGGAAAATTATAGAAATTACCCAAGGTCACATAGTCTTTGAGTAATTAGAATTTTTCTGTTATACACAAATTTCGATTTACGGGCATTAAAAAAAATTGTTGAGCATCGCTGAATATACCTATCTTTGTAGAATAATAAAAGCATTATTGATAATGATTTTCGAAAAATATCATCAGTAATTAGCCTAGATATTAACCTTTAAAGGTACGGTCAGTTTGGACATACACAAGGACAGGGGTGGCGTACTCTATGCCTAGTTAACAACTTTTAATGATATATATGTGTAATGTAATGTCCAGTAATAGTATAAAAGCAATAAACGTCAAATTGATAAAAACATACTAATTTAAGGGGTCTTGGGACTCTAAAAAGTGGAAAAAATGAAAAAAAGACCATTTTCAACATTTAATGTCTTAAAATGTATATGATTTTAAAACACAATTTTAATTGGGATGAAAGATAGAAGTATGTTCTTTCGTTTCATGTATTTAAAAAATTGCAAGATACAGAATTAGTATTTATAGGGCTTCGAAACTGTTAGGCATTTGTCGAACAAAAAATTCGCATAACAGTTTATGCGCAGGATTACAAAATAAATATTGCAAATAGAATGAAAAGTTTGGTGCTTACTTATACTTCGGATTGTAATAATTTCCCTGAACTTAAATAAATTTGTATTTAAAGCATTTTTGTATTTTTAATGCAATGTTGCATTTAGCTAATACATTTTTTTTTTTAAATTTCAACAGTAAAATCACCTAAAAAATATTTTTTTGAACAATAAAAAGGAAATTTGAGGTTCATTTTATACAGATTAACATGAAACATATGTTTTGAAAGTTTCATAAAAAATATCCAGAAGTTTTTGAGGTATCCTGCGCGTTATACCCAAAAAACACCATTTGGTAAATAATGACTTTAAAGTTTCGGAAACGCCGCTTCAGCTATTGAGCGGGTATAATTCTAAAAGCCAAAACTTCTCTTCTAATGGGAATTTCAAGGAAACAATTATATCAAAATATTCAGAAAAGATAGGAGTCTAACATCTAAAAAATTAAAATTTCTTAAATTTTGAATCTTTAAGAGTCCTGCGACCACTTAATCCTTTTCCGGCACGGAGTAATTCTATTTATAAACTTATGAAATAATGAACTGACACCAGAATCTATAAAAGAATTTATTAGAAAATTGGAAGTTGCTTATTTTCACGTACATGGACGTTTTTCCAGTAGAGCCTTATTAAAAGACTTATCAGCAAGTTCCCCATTGAAACCTTTATGCATCTAATCGCCAACATTGACATTGTTGCCGGCGATATTCGGGAAATGCCTGGTGTGTTTCCAAATGTACATCGGTTCCTATCAGTCCCTAGGTGTGAAACGTGGATTATAGCTGGCGGATGATCTTTTGAGCAATTTCTTTGAACATGTACATGAATTACATTCCTGTTAATAAAATGTTTTTTGAAGTATCTCCTCTCATTCTTGTGTTAATTCTTTAACTGCGACAGTTGAAAATTACATTTTAACTTCTCCCCGCTTGCGTCCGGCCATACATTCTATGACGAGATTTTCTCGTAGAGATGAGTTCTATCACCCCGTAAAGTTTTGACCACTTATTCAGATACACCCTGTGTAACGAAGTTATAGAGCATAGCTGCCAACTTTTACGCTTTCTTCCTACCACTAAAATTTTATCGTAAATATTGCCTTATTTAATCGTCGAAATCTCACGATTAAACAAGGTGCAAATCTCTATTCAATTTTAGTGGTAGCAGAAAAGCGTAAAAGTTGGCAGCTGTGATAGAGTAATTTTATTTTCTTAAAAAATATATAAAAAATCGAAAGAAAATGATAAACGGTAATTAAATTAAATCCGATAAGGCTAATCATATTTGCTTCTGAAGCATGTTCTTAGCCGAATGAAAAATATATTTTATAGTTGAGATACATCTCTAATATATTTTTTTTGTATTATCACGAACATACCTTGCCGAATTATACATGAATACCCTTTTTTTTCCCTAGCAGTGGATATATGTTAAAATAATTTTGTCCACCGTTATTAAAAAATACATATATTGTACTTACGTTTTTAGAACAAAGCAAATACGCTAATTTCGGCAGAAGTGCATGCGCCTTGGAATATAAGTTTCCTTAAAATTATTGCAATGTAAGGATATTTTTATAATATTCAAAAAGCATTTTCCAAAAGAAAATAATGGATTTTTATCTAGTTAAATAAAGATACATGTGGAAATATGCATAAAAAGGCTGTAGAGTATTTTTTTATGAAAAGAAAAACGATTCAAAAATTAAATTTAAGCAGGTTAAGCTCTTCATATATATATTTTTTTATCCATATTTGTAGAGAAACAAAAATTTATTTTATGATTCAAATAAATATCATATTTCTTTACGAAAAAAAAATAGTATTTTCGTATACATTCCTTGGCGTTACACATGAAAACTATTATAAGAAAATTTTGATGTTTTATATAACTATGCTTCTATCAATCTATCTGGATATAATTATCTTGGGTAAATATTTATCTTAATTTTATAAAAGGATTAAAAATATAAGTTCATGGTAATTTAAATGTAAATAATCTTTATTAAAGTGAATAGTTTTTTTTTTTTTTTTTTTTTTTTTTTTTTTTTTTTTTTTTTTTACATTTTACTTTGTGTTTTGATTCGAAATATAATAATAATTATTAACAAAAAAATTGGATATTATTTTTAATTAAAAAGAATTTTCGCCAGACTCAAGCTTTTAAAATTCAATTCCACAGAACAGAATTGTAAATTATCTGTATTAAATTATGATTTGTTTAATCAACAAACATAAATTCTAAGTTAAAATGAATATTAAATTATTTCAATTAAATCTTAAGCTATATAAATATCGTGAACATTCTTGCTTTGTTATGCAAATCATACTGTATTTGACATAATTTGTTGCACTTTATGTCGAATTTAATTTCAAAGATTGCATTTAGCTTATAGTCTTCGCAGGTTAAAAGTAGTTGGATGTGCCAATCCCAAAACTTTCTTCTATTTTATACATCTAAATATTTCAAAAAGTAGTTAAACATGTTCATACCTCAATAATATTTCAAGACTATACCACCTTTGTTTTTCAGCTTAAATTTTTGCTAAGGCAATTAATTGGAGGAACAAGTTAATCCTAGATCATGATATTTATTAAAATCAATAGTTTTTCTTTTTTCTGCTGTCATCAGCTCTTTGCGAATAGCCGGCTTAGCAGGACGCGAGTTGCTGTCGTTCCACGAACCACCAATGGACACCAGAACTAAGATAAACAGAGAAAATTATAAAAAAATTGCTTTCACAGCTCCCCTTTACCGCCGAAATTTCCAAATTCAAGGAGGACCTACTGGACATAGCCAAAAACAGGCACATGAAATTTGGTTCAATTCTATGCATAACTTCATATACTTTCCAATTGTAGGATAAAGAAAATGACGCAAAAATCTCCATTACAGAAACTCCTTACGGTGGAATATTTTCAAATTCAAGGAGAAACTGTTGGCCATAGACAAAAACATACACAAAAAAAATGGTTCAGTTCTATGCATAACTTTATACAATTTTCGATGGTATGGTAATGAAATAGCACAAAAATCGCTATTAAAGCGCCCCCTTCCGCAGAGTTTTTTCGAATTCAGGGAGGACATGCTTGCTATAGCCAAAAACATACACAAAAAAATTGATTCAATTCTATGTGTAACTTTATACACTGTTCGATGGTACAACAATGAAAATCGTACAGATAACGCAATTATAGCGCCCCTTTCGGCGGTTGTTTTTTCTAATTCAGGATTCTGATCCCAAAAGCGTGTAAATCCGTCGAAAACCGGAAGTCGAAAAAATTTCGATTACAATACTTTCTTCTGTTGAAAATAGAAGAAAGTAATAATATCACAATATTCTGTTGATAATTATTATTATGACTCTAATGTATGCATTATTTAAATTTTTTTTACTTTTTAAATGTCGTCATTTTCTTTTTAAAATGACGACATTTTCACAAGTGAAAGCATTTTGTTCCATTAAAAAGAGCGTCGCAGCGTATAGGTAATGTTTTATTGATCCTACTAGTATCCCAAGTAAATAATCTTCAGGATATGTTATTTACCATATGAATAGAAACATTTTTTTTTCAAAATAGTGGTAAGAAAAATAAAATTTTCTCTATACTCTGCGAGGGCTGTAAAAATTAAAACTGTATTCCATTATTACACATCTAATTTTACAGCTTCTGGAATTAAAAATCTTTTAAGCAATGTTGCCAGTGGGCTACTTTTTAATATTCAGATTTCTCGATTGGTACCACTTTTTTTGAAATGGTAAAAATCGCCTTGTTTTCGACTAAATTAATATCTCATTAACAGGGCTGCCAGAGGCGATTAATTTTTAATTGTATTATATAACCACTTTTCAAATGCAAAATATTTTTACATTCGCTTTGACAACATTTGCAAGAGAAATATACTACATAATGTACATTTAAAAATAGTGGTGAGAACAGATTATAAAAATAATCGCCTGTGGCAGCCCTGCATTAAATAAGGCGAATTTAGCATTCCAAAAAAGTGGTGCCAATCAAGAAATCTGAATTAAAAAAACTAGCTCTTTGGCAACTCTGCTTTGAAGTTCATGTCATTTTGGCGTAATTTTCGAAAATATTGCATTTTTATAACTTAAGCCTTTCCGGCGCGGCGTCCTTAAAAAAGGACACCTAATTTTAATTCCAAAACTGACAAACGGCACCAAGAATATTTAACTAAAATTTTCCTATTATAATGTACGTGAAAATAAGCAAGTATTTTCTAATAAATTCGTTTATAAATTGCGGTGTCAGTCCATTATTTCATCGGTTTATAAACAAAATTACTCGCGCCGGTAAGGGTTAAATGCATGCTTTCTTTGATAAAAGATACCAATTCACTTTTAAAGGTGTTAACCCTTGATGATCTCAAACACTATCTGTTCAATTTAAAATGTGCTTTCTATAAAAATGCAATTAGAAAATAGCAGGAATATGACAAACGATATGACAAAAACGAACGATAAAAATTTTAACCGAATAGAACTTTTGTATGAGCAAAAGTTACAGGGTTATAATTATATAAATTTTGGAAATTTCAGCTTATTCCAGCGATGACTAAACATTAAAATGTTGTTAATATAACTGGCCACCAGTACTTTTTTAAAGAAATAGTGCTATATAATAAAAATATTGTGCTCGAAAGCATGCTTCAGACCCGCCCTGTGATCGATTCAAGAAATAACTGCTGTTACTGGCAGTTGAATTAAGTGTAATTCAAAGCATATAATTGTTAACCCTTTTAGTCCCAATTCATGAAAATTTAATCTTCTAAAGCATTTTTCTTGAATGTATGAAAATACTGATTTACATAATAATTTAATAAATTTTAGAAGGATTTTGCCAATTAAAATTACTTAATTAAATTTGAATTTATAGGCATTTTGTGCAATAATTATAACTCCACTCAAATCTTTTATTTAAAATATTTTTTAGTATTTTGTAGAATTAGGAAATGTACAAATTTAGTGTTTTTACACTAGAAATATAGAAATATTTCCGACTGAAACTTCCCCCAACCAATCTTTCAACTTCAAGAAAGCTGAAAAGATGCAAAGGCAATATAAATCACCCTTTTAACCCTAGAACTACCGAAAATTTTACTCAAGTTTTATAAATATATTGCACATCAGAATTCTTATTTAAAACTATGGAACTTATTTACTTAACTCATTATTGTCTGGTTTAGACATTTAGTTTATTTTAAAGAAATTTCTGGTTAGAATAAATATTTCGAATGTACCCATCGGGTCCATTGGACCCGTCTGGTAGACGGAGGGTTAAAAATATTTTTGCATTGTGCAACAAATAACGCTTTTGGAACAGATAAATGAAATTATCTATAAGTCATTCTAAATAGTATTACTACTAATCGATCTAATGAATTTTAGAACAACTTATTTTAATGGTACTTTAAATCACCATTGGGGCATAAAGGGATAAAACAGTGCAATGAAGAATTAACATTCTAACTTGTCGATTGATCGCAGTCACATTCTTTAAGAGCAGAGGTTGTATGGGGGGTTTCTCTTTCCTTATAAACTATACACAATTTAATAACAGAAAATTTTATTTTAAAAGTTCAAGAAAACAATTAAACCAAGTTGAATATTTTATTGTTTAGCAGAAAGAATTAAAATTAACCCTTACGGTCGCGGAGTAATTCTATTTATAAACTGATGAAATAATGGACTGAAACCGCAATTTATAAACGAATTTATTAGAAAATATGAATTTGCTTATTTTCATGTACATTATAATAGGAAAATTTTAGTTAAATACTCTTGGTGCCGATTGTCAGTTTCGGAATTAAAAATAGGTGTTCTTTTTAAGGACACCGCGCCGGAAAGGGTTAAATAAAAATCCTGATCAAGTGAATGCAAGAAATTTCAAAAATTGAAAAATTCGCTCTCTAACACCTGGTTCTCTTTTTGCATATTGTAAAATGAAAGGTTTACACAAGAAAAATTAAAAAAAGAGAAATTATGAAATAGTAATCCAAAAAAAAGTTTTGAATTGAGCGTTGAACCTAGATCGGAAATCCCCTTTCAGCTATGTTCAGTGCGATGCATTTTGGTATTTAAGCGCGACTTGCAGCTGTTCTGTTTCCCTCCTCGGCTGTTTCATTGACATCTCGATTAGGAGAGGAGAGTGGCGCTCATGCATCCGAACAAAATTTGCATAGTGTACGTTTGCAGAAGAGTTTCCAGTTTGGCCTCCATATTTATTTAGAAATTTCGAGTTCACACCAGAAATAAAAAAAACGTATATTATGCTTTATTTAATGAAACATATTTGGCGATCATATATAGCAAATATTCTTCTTTCGAAATTTCGGGTATGAATTTAAAATTTCGGATGAAAATTGGAGGCCAAAGTGGCAACATTGGTTTGCAGGTTATTTCTATTTTGCACACCGGGCGCTAGTGTGCGCTAACAAATTTAACGCATACTGGACACGTTCAAAGCATAACCGCTCTGATCTTGATCAATGCCCATCTCCCAATGTCGGGTAAAAGAAAAATATCCCCTCTAAACCCTCTATGTATTTGTGGGCATCATTTTCAACGAAAACAAAAATTCGAATGATCCAAATGATAAAGTTTTTTTTTTCGTTACTCGTTAAAAAATATAAACAGTGTTTACACCTGTTCGACTTTTGAATACCAGTATTTGTGTAGAACATTTTTCAAGCTAAGTTTTTACAACATTTGCAACGAAAATTATGATTTGGATAAGTATCTGAAAATTTCAAAAAATATAAAAAAGATGTTTTTCTGAGAAAAAGCAGTATAGATCAAGTTACTGTAGGTCAGTGTTGTTCTACTGTGGCACCCTTCAAACCACTAAACTTTTATAGTACAGTCATTTAGGGTAACTTGGAACCATGCGGTGTAACTTTACACCACCTCCTAATTTTCAATATTTTCCACTGCAAAAGTCTAAATAAGCTCAGAACCGTGCTCTGTTGGCCAAGTTCTAAACTGGGATTTCTACCTTTTATTTTAGGAAATAAATTAGCAAAATTATACGCAATTAAATGCATCATATAACTATTTTTGTCAGGTATTGTTTTCAAGTTAGTTTTGAATGCTTTTTTGAAGTTGTTGTAATCCAATTAAATTTCCGTAGTATGTAACAATATACTCATTTATCAACATATTATTGTCTAAATGTTGTAAATGTGATAATATTTTGTGAATATTTATTTATTAATAGTTAATAAAATGTAAAATAAGAAAGCACTGACATTTTAACACACTTTCAGGGTAACTTTGAGCCGGCTCAAAGTTATACTGATGTTTATAATTTACTGATAATAGGTGTTACTGTCAAAAATTTCCCATATTTGCACGTATATTTTATATAAATGCCGAAAGTGAACATTAGATACAACATGTAAATATTTTCACAAATTTGTGTAAAATACATAAAATTCATTTAAAGGCGTAATTCGGGTCCGATCTATTCAAATTTGACATTTCATGCATTCGACATTTTTTATTCTTATTTGAATAGTACTAGTACTAGTATGTATTACTGTAACTATGGATATATTATTGAGATAAAACATTGAAAATTGTTTTCCACTTCATTTTTGCATTTTATATGCACAATAAACAGTTTTTTTTTAATTTCTAAATGTTCATTGTTCTCTTCTTCCACTTTTCTTATGCCTGATATTTGTTGTAATATCATAAATTATACAAATCTTGTGATGTTGGGAAATGTAAATTCGGCGTCTTTACATATCTGAAAACATTTTTTGGGGTTCAAAGTTGTCCAAACTATAATACTTTTTTTTATAATGAATTATTTTAGATAATATTTATCAAATGGTGCAAAGTTAACCTAAATGGCTGGCTAACTTTGAACCAGGTTAAAATTCCTTTTTTACAGTTTTTATAATTATTATTCCTTAATTGCGATAGTCATAAAATAATTTAGGATCATTTCTTCTCTTTTATGCCCCTAGTTGCAATAATATTTTTAAAATAAAAGTTTAGCATATGAAAATAGAGAAAATGCGGATCAAAGTTACCCTGAATGACTGTAATCGTTCCCTTATCTAATCATCGAATCCCTGCGATTCAAGAAGTCGGTTATTTCTTTAAAAAAATTAGTCGTATTCGGCGTGCCACAGTTGGCCACCCCCGCCGTACATGAATTAAATCTAAAAAAGATGAATCTTCTTAAAATAATTTTTCTTAAAGTAAGAAAATAACGCGTTAGATAATTAGCGCTTTCTTATTAAGTTAAATATATGTTCTTTAAATATAAAAATATTTAATACGAAAATTTCGCCTTTCATGAATTGTTCTGTCCAGACTTTTCTGACAATGCACAGTGGGGCAGGGAACCACCAAAGTTGGCAATAAATAAAATTTACTTTGAACAAAAAAAAGCACATCATGCATTCTTTTATATATTTTACGTAGTGAAACTTAAAACTTTTACATAAGCTATAGAGTAATTTATTAACCCTTAAATGCGTGATTTTTTATTTTGTTTCGAAAAAATTATATATCTGAAAGGTTTATTACACAGGGAAAATAATGAAAAAATTAGAGATACGTTTTTCATATAATACGTCAATCTTTTCTTCTGTTGCACAATATTGCAAATTAGTAAATATTTTATTACGTATGTCTCCAAATACCTTATTTTATATAATTATTTATTTTATAAAACCTAACCTTTAACCCTTTAATTCCCATGATAGAACACGTTCTAGAAATTACGTAGTTCAGAAAATCTGACTTTACTCCAGAAAAGTTTCAATGGTTAATTTCCCTTTATTTAAATAGGGAATGTCTGTTATCAATTAAAGCAGATATAGCTATTTTAATTTTCTGGTGTGAATTAGGTATATACAAATAAAAATATCTATTAAATTCAAAACACTGTTGTTTGCATATATGCAAAGCCACTAAAGGGTTAATTAATTTACAAAGCTTTTTCAAATATTTTCTGTACAAAAATAAGTTAAAAACAAGAAATTAAGATAGTTTCTTACAAGATAAATATTTATAAATCATCCATAATATCGCCTTAAAAATGTAAAAAAACTGGTATAACTCTTTTTTCAGATATCATTCGAAGTGGAACTAGAGACGTAATAAATACGATTGAATCACTGGCTTCCGAGTCACAGAAAGATTGTTTGTATGAGGTATGTCACGAAGACCCGTCAAAACCCCACTTTGATATAAGGCACAACTGCTTTAATTATTAATTTTCAAGTGATAACAGGCTCTGGTATGTGTAACAAGCGCTTTGAAGTATGATCTAGAAGAGCCTGTAATACAACTGATGCACTAATTTCTGTTACTGCGATGTTTTGGGGATAACATTCTTTTTTTGCCTCTTGCACAATTTTGTAAAAAATTGCGAAATTTTTTCTGGGGACTTCTAATAACATTAACCCTCTGTCTACCAGAAGGGTCCAATGGACCCGACATGTACATTCAAAATATTTATTCAAACCAGAAATTTCTTCAAAACAAACTAAATTTATAAATCAGACAATAATAAGTTAAATAAACAAATTAAATAGTTTTAAGTAAAAATTCTGGTGTAAAATGTTTTTATAAAACTTGAGTAAAATTTTCGGTAGTTCTAGGGTTAAACTGTTCGCGAGATAATTTCGCGTCTGTTAATACAGTCAGAGCATCTTCTCCTGACAAATGCTGTTGTGATTTTACAGATTTTGTATAAGCATTTTGATATTTGATAGCTCGCTTTGGACTTGCAGTTATATATTTTAAAACGTTTGAGGCCTGAATCTGTCCTTCAGATCTTAAATTCATATATGTCGCGTACACTAAAGAAGATGTCGAACTAGAATCGCATAATCATTTTGCTCTTAATCTTTCTGATTGTTCAGAACACATTTCAAACGGAATATGAGGCCGGCCACGTTTGCTTTTCAATGCCGCTTCTGTTTGTTTTTCAAATCGAGGAAATGAAAGCGATTTGTCAAGCCACTCCTTATTAATTCTAAAAATCTTTTCTTTACCGACTGCATTATCCTTGTCTCGACAGGCTTTTGCCCATTGGAATTTATATTGAAATTTAAAATATTTTAGCTTCTTTTTAAGTCTATAGAACTACTACGTTCGCAGTTTGTCCTATTCTGGAGGTCTTTTACGGAGGTCATTCGTTTCATAGTATTCAGAAGTTCTCTTCTGGTAATATATAATGTATTTAAATTCGTCTCTCAAAAAAAAAAACAATTTGTAATCATGTTTATGTATGTACACTAACTAAAAATTGAGGATGATTAACTATAAAATGGACCATACAATTAAAAAAGGGGCAAAAAGGTGCAAAATTTTCCGACATATTTACCATCCTAAAACTCAAACCTAGTAGAAAAAATTATAGTTGACACTTAACCCGCTTTAACTCATAACTAAAACCTTCAATGTTTGTAGACACTGTTAATTTAAAAAAAAAATGACTACTATATATTCTATGTGTCACTTTGTCTATAAAAATCATATATAAAAAAAATAAAAGTTATTGTATTTTTGTTAGATACCTGAAGTTGAAGGTTTCATAGTCAAAAAATATTATTTTTAAATTATTACAGCGAAATTAAATAACGAATTTGGAACAAAATTATTGATTTTTTTTTTCATTTATTATCATCGTACGATATGCAGTTTAACTTCTTACTTTAGTGACGACCAAGATAACTTTGCACACTTTTTAATACTAAGCAGATGTTTACTGATATCTGTTCTATTAAATTGACGTATGTCGGAAGTTCAAACTAGAATTTCATTTTTTCGATTTTTTGCCAGATTTGAAGGCTTCTTGCCCCACTGTGCAATGTGTTGTTTTTATAAAAATTGTAAATGACATTTTATATTTTGCTAAAAATCGAATTATTATTCTGTGAATCTGAAATTAGTATTATATTCAGGTCCCTGTTTAGACAATTCATTTATAAACATGTCCTATTTTAATGAACAAGTATTTATACAGGATGTTTCAGCACAGCGGTTACAGAGTTTCAGGGGAGCTAGAGTACACCTACACCATGGGAAATCACATAGCAATGCATGGTCGGTAACTCCTTCCTTGTGCGGTAGTGACGACAGAAAGCACAAGAAGAGAAGGACATGAACTGGTTGAGAAAACATGTTTAGTATACTTAGTACAGAAAAAAATAAGAACATAAAGAGAGACAACGATCGTGATGAAATGATATTCGAAATTACGACCCCGGGTCCGTACATATCTGGCTCAAGAAATATCGAATCTTCTGGAAAATACCGGACGTGTCCCGGACTTTCGCACCAGCTGACACGATTAGTGCAACTAGTACCTCGGCTTTTTCATGCACTGTCCCGGCATTTTTGCAGTACTAAGAATAATAAAAATGTTTTCTCAAACTGTTCGGGTCCCCCCGTTCTTGCGTTTTTTGTAACCGCTACCACGCCAGGAAAGCGTTTTCGACCATACAGTGCTATGTGATTTCCTATCGTCTAGGTGTACTCTATCTTTTTTGAATCTGTGTTACCGATGAGCAGAAATACCTTGTTTAAATGTATCAAAATTTCATATATTAGTATGTAAACATATTTACATTAAATATATAAAACTTCATAGTAGGTGTTTTGGTGAATACAGCTGTTTTGGGGTAGATCCAATTTGAATTTAACATTATGAAGGCTGCAAACAGTGTTGTGAAATCTGACGGATATTTTTATTCCGAAATTTCAATTTTGCATTCCAAAAAAAGTTTAATACTATTGTTCATTTACTTTATTCACAAAATATCTATCTATATTATATAGAACAAATGTTTCCATACGCTGTTTTGACTGTGACGTCATTTTCACGGAGGAAACAGCAGACGATTTAATGTTTATTAACTTTTATTCCAATTTTTTTCTAATCTTCTAAAAACAGCACAGTTTTATTTTTTACAATGTGGAATAGCGAAAAAAACGTACTTTTAAATGCAATTAGAAAAATATATCGCAATTTGTTTAAAACTGTAATTTACGCATTTTATGTTGTTTTTTAAACAATTTTCAAACAAGATTATTTTTCAGATCTATCACTATTGCGTGAAGAGGATTACATTAGATATATTAGTCTACACTTAAATTAATATATGTAGTTCATATTTGTTTCTAGCTTTTATTCAATAACAAAATTAAAACATTTATTAATCATTAAAAAAAAAAAAACAATAAATTATAAATAAAACAAAAATGTAGGACATGTAATCGAATTTTGTGATTATACCATTGAAATGAACAAAATCAAACAGGTTGATTTAAAAAAAAGAAATCTTTGACGATTCATTCGGCTGTGAACTCCTGATTGAGATCAATATGAAAATATCGCTTTTATTATGTTTTAAAATTTTATTTGAACGTATTATTGGTATTTATAATATAAGCGGGATTTTTTGGTATTGTTAGTGGGCATTCTAAGAAAATATAATAAATGTAAAAGATTTATTAGAGTTATCAACTAAAAAATATGTAGATCAGTGCGTGGTTTCCTCGCCGCAATCTTTGTGATTGTTTCCTGATACATTTTTCATTAAACTTTTATGAACTGCAAATTTGTTTCTTTTTTACTAAACAACGTCTTTTAACGATATATAAATGTACTATACAGGGTGTTCCGTTAAAGGGGTCCAATATTAATAGGGGTAATAGAGGAGATCACACGGAGCATAAATCAGTATATAATGCCTGGCCGGATCTCAATAATTTTCAAGTTACAGCAAATAGAATGAAAAATCGGAAATTTGTAAAAAAAACCCTCATTGCTAAACTATCGATAATGCTACATAAAAACGAAGCACATATTTAGAAAGAGCAGAAAAAATCCTACGAAATGACATAAGTTGTTTTAGAATATTGAGAATTAATGGCGAATTACAAGCTCTGAAACAGTGAAAAAATACAAAATCAAATATTTAGCAAAATAGTTAATCGTTAATTCCAAAAATGCAACTCTACCTACATCAAGGAAAATGTTATAAAATTTGGTCCATTCCGAAAGCTTTCGAAGAAGCAGACAATAAACCATATCAGTTTAATTGTATGGGAGAAATCAAGCAGTTCCCTAGTTACAACTCTGTACTGTTGCACGCTCGGAAAGGGCGAAACTCCGCCCATGACGATTGTAAACACCCCGTTTTAATATCTTTCAATTATACATTTCTGATCAACCTCTATCAATACCCTTTCATTATTCAGTCTGGTCAAGTGAATGACATATTGTGCAGCTCTCGCCTTGTCTTAAAGCAAACTCCGTGACTGCTGCGTTTCCTCCATGAACTTTCAGGATGATGAAGAAGAAGTGCTTTTTATGCAAATTTTCTATGTGTATAGGAAGAAAAGTGTAATAAAACAGCAGTCATCAGTGGGCGTTCTGTTAAAGGGAGGCTGTTGTAAGTGGGATTGTAGTAAGTTGATGTATAATAAGTATGCCGGAATACTCTAACGAAGAATATGCGGACATGCATCTGATGTACGGGCAAGCTCATGGAAATGCATGTCTAGCACAGCGCATGTACCGTGAGCAATTTCCAAGGAGACGTTGCCCAAGTTCGAAACTCTTCATAAAAATCGATAGACGATTACGGGAGACTGGATCGTTTAATACAGCAAGCATTGATGCAGGGAAACCTCGACATGTACGAACACCTGCAATGGAAGAAGATGTACTGAATATTTTTAAAGATAACCCCTCCACGAGTACACGAGCTGCTGCGTCTGAAGTCGGTGTTTCTCACCAAAGTGTGTGGCGTGTTCTGCGTGCAGAAAACATGCACCCCTTTCATGTGCAGCGAGTACAACTGTTATCAGTAACAGATTGTGCTCAGCGGACAGAATTCGTACGCTGGTTGCTTAATGTAACAGAAAATAATCCACAATTTCTGGAAACTATTTTATTTACTGATGAAGCAACATTTACGAGAGAGGCCGTGGTAAACACGCACAATATGCACACATGGTCATATACAAATCCGCACACTGTTTTCCCGTCGAACGCACAACAAAAGTTCAGTGTGAACATATGGGCAGGTGTCCTCGGCGATTATCTCATAGGACCATATTTACTCCCAGATGTACTCAATGGCAGTACGTACTTGGTTTTCCTACGGGATATCTTACCGCAGTTACTGCAAAATGTGCCAGCAACATTGCGCCACAATATGTGGTTTATGCACGATGGCGCACCGGCACATTTTTTCATAGGTGTTCGCAATCACCTCAATTCAACATATCCTGGGAAATGGATTGGACGCAGTGGACCTGTTGCTTGGCCTGCATGCTCTCCAGACCTCAATCCGTTAGACTTTTTTGTTTGGGGACACCTTAAATCGCTGGTGTATGAAACGCCTGTGGATACACCGGAGGATTTACTAGCGCGAATCGTTGTCGCTGCAGGAGACATTCCCAACTCTGTCGGAGTTTTTCGGCGTGTTCGCCAATCTTTACGACGTCGCTGTCGGCTGTGCGATTCTGTTAATGGGCGCAACTTCGAACACCTATTATAATAATGTCCGTTCTTCTGCCTTCCGACATTAAACTGTGCAGCGCAGGCCAGAAGACTATGCTTCACATATGTCATAAAGTACGTGGAATGTAATTCTTTATTTGTCATTTTTCTTTTATTTTCAACACTTTTTGGTACAGTATTTTGTAAGTCACAGACTGTGGTGTACTCAAATTGTAAATTACAAAGTTTGTATGAATTAATTTAAAATTTAGTGTCTTTTTTAAATTTATAATTAATAAAATTATTATGCTATTTGTTATTATTATTTCCTATCATAAATTATGATGCACATATACATACAATAATTGTCCATGTAAAACATGTACTGAAACTTCTTGCATAGTTACAAATCGCAATATTTTTAATTATTTCCGAATTTTCACCACCAGTTTAATTTTAAAGAATTTAACTTAAGCTTTATATCAATAAAAGACCACTTTAAAATGTAGACTATTATTGTAAAGTTATTTTGGTTCATTCAACTCTTGAATAATTAAAAATGTTGCATCTCAGAAGAAGCATGATCGAAAATGTATAGTTGAGAGTAATTAAAAAGGCGGTGTTTCCAATCGTGATGGGCGGAGTTTAACCTTTGCTAGTGTCAAAGAAAGCGGAGTTGTAACGAAGAAACTGATTAATTTCTCTCACACAATTAAACCGATATGGTTCATTGTAAGCTTTTTCGAAAGTTTTCGGAATGGACCAAATTTTACTACATTTTCCTTGTTGTAGCTAGAGTTGTCTTTTTGGAATTAACGATTAACTATTTTGATGTATATTGGATTTCGTACTTTTTTCACAGTTTCAGGACTTGTAACTCGTCAATAAATATTGCTATTTTAATACAATTGATGTCATTTTGTAGGGTTTTTTTTCTGCTCTTTCTAAATATGTGCTTCGTTTTTATGTAGCATTATCAATAGTTTAGCAATGAGGGTTCTTTTACAATTTTCCGAATTTTCATTCTATTTGCTGTAACTTGAAAACTATTGAGATCCGACCAGGCTTTATATACTGATTTATGCTCCATGTGATCTCCTCTATTACCCCTATTAATATTGGACCCCTTTAACGGAACACCCTGTATACGTTAAAAGCCTATCGGACCCATCAAAAAATACCACATTCATTGTTGTGACTTTTAATTTGGGCAAAACGAAAAAAAAATTTAAAACCAGAAATAATATATATACCCCCAAAGCAGAATAGTTTGCAATGTTCTGCAACGGAATTTCAGATGATCAAAAATTTCAGCAAGCGCAATGGGGGAAAAAGGGGGGGGGTGGAATGTTTATATACATATGTAAGGATGTAATTTCATCTTTTAAGAAAATGCTAAAGATGTGTTTCGTAAAACAATGTTAAACAAAAGAAACATATTCTGGAGGCAAGATTTATTTCTAGAACCATGGAATTGACACAGAAGTTACTGACTTTGGAATTGAGATATTTAGACATATTACTTTTATGAAGAAAATGTCTTTGGAAATTTGGTCCATACATAGTTATAAGGCCAGCTTTTACAAGTTTCCTAACAGATTTATGTCTAGATGGAGGTCCATTCGTATAAATAAACATACGTTTGTCTGTTGTACCAATGGTCGTTTCGTTCCCATCAGCTGTATTGGGACTTTTAGAAAATTTTTTATTGATTGTAGACCCCCATGATTTGCATATAGCTTCAGATACTGAAATAGACAAAATTTTAGTTAGAAAACTGGTTAATTTCGGGATCTCTGATTTTAAAGTATTCACAGCATTTTTTAACATGATCTTATTTTGAAAATATGTTTCACTCTCCTGGCACTCTTTGACAGTTTCATAAACCCAATCAAGAAATACAGTGTATTCAAAATACAGCTCCTTCCCTTCCTCTTTGGAGGGAGGAACACAAGGGAGTACATTCAGAACTTCTAAAAAAATGGAAAGATCCAAGATTTTGTTTGTCACATCTGAACGTGGAAAAATCAGATATTCAAAATTGAATAAATATTTTGTTGCTTTGATGATCTCATCAAGTTCTGTGCTTTGTCCAAAATAGACACTGTATTGATGCAGTGTATCAATATATTGCACTATATCTTTGATGTCACTGATAAAATACGATATACTAGAATTATCAGTAGTAGACCTTAACATTTTGCTACTTATTGGAAGGTCTGGCAGAGGTACTCCTTGGAAAGTACTTTCTTCTGAAAACATGTGCCATGAAAGTACTGTATTTTTGAAAAAAACATTTTGGCAATGATCTGACAATATCAATAAATTGTTGCACTATCTCACAATTATGAAGGCTTGTCAGATGGGATTTGATGTTTAGCAAATAACAGTTTAGATTTATAATTAAATCTGTATACTCCCAAGGAAGAAGATCTGTTACCTGAATACATTTTAACATGGTAGCAACTACCGGAATTATATCAGTCATTTAGGAATGTTTGAAAAACATTAAAAGCATGAGAAACAAATTTCAAAGTTTAAAAAATTTTAGGCTTGCAGAGAAACATTTGCAGTTCATCTGCACATTCATTTAGACTTTCAAATGATTTCCTCCACATGAATTCTTTCATGCAAGTATTGATAAGTGCTAAGAAATCTTCCACAATTTTCCTATCTGAATGTACCTGAACCAACTGTAGTCTGTGCATAGGGTCCCAGGATACAGGAATATCTTTTCTAACCAGTATAGGTCAAAATTAACATTTTTACCCACTGGCCTCTGGCCAGTACACAGATTTTTTTCACTAGCCAGTTTTTTTTAACCACTGGCCAGTAACAAAGTTATGTACGCTCCATACAAAATTGTGTTTTTTCTAACTATCAACATTGTAATTTACTAATATATATTTCTTACCACTCGATATGATTACACTCTCCTGAAAAATTTTATTTTTACTATTAATTGCAATGAAATAAATTCACAGGAAATTTTCAGAAAGGTTACAGCAGAGGGGGACCACCCCCCTTCGGCACTAACTAATATGCATTTTTCTGCGAACATTTAATGAATTTCGCGGGTTTTTTTCGCGATCGTTTGACGAAATTCACGTTTTTTCGTGACCTTTTGAAAAATCTGCGTTTTTTCACGATCTTTTGACGAAATCTGCGTTTTTTCCGCGATCTTTTAACAAAATTGCGTTTTTTTGTAATTTTTTAACGAAATTTGTGGGGTTTTTTTCGCCATTCTTTGAAAATATTTGCATTTTTTCAAGATTTTTTGACAAAATTTGCGTTTTTAGGCGATTTTTTGACGAAATTTGCGTTTTTCTGCGATTTTTTGATGAAATTTGTGTTTTTTCCGCGGTGTTTACACGAATTTTGCGTTTTATCCGCGATATTTTCACGAATTTTGCGTTTTTTGCGCGATCTTTTCACGAATTTTGCGTTTTTTCCGCGATCTTTTCACGAATTTTGCATTTTATACGCGATCTTTTCACGAATTTTGCATTTTTCCGCGATCTTTTCACGTAATTTTGCGTTTTGCCGCGATACTTTGAAGAATGTTGTAATTTTTTTTTCGCGATTCTTTGTCGAAATTTGCGTTTTTTCCGCGATCTTCTCTCGAAATTTGTGTTTTTCCGCGATCTTTTGACGAAATTTGAGTTTTTTTCCGTGATTTTGTCACGAAAGTTGCGTTTTCTCCGCGATCTTTTCACAAATTTTGCGTTTTTTCCGCGATCTTTTCACGAAATTTGCGTTTTTCCGCGATACTTTGAAGAATTTTGTGATTCTTTGTCGAAAAGTGCGTTTTCCCGCGATCTTTTCACGAATTTTGCGTTTTATCCGCGATCTTTTCACTGAATTTGCGTTTTTCCGCGATACTTTGAAGAATTATGTGATTCTTTTTCGCGATTCTTTGTCGAAAGTTGCGTTTTCTCCGCGATCTTTTCAGGAAATTTGCATTTTTTTCGCGATGTTTTGACGTAATTCGCATTTTCTACGTGCTCCTTGGGCGAAATTAACGTTTTTTCACGATTCCCAGCTTTTTAGCTTTAGTGAAAAACTTTCCCAGCTTCGTTCTTTGACCATGCGCGGAAGAAAACTCCCGTTCGGAAAGAAATCGCTAGTTATTCAGAAAGTAGGTGAAATAGGAGGGACGGAGAAAGGTTGATTACCGCGCGACATTCTTATTTCTTCCTAAATAGATTCAAACACAACGAAAGTAGTACCCCCCCGCGAATTCTTTTTGCTTTCACATCAATATGCACTTTTTTTTCTTTTAACAAAAAAGAAAAAAAAAAAAAAAAGATAACATTTGTCTTGAAATGTTCTGCAGCACATTTCATTGTTCTGCGACGTACGTCGCGCTTTTAAACATATACTGCTTTGGGATATATACGATGCTTTTCGACTATATTAAGTATCCCAGGATGTTCAACCAAAGTAAGGTTGCCATTTTGGGGATTTTGTCCCCATTGTGGGGTATTTTTAACCTCCAGGGGAATTTTTTGGGGACAAGTAGTTCGTGGGGAAATGTTTGGGGACATTAAAACTTTTGGGGCAAAACTTGGGGAATTTCTTTCACTATTCACGTAAAATTTAAGAAAGTCATCTCACAGCACTGGATCTGCCTCGAACTCGATTTTGATTTGGAAAACGAAAATAAAATACAAAAATATGAGATATCAATCATTATTCTCGTGGACGTGCTCATCGTTTACAATGTTGTAGCTTACACATATCACATGTGCATTACGACCTACCTTGGACTATCCCCACCTGAATTTCCAGATCACAAATGCGTCAGATTTTCCTAGTCATCGCAGATAGACATATTCACATTTCTTTTATTAGTATAGTGATAGATTTATACAAAAGCAATAAAAACCATTATTTAACCTTTTATTTTGTTTAAGACTGGTTAATTTATGCTTCGTAGAATAACAGCAGAGCTTTTTGTAAGACATGTAATTGCATACTAGAATCACATTGCTACGTTTATAACTGAACATTGCTCAATGAATGCAGCAGACCCTTGTTTCTCGTTATAAGGAACTTGAGTGAAAACTCTGCGGTATTAAATGGCATAAACCGTCCGATTGCTAAATCTTCAGGTCTTATCCGAAACGTTCTTTTTCCGTGTTTTTTTTTTTTTTTTTTTTTTTTTTAAGATTTGGAAAGCAGATCTTTTTCTTTCATTATTGAAGAAAGCACAGGGATTGATACAATGAAGGTGCTTTACATTACGATTAGGCACTTCAGTAGGTATGACAAAAGATTTCAAACAAAGTTTTATAGGTTAAGTCAGATAGAAGCAGATGATGCCAACACCATCTTAAATTCATTCAAATCTCAACTGACTAGAGATGGTCTAAACCTTGAAAACATTGGTATAAACGTAGATGGAGCTATCGTAATGATAGGCCAGCATCATCGAAATGCAACAATTTAAAAAGAAGTGTGACAGAACTTGTCGTTGTAAAATGTATCTCTCATTCCCTTCGTTTTGCTGCGAATATGCATGCAAAATTCTGCTGAGTTTTTTTTTCTTTTCTTTTCTTTTCTTTTTTGTATATGGGGAATTTTTTTCAGAAAAAGGCTTGATTTGGGGGAAAAATTGAGTTTAAAATAGTTAAACATTTTTTATACTGGAAAATATAAAATTGAAAAATTACTGTTTTGAGTAGAAACTGCGTTGGGGAATTTTTCGGAAAATAACACTGATTTGGGGAAAAATTCAGACATTTTGGGGAAAATGACTTACGACTATCTGGCAACACCGAACCAAAGCGATATAAGTAAGCGTCCTATCTTAAATGGTAGAGGTAACCGCAAGATTAAAGGCGAGGTCACATCAATCAAGGTCCCACGCCACGTAGCGGACGGGGTTAAACTACAGGAAGACACCTAACTGTTTTCTTACTATACACCACTAAAATTTTAAAGTTTTTTTCATCTTAATTAATAACTCAAGTGTCTTTGACAAAGCGAAGAAAACTTCGTGGTGTCTAGTGCATCTGGTCGCCCCTCTCGCTACGCCTTTGTTTTGCAGTAAATGTGGTAAACAAAATTCATTACATGAGTGACTAACAATTTAAAAAATATGCGCAGATGGTAGATATCTTGTCATATAAAAGACCGCGTATGTGAATTATCACCCCGTCCACAAGATGGCGCAACTGTGTTAATTTACGCCCGATACCAGTATCAAGATTGTACGGTTACTTATATCGCTTTGTGTACAAGTTCATCCCTTGTTATTTTATAAACTAAAATAACTATTCATACTTTCTGGTTAGAAGTTTTAATTTATGAACAATTGTTTTACAAATGACCCATAAATGCATCCAGCGGCCCCTGTAGTGTTAAGATTTTTAAATTTGTGAAGAGTTAATTTTTGGTATGAAAAAATTTAATGAGAAAATAAATATATTTGTGAAGGGTTCTGCTCTGAGATGAAAAAAATTGTAAAGTATTCATTAAAGGACTTAAATACTTCCTAAACAGGTCGTGTCTTCACACACGTTTATTACAAATCTATATAATGCATAAAAGTAAGAGACACACTCATATCTATTAATGGAATCAGCGATAAACAAGGGCATTCTGAAAAGTAGAGTACAGCCATTTAAAAAGGTAATAGAGCGTACTATCAAAATCAATTTTTGTATAAGAACGACAAAATCCACTTAAGGGGGGCCGGGAAACATTTTAAAACATTTTTTTTCTGTATATAGTTAAAATTCTGAATTTTTTTTCTGATGGTTAACCTTATCATTTGTAAACAAAATCACATGATAAAACTTCTCATTATTTTTTTTAATTTAAAATTTAAAATTTATTAAAAACGTGGGTAATTTAAAATCGTTACAACTCGAAATATTATTTATAAAATTTCATTTTTTCCTTTAAGGAGGTAGGATAGCTTTAAACCTACAAAATTTTCGAATTTTTTTAAATGCACATTTTGATTCCGTAATTGTTTCCTCCGTGCATCATAATTGATAGTGAGAGGGCGCTGCAAGCGCTCTGGACTGAAATGGGCGCGGGTGAGAATTCCCGCCAGTTGAGTATAATGTACCCTTTGGAATATATTTGTAAATAATAAATGTTTTGTTAAGTTTTGTAAATGTGGACAATCCATCGAGTAAGCAATACAATTCATTTAGTATTTTTAAGTATTTTCTACAGTCCATAATGAAGCTGTCGCCAACAAAGTTTTTGGTCCGTCGAGCCGGACCACTCATTTAAAACACTGTTTGAAGAATCAACGCCCTTGGATTACTCGAATTAACTTGTTATAGAATTTATAGATATAATGTCTGTCGCTACCCCAGTGATTTCAGGAACCGTTGTCCTGGATCGAAAACGAGGAAATATACGCGGCCAAGTTACAAGAATATCAAATGCATTGAAATCGAAACTCGGCCCTAAAGAACTGGATTTGAAATTAAATTCTCTTCAAATGTTAAAAAAGAAGACTGATGAATTAAGGAACGACGCCTAGTCTATAAAAGCTGATGAGGATTTAGCGGATTTTGAAAATTCCTTCACCGAAATCGAAGAACAGTTAGAAGCTATCGAAGTAAGTCTTCTTGATTTAATAAAGCCTAGTATTTCTAATGTCGAAAGTCAAAATAATAGTAATGATAGAGAGAGTAATGAGGCAAAAATCAAATTGCCGTCAATTAATCTACCCCAATTTTCGGGTCGTTACACAGAGTAGATGAATTTTAAATTACAATTCACCACATTAATTGATAATAACGTTGAGCTAAATGTTGCGCAAAAGCTGTATTATTTACAATCAGCCTTAACTGGCCCTGTAAAACAGTTACAAAATATTGATGATTCTTATATTTCCTTATTCGAAGCTTTAAAAAAACGATTTGAAAACAAAAGGTTATTGGTGAATAGTCATATTTCAGAGTTATTGAGTAATAACAAAATAAAAATTGAAAACGCTAAAGAAATACGCAATCTGGTAGATAATTTATTGAGCCACTTAAGAGCCTTGAAACAGTTAGGACTGGAACATAACAATTTATCGGATTCCATTCTAATGTATTTTGTTTTACAAAGAATTGATCACGAGTCAAGAAAAGCTTTTGAAATGTCTCGTTATTGTAATGAATTGCCTGAATGGAATATTTTTATTGTTTTTTTACTGAAAAGAACTCAAACTTTAGAAAATGTACAAAAAACCAACATCGTGACGAAACCTAGGTTTGAAATGACCTCTAAGCAAAAAATGTTTCGCTTTCCAGAATGACAAACTTAACTGCGCATTTTGTAAACAACCACATTTGATTTTTCGATGTCAGAAATATTTAGATTTATCGGTTCAAGAAAGATTGAATCAAATGCGAAAATTACAGTTATGCTATAATTGTTTATCTAATCATACCGTCAATCGGTGTAATAAATTAAATAATAGATGCAAAATTTGTTAAAAGTGAAATTCGTGAAAAGAAAAGAATTCCAATTCTTAAAAGCGTATTTTAATGTATAACGAGGAATAATAGGATTAGATGAAAGTAAAAATGATGAATTTATGAAATAATTTCGTGAAATAAAATCAGCATGCTATCCTGTTTCAACTCTGCTTTTGCGAGTCTGCTACTGTTAGGTTATTTTTTGAAGAACCGGCCATTAAAACACTCTCAGAATTAACCCTTTCCGGAGCGGTGTCCTTCAAAAAGGACACCTAATTTTAATTCCAAAACTGACAAACGGCACCAAGAATATTTAACTAAAATTTTCCTATTATAATGTACGTGAAAATAAGCATGTTCTTATCTTCTAATAAATTCGTTTATAAATTGCGCTGTCAGTCCATTATTTCTTCAGTTTCTAAAGAGAATTAGTCCGCGCCGGTAAGGGTTAAACGTTTGGCATTAACCCATTCTATGCCATGATCCCCATTTGGGGATCACACGTATTTGGCAAGGAAGCGCTTTTCACACCAGTAAATATGAAGATAAATATATACTTTATTTCACAAGACAAATTCCTTGATAAAATAGGATAAAAATTACTCTACTTTTAAAAGTGGTGGGAAATCCAAAATTTACCTTTTAACGTAGATAGTAATTTGAGCGTTAAATAAGGCAAATTTTACAGTAAAATTTTACTGGTGGGTATAAACGAGGATCTTTAGGCCTATTTCCGGCACGTATACGTGTCGCTTGTCCCCAAGGGGTTAACCCCTGAACTGGTTTGCCCGTACACCGTACGGGCAAGAAGAATTTGCTTGTTTCGTTACTAAAAGCTTTGCATCACCAGTGATTTTTAACTGCAATATTCGCTATATTTAATTGCAGACATATATCGATCTTATAAGGTGAATATTGCAGTACCATAAAAGTTGTGTACAGTCCGTATTTTTAATTTGTTCTGTCAAAAAAATTAACCACTTAAGGGTTTAAGCATAGCAGTCGAGTGAAAGAATCCCAGTCTTCGTTAATAATTAAAAGAATATATTTAGGGCGTTTACGTTTGCAGAGTCTCCTGACATGACATCGCGATGCTCATGAAGTGCGAACGCGGTGTGCATCTGCCACACCTAACCTGCAACGAACTTAATTGAAAACGCAAAGAGGAATTTCGAAAGAATGCATGGCCTAAAAAGTATAATTTACTGGTATTAATATAATTTAGTTGTATAATTTAGCGGTTAACTCTGATGGAGTCCCGAGGGCCATTCCAGAGTTGTAAGTCTCGTTATTCGTCGAAAATTTCTCTCACACATATGATAAAAATAACTATTTGTTTTTATTGTTGGCTGTTTGGACATTTTCACAAAATGGTGGAAACGCATGGCCTGACCACCAACGAAGTAAACTTCAACCAGTAACAATCAACATATGTTTTTAGCATTATTTATGACAGAAATATTTTCAATAAGGTTTTTAAATAAGGGGAAATTTTCAATTTAAATTTACTGGTGGCAGTTTGACGTGGCGTTAATGCGGTAATCAACCCATGCGATAATAGTTACAGTTGAAGCTTTACTATTTTAATCCCTTCGGGACCGGAACCTTTTATGAAATTTTTAATCTTTTGTCACCGTTTTTATTTAAACAGAAATTTATGTCTTCTTGAAGAGAGAAAATGCGCTGATTAAAAAAGGCAAATTTTACAGTAAAATTTTACTGGTGAGAAAAAACAAGGATTTTGAGCGCTTCATGCAGCACGTATACGTGTCGCTCGTCCCCAAGGGGTTAAGGATATGTTAGTTCCTCTTTATTAATAGCTTCATGTTTGATAAAGTGCAGTGAAAAGAGGTGATGTCATTACTTATTGATTGGTACCAGAGATTTTTTCATTCGGCAGAGTTAGTAAGGGGGAATTTCTATTTTTCATATGTCGGAACCTGATGTATCCTTCTCTAATATACAATATATATATATATAGAATTCTCTCATTTGTGAAAATAATCTTCCAAAAATGATAAAAAACAGCTAAACCGATTTGAGTGTTCTGTTGATTAGCTAAACAAGCTTAACCATCATCAACCACTACCCGCCGGAGATCTTGAAAAATAAATTTTCCATCTGACTCCGCCATGTTTATGTGGAATTAATTTTCAATCAAAACGAAAAGTCAAACTATGGAAATGATAAATAGTTTTTCCTTTATTTATGTGAAAATGTTTACAGTTATCCCACTGGTGAGATTTTATTATACCAATATTTGTGAAAATAATTTTTCATGCTAGGTTTTTGCAACATTTGTAACAAAAATTACGTTTCGGGTAAGTGTTTGGAAAAATTGTAAGAAAATTATAAACAAGATGAGAATTGCACGTCAAACGTGGCAAATGAGGTGTTCGTACTATAACTAGATTTATAAATATTTTTTACACCGCATATTCTATTGAATGTATATTTTAGTGCACTTCATAAGTGCATATCAATTTCATTTGGTTCAAAAGGCGGTAACATCATTATAATGCACTTTAAATATTTTTTTTTCCATAGGGGCCGTAACGTAACGGAAAACTTTTGAATCTCCCTGTAATTAAACTATGCATCCTGTTTTCATAAAATTTGAAATGACTCGATCCAATTTTACAACAATTACATATTTAATATTTCAGACCATTCGGTTGAGTAGTTTTTGCTCTGTTACATGCGGGTGGACGTGCAGACAGACGGATCGGACGGCGAATATAGGTGCTACGTGTTTATATAATTACGAACATATATTAAAAAAAATTCAGTATCCCTAAAGAAACCAAGTAAAATGCCTCAGTTTATTAATTTCTGACATAATCCTCGCAAAATTTTAGGAATAATAATTCACAGTGTGTTCTTTTCCTATCAATTTTTTTTTTCTTTTTCTGTGAGCATTTCGTGAATTTTTTCATTAGAAATATGTTTTTTTTTCAAATTGATGATTGCAGCAGATTTTCAGATAGTTTGGAAATCCCATATATCTACTTTGTTGATTATTCTTCGTGTGTAACTAACAGCTGCTACTTCATGTATCCCAGATTACATCTAATTTTCTGCTGATACAATTTTTATTTTATTTATTCTGATGGAACACAAAGAAGTAAAACCGCGGTAGACCTGCCAGAAGGCGGCATGTATTAGGAAATATAACGGGACGTAATGTGAGATTGCATTTAAATAAACAGAACTACATGTGCCGCCAAAACTGTTCCTAGTTTTTATTTTCATTGATAGGGCTTGTTCTTTCCTGGATGTTCATCATCCTCTCTTGTAAATTGGTATACATTTTTTGTAAATACTATTACTTTTTTTCATTTTCTTGCTTTTCATTGTATTTCTAAATTTATTTTTCTTTAATTTTATACTGTATTTTTATATTTTATTTATAAATGTATGGCGTCTTAGCCTCTTCGGGACGGGAGCCTTTTACGAAATTTTTAATCTTTAGTCACAGTTTTTTAAAAACAGAAATTTGTATTTTCTTGAATCGAGAAAATGCGCTGATTAAATAAGGTAAATTTTACAGTAAAATTTTATTGGTGAAGAAAAACAAGGATTCTGAGCGCTTCATGTGTCACGTATACGTGCCGCTCGTCCCCAAGGGGTTAAATGGTCTTTTGGTTTTGGGATGTGATCTTTTCCCCCCTACGCGTTTATGACGGTTGGTTTGTCAGACTTCGACTATGACTTGGTTTCTCCGTGCTACATTTCTCTACTAGAGGTGAGGAGTTCTCTCCAAAGTACTCTGTAACCCATTTCATTCGAATTTCTAAGTTGTTAAAATTTATGTGAAAGATTTTTGAGAAAGTGGTGGGAGATAGAATTAAAAAAATAGTCAGTCCGTGATCCGCTACTTGTAGCATGCTAATTCCGATAACCGGTGTTACCTTTCTGAGAGTCGTTATTATTTTTTTTTAATCGACGGGTCTTTTCGTTAGAAAAAATCCACAGTAATATCAAGCTGTGGTTAATATAATTTACCACCAGTATTACTTTAAAGTAACTATATTAAATATTAAAAAAATGATTTGTTTCAAACGCCAGTAAAATTTATTTCTACTGTTCAAGAAATAACTGTCGTCACTGACAGTTGAATTAGAAAAATACAAAGTGATAGCTGTTTAACCCTTTAATACCGTATCGTTGGGTTAGACATTATTTTAAATTTTTGTTTCTGAGTCGTATGTAATAAAAACGCGAATCGAACGATGGTTCTGGTTTGCAGATAAAGTAAAGTATCATTTATGATCATCACGTAGCGATTGCAGCCCATGTTTTACTTTTTACAGGCATGACTAGCTTTGTTTACAAATACATAGGGTCTGAAAGGGTTAAACGCTTTATTTCCCGAGGGTACTTTAACCCGCTTGATACCAGCAACTTTTACATGAATTTTTTTTCGGTTGACACCGCATTTTGTCAAATAATTAAATTTAGGTAATCAATCAAGAAAATGTCTTAATTAAATAAGGTGAATTTTACATTTCTTTTTTAGTGGTATAAAAAAAAGTGCTGTAAGCATCTTTTGAAGATGCATATATGCACCCATGGTCCTGAAGAGGTTAAAGTACCATCAAAATAACTTGTTATAAAATTCATTTAATACATCGATTACTAGTACTACAGTATAGAATGAATACAGTCCTCAGCAAAAGTTTAGACACTGGTGATTTTTCAGATTTAAATAAAAAATACGAACACTTGGATTATACAAATGTCTGTACTTATTTTTAAATATATTTAAAAAGTTTTAGGACAGAAATAACGGTTTTAATGTAGAATATTATTTAATTTAACTGAAAAAAGTGAAATTTGCATATTGCAAAAGTTTCGACACTTTTGTGATTTTTTGGCAATTGTTCACGGAAAAATGCAAATTTCAAACTTATGATGTCACATGCATGAAGTAGTTACGTGCACCTCGCGATAGCATCGGTTAATAAAGATGTCGCGAGCAAGAAATTTTCACTCAGATGAAGTAATTAAAGCATGGAAGCTGAAATCGAAAGGGAAGACTGTTGCAGAAATTTCAGCTGCTTTGAATCGGCCAAAGAAGTCTGTCTATTCAGTACTGTCTAAGGGTGACTCTTTCAAAGCAAAACCTAGATCTGGAAGGACTCGTGTGGCCAGAAAAAGAGATTATAGAAGGATCCATAAACTGGCATCTAGACAAATAATGACTGCTAATTGCATTAAAAATGAGTCAGAGCTTTCTGTGTCAACGGATAATTTCGTAGATACATTAAAGAAAGATGTACATTAGTTTACATGAAAATGATAAAACAAACAGGCTTGAAATGTCACAACAAATTGACACCTTTCCAGTTGCGGAATAATTTTTTTTATAAACTGATGAAATAATGGACTGATACCAGAATTTATAAACGAAGTTATTAGAAAATATGAAATTGCTTATTTTCACGTATATTATAAAAGGAAAATTTTAATTAAATATTATTGTCACTTTAGGAATTAAAATTAGGTGTCCTTTGCCCTCGAAAGGGTTGAAGATTTGGGCCTCACTTTGTTTTAATTCTCAAGTATCTCTGGAGTTTCTCAATGGTCGACAAGCTACGTAAGACTACATACATACATTGGATAACAATTTACAGCCATTTGGTGAACTTTTACCTCTTCCAAAGTTTGTATTTGAGCAAGATAATGCGTCTATTCATGTTGCGTATAAATCAAAAAATTGGTTTAACTCTCAAAAGATTACTATTTTCGACTGGCCCACGTGTAGCCCTGATCTGAACCCAGTCGAAAACTTTTGTGGCATCATATCTCATACGGTTTATGCACTTTTTTAACAATACTCCTCTGTAAATGAACTTCGATCAGATGTCGAACGTGTTTGGTATGAAATAGACCCCCAAGTGATGCAGGATTTAGTTTCTTCGATGGAAAGTCACATTTTTGCATTAATAGCAGAGAATGTAGGTGCAGTTCGATTTTAATTTGTGGATATTTTTCTGTTAACAGACAGATTGTCTATACTTTTGCAACAATGTTATTTTTCTTGTCATTATATGTTATGTTAAGTGTATGATTTATAATATCTTGTTTGTGTATGAAAAATAAGTCCCAGTAATATATGACAGGTGAATTACAACAATTCGTTACATACTTCTCAGCAGAGAAGCATAATCGATCATTGTCTGAACTTTTGCTGAGCGCTGTAATAGATACTTTACTTTATCTTATCCCAAAAGCATTGTTGGTTGCACAAAATAAAAATATATTTAGAATTGTGATTTCTCTTTTATTTGCATCTTTTCTTTCTTGACGTTGAAAAATTGTTGGGGAAAACTTTCAAATAGGATTTTTCTGTCTTTCTATTGTAAGAGCATTATAATTGTACATTTTCTAATTCTATAAAATACTAAAAAGAAATATTTTATATAAAAGATTTGTGTGGAGTAAATAATATTTATATTGCACTAAATCCCTATTAATTCAAGTTTAATTAATTAGTTTTAATTAGCAAACTCCTACTAAAATTTATTAAATGATTGCATAAATCGCCTAACGTAGTTTCAAAAATTCACGAAAAATGCTTTAGAAGATGAAATATTCATAATTTGGGATATAAAGGGTTAAAGCAGTCCACTGCATGGAATTAAAGTCCTTACTGATTTTTTTCAGCGTTTGTATCGTCCGCTGAATTAAGGCACAAGAATTTTCAAGAAAGTTTTGTTTGGCATAATGAATTTCAGAAAAATAATGCACAGAATACATGCAGAAAATATTGGTATTCAAATTCATGGGACCGTACAAAAATCTGCCTTCGACTGCCGTCATTTTTGTTTCAACATATATTTAGGGGTGGGGACGTGTCACCTTTTATTAACCCTTACAGGGGCAAGGCACTTCCATTAGTTAAATACTGAAATGATTGCACGACATCGGAATTCACAAACAAATTTATTTGAAAATAAGTAAAAGCTTTTCTTCTCGTACTTGATCACCCGACCGGAGCACTAACCAAAGAATGGCATAGGGGGATGTAACGCTCCGGTGGAAAATCCCCACAACAATCACCGATGCCGGACATCGGAAAGCACCCAAAATAACAGGGAAAAAGGCACATATTCTGACGAACTTACATAGTAAATCGTAAATTTACAAAACAATTGATGTTGCTTTCATCATAATAATAAAAATAAAAACAAAAGTGAAGTGACTTAAATGTATAACAAAAGTTAAGACTATAAATCCTTGTTCAAGATTATGAAGTGTAAATGTTCATAAAAGTTCACTGTTCACGAATGTTCAAATGAGTTCAGTGTTCGAAAGAAAAATGTTCATAAAAGTTTTATATAAGATAAACTAACTTGAAGAAAGATCACCATAATGTTCAGACCTCAAAAGAAAATCACCGCCAACAAAAATGTCAGACAAAGGACAGTTACTATAAAAGGCACAATGTTGAGCCTTTGATGTAGTGTCAGAAAACCACGTAATGTCCGTAGCGAACCACTGATGAGTACTAACAGTATGATAGAAGTAAAAAGTTACAAGTGTAAAAATTATCAAAATTTATACCTAATAAATGAGTATTCCCTATTAAGTGCGTTGTACATAGCACACAGTTTTCTATAGTTTGAACGGGTGGTGAGAACGTTTCGAATATTCCATCTCAGTGTACAATTCCTGTTGAATTTAAATGTACAAGGCATTAACGGACAATGTCCAAACAAATAATGTTGTATACTTCCTACTTCACCACAGTTACACCTGTTATCTGGGCATTTTCCTATTTTAAACAGATACTGTGGAAATGCTCCATGTGAAGAAAGAAAATAACCTATCACCTGGGATTCACATAGAAATAAATCGTTAACCTTGTTTAATATCGCATAAGTATCTCTTCCCTTCTCCGAATTTTCCCAAGAAACCTGCCATTGATCATGTAGAAGTGTTTTAAAATGACGCTTTAAAATAGAAGTTGGTGCAGGAATGCGTAGAACTTTATCATACAGATCATTTATAATAACTGATTTTGCCAACATGTCCGCTCTTTCATTTCCTGGTATTCCAACATGCGATTTTATCCAGCCAATATATATGACTTTATTATGTAACAGGCGCAAAGAGTTGAAGATATTAAAAAGCTGACCGTTAGATGGAAATAAGCGCTGAACAGCGTAAATTGATGACAAGCTGTCAGTATAAAGATGAAATGAATCATGCGGGGAGTCGATGCACCAACTGATAGCCTCGTCTATCGCAGGCAATTCTGCTTCAAAAACAGAGTTATAGTCATGTAATTTTAATCTCATGTCTAGCATAAAAGAATCCCTATACCAAACCGTAAATGCAGCTCCTACACTGTTCATCATTCGAGAACCGTCAGTATACAGTATCGGATGATTCACCACTGGTACTGTATCAACCACTGGCTTAACAAATTTTATATTTAAGTTTTCAAAGAAGTAAGGATAATTATATGTCCTCAGTTTATTCATAAAATCTTCAACTTTAAAACACATATTGTCAATCAAGACTGTACCATTTCCATAAATGATATTATAACGCTTAGAAGACAAATTCAGTTCTATGTCAAGTGGTGGAGCACCCACCAAAACACACAATGCGTCATTAGAAATCGTACGATATGCCTTTAAGACAGATAGCAGACATAGACGTTGACATGAGAGTAATCTTGTTATTCCATGTTGATTTAAGTCAGGCATCCAGATCTCATGCCCATATGAAATACGTTTCTTCAAGACGGTATTGTACCATATTTTAAGATAAATAGAAGGAAGGCCTCTATCACGGATTCTGGTTTGGCGCATTTTACACGTGAAATCGTTAAGCCTAGTTCTAATCATATCTAGGTGATCCATCCAGCGAAAATTGCTGTCAAGTAGAAATCCCAAATAAAGAATATTGTCCTTTACACTGATACTTTTGCCATTATGTTTAAAAATTGGTCTTCTTTTACTAAGAGTGTGGCTCCCAAACAGCATTGCGGCTGACTTCTCTGCACTAATTTGCAAATGATGTATAGAACAGATATCCGAAAAGTGATGAACACTAGTATTCATTTTATGTTCTAGCGCAGAGCGCGTATCTGCGCCCTCTATAATAACGCTATCATCAGCATAAGAAATAATCAGTAATCCTCTCTGCTTGCAACTCTTTAAAATCCTGTCAGCAACTAGTGTCCAGATAAACGGCCCAAGACATGACCCCTGCGAGCACCCACGGAATACATGAAACCATGTTAATCCATGCGTATATTTAAAACAAATAAGCCTATGACTCATGTAATTTTTAAGTGTAGACTTCATGCAATCAAAAATAGGTAAGATATTTATGATATCGGCTACAATACGCCAATCCAAAACGTCGAAGGCACCACTGATATCAAAAGAAATCATTGCACAGTATTTATATACTGATAGTGTTTCTCCAATGATATTCTTTAACGCAGAAAGTGCTGTCAAGGTGCTCCGTCCCTCACGAAAGCCATGTTGTCCATCATCAAGATAATTAGAAGACTCCAGCATCGTAATAACTCGAAGTTTTAAAAGTCTTTCATATAACTTACCCATCATAGGGAGAAGAGTAATAGGTCGATACGAATTAATTTTTTCAGCTGTCCTATTACGTTTTCGAAAAAAGATGATCATTCCTCGTTTCCAACATTTTGGGAAGTGACCAAGTAAAAGACAAGTATTAAATAGCGTCAACATAAGAGTTGTAAATCTGTTACACAAATTTTTAATAATTATTCCATCAATATCGTCCGGTCCTGGAGCTTTATTTATGTCCTGAAGGCGCAGTACATGAAAGAGTTCTTTTTCTTTAAATGGAATAAAATCAGGTGATGAGGAATAATTGAATGAGCTAATGTACTCATAAGGGACAGAAGGTCGATAATCCACGTCAAAATGACCAGACATAAGACTATGTGCTACGCTATCATATGTGTCAAACACAGAAGATTCTTCTAATGTAGTAAAGATCATGTCGTTATGTTTCAGGGTTTTACCTGAGACATGTCTGTATAGAGACCCATAGGCATTATCAGTGCGTTCACAGAATGACAGCCAACCCTGCCGTTTTGCACGACGTAAATTACTTTTGTATTGTCTTCTAGCAGTCAGATATTTATCCTTGTAATCTTCTCTATTCAAATTCTTCCTATAACGCTTATACAAGGCGTTAACTTTTTTTTTTCTTTCAACCCTAAGAATTTCTGTATACCATTTTGCCGTAGGTTTATATGATAATGAACCTCTTTTAAAACAAGCACTCATAATCTCATGCAAAAGGTCATAAAAATTAGCCGTCCAATCTTCTAGTGCATCAGGACTAAAAACTCTACGTAAAGTGTTCATCAACTGAGGAAGATACTCCAAGAGTCTTTTGTTGAAACTATATAAACTCTTGTTTTTTGTTTTATATCTTGTATAAGTCTTAAATGAGGGATCAAGAACAAGGTGAAACCTGATGTAGCGATGATCACTGTATGAAAAGACACTATCATCTACAGACCAACCATCCAAAACCTGTACAATTTCGTTACCGCCCAGCGTAAGATCTGGACGGCCCTTTCGTTCGTCTTGAACGTAACTATGAGGTGCCTCTGGGTCATTTAGAATAAATAGGCTGTGAGACATTAGTAACTCCAAAAGAGGCTCAGCCCTATCACTGTCGCAAGTATATCCCATCATCTTAAGCGGGACGTTGAAGTCTCCTCCAATCACATGCCTGGAAAAATCTGGATAATCTTCTCGTACTTAATAAAACGAAAGTTTTCAAACCAAAATCCTGGTGTCGATGTCTTAATTAGGAATTAAAATTAGGAGGTCCAAAAATGAACCACCGCCCTTGAAGGGGTTAAGCAGAGTAAATATAGATGTAACTTTTGTATTTTTTTATATGACTGTACTCAATGTATCAGTCATATCTTCGTGAGAGTCTTTTGCTTTTGATGTTTTTTTTCTTTTAGAGAAACCCATAGTAATAAAAGCTCTAAAGAATAATAATTTTTAAAAATATTCCTTTGCATTTCATTGGAAATTGGGCATTTGGAATACGGTGTCCTTGATTTATGAAAATCTGTCTTGTTAACCCTTTCTCTTCCGACGGTACTTTAAAGTACCATTAAAATAACTTGTTATAAAATTCTTTTAATTCATCAGTTAGTAGTAATACAGTTTAGAATGAGTTATAGATACTTTGTCTAGCATAGCTGCCAACCTTTAAGCTTTTTTGCTACCACTAAAATTTAGAGGAGATTTTCGCCTTGTTTAATTGTGAGATTTCGACCATTTAATAAGGCAATATTTACAAGAAAATTTTAGTGGTAGGAAGAAAGCGTAAATGTTGGCAGCTATGGTCTAGTTCCAAAAGCATTAGTGATTGCACAAAACATAAATATTTTTAAAAGGATAATTTATTTTACCTTTGCATCTTTTCAGTTTTCTTGACGTTCAAATAATGGGACGGAAAAGTTTCAGTTCGGAAATATTTCTATATTTCTATTGTAAGAACATTATATTTGTAAATTTCCCAATTCTTCAGAATAGTAAAAAAAAAAAAATTAAATATTTGAGTAGGGTTATTAATATTGCACCAAATTCTTATAAATTCAAATTTAATTAATTAATTTGATTGGTAAAACATTCTAAAATTTATTAAATGACTGTGTAAATCTCCTAATGTAGTTTCAAAAATTCACAAAAAAATTTTTAGAAGATGAAATTTTCATGAATTCATAATTTGGAACATAAAGAGTTAAATTGATAGATTATTACTTTTTCAGTAACAGTTGTTATGCAGGAGTATTTCGCTGAGAAAGAACAGTAAAATGAAAGGATTTCTTTATATATATATATAATTACACACAACATTTCGCTAAAAAAATCCACTGAAATGAACAGATATTCTGCTCGTAGTATCCAGGGTCCTGCCTTTTTAGCACGTAAAAAGAGAGCATCTTAATATAATTTACATGATGAACCATTCTAAACCACTTGCACTCTAGCGCTGTTAGTGAAATATGCCACTAGAGACCAGTGTTGCCGCATTTAACAATTGTTTTTTAAATATTGAATTCACACCACAAAAATTTAATAGGTAATTTTTTTAATTTTATTTATTGAAAATCAATTATTGCGTATAGCAAACACAGCAAAGCCGTTAAAGCTTTCTGGTAAGAACTTGGAATATGTAATTAATCCGCCATATATAAGGATGTACGTCATTGTCGGGAGTAACCAAAATAGCACGACGTACAAGCGCAAGAGTTTAGGGTGAAAATTGCAAGTTTATACGTGTCCTCGCTTTAGCCGTTCTTGTACATGGAACTAAGAATAAAGAGGAACTGCTTCCAGTTTCGCAGTCGCTCAACCCCCTGGGAAAATTTTCTCCTTATTTAAACACCTAATTAATATAAAATTTCAGTCATACCTATAACCGAAAATATATATTTATTTTTACTGGTGGATGTGTACTTCGAGTTTAGTCAGACCTTGCTTTTCTACCATATTGTGAAAACCTAATAGACCGGGAGCTGGCAGCACGGACATATGGTTCGTACGGATACCATTATATCTCTAGTATATTTTTACAGAAAAAGAAATCTAGGTTAAACGCGCAAAATCTCGCCTTCTTTTACGAAGAGGTTTTCTATAAGATAATACTGGTGACGGAAAATTTTCTGGTCTGCAAAATTCAAGGAGGCGTGCAAACCAAGACACGATCACCTCATCGAGTTTAAGGCTGAAATTCCAGAATTAGCTAAGACTCGATTTTCATATTAAAACGCAATTGGCCTGCCAAGTCATATCTGGGAGGAAAACACCTAAAAATCCTATTTTACTGGTTGACTCGTAGGTTTCCATTGTGTTTTCCTGCTCCCAGTACGCCATGTTTGCATACCTATGGGAGCAGGAAAACGCAATGGTAAACTTACGAGTAGACCGCTAAAATCAAGTTTTAGGTGTCTGCCACAAAGATACGACTTGGCAGACTGATTGCGTTTTAATATGGGAATAGAGTCTTAGGTAATTCCGGAATTTCAGCCTCTAACTCGATAAGGTGGTTGCCTGTGCTGCTGTCTCCCGGTCTATAAACAACTTCCTGTCATTGTCAGTGAATGCGATTATAAAACCTGGACCAACTTTCATCAGTAAAAACGAAGAGAAATTTTAGCATATTTGTTAGAGAAATTTCTCCTGAATAGGTGGCTAAAAATAATGTGAAATTTTCTATTCAAAATTTATTGGAAGAAGTTTGCTTCGGCGATAATCAGAAAAAATTGATCAGATGTAAAAAAGAAAAATCCGCCACCATCTTGTGACAACATACTCAATTACTACACTCGTAAATGGTACAGTTTACACTATATGTTTCCTTCTCTTTAGTCATAACTCCATTGTATTAAACGAGTCTGACTATATATTCTGTATCGTAATTGTTATGTCTTCCAATTTTTAACTTCCTTATTTTTAATATCGAAATATTTGCTTTACATAATCGCAGATATCTCCGATTAACCCTTTCCGGTACAGTGTGTCCCGGTCGGGATACCTAAGTTTAATTCCAAACTTACGAACGATACCAAGAATATTTCAGTAAAATTTTGCTTTTACTATAGACATGTAAAGTAACATGCTTTTAATATCTAAAAAAGTTGCCTCTAAATTCGGATGTCAGTCAATCATTTCATCATTTTACAACAAAAATTGTCTATGCTGGAAAGGGTTAAATAGTGAACATTTGTTTGTAAGTTAGTGGTGGATATAATTGAGAAAAGTTGTCAGATAATTTATGTGCTCTTTACTGGCTTCGATCGTTTTTGTTTACTATTCTAACATTTCTATTGTTTTCTAATATACAGCAGACATTTATTGAACGCCATTCATCGCGTCTATGGGAAAGAATTTTCTCTAGATATATTCCATGAAAAAATAAAATAAAATAACCAATGCATAAAACAATAGTGTATTTTTCTGTTTAACACTAGAACGCCCGGAAATTTTACTCAAGTTCCAGAAAAATATTTGACACGAGAATTTTTATTTAAAATTATTTGACTGATTTATTTAACGTAAAACTGCGTTTTTAAAATGTAACACACTTTATGAAAGAATTTCTGGTTCCAGTTGATATTCAATCATATGATCGGAGTCGGATCGACTCCTTCCGGGCATTCTCTTGGGGACGAGTGACCCGTGTACATGCCGCATGAAGAGCTCAGAATCCTTGTTTTTCCTCACCAGTAAAATTTTACTGTAAAATTAGCCTTATTTAATCAGCGCATTTTCTCCATTCAAGAAGACACATATTTCTGTTTTTAAAAAACGGTGACAAAAGATTAAAAAATTTTGTAAAAAGCTCCCGTCCGGAAGGGGTTAAAGAATGATGATGAGAGTTAATTATAGTTAAAACGGCGAATGATTCAAATGTTTTTTACGCAGTTTTTTTATTTTTATTTTTTATTTATTTTTTTTTTGTGCTAATCTGAAACTCGTCAGTTTCAAATAACTCCTCTAGGTGCGATGGGATAAAATATATCCCACCTAATTTAAACAAGATTCTCACCAGAAAATTTTAACTGAATTGTAAATTGTTAACTTTGGAGGAAATTAGCTGATAAATTGCTTTCTCTTATTTAAAAATAAAAATTTTCGATTATTTCGGTGAGAATTCAATATTTAGAGACATTTTTGCTTGCCCCTCAAGGTGTTAAACAAGGAGTGATTAAAATGTTAATCAAATAAACGTTTTGTATGGCCAAAGATTACTGTTGTATAATAATTTGAATTATTACGAATTTTCAGCATTTTTCGAGCGTTTAGAACAAAAAAATGCGATAACGTGAAACATTAAAATTTTGTTAATATAATTTGCCAGCAGTATTATTTCAAAGCAACTATGTTATAGAAAAAAATATCTACTGAACAGATCATTCCGTAATGCAAAAAAATGTTTATTAACGAAATAACTGTCGTTAATGGCGGTTGGTTTACAGAAATGTGAATTATTCAATGTTTAAAAGTGTACACTGAAAGGGAGAGAACATCTGCATGAGTAAACCGCTAAAGGTAAGGCGACATTTTCTATTTAAAACTTACTGGTGGATGTTTGTTAACCCTTTCGCGACGAGAGCTATTTGCATAATTTTTAATATTTTACAACCGATTTCTTAAAACAGAAAATTTTCTGACATTAATCGCGAAAACGCTCTGATTAAATAAGGTAAACTGTACATTAAAAAATAACTAGTAAGAATAATGAAGGATGCAGAGCAACTAATGTGGCACGGATTTACGGTCACTCGTCCCCAAGAGGTTAAGAACATGGAACTATTAATAAAGAGGAACGGACATATCCTTACAATAGTGAAGCTTCCACTGTAACCCCTTTGGAGGGGGTTTATTACCGCCAGTGGAATCTATCACCAGAAAATTTATATAGAAATTGTCTCCTTATTTAAACGCATTTTTCAAACAAAATTTCAGTCATAAATAATCGCAGAAAGAGATTTTCATTTTTACTGGTGGAAATTTATCTTGGCGGAAGTCAGACCCATCTTTCCTCCATATTGTGACAACCAGTGAAACAAAGATCGTTTTACGAGACAAACTGACACCAGTAAAAGCAAATATAAAGTTTTACCATATTTGTGAGAAAATATTACCATGAAAAAGACACTTAAATAAGACGAAATTTTCTATCAATTTTGGTGGTCTAAAGTTTGCTCCAGCGATAACCAGAAACTGTAGATCCGATTTTTAAAAAATCAGTTGCCATCTTGTGACAACCTCCTCAGTTACTTCTCTCTCAACTTGTAGACAAGACACTATATGTCTCCTCATCTTTATTCATAACTCCATCGTTAAGGGAGGTAATTCGAAACTGATGATCAAATGTAAAAAAAAGCAGACAACTCAATAGTTGTACAACCTCTTCAGTTACTTCAGTCGTAAATAATATACTCTACACTATATGTCTCCTCCTCTTTATTCAAATCTCTACTGAATTAAACAAGTTTGACTATATATTCTATATCATAATTGTTATGTCTTACAATCTTTGACTTCCTTTTTTGTAATATCGAAATATTCGATTTACATAATCGCAGATCTCTTTAACACTAGAACGCCCGGAAATTTTACTCAATTTTCAGAAAAATATTTGACACCAGAATTTTTATTTAAAATTATTTGACTGATCTATTTAACGTAAATTAGCGTTGTTTAAATTTAACTTATTTTATGAAAGAATTTCTGGTCCCAGTTGACAATTAATCATATGGTCGGAGTCGGATCGACTCCTTCCGGGCGTTCTAGTGTTAAATAAAATGAACATTTGTTCCGTAAGTTATTGGTAGTCGTTAACGGTAGTCGTTATCGGTAGTAAGTTATCAAAGTCGGAAGATATTTTATGTGTTTTTTACTGGCTTTGATCTTTTTTTGTTTACTATTCAAACAAGACATTTGTATTGTTTAATAATATACGACATCTATTTATTGAACGCCATTCATCGCGTCAATGGGAAATAAATTTCTCTGGACATATTGTACAAAAAAAAAAAAAAAAAAAACTAGTGCATGAAACAAAAGTGTATTTTTCTCTTAAAAGAATGATGATGAGAGTAAATTACAGTAGAAACAGTGAATAATTCGAATGTTTTTGACGCAGTTTTTGGTGCATTTCTGAATCTCGTCAAGTTTTATTTAACACTAGAGCGCTCGGAAATTTTACTCAAGTTCCATAAAAATATTTTGACACAAGAATTTTTAAAATTATTTGACTGAATTATTTAACTTAAATCTTCGTAGTTTACATTTAACTTATTTTATGAAAGAATTTCGGGTTCCAGCTGATATTTAATCTTATGGTTGGAGTCGGATCGTCAAATGCAAATTAGTACATATTTTAAGAAGTATGTCTCCAAATATCTTATTTTGTATGATTATTTATTTTATAAAACTTAACCTTTAAACCTTTAATTCCCATGATAGAAGACGTTCTAGAAATTACATTTTTCAGAGAATCTTATTTTACACCAGAAAGTTTCAATAGTTAATTTCGCATTATTTAAATACGGAATGTCTGTCATTAATTAAAGGGGCTATTTTAATTTTCTGGTGTGAATTAGGTATATGAGTCAGTCTCTGAAAAGTGGCAATTTTATGTCCCACGGGTCTTAAAGACATATTTTTAAAATTACAAAAAGGAAAAGTGATTTAAACTATCAATATTAATCAGTTACACATATAAACTGTAATTATTTGCTTATTGAAATTGAAATTTGATAAATTTAATGTGTTTTTTAACGAAAATATCATTCCCTCTCTATGTCCCCATTCACATATGCAGGAAAGAAAATTCTTTCCCTGCCATTGCATCACGTATATTTATAATTATTTTTTTTCAATCCATTAAACACACTTAGATACATATTTAGCCATTTAATTATATTTATATTTTATATAATGAATGAACTAGGGCACATTTTAAGGATGTCCCTAGCATTTTTCGTCATTCCCTCACTTAACTATAAATTTGAAATTATTTACTTAGTACAATGCAGCACATGCTTTATTATGTCTAGGACAGTTTGTACAAGAATAAAGTGGAGTATCCATCTGGTTGTTTGCTCAAAAACGTTCTTGAATAATTAGTATGTGGCTTTGAAGTACTAGATCAATTTAAGTATTTCTATTATGGGTCATCATCAACGATTTTTTTAGAAATCAGAAACACATTACTTTAAAATTTCACTGTAAAACCAAAATTTTATTAAAATATTCTTGGTACCGTTTGTAAGTTTGGAATTAAAATTTGATAGACATGACATGGGACCACTGCGTTGGAAAGGGTTATCTGAAAATCAATCTGATCAAACGCAGATGTAAAAGTGACCATTGGTAATTTGACATCTCGCAGTGAACTAATAGTAGCGTTTAAAACGAAGATCTACCTGAGGTTAGTATCATTTGACCGTTGAATTTAAAATCTTGTCTCAAAAGAAATATTAGTTTCACTGTCTTTATCAACGAAATGTTTCTGCGAAATAAGATTATCTGCTTACACAGCCACCAGAACGCAATACTGGAACTCTTTAAAGGTAGAAACAAAATATTCCAATGCTGCTATCATCGGTTGAACCAGACAAGAAAAGCAGAAAATTTCACAAAACAATGCTATCATAGATTTTAGAACAAAACGTCATTCATTTAACGGAAAATCTAATGTTAGAGGAATATATCTATTTATTGGATTTTTAAAGAAATTTTATGTATGATCTAGTTTGATACTATTATCCGCATTAGCGGTTTTGGATAATAAATAGAATGTTTCAAAGGGCACAGCGATAGGAAAATTTCATTTCGTACCACCATTATTTGAAAGCGACAAATTTTGTGGGAAATGCTTCTAACATGTAAAATAGAATTCTAATAAAAAAAAATGTATTTTTTAGAAATACCGGTTAGACCAATAAATTTTTAATTATCTCTGCTGCCTCTGCGGTTATTAAAAATATTTCGTTAATAAATTTCATTACAGGAGCATTGCACAGTTGTAGAGACTACAATGTTTGCAACCCTTTTCCGGTGCGCTGCAATACCTTTAACCACTTTAAGAGCGGTGGTTCGTTTTTGAACAACTTAATTTCATTTCCTAAATGTCACATTGACACCGGAATTTTGGAAAGAAAAATTACATTTTATTAACACCTTGGGAGCGAGCGACCGGTATTAAGTGCCACTTAAGGTGCTCAGAATCCGTCTTTATTCCCACCAGTTATTTTTAATTGTAATGTTTACCTTATTTAATGGGAGTATTTTCGCTATTCAGTTAGAGAAAATTTTCTGTTTTGAAAAACCGGCGGTAAAAGATTAAAAATTAAGCAAAGGTCTCTCGTCGTGAAGGGGTTAAGTTCGTAGAGAAAAACTTTCACGTCTTTTAAAATAAGTATTAGTGTAAACATTCAATCATTTCAGCATCGTCCGGCAAGAAGTGATTTGCACTTGAAAGTCCTAACCGGTTAATCTATACTTCATCTATCTATACTTCATCTATCTATACTTTCCTATTATAAAGAGGAAAAAATTGTTTATTTGTCGGAGGTAAGCTATGGAACTACCGAACCGATTCCAAAAGTAATGGTATCAAAATGATGGTGTTAGTCCAACTTAGAACATAGGCTGTATCTTATGTCGGTGCCACTACCCCGAAGGGGTGTAGGAGCAAAAAACGTTCTAAAAATGCGATTTTAGCGTTATTGAAGGCATAGATGCCAACATCGCTTAATTATTCCGGAGTGTGATCCAAAATTTGCATGTCCAGACCGGAAAAAATGTATAAGAAAATCTCTCTTCTTTCTATGAGGTACATTTTTTTATTCCAATTTCAAATTTTTGGTTAAATAAAATTTCCGGTTGAAAACGAGTTCATCTTGGATCAGACTCCGGAATAATTAAGAGATGTTGGCATCTATGTTGAAGGGCCTAGAAATATGAAATTTTGAAAATTAGTTACTTATAAGCAGGGTTCGCACAGTTTTACCACTAAATTTTAACAGTATTTTCAAAGTATTTCACTGCAGAAAAATATTGCAAAATCTGCGAATAAAGGCGGTGATTGCGAATTCTGTGTTCTAAAAATTAAATGTAAATTTTCTTATCATTAATAGTGGTGTCAGAGTCCTTGGAAATTCCAAGGAGTGTGCGAACCTTGCTTATAAGATATAAATGATGTCCAAGAACAGTTCTTAAACAATTTGAAATTTAAAAGGGGTGAAAATGCACAAAAAGCGTTCTAAAAAACGTTCTAAACGGTAGTTTCTACACAATCTCAGGAAATACCAAACCGATTTAAAACATATTGGTGTCAAAATGATGGTGAAAACGCTTGCTCCAAGATAGGCTATGTTTTATGTAGGTGTCACTACCCCAAAGGGGGTGCAGGAGCAAAAAACATTCTAAAAATGCGATTTCAGCGTTACTGAAGGGCCTAGAAATATGAAATTTTGAATATTAGTTACTTATAAGATATAAATGATGTCTAAGAACAGTTCTTAAACAATTCGAAATTTAAAACGGGTGAAAATGCACAAAAAGCGTTCTAAAAACGTTCTAAATGGTAGTTTCTAAACAATCTCACGAAATACCAAACCGATCTAAAAAATATTGGTGTCAAAATGATGGTGACAACGCTTGCTCCAAGATAGGCTATGTTTTATGTCGGTGTCACTACCCCAAACGGGGTGCAGGAGAAAAAAAACGTTCTAAAAATGAGATTTACGTGTTACTAAAGGGCCTAAAAATATGAAATTTGAAATATTAGCTACTTATTAGATATAAAGGAATTCTAAGAACAGTTCTTAAACAATTCGAAATTTGAAAGGGGTGAAAATGCGCGAAAATCGTTCTAAAAAACGTTCTAAATGGTGGTTTCTACACAATCTCAGGAAATACCAAACCTATTTAAAAAATAATGGTGTCAAAATAAGGGTGTCAAATAGACGATGACAACCCTTGCTCCAACATAGGCTATGTTTTATGTCGGTGCCACTAACCGAAAGGGTGTGCAGGAGCAATAAACGTTCTAAAAATGCGATTTTTGCGTTACCGAAGGGCCTAGAAATATGAAATTTGAAATATTATCTACTTACTAGATATAAAGGATTCCTAAGAACAGTTCTTAAACAATTCGAAATTTAAAAGGGGTGAAAATGCGCGAAAAGCGTTCTAAAAAACGTTCTAATGGTGGTTTCTACACAATCTCAGGAAATACCAAACCGATCTAAAAAATAATGACGTCAAAATGATGGTGACAACGCTTGCTCCAACATAGGCGATGTTTTATGTCGGTGCCACTACCCCAAAGGGGGTGCAGGAGAAAAACGTTCTAAATGCGGCTTTTGCGTTACAGAAGGGCCCAGAATCGTGAAATTTGGAATGGTAGTTAGTTATAAGATATCAATGATCTCTAAGGACATTTCCTAAAAAAATCGAAATTTAACAGGGGGTCAAAATGCGCAAAAAGCGTTGTAAAAAACTTTCTAAATTGCGATTTCTATGCAATCTCAGGAAGTACTGAACCGATTTCAAATATAATGGTGCAAAAATGATGGTGACAGATCTTGCTCCAAGATAGGCTATATTTTATAACTGTTTCCACTACCCCAGAGGAGATGCAGGAGCAAAGTGCACGAAAAGCGTTCTAAAGCGTTCTAAATGCCGATTTGTCGGCAATATCTCAGGAAGAATGAATCTGATTTCAAACGTAATGGTAGGAAATTGATGCTGACAGCCCCTGCTCTAACATAGACGCTATTTTATGTCGGTATCACTATCACCAAGACGTTGCAGGAGCAAAAAAGCGTTTTAAATTTCGATTTTTTTGATCGGTAGGGGCTAGCAACTTAAAATTAGGCAAGGTACATATTTATTAGATGTAAATGATCTTTAAGAACAGTTTCGAAAAAATTGGAAATTTAAAGAGGGGTGAAAATGCGCGAAAAGCGACCTAAAAACGTTCTAAATTGCGATTTCTACTCAATCTAAGGAAATACCAAAGCTATTTCAAAAGTAATGGTTGCAAATCAATGGTGACAGTCCCTGCTATAACATAGGTTATATTTTATGTTGCTGTCACTACCATCTGAGGGTTGCAAAAGCAAAACATATTCTAATTTGCGTTTTTTGCACAACTGAGGGGTCAAACACTTTGAAGTATGGCATGGTATTTACTCACAAGATGCAACTGCTTTCTAAGAACAGTCGAAAGAAAATTCCAAATTTAAAAAAATGAAGTGAGTGAAAAGCGTTATAAATTACAATTTTTAAGCAAACTTATAAATTACCAAACCGATTAAAAAAATAATGATGACAAATTTTGGTGATAGAACCTGCTCGAACATAAGTTATATTTTATGTCTGTTCCACTACCACCAGAGGGTTGCAGGAGCTAAAAACTTTCTACATTGCGATTTCTGTGATACTGAAAAGCCTAGAATCTTTAAATATGACATGGTAGTTACTTATAAAATATAAATGCCCTCGAAGGAACGTCGAAAATAAATTCGAATTAAAAAGGGGTGAAGCGAAGGGGAGGTGCGAAAAGCATTCTAAAAATTTCTAAATTACGATTCTATGCAATTTCAGGGAATATAAACCGGTTATAAAAGTAATCAATGCGAATCAATGGTAACAGTCTCTGATCCTACAAAGGCTATATTTTATGCCGGTGATTCTACCACCTGGGGCTCACAGGAACAACAAACGTTCGGAAAGTGGGCTTTAAAATCTTTTTAAATTACGTTTCTGTGGAATATTAGGAAATAACAAACCGATTTCAAAATTAATGTTGGCAAATTAATGGTGACAGTTCCTGTTTCAACATAGCCCTTTATGTTGAGAGAGGCGGTAGGACTTGGAATTTGACTTGACGGTTAATTTTAAGATGTAAGAAAATGGTTTCTAAAAAATTCAAAACTTCAAATGAATACTGAAATGAGCGTATTAATTGAGCATAAAAGTTTCAAAATATTTTCTAAATTATCTTTTATTTATTTTTATTTCATTTTATTAATTTAAGTCTCATTTCTGCCTAATGCAGTGTAATAAGGATGTTTAATCAAACTGTGTTTTAAAAAGTAATTTTTGAACTATTCCTAAAAGTAATAAGTACCTTTTAATAAAATAAAATATTACCTTTTAATAAAATAAAAATTTAGTTACTACCTTTTAATAAAAATTAGACGTATAAATATCACTTGGCATATTTCAAATATTACGCGAGCAAAGCCGCGGGGTTTGCTAGTCATCTATTCTCCTATTATAAAGAGGAAAAAATTGTTTATTTGTCGGAGATAAGCTCAGGAACTACCGAACCGATTCCAAAAGTAATGGTATCAAAATGATGGTCTTAGTCCAACTTAGAACATAGGATATATCTTATGTCGGTGCCACTACCCCAAAGGGGGTGGAGGGGCAAATAACGTTCTAAAAATGCGATTTTTGCGTTACTGAAGGGCCTAGATATATTAAATTTGGAATATTAGTTACTTATAAGATATAAAGGATGTCTAAGAACAGTTCTTAAACAATTCGAAATTTGAAAGGGGTGAAAATGCACAAAAAGCATTCTAAAAAACGTTCTAAATGGTATTTTCTACATAATATCAGGAAATACCAAACCGATTTCAAAAGTAATGGTATCAAAATGATGGTGTTAGTCCAACTTAGAACATAGGCTATATTTTATGTCGGTGCCACTACCCCAAAGGGGGTGCAGGAGCAAAAAACGTTCTAAAAAAGCGATTTTTGCGTTACTGAAGGGCCTAGAAATATGAAATTTGGAATGTTAGTTACTTATAAGATATAAATGATGTCTAAGAACAGTTCTTAAACAATTCGAAATTTAAAGGGGTGAAAATGCACAAAAAGCGTTCTAAAAAACGTTCTAAATGGTAGTTTCTACATAATCTCAGGAAATACCAAACCGATTTCAAATATAATGGTGTACAAATGATGGGGAAAGATCTTGCTCCAAGATAGGCTATATTTTATATCTGTTTCACTACCCCAGAGGAGATGCAGGAGCAAAATGCGCGAAAAGCGTTCTAAAAACGTTCTAAATGCCGATTTATCACCAATATCTCAGGAAGAATCAAACTGATTTCAAAAGTAATGGTAAGAAATTGATGCTGACAGCCTCTGCTCTAACATAGACGCTATTTTAAGTCGGTATCACTATCACCTAGACGTTGCAGGGGCAAAAAAGCGTTCCAAATTTCGAATTTTGTGATCGGTAGGGGCTAGCAACTTAAAATTAGGCAAGGTACATATTTATTACATATAAATGATCTTTAAGAACAGTTTCGAAAAAATTGGAAATTTAAAAAAGGGTGAAAATGAGCGAAAAGCGTTCTAAATTGCGATTTCTACTCAATCTCAGGAAATTCCAAAGCTATTTCAAAAGTAATGTTGCAAATCAATTGTGACAGTCCCTGCTATAACATAGGTTATATTTTATGTTGCTGTCACTACCATCTGAGAGCTGTGAAAGCAAAACATGTTCTAATTTGCGTTTTTTGCATAACTGAAGGGTCTAACACTTTGAAGTATGGCATGGTATTTACTTACAAGATGCAACTGCTTTTTAAGAACTGTCGAAAGAAAATTTCAAATTTAAAATGATGAAGTGAGCGAAAAGCGTTATAAATTACAATTTTTATGTGATCTTATCAAATACCAAACCGATTAAAAAATAATAATGACAAATTGTTGGTGATAGAACCTGCTCAAACATAAGCTATATTTTATGTCTGTGCCACTACTACCAGAGGGTTGCAGTAGCTAAAAACTTTCTAAATTGCGATTTCTGTGATACTGAAAAGGCTAGAAACTTTAAATATGGCATGGTAGTTACTTATAAAATATAAATGCCCTCGAAGGACTGTCGAAAATAAATTCGAATTAAAAAGGGGTGAAGTGAAGGGGAGGTGTGAAAAGCATTCTAAAAAAGTCCTAAATTAGGATTTCTACGCAATTTCAGGGACTATAAATCAAATATAAAAGTAATAGTTGCGAATCAATGGTAACGGTCTCTGATCCTACACAGACTATATTTTATGCCTATGGTTCTACCACCTGGGGTTCACAGGAACAACAAGTGTTCTAAAAAAGGCCTTTAAAAGCTTTCTAAATTACGTTTCTGTGGAATATTAGGAAATAACAAATCAATTTCAAAATTAATGTTGCTAAATTAATGGTGACAGTTCCTATTTCAACATAGCACTTTATGTTGAGAGAGGTGGTAGAACTTGGAATTTGACATGATGGTTAATTTTAAGATGTAAGAAGATGGTTTCTAAAAAATTCAAAACTTCAACTGAATACTGAAATGAGCATATTAATTGAGCATAAAAGTTTCAAAATATTTTTTAAATTATTATTTATTTAGTTTTATTTCGTTTTATTAAGTTAAGTCTCATTTCTGCCTTATGCAGTGTAACAATGATGTTTAATCAAACTGTGTTTTAAATAGTAATTCTTTTAATTATTCCTAAAAGTAATAAGTACCTTTTAATAAAATAAAATATTACCTTTTAATAAAATAAAAATTTAGTTAGTACCTTTTAATAAAAATTAGACATATAAATATCACTTGGCATATTTCAAATATTACGCGAGCAAAGGCGCGGGGTTTGCTAGTAATATAATAAATGTCAATGTGTGTCCGAATGTTTGAATGAAGTGAACATCAAAACGGATGAATTAATGCTTTTGTATCTTTGCATATAGATGGATCATGAAACTGAAAAGAACATAGGCTATGTTTTATTTATTTCATCCAAATATTTCACTTAATAATTCAAAATTTCATACTTTTTCATACAGAACCAATTGACATTTTTCCGATAAAAATTGACCATTTTTCTTTCCCGTTGCCAAGGAATTCTAAATCTGGAATGATAATTTTTCCTCTACAATTAATTAAAAATTAAAATAAAAAGAATTCAAACGAAAATAATTATGACGTCATATTTAAAACGAAAAAAATGGGTTTTTTTTTATTATACATGAAGGATGAATATCGGTTACGTTAATAAGGGTTTTTCTGTCAAAAATGGAGTCATAATTAGAAGGGAAAAGAATGAAAAAGAATCATATTATTAATAAAGTTATTCGCTTGGAAAAATATGACGTCATATTTGAAATAAAACAGATATTTCCATGTATTCGTTAAAAATGCAAGTGACAAGAATATCAGTAAATAATGAAAATAGATAAATAATGACGTCGTATTTAAACGAATAACAGAAATATTTTTTACTAATGGACTCTATTCTCGATTTCAGTTCGAGGCTATAAAACAACCATTTTACTAATTGTGACGTCAGAGGAATACTGTCCATACTGATTAAAGAGTTTGAATATAAGTTACAAACAAATGAGAGTTTTATTTCAAAATTCACGCTATGATTATAAGGAGAAGATATTTCTGGTTGTAGAAAGGGGAAGTAAAATGGATTAATATATTTTTTAACGCTATTTCCTCATTAAAATGAAAAAGAATTGAATTTCAATCAGTATAAATGGTACAAAAACATGATTAAAGTAAATTTCCCAAAACTGAAAACATATTTACACACATCGAAGCTTTATGAATGAATTTATTCCACAGAAGTTAAAATCGTCTGCGAACATACTGACATTTAGAACCAAGGATGTAAATTTATCTTCTGTAGATTTAAGTGGGCAGTTATTGCCCACTATTCATAAGAATTAAGTTTTAAAAAATCGCGTACTATTTTAAAAGATGGCAGTTAAAACATGTCACAAAGACGATTTTAGTAAAAGCTTTATCGGGTAAAAACGATGTGATATTTTTTCATGGTAAGATTTAATTTTAATACGAAAACATTAACATATATTTCTTTCAATTTCGTCAAAGCGATGTCGTTTTCATTACACCAGCTTCGAAAGTTAAAACGAAATCTTAAAATAATAATATACCTTTTAGAAATAAAATTTTGCACCAAAAGTCGCATTATTTCAAAATGAAATTTTAGCTTACATTTTAAATATATTTTGTTACTTGAAATTTGGTATATTTAATAAAAATAGTGTTTCAATGTTTTTCTAAATGTACAATAATATTAGACTTCATTAATCGATTCTATGTTTTAAACAAATTGAAGCGCATAGTTTTAAATTATTCATGAAGTGAAAGAATATATATATTTTTTATTTCGACAAGTATCATTCCGTAAGAAAAAGTAACCTAGTGAAAGCGTCGTGACTCGTCCTATTTTCAATCATTTGCTGCTTTTCTTTCAGAAAATGTTACCATTTTATAGCAGTTATGCAAAATGACGTAATTTGCTAAGAACTTAACAATAGCAAATACATAAGTTTAACAGCGTTTTACCGTACAATCTCCAGGAACATTGGTTTCAATAAAATTTAATAAATGGCACATCAAAGTCGACTTAAAAAAAATTAGCAACTAATTTTAATTTGAGATTAGGCTTTACATGTGACATCATTTACGTGTAAAAAAGAGCAAAAACTACTAATTAAGAATAAATGTGTCTTTTACCTCAGATCCCTCTAATTTTTAAAGGCATCGTGATTATCGAAAAGGGCAAAGGAAGAAGGGAAATTTTCTCTCGATTTTAAAATATTGAAATCTATAGTTAAAAATCTCTATGAAACACAATCTCTGCCCCCATTGGAGCATATTCCTGCAAATTTCAAAGCCTTCGAAAGCCAAAATTACAGCACAACGTTAGATATGAAAATGTTTATTCATAATTGGGGTGCTTTTCCATAAATAGATTTATTCCGCGAAAGCAATAAGCAAATATATTGCTTAAATAATAAGTATTTAGGCTCAAGAGTCTTCAGAGCATGATAAATAGTTTTATATTATTGGTAGATCTACAGCTGATAAAAGTGTGGTACCGTGAAATTAAAGTGTAATAAATATTTGAAAGTTAAAGATATTTCTCGTACTCTTATTATTTATTTTTGAACTTTGATGCTTCACCACGTTTGATTATTATTTTATCTTTTTTTTCTTCCAAGATGTGATTTTTTGGCATATAAACATAATGTTGCATGTTGATTTTTCGATTATTCTAATCTTATCATTGTCACGTCTGAAGTGACCTGTTAATAACACATTTCCTTTAAAAATATTTACTAATATATTTCTTTATATAATATTCGTTGTCTCGAAAACACAAATTAAATCAATATCCTTTAGCGGAATAAATATAAAATAGAATAAATATAAATAATAAAATAGAATACCAGAGATGTAAATTTATTCCTCATTTAATTATAGAAAAGGTGTATGAAATTTCATGCTCACGAAAGAAATGATCCTATATATATATAAAAATAAAAATAAGCAAATTGGGATCATCAGAAGCGTTTCTACTATAAAATGTGATAAAATGTTCATTATATATGCTTTTAATTATCGAAATTTTTTGCTTAATTGGTGAATTTCTTCTACTTTAAATGTTACGTGAACGCAGTCACGGGTATCAGCTAGTCATATTATAAAGAGGAAAAAATTGTTTATTTGTCGGAGATAAGCTCCGGAACTACCGAACCGATTCCAAAAGAAATGGTATCAAAATGATGGTGTTCGCCCAACTTAGAACATAGGCTATATCTTATGTCGGTGCCACTACCCCAAAGGGGGTGCAGGAGCAAAAAACGTTCTAAAAATGCGATTTTTGCGTTACTGAAGGGCCTAGAAATATGAAATTTGGAATATTAGTTACTTATAAGATATAAATGATGTCTAAGAGCAGTTCTTAAACAATTCGAAATTTAAAAGGGGTTGAGAATGCACAAAAAGCGTTCTAAATGGTAGTTTCTACATAATCTCAGGAAATTCCAAACCGATTTCAAAAGTAATGGTATCAAAATGATGGTGTTCGCCCAACTTAGAACATAGGCTATATCTTATGTCGGTGCCACTACCCCAAAGGGGGTGTAGGAGCAAAAAACGTTCTAAAAATGCGATTTATGTGTTACTGAAGGGCCTAGAAATATGAAATTTGAAGTATCAGCTACTTATTAGATATAAAGGATTTCTAAAAACAGTTCTTAAACAATTCGAAATTTAAAAGGGGTGAAAATGTGCGAAAAGCGTTCTAAAAAACGTTCTAAATGGTGATTTCTGCAGAATCTCAGGAAATACCAAACCGATTTAAAAAATAATGGCGGCAAAATGATGGTGAAAATCCTTGCACCAACATAGGCTATGTTTTATGTCGGTGCCTCTACCCCAAAGGGGGTGCAGGCGAAAAACGTTCTAAATTGCGGTTTTTGCGTGAGGGAAGGGCCTTGAATCGTGAAATTTAGAATGGTAGTTAGTTATAAGAAATCAATGATCTCTAAGGACATTTCCTAAAAAAATCGAAATTTAAAAGGGGGGGGGGGGATCAAAATGCGCAAAAAGCGTTGTAAAAAACGTTCTAAATTGCAATTTCTATGCAATCTCAGGAAATACTGAACCGATTTCAAATATAATTGTGTTAAAATGATGGTGACAGATCTTGCTCCAAGGTAGGCTATATTTTATATCTGTTTCCACTACCCCAGAGGAGATGCAAGAGCAAAATGAGCGAAAAGCGTTCTAAAAACGTTCTAAATGCAGATTTGTCACCAATATCTCAGGAAGAATCAAACTGATTTCAAAAGTAATGGTAAGAAATTGATGCTGACAGCCTCTGCTCTAACATAGACGCTATTTTAAGTTGGTGCCACTATCACCTAGACGTTGCAGGAGCAATAAAGCGTTCCAAATTTCGATTTTTGTGATCGGTAGGGGCTAGCAACTTAAAATTAGGCAAGGTACATATTTATTACATATAAATTATCTTTAAGAACAGTTTCGAAAAAATTGGAAATTTAAAAAGGGGTGAAAATGCGCGAAAAGCGTTCTAAAAACGTTCTAAATTACGATTTCTACTCAATCTCAGGAAATTCCAAAGCTATTTCAAAAGTAATGGTTGTAAATCAATGGTGACAGTCCCTGCTATAACATAGGTTATATTTTATGTTGCTGTCACTACCATTTGAGGGTTGCAAAAGCAAAACCAGTTCTAATTTGCGTTTTTTTGCATAACTGAAGGGTCTAACACTTTGAAGTATGGCATGTTATTTACTTATAAGATGCAACTGTTTTCTATGAACTGTCGAAAGGAAATTTAACATTTAAAAAGATGAAGTGGGCGAAAAGCGTTTTAAATTACAATTTTTATGTAATCTTATCAAATACCAAACCGATTAAAAAAGTAATGATACCAAATTTTTGGTGATAGAACCTGCTCAAACATAAGCTATATTTTATGTCTGTGCCACTACCACCAGAGGGTTGCAGTAGCTAAAAACTTTCTAAATTGCGATTTCTGTGATACTGAAAAGGCTAGAAACTTTAAATATGGCATGGTAGTTACTTATGAAATATAAATGCCATCGAAGGACTGTCGAAAATAAATTCGAATTAAAAAGGGGTGAAGTGAAGGGGAGGTGCGAAAAGTATTCTTAAAGAGTCCTAAATTACGATTTCTATGGAATCTCAGGGAATATAAACCAAATATAAAAGTAATAGTTGCGAATCAATGGTAATAGTCTCTGATCCTACACAGGCTATATTTTAGGCCGATGATTCTACTACCTGGGATTCACAGGAACAACAAACGCTCTAAAAAAGGCCTTTAAAAGCTTTCTAAATTACTTTTCTGTGGAATATTAGGAAAGAACAAACCAATTTCAAAATTAATGTTGGCAAATTAATAGTGACAGTTCCTATTTCAACATAGCCCTTTATGTTGAGAGAGGTGGTTGGACTTGGAATTTGACATGATAGTTAATTTTAAGATGTAAGAAGATGGTTTCTAAAAAAAATTAAAACTTCAAATGAATACTGAAATGAGCGTATTAATTGAGCACAAAAGTTTCAAAATATTTTCTAAATTATTATTTATTCAGTTTTATTTCGTTTTATTAATTTAAGTCTCATTTCTGCCTTATGCAGTGTAACAATGATGTTTAATCAAACTGTGTTTTAAATAGTATTTTTTTTTTAATTATTCCTAAAAGTAATAAGTACCTTTTAATAAAATAAAAATTTAGTTAGTACCTTTTAATAAAAATTAAACATATAAATCTCACTTAGCATATTTCAAATATTACGCGAGCAAAGCCGTAAATTTGCTAGTATTTATGATAAAATAAACTAATAATTGGGACTATACACAACTTTTATCGTACTAAAACATTCGCTATATAAAATCAATATATGTCTCCATAAAATAAATTAATATTGTAGTTTAAAATTAGTGGCGTCGAAAACCTCTTAGAAACGAAACAAGCGAACTCTTTTTGCATGTACCGTATAAGCCCAAACCTGTTAACGGATTAACCCTCCGCCTACCAGATGGATCCAACGATACCGACAAATGCATTCAAAATTATTATTCCAGCATTTATAGTAAAATAAAAAGACTTGACCCAGTATTATTTTATAGAAACTATATTATATAAAAAAATAAATCGGTAGAGCAATGAGATCTCCGAAAATATGAAACTCACTCAAGAAATAGCTGTTGTTATAAACAGTTGAGAATGAGAATAATTGTCAGCCGCAGAAGTCTGGAGGATCCGTGAGAGGTTGTTACAATGATAACCCGTCAAAAATGACAGACGAAAATAACACATTAAAAAAAGAAGCACAGTTATTAAAAACTATGTATGTAACGAATACATTAAGAGTACAATTTACGGATAAATTAAAATTTCACCACAAAACTTCAGGATATGCGAAGTTTTTTTCTTTCGTGAAAACTCTTTCAGTATTTAAATGCTGACCTTGCTCTTCGGTATCTTCGTCATAAATTTGTAACTGACATTCCTCTTTTCATCTTGAAATACTTTCATATAGTTGTCCATGAGAAAAAAACCTTTTAAATACAGTCCAACTGTAGAAAATGTTTGTCCTTGTGACTTATTCAACGTCATTTCAAATGACAATATAAGTGATAATTTCATTCATATCAATTCATTTCATTCATTAACACGTTCACGCGGGTGCGGTGGGTCACACTCGACTGTCTCAGAGTTGTCAAGTCTCCGACTTTTTGCACACCACTATTATTTTAGAAAAAATGTTGTTCCTTTAAATCGCCCAATTGTTCTAATTAAATAAAACAACATTTTTCGTATTAAAATACTGGTATCCAAAAAGCCGGAGACTTTGAAGCTCTGAGACAGTCGAGTGTGACCCACCGCGCCGGTGTGAACGTATTAATCATTAATTTCAAATACGCCAATGCAATTTAACTTTTTTTATGATATTATGTTTCATTATATATATGTAAAGTTGACGTCCATGCTTTCATTTGCTTCTTTGATACGAGGAAAAAAACAATTTCTTTTCTGTCCACAAAATTATTTTCTACTTTTTAGTGTATTTATATATATATATACTAGGGGGCTCTGCCCCCTGCAAGCTACGCTCGCCAACCCCCGTTCAGACACCGCAGAATCTAAAACTAAAAAAACATGCTAATCTGATGAGTTTTAAAAATATTAGAGACGATTAAATTATACTGAAAAAGCTGTGCAGATCTTTATGTAAACGGGTTTCCATTCAATTCCCTTTGATTGCAAAAATTTAAGGTCGAATCAGTTACTGTTAAGACATCCAATCGTTGTTTTCGTTTTTGATTAAAGAGGATCAGTTAAACATTTGAAAAGAAGCTAAAATAAAATGAATTAAGCATTCAGAGTCTTTTTCTCCCGATATTTTAAAACAATCTCTATAACAATAGCCTAAATCATGTGACTATCATCAACAGTTCCCGGCGGAACACTTCATTTTTTATACTCTGGTTTTCATTTTGACACTTTAATGTTATCCAGGCACAGGTGATAAATCTCCAAATATTATTCTATCCCCATCATTTCATCTATATTATAATAGTTCAAGTCATCAAATGCCATAAACAAATACGGTCTGATCCCTTCGCCTTTCATATGAAAGTTTGGCACAAATGTCAATTGGGTAACGCATCAACAGCATAAACAACAACATCCGGCTTACCATATCAAGCAAAATAACGATACTTTGGCACCAGTTAAGTACCCGTTGCGTATATGACATTGGCGTCAGAAAAAAATCGCGCCAATATGGGGCCGTATATGACATCTGTGCCGAGAGGAAAAAAAGAAAAGGGTGCAAATCTCGCCAATATCTTTTTTGTAACTCGCCAGTTAGAATTTTTTTATTCTTCGAGTGGTAAATTAAAACATTTATTTGAAGTTGAAATTAAATGTCATGGTTTGTTACATAACTTAATATTTCGCTAGATGTCATATACATGACAACATATTCGACAAACATGATGGCATGTTTGGCATGATTTTTTTTTTTTTTTTTTTTTTTTTTTTTTTACGAAAATTTGGCGAAAACCTCGTTTTCGAATACCAGTTACATATGTATTTTTGGTACTACTTAGTTATCCCGTCGACCAAAAATCTATCGCGAACTATAAGATTAAATGTCAATAACGGTTCATCGAAAATGTCTTTGACTTTTAGCAAGTTACAAATGTTTACGTCATCAAGTGATTTTTATTTCGACCTTTTATTTTTATATTTATTAATGTTATACTAATTTATTTGTTCTTTCGTTATTTAAAATAAAAAATTTGTCAATATTTACAATTTGGCGAGTGGTTTGGCGATTTATATAATTTGCGAAATTGGTTGACGGAATAACTACGTTGTAGGGTATTTTTTATTTATTTTCAAAAGGAAATAGCAAAAAAAAATAATTAATAACTATAGAACAAAATAATTTATATAAATTAAAAAAAATAAAAGTAATTAAACATTTATTATTAAATAAACGACAATAGCCATGTTAATCAAAATAATGCCATTTTTGCGCCAATTAGGTACCCCAGTGCGTATATGACATCTGTGCCTAATATTTTTCTTTTCGTTTTGTTTTTTTTTTAAAGAAAGAAGTGAAAGCCATCAATTTAAATGTTTAATTTTTAAATGAAAGTTTTGTATTAAATAAAATGATAACGAAATACAAAAAAAGCATTGTTCTTAGCAGAGATTTAAAGGAGGCCAAACTGTTCGCCAAATTAATTTAAAATAGTAAACTTTTCTGAATTAGGAAAAAAAAATATTTGTTATGATTAAAATTTGAGTTGCCATCATAAGAAAAATGTATTTAAAATTAGAAAAAAAAATAATATTTCGAAAACTAATTCGAATTTACAAATTCTAATACCAGTTTTGAGATCCGTGGATCAATACGGATTTTTGGTGTTAATTTCATCGTAAAATATTCCATACTTTAGGAGAAATCGCCGTGAAACATAATCAGTTGTTTAATCAGTCGATTCAAAGAATCGGTACACATTTCAGCTGTTTCATATATTAGTTTCATAAATTCGTTTCATTAGGGTTTTATATATATAGGGTAGATATATGTGTGTGTGTGTGCATTTTTTACATTTTTGAGAATGTTAACGAAAACATATCTTTAAAAAATTACATACATATATATATATCTTTCGTGTGTGTGTGTGTCATACAGGTCTTTTTTAGTCTTACTTTTAAATTATTTTTGTCTTCAATTTTTAGTTTGCAGACTCTAAAGTCCCCTATACTGGATTATACCGATAATTTAATTTCTGCATCCGGCTATGTAAAGCTCATTAAAATCGGGTAGTTAAGAGCTCAGATAATACAGTGCCGTCTAGTAGCGGTTATTTTATTAGTAGCATCGGGAATAAAATGTAACGACTTACAGTCGTCGAAAAAAAAGTAAACATCCCCTACTAACTCTTCAACAAATTGTCGTACAAGAAAGTTACTGGTACCGAACGATTGGAAATAAAGTATACATTTATTTGATGTATATAAAATTTGCTTAGGGGCGCATCTACATATTAAAACAAGCCCAAACTTCAATTTTTTCAATCACAATACCCAATTTTAACAAGATATTTGAAAACTTCGGTTCAATCTATGCCTAAACACAAAATTTCAAGTCATTTGAATGATAAATTTCTAAATTATAAGCTATCAAAGTTTTGTGCTTCTAATGTTAAATTACATTTTCATATTTTTATTAATATCTCCTGTAATTATGCTCCTAATGTGCTAATTTTTTCGTGTAACAATAATACTAAAATACCCAAACATAAATACGTTGAATTTGCATTTTTTTGTCGTTTTACGATATGCATTATGAATTATGAAATAAATATTCGGTAAAATTATGAATTGCAATCTACAATTTTTTTTTGATGGATTAAGATTTATTAAGTCTTGCTTTATAGAAATCCAAAATGTCACATTTTTCTTCCATGTAGTTTTCAAATTATGCTTAAAAAACTGAAAAATCGTCTATGATAGAAGTGACTAGATATTTTGAAATTATTATGCTATCCTGTAATCTAACAGTCTTCAATGACTGCTTGAGTGGCACTTAAGATGCTTTGATCAAGAAGGGGTTCTCTCGGTCAGCAAACGAGTACCGAACTTCAGTTTGGATACAGTCTCTAAAATACGCTCGTTTTAAACTAATTAATTTCTCGAAAACTTATCGTACGAATTGCAAAGAAATTTGTTTTTAGGCTAATGGAAGGGTGTAGAGTGCATTTATGCTGTCAGAATTGTGTACTGCTATTGAAAAAAAAGCAAAGTTATGGTTCGTTTCAATATGTAGATGGCCCCTAAGCAAATTTTATATACATCATTTAAAAGTAGACTTTATTACCAATCGTGTGGTACCATTAACTTTCTTCTATGATTATTTTTGCGCAGAGTTAGTAAAGGATGTTTACCCCCCCCCCCCTCAGGACTGTACATTTTCGTACATTACTCTTTAAATTCTAACACATAGATCTTTAAAAAAAAAATTGTTTAAATTAAAATGTCGTAAGCTCGATTCCAAAGATTAATGGGTTTCAATGGGAATTTCGCTAATTTAGCCAACTATCACCCATGTGGTTTCATACGTGGCAACTCATTTTTGTCTCCGAATTTGGCGATATTTTGCCAAGTTGGTCAAAATTTGGCACTATTGTAGTAAGCCTGTATTTGTATTTTTCAACAATTACTTATTGTTGAAGCTGACACCAATTTCCCCATAGGAAGCTTAACATGGCCGCGATTAATGGGTGGTCCAACCGGATTTCTGAGGGACACACAGAGACTTGGATTTTATATAAATAAATTCGCACCACTATATTAAATACATTTTGTACTATATTTCACTTTCAGACGTTGCCACGGCGTATGTAATTTTTTTTGTTGTTTTGTAAAGTGGTGCGAGATAGAATTAAAAAATAGTCACCCGTGGCAACCCTACATTGTGATTTCTACCATAAGAATATATTGCTGTTAGAACGAGAAGTAAAATTAAAACGATAACAAGAGAAATTTGATAAAAAAGTAATACAGTTTTAAATAATGATTCTGGTGTGAAATATTTTTATTAAACTTCAGTAAAATTTCCGGCCTTTCTAGTGTTAACGTTTGAAAATTGTGTTAGACGGAATGAATGATTTTAATATCGAATGAATCATTCGAACGTGCACATATTTTCCAACACTTACGTGGATTTTTAATAAATTAAAGTAAAATCATTCATATTGCCCATCACTATTTGAAACAGCGAAGTGAAAGGAGTTGACGCTTGTACATATTGATTGGTACCAGTTGTATTTTCAAACGGTAGCGTTCGTAAAGAGGAATCCTATTGTTTCACATATCTGAACACGAAGACTCTTTCTCTACATGTATATACTCGCACATAAAATTTCCTAATGAAAACATTTTTATACAAATGAGAAAAAAAATCTAATCCGAAATGATTGTTTTATTGTATAGCTAAACAAGCTTGAAACTCTTTTGAGCTCTTTCGAAAAGAAATTTTCTGTCTGGTCCCCGCCATTTTTTTGCGAGATTAATTTTCAATGAAAACTAAAATTCAAACTATTGAAATTATAAATATTATTTTCCATTACTCACATGAAAATGTTTACAGTACTCCCACAGGTCCATTTTTTGCTTACCAGTATTTGTGAAGAAAATGTTTCATGCTAGGTTTTTACAACATTTGTAACGAATATTACACTTCTTGTAAGTGCTTAAAAATGTTGTAAGAAAATTATAAAAAAATTGGTAATATTTCAAAAACGAACCAAGTGATAGGCGTGTGTTTAATAATTTCCGACACAATCCTCTAAAATTTTCTGAATAAAAATTCGAAGCATGTTCCCTTCGAAGCATGAAGCCTTTCCACATTTTTTTCCTGTGAGCATTTCTTCACTACTTTTTAGGATTTTTTTTAGCTGATGATTGCAGCAGAATTTCAAATAGTTTGGAAATCACATATCTCCCCGTTGTTGATTATGAATTTTTACTTGTTCTTCGTGAGTAGCTAACAGCTGCTAGTTCATGTATCCGAGACTGGAATCTAATTTCTGCTAATACATTGTTTACTTCATTTACTCTGACGGAACACAAAGATATAAAACCGTACTACACCTGCCCGAAAATCACATGTATTACGAAATATAACAAACGAAAAGCGAGTTTGCATTTAAAGAAGCAGAACTACACATAGCGTAAAGCTAAGAAGTGACTTTAAACCCTTAACAGTGACATTTGTTTTCTTACAAAAAAATTAAAAATGGGGCTGTACACCACTTTTTCCATACTAAAATATTTACCTTACTTAATCGAAAAATATCTGACAATCAATAAAGAAAAATTTACAGTTACAAATTAGTGGTATCAAATGCTTTTAATAACGAAGCAAGCAAAGTGTTCTTGCCCGAATCCAATTCGGGACACACTGTTAAAGGGTTAACGCTTTCATGGCCGCCGTTTGCAGCCTGCAAACGCTTCATTTCAATGCCCAAACTTCCAAGTGGCACCAGTAATAAATTAGTACAATTTCGTTTTCATAATATATGTTCAGAAAAAGCTGCGCTTATTTTCAAATATGTTAATTTCCGCCTTATAATCCGCAGATCAAACAATTCTGATTGGACTCGGAAATTTTATTAAGTAAAAGAAGCCAAATATTTACCGCGATCTGTCAACTTACATTTCATTTAAAAAAGTTTCTGGGTCGAAAAATGATTGTTTGATCTGAGGATTATATGCCGAAAATTACGGTAAATTTGTTCTTAAATTGCGGTGTCTATTAATTATTTAAACATTTTTGGAATAGAAATGCCTAGACCCTGAAAAATTTGAACTGTTGCAAAAGAGAAAGAATGGCGTTTGCCTCGCGTTCAGCAACACAAAAGGACATCCCGGTTAACCCTCCGTCTACCAGACGGGTCCAATGGGCCCGATGGGTACATTCGAAATATTTATTCTAACCAGAAATTTCTTTAAAATAAACTAAATGTGTAAACCAGACAATAATGAGTTAAGTAAATAAGTTCCATAGTTTTAAATAAGAATTCTGATGTGCAATATTTTTATAAAACTTGAGTAAAATTTTCGGTAGTTCTAGGGTTAAGGTCATTAATTCTTTACATTAACCACCTAAGTGTCACATTTTTTTGACACCATAAACTAAAAACTGGGACCCAACACCACTTTTTAAGTACAAAAACATTTCCCTTAAATGATCGGAAAAGTCTGTCATTTAATAAACCAAAGATTTCTTGTAAAAATTAGTGGTGTGGAAAAGCTTTTAGTAACGAAGCAAGCTATATTTTCTTGCCCGAACTCCGTTCGGGCAATAAACTGTTAAGTGGTTAAACGATAAAATTTTCCGATTCATTACGGATTAGCCTCAAAGTAATGACACATATCCTTCGTTCTCGATGGCTGCTACAAAGGGCATAGCCCGATAACCATTGGAAACGTGCCTTTTAATCAAATTTCCTGATTTTTTTCCTAGACGTAGCTACGTATCTGACGATATATTTCCCCTATTATCACCCTATAAATAAAGATATTTAATGCGATAAAAATGGTTTTTCGATTTTTTAAAAAACAGATTTTTTCAAAAACTGCTGCACGGAATTTCATGCTATTAATTGAGGATATATAGATACCAAAGATGCATAACTGGTATTTTTTGTATAATTTTCTGTTCATAAAAAACGGTGTGAAATAGCGAAATAAAAATTTAAAAGTATAAAAATCATATCTTATGGTTATCCGAAAATTACCATTTTCTTGTAAAAAATTCTCCACATGTGCCCGTATATAACATATAAATGCCGAAAGTTTGCGTTGGGTACTACATATAAATATTTACAAAAATGTATATTAAAATTATTGAAATTCATTTTAAGGCGTTATTTGGGGAAGAGCTACTTAACTTGAACATCCGAAGAATTTTTGGAACAATGTCAGCAGACAATATGGCAACTGATGTATTTTAGATTCCATTAGCATAAAAGCCATGTTTTTCAACATCTTGTTCATTTTTATATCGACAGTGTTGAGAATGTTGCTCATGTGTTCATTAAAATTTAAAATACAGCAATTCTGTAACTGTTTATTCTAAAAATTCTTCGGGTGTGGATGTTGAGTAGCTCCGCCCAAAATATCGCCTTAAAATGAATTTCAAATTTTTGATATACATTTTTGTTAATATTTATATGTAGTACCCAACGCAAACTTTCGGCATTTATATAGAATATACGGGCACACATGGGGAATTTTTTACAAGAAAATGATAATTTTCGGATAACCATAAGATATGATTTTTGTATTTTTAAATTTTTATTTCGCTATTTCACACAGTTTTTATAAAGAGAAAATTATACAAAAATTACCTGTTATGCATCTTTGGTATCTATATATCCTCAATTAATAGCATGAAATTCCGTGCAGCAGTTTTTGAAAAAATCCGTTTTTAAAAAAATCGAAAAAACATTTTTATCTCATTAAATATCAATATTTATAGGGTGATAATAGGGGAAATAAATTGTCAGATATGTAGCTACATCTAGGAAATAAATCAGGAAATTTGATTAAAAGGCATGTTTCCAATGCTTATCCGGCTATGCCCTTTTCGACTCAACTTTCTCTTTCAACGAAACAACAAAAAATACCAGTCAATAGGTAACCTGATCGGAAAAGCATTTTTTTTATACTTTTGGTTAAATATTTCGACAAACGCCAAGTTTCAACAATAAATTCCATAAATCACATAAAGCACAATGATAAAAAATATAATAGGTATAATCATATAAAGCCACAAATCTTTATATTAATATATTACTTACATGTCTCCTTAGAAACAATAGAGGTAAAAATATTTTATTTTAACCTCTTGCGCGGGAAATTAATTGGCAGGAACTGTCCATATTTTATCTCGTCCATGTTTTAGAAAAATATTTCACACTAGAATGTTTAATTAAAATTATCAACCTATCTATTTATCTAGTTTTTTTTCTGTGTACTTTTTAAACTAGTTTTATAAAAAAAAATATTTAGGTTCGAACCGAGATATATTCATTTGTCGCGTGTACCAAGGTAATCCAAGGTGACGTACATACCGTTGCCATCGAAATACTCAAGGCCGGAGGACACGAGTTGTGACGTCTTCTCTAATTGACCGACATCTCACTGGTGTTGGAATTCACACAGGAAATTTTTTAATAGCAATTTTCTTTTATTTTATTTGTGTAACATTTATCATTTCATAAAACAATACTACCTAATTAAACTTACGAGTGGGAGTTCGGAATCCCTAAATAAAAATTCAGCTAAATGCGGAATTCCACAGTGTTGCCTCATCTAGCTGATTTTTTATTGGGGGATTCAAAATTCTCACCAGTAAGTTTAAATAGTAATCAAATGCAAGGAGAGATTTTGTAAATAAGAAAGAAAACAAAGCATAGCTACCAGCCATCACAATTTTTCTCAATCCATTACATCCACAAAGACTATCACAGAAAAATTAAAATTTTCATGGTGTAAAATAAGAAACTTCTTTTTGGACAAAACATTTCTGGTATAAGTTGAATTTAAAGAAAATCAAAGTTGGCAGAAGTTGCTTTTGCGCATGCCCGAATTGTTCATTCGAATAGTAAAATCATTCATTATGTCCATCACTAGTTTCGTGCGTAGTAAAATAAAAAATTATAACATCAGGAACTTTTGTTCAGAAAACAAATTGATAATCGTCGCTATCCTCTAAACAGCATTTTAAAGAAACATTTACTACTCTATGATTACAAATCGTATTAGACAAAGTTTTGTAGGCGAAATGTAAAGAGTCTGATATAAGTTTTCTCGACCTAAACAAAATAGGTAGTTTTTTTTCCCCAATCTGCAACATTTAATAATATGATGTATGATTCTGTTATCACTTCTTCCACTGACCACTTCATAGAACTAGCATTAAAAGTAGCGTCGGTTCTCGCGACAAACTATTGATTTTTTTATCGCTCTACTCACTACATTAAAATTCTCAAACTACAAAATACTATAAAAAGTAGAGACTACTGGAGACTACTGTAGGTTCGCTAAATGTAACATGCCATTTTCGACAAATGGTCTTACCTTTCTGAGTGTCATATCCTTTCGACGGGTCTCCCTTTAGCAGCGGTAACAAATACTTTAAAGAGCTAATAATTCTAAAATATAATCCTTTTCGTTTCTTTGGATAGGGAGCGTTGGAGTATGATCCCTTTGATGGTTTAAATTCTGTCTGGTAAAACTAATACATCACTACATTTTAACAGACAGTGGTAATGCAAAAATATAACGCTGATTGAGAGCAGTTGAGTAAAGGGATTAATATTTCAATTCTAACCGACTTTTCGTAAGAACTTACATTGAAATTAACAGATGATTTTCTCGTAATAGACAAATATGAGTAAATAATAACACTGGTTTATCTCGTAGAAAGTGAAAATCTTAACAAATTCACGACGGGAAATGAGAATTCTCGTTTTCATTCAAAAAACACCATTGACTAACGGCGTGGCTTCTAGCTTACAGAAAATATATGCGTATCATGGTGTCCATATTTTTGTAGATTTTAAGATATTTTATATTAAATTCGTACATTGAAATATATTTACAGATGCATAAACTTGGAAAACCTATCTAGAACACCAATTTACAAAAAAAACTTTATGAACAGGGAGGAATTTCTACTGTTTTAAAATCAGTTTGATAAAAATTTCCCGTCGCAATGTTTTAAAACACAATAGGGAGATTCTCAAAAGGTGGGATCAATAAACGTTAACTGTATGTAATTTTTAAAATTTTCAAATTTAAGGCCAATTTTTTTAATATTATAGTATTTTGTCTATAAATATAATATATAAATATTTTATAATAGTATGTCTACAAAATTATACACAAACAGCAAATATTCTGTAAAATTAATGATTAAAGCACGTAATTAGCAGTTACGTACGTTACAAATTTTGGACACTCTTTCGCACGTAAGTTACAGATTTTGGACGTTGCTCCTAGTATTTAAAAAATTCTTAAGACTAAGAATGTAGTAAATGTGTCTATATATATATATATATATATATATATATATATAAAAATTTCCCGTCGCAATGTTTTAAAACACAATAGGGAGATTCTCAAAAGGTGGGATCAATAAACGTTAACTGTATGTAATTTTTAAAATTTTCAAATTTAAGGCCATTTTTTTTTAATATTATAGTATTTTGTCTATAAATATAATATATAAATATTTTTAATAGTATGTCTACAAAATTATACACAAACAGCAAGTATTCTGTAAAATTAATGATTAAAGCACTTAATTAGCAGTTACGTACGTTACAAATTTTGGACACTCTTTCGCTCGTAAGTTACAGATTTTGGACGTTGCTCCTAGTATTTAAAAAATTCTTAAGACTAAGAATGTAGTAAATGTGTCTATATATATATATATATATATATATATATATATATATATGCATAATTAACTTTTTGTTATCCAGTAATAATAATAATAAAATCAAATGCCTTGTTACGTGCGTTATTTTCGGACATAACAAAATACAGAAAAATTCTTTATAGTAAAGTCCTTCTATCTTCAAAAAAGCAATAAATCAGCCTGCCATCTCTTAACAAAATTATCAAAAAATCATCCGTTTCCTTTATGCATTCGTTATTTACACCTGGAACAAAAGTTAAAACTCTTTTTCTTGGTGGTACATTAGAGCAGTTAACGTTATGAATGTCCGAAATTGGCCTCTTTAGCATAAAATAATAAAATTTTAAGATATTTATACAAAGCTTTTACATTAAATTATGTCATTTTCTGTCTCTGAATAGAAGTAAAAACTCAGTAAAAAATTAAAGTCAATGATAATTAAAGTTATGTTTGAAAGGCTTAAAGTTATGACTTGTGCCCTGTGCCCACCTTTTGAGGATCGCCCATTAAACGATGTGACATTTCTTAACGTGAAATTTCTCATTTTAGTCAAGTCTTTGATTTAGCCGTTCTTGTATTAAATGCGTTCGACTATAGTATATTGTATATCTGGCCTTCCAATCTTAAACTAAACAGAGGCGCGATTCAGCTCTTAGCAAACAGTGAAGGCCACCAGTATTAGCAGGGCTAAAAATATACAACAAAATTACAGTATTAGTAGCGATACACACATGCAAATGCATATCGCCGTAGAAGACATAAAGCCTCTGTGGATCTAGATGTCCGTGTAAAAAAGAAAAAAAAAATAACTATAAATCGCAATAAATTTCAAATTATACATTTTTCTATATCTCGAAAAGTATTGTATTAGGAGGAACCAGAAATTTTAATCTCGTTTATAATTAAAAAAAAATGAATTTCAGCGATATTGTTAGAATTTTTTAGGATGCAAAAATACTCTTTGTTTTATTTGGGAGGCGCAAATGTACCGTTATAAAAAGTAGAAAAAAAAGACAGGCCTATTAATGACCAATCCATATGTGTTTCAAAAGAGATAATCTGGAAAAGCTTCCATTTATTGAAATCATTTCACATATTTTAAACATTTTTAAAAAACAAAATGAGAAAAAAATCTAAAATTTTAAAGGAGTTGGAAAGAAAATGACCTCCCTTTACCCTTATTTTAAAATATTAATGGACCAGTGTAGCAACAACAACAACAAAAGCTGAAATTTCATGCAAGAATGAGGGGTGAGGCCGGATTTATTTTCGACATTTCACATCTTAACATATTGAAATATTATTTCTAACTTTTACCAGTTTACATCGTCCTAAATTCTATTACATTTTTTATACAAAATAACTAAATATTAGTGAAGAAACGCAATAACACATGATTATTTTTTTTAATGTACGTTTTCATTTTTGATGCGTTACACTTATAAAGGTTTTAAAATCATCTCTAAAGAAAATAAGAAGGATTTTAAATAAAGCATACATTTAAATGGAATTATATATATTTTTTAAAATGCTAATAAGATGAAACATTTTAAAGGGTACCAAAAATCTTCATAGGGCGCCATGGTGCTCGCGGTTACCATGTTGAAAAGCCCTGATTTATATCATAGATTCTATGATATAAATTCGGTTATTCAATGATAATCTTCCAATTTTTAAGTTTCATTTTTTTTCACATCGAAATATTCGCTATTTTTGTTAATATAATTTGCCAGCAGTATTATATTTCAAAGCAACTACGTTATAGAAATTATTATCTACAGAACAAATTGTTTTAAAAAGCACAAAATATATATTTACGAAATAACTGTCATTCATAGCGGTTGATTTAGTAAAATGTGAATTATTAACTCCTTAATTCTCGCTCCCGTCAAATTCACGGGCTGTGTGTTTTACTCACAGCCCGCTTTGCTGTGTGTGCTTGATTCCTATCGGTTTTATAGAATAGTGAAATTGGCAATATTTTAGTGTCGTTTTACCTGTCATTAAATAAGATGAATATTTCTTTTTTATAAAAGTGGTGTCAATAAGCAATTTGAATTTTTTAAACCATAATTAAATTCGAGCGTTAAGGGGTTAAAGTTTTAAAAATTTAGATTGAAACGGACAGAATTTTTACATGAATGAAACTATAAAGGTAAGGCGACATTTTCTATTTAAAATTTACTTGTGGATGTTTGTTAACCCTTTCACTAATTGCATAATTTTTAATATTTTACAACCGATTTTTTTAAAACAGAAAAATTTTCTGTAATTAAATCGCGAAAATGCTCTGATGAAACACCTTACATTAAAAAATAACAGGTGAGAATAATGAATGATGTAGAGCACCTTAAGTGACACGGATACAGGTCGCTCGTCCCTAAGAGGTTAATTGTGGTAATTCGAAATTGATGATCCAATGTAAAAAATCAGCAGCCATCTTTTGACAAATTCCTAGGTTACTTCACTCGTAAATGATAGACTCTACACTACATGTCTCCTCCTCTTTATTCATAACTCCATTGTATTAAACGAATTTCACTATATATTCTATATCATAATTGTTATGTCTTGAAATCATTGACTTCCTTATTTTTAATATCGAAGTATTCGATTTACATAATCGCAAATCTGTTAAACCCTAATCGTCGCGGAATTACTCTACTTATAAACTGATGAAATAATAGAAAATATACGAACTTTCTTATTTTCACGCACATTATAAAAATAAATTTTAATTAAATATTCTTTGTGCCGTTTGTCAGTTTTTGAATTAAAATTAGGTGTCCTTTTTTTAAGGACACCGCCATCGACAGGTTTAAACAAAGTGAACATTTGTTCCGTAAGTTATTGGTAGTCGTAAATGAGAAGAGTCGGCAGATATTTTATGTGCTTTTTACTGGCTTCGATATTTTTTGTTTACTTTTCAAACAACACATTTGCATTGTTTAATAATATACGGCAGCCATTTATTTAACAAAATTCATCGCGTCTATGGGAAAGAAATTTCTGTAGACACATTGCACAGAAAAAAAGAATCATTGCATAAAACAAAAGTATATCTTTCTCTTAAAAGATTGATGATTTGAGTAAATAACAGTAAAAACAGTGAATCATTCAAATGTTTTTGACGCATTTTTTGTGCTATTTTAAAAATCGTCGAGTTTTATTTAATCAGGGACTGATTAAAATATTTACCAAATAAACGTGTTGTACGGCCAAAGGTTACTCTAGTATAATAATTTGAATTATTAAGAATTCTCAGCATTTTGCGAGCATTTAGAACAAAAAGATGCGATAACGTGCAAACATTAAGATTTTGTTAATATAATTTGCCACCAGTATTATTTCAAAGTATTTATGTTATAGAAAAAATTATCTACTAAGTATTCTATGCGGTCTGACACAAAGTATGTGTTCACGAAATAACTGTCATTAATGGCGGTTGATTTAGAAAAATGTGAATTATTCAGTATTTAAATTAAATGTTTTCACTGAAGGGGAGAGAAATTTTGCATGAATAAACCGCTAAAGGTAAGACGACATTTTCTATTTAAAATTTACTGGTGGATGTTTCTTAATCCTTTCGCGACGACAGCTATTTGCATAATTTCTTATCTTTTACAACCGGTTTTTTAAAAAGATAAATTTTCTGTAAGTAAATCGCGAAAATGCTCTGATTAAATAAGGCAAACTTTACATTACAAAATAACTGGTGAGAATAATGAAGGATTCAGAGCACTTTAAGTGGCACGGACACCGGTCGCTCGTCTCCAAGCGGTTACGGGTGGTAATTCGAAACTGATGATCCAATGTAAAAAATCAGCAGACATCTTTTGACAACATCCTAAGCTACTTCATTCGTTAGACTGTATACTATATGTTTCCTTCTCTTAACGCATAAGTCCATTGTGACTATATATTCTATATCATAATTCTTATGTCTTGTAATCTTTGACTTCTTTATTTTTAATGTTGAAATATTCGATTTACATAATCGCAGGTCCCTTTAAATAAATTGATCATTTGTCCCGAAAGTTATTGGTAGTCGTAAATGAGAAGAGTCGGCAGATATTTTATTTGCTTTTTACTGCCTTCGAGCTTTTTTGGTTTAGTATTCAAACAACACATTGTATTATTTAGTAACATACGGCAGCCATTTATTGAACGCCGTCCATCGCGTCTATGGGAAAAAAATTCTCTAGACACAATGCACGAAAAAATGAAAAAAGAACCAATGCATAAAACAAAAGTATATTTTGCTCTTAAAAGAATGATGATGTGAGTAAATAACTGTAAAAACAGTGAATGATTCGAATATTTTTGACTCAGTTTTTGTGCTATTTCGAAACTCGTCGACTTTTATTTAATCAGAGACTGATTAAAATATTAACCAAATAAACGTTTTCTATGACCAAAGGTTACTCTGATATACTAATTTGAATTATTAAGAATTTTCAGCATACTGCGAGCATTTAGAACAAACAGATGCGATAACGTGCAAACATTAAAATTTTGTTAATATAATTTGCCACCAGTATTATTTCAAACCAACTATGTTATAGAAAAACTTATCTACTAAACAGGTTATGCATAAACATATTAATATGTTCACGAAATAACTGTCATTAATGACTGTTGATTTTAGATAATGTAAAGAATTTAACATTTAAAACTGTACGCAGAAAGGTATTGGCAACGTTATGAGTCTGTTGGTAACAGTCATATTTTTATTCAACAGAATTAGCGTACGATTATTCTTTTCTTTACATGACTGTATGCGAAGTATCTCTTTATACATACAACGTGTCCCAGAACAAACTTAGAAGGGAGGTAAAGAATATAGTTAACCCGGGAATGCTCGCGCAAAACCGGGTTATGTACGATTTATACTTTGCCACCAGTAAATTCAAACAAAAGTCGTCGTTTTATACAATGGATGACATTGCTATCAAATTCCGCGCTAAAATTATTTGCAGATTACTTTTCAAAAATTAGTGGTGTGAAATGTAATAACCGCGACCATCCTGGATACGTCATACACAGCACGAGTAATCCCGGGTTAAGATCAATAATTACGTAGGTAAGCACGGGCCGAAATCGATAGGTGGCACTGTATGCGAGATCTGAAGTTTGGCATGCGTGGATTCATCACTGTAGACACTGACTGAGTGGGATAAACATGAATAATATGGAAAACATCCCAAACAGAACCTGATCATGAGCCGCAATAGAAAGCTTCATTGTTGAAGTGTTTGACGGGTATCTTAGCCATATTATAGACGACAAACTAATTCGACTTTTAGCACTATTATATATTAGGGTTATTTTAAAAACTATATTCGCTAATTTGCGACACATTCACGAAAAGATTTTACCAGGTAAAAATAACACTACGTATATTGTACTGTTAAAATACCGTAATGCTTTTCAGGAGGGAGAAAAAAAAATCCTAAAGTGATGGCGAAAATGGCAAGTTAACTGGATGTTTAGAACTATTATGCGTCAAAGATATCTTTAATTCCATATTAGCTAATTTCTTACGCATTCACAAAATCATTTCATCTGAGAAAATAAAAATCTGTAAAAATACTGAAATTGGCAGTAAAATGGGCTTTTATTTACAGTGTATCCCCATGCATTATTAATGTTTTCTAGCTATGCTGCAATAAATACACGGCTGCCACAGGTGACTATTTTTTAATTCTACCCCTCATACCACTTTCTCAAAAAAAAAAAAAAAAAAAAAAAAGTTATTGACATACTAAACGGTAAAATTGCAAGAGTACAAGTATTTGCAATATAGTACAAAATCTGTTTTTTCTTGTTTTTTCTTTTTTAAATAGTGGTACAAATAGAATAGAAAAGTAGTCACGTGTGGCAGCCCTGTTTTCTCTACCCCAATTTATATCACATTCCCTATATTCTTATTTAAATTTATTTTACTCAAAAATATGATATTCTGAGTTTTGAAGATGGAGTAATAATTATAATATAAATATATTTTACAAGATCCATCGTTTTAACTGGAAAGGCATTCAACTTACATGAGTTTTTATACAGGTTCCATTAGTTTTACACACCAGCAGTAGTGGAAAATTGGCGCAGAGGCGGAGTCTATCGACACCACTAAATTTTAGTAGTATTTTGCGGCTTATCTAATGACATAATTTCCGATTTTTTATTAAAGTGAATAATACAATAAAAAATTAGCGGTGTCAATAGGCTCCTCCTCTGCGCCAATTTTCCACCACTGCACCAGTGTACGCTTTTATTAATCACTTAACGGTCGCATGAAATTACTGTTTAAAAATTCAAATTGCTTATTGGCACCACTGTTTTGAAAAAGAAATATTCACCTTATTTAACCCCTTAATTCTCGCTCCCGTCATATTCACGGGCTGGGTCTGTTACTCAAATTGTTTGATTCCTACCAGTTTTATAAAATAGTGAAATTGGCTATATTTTAGTGTCGTTTTTACTGTCATTAAATAAGGTGAATATTTCTTTTTCATAAAAGTGGTGCCAATAAGCAGTTTGAATTATTCAACCGTAATTTAACTCGAGCGTTAAGGGGTTAAAACTAGAACCGCCGGAAATTTTGCTGAAGTGTCATAAAAAATATTTTATGCCGGAAATTTTAATTGAAACTACTTAACATGTTTATTTAACTCATTTCTCGGTGGTGCATTTTAAACTTATTTTAGAAAGAAATTTCTGGTGATAATCGAAATATTTTTATTTGTTAGGCGTCAAAATGACCGCTACAGCGGTTCTAGTGTTAACCTCCTTACAGGTAATGTAATACATTAATAAAGCCAATTACACAATTTTATAAAACTTGTGGGAATCAAATATTCTGAATGTAAGACACAGCCCGTGAATAACACGGGAGCAAGAATTAAGGGGTTGAATTAATTATATGTCCTTTAATTAAGATAATATATTATACTTAGGTTTGTAGTATAAAGTAAATATGCTAATCTTGCTGGGAATATATGCGCTCTATAATCACCACCCCCCCACAAACTCGGTCCGTTTTCCAATAGCGCATTTTTCTAAGAAAAATCTTACTTTTAGAATTTTATTACACTTATCACAGAAACATGGCACCCAAATGGTCCGCCAACTGAATACCAATATTAGTTTAGAAAAAATTCTTTTTAGATTTCCCTTAAAAACCGCCCAGGAATCACCATTGAAAGTTAATTCTAGCGCAAACCTACCATAAAATTTTCTGTTAAAATTTATTGGTATGCTGTTGGTGGACCATTTGGGAGGCCTGCAGAAACGTAATTTTCGTGGCACAGGTTGTAAAAACCTAACTTGAAACATTTTCTTAACAAGTTATGGTATTAACTAGTCGGATGTGCCAATCCCAAAATTTTCTTTCATCTCAAACATGTAAATACTTCAAAATTTGCTATCGCAGGTTAAAATAAAAATGGCAATTTATGCCGATCATGAGGATTCTACAGCTTTGAAATTCTGTGATTAATTCTTGAGACATGACTATCGCTAAAATAACGTTAATCCTGCAAAATGCAGCATAGTAGCACCACCTTTTTTCTGATTTACACTAAAATCTAATCAGCAACAACTTATGTCAACGTCTAACTGAATCTGAAATTTGATGAAAATCCATGCATTAGTTCTTCAGAGAGAGATATTGCGGATATTGGGAAAAATGCAACACAGTAGCGTCACCTACTGAGCGATTTTGACCAATATGTATCAAGAAATACCTGAATCTGAAGTTTGGTGAAAATCCGTGCATTGGTAATTAAGATAGAACTATTGAGGACAGCGTAAAAAATGCAGCACAGCAGCGCCACCTGTTGGGCGATTTGCACCAAAAACTAATAAGCACCAATTTATATCAAGGACAAACTGAATATATTTTTTTATTAAATTCCATCCATTAGTTCTTGAGATAGAGCGTCCACAAAATTTGTGTCACATACAGATAGACAAACAGCATCACAGACTCACATAACGGCATTTTGTAAAAACATGTTTTTCGCAATCTCCGAACACTATGACGTGTAAATCCGTCGAAGATTTTCATGAATCCAATACTTTTTTCTGGTAATGATAGAAGAAAATAAACAGAAATAAAAAACGCATCAGTATAATATATTTATTCTTAAAATCATTTCGAAATAAGTATATTTTCTAATTTTCTAAAAAGATATTATAAAATAAAATAGTTTCTTTTCTTCTGGATAAATAAAGATACATGAGAATATATGCATAAAGAAGCTATAACGTATTTGTTTTCAGAAAAAAATGAAAATAAATACATTTTGGAAATTAAATTTAAGCCAGTTAAGCTCTTCATATTTGATTTTTTTTTTTTTTTTAATCATGTTTCTAGAGAAACGAAAAAGTATTTTATGATTCAAATAAATCCCATCTTCCTTTTCCAAAAGAAAAAAAGAAAACTCTTTTCGTATATATTTCTTTGCATTATATGTCAAAACTATCTTAATAAAATTCTGTGGTTTTATATAAATATGATTGTGATTTTCTATTTCAACATAATAATCTGAGGTAAATATTTATCTTAATTTTATAAAAGGATTTAAAAAACTATTCTAATGAGAATTAATGTGTAAATTAAAGTGCTTAGATATTTACTTTCTTCAAAACAACTTATATAAGAACAATCTGATTTTTAGATAAATTTTTAAATAAAACTGATTTAATAAATCGGTAGTTAGAGTGTTTTTGTAAAGTATTTAAAAGAATAATTAATTATGTACCTTGGAACAAAAAGGGCCAATGTCCATTTTTCTCAAATGGCGGGAAACCCAATTTAAGTTTGAGGAATTTTAAGAATCTTGCTACTATTTCTGCACTATTATTTCTTAAAGTTGTACCTTTCAATTCAGTAATGTTTTTCTCACTACAATCTAATGTTACATTAATTTAGTTTTTTTTTTTTTTTTTTTTTTTTTTTTACATTTTAAATTGACCATATTTACATAAACAGTAAGTAACATTGGCCTCGACAAAATATTTTGTTTTCAATGATCTAATATTGGGAGGACTTTGGGCCTTTTAACAATTACTTTATATCGCATGCTGAATTCATTCGTGCATTTAACTCAAATTTCTCACTTTCGGACATTGGCAGGGCTCCCAAATGGTTCGCCAACTGAATACCAATAAATTTTAACAGAACATTTTATGGTAGGTTTGCGCTAGAATTAACTTTCAAAGGTGATTCTGGGGCGGTTTGTAAGAAAAATCTAAAAGGAAATTTTTTTAAAAATAATATTGGTATTGAGTTGGCAGACCATTTGGTAGCCCTGCATTGTCCCATTTTGTTCCAAGGTGCATAATTAACAAAGAATACTGTTGTGAAACCCTCCCATTCCTTACAGATGCAGATTCAGCCAGGCGGGGAGGCCTACCAATTGGTTTGAGCTCAACTAGCCCCACCCAGCAATGTTTATTTTAAAAACAAAAAATTACAGAGCAATTATTGAGTAATAAAATAATGGTAGGTAATAACAAATAATTGAGATAATGAAATAAGTATAGGTAACAATAGTAAGATAGCCGAGTTGAGCGCTTTATAGACGTATAACATATAATGTTTTTTTAAAACAGTTATAGAATTAGTGTTATTGTTAAAGTAAAAGTTTGTTTGATTAGTTCAATAGCTGATCATCATTATCATATAATAGGTCCTGTGGAGGCATTTGGAAAAGTCCTTGATTGTTTTCAATCAGTGTTATGCAGTTTATATTTTTTTGTAATAGTGCTGGTTGTTTTCTGATTATTTTTAACCATAAAGAGAGACTTATCGTTCTGGAGATTCTGAGGTGGTATATGGATGTTAGTGTGCATTCCGTTACGTAGTGCAGCGAGGTTCCTCGTTTTCCACACGTGCAGTAGCCCGAGTCGGCTTTTCCGAACTTTACATGATAATCTGGAAAGGGCCCGTGATTTGTTGCAAACAAGAAGAGGTTTCTGTGTGATAGTAATGTCTCCTTTGAGACAATAGGTAGAAGTGAATATCTAAACCTTCCTCTATGATCAGAATCCCAAATTCTCTGCCATTCCTGTTGTATTTGCAATTTTAGTTGTCGTTTGAGATGAGATGGTGGGAAAGGTAGAAATACTTCTGGTAAGTTAGGATTTATGATTGCTTCTTTTGCCTTTTGATCTGCTGCCTCGTTCCCTGCTATTCCGGAGCGTCCTTTAATCCATTTTAGTATTATCTTTTTATTTGTATTCTGTAGTAATTGAATTATGTTCTGGACCAGTGCTATTTTTGTTGTGCTGTCTTCAGTGGCGTGTATGCTCGTGAGGCTACCTGAATATATTATTGCACTTCCGTACTTGCTTTTTTCCATCCATTCCACTTCTCGAAGTACCGCTAGCATTTCCGCGTGGTATACGGTGTTTTCTATCCTTAATTTTGTTTGAAAAGTATCACACAAGATTGAGTTTTCGTATACACAGAACGGTAACCCCGTCCCTTCTTCCATTTTGGAGCCGTCTGTGTAGATTTGTACTTCCATTTGGAGGTTTTCATTTGCCTTGTGTAGGTAATTTTTGTAAGGACATACTGATGAATTTGGGGATTTACCTTGATAGAATTCTGGTCTACATTCTTCTACTGGTGTCCCCAATCTCAGTACATTTCCCGATGTACCAATTTGAGCTACCCTGAGATGCAGTGGAGGGATTCCTGTTAAGGCACAAAGTGCAAGGGTGGCCGTTTTTCTATATGCGCCCGACACAAAAAGAAGGCACTGGGCCTGTATTGAGGACAGTAAGCGAAGCCCATGAGATTTCTGTAGGTGGTCGTACCAAACAGCTGCTCCATACGTTATCTTCTTTTCTAAGATTGTTATATACCAGATTTTTAAGATATTTTTATTTATTCCTCCTTTTTTTATGTAAGTTTTAGTAGATTCTGGATTATTGAATTCAGCTCTGTTCTTTTATTTCTTAGGTGAGGCAAAAATGACAGTGTTTAATCTAGGGTTAAACCAAGGTATAGGAGCGTATTTTCGGATTTCAATCTGTAATTATTTGTTTGAAAGATTGGAGCTCTTTTTAGATATTTAGGTTTTCTCAGATATAAAGCCTTACATTTTCCATATGAGATGTTCATTTGGTTTAAGTCTGCCCAGTCACTCACTATTTGCAAAGCCTCCCTGGCCATCTCTTCTAGTATTTTTCTTGTTATTCCATACACCACCAACAATATATCGTCTGCAAACGCTATCACTCGAAATCCTCTTCTTCTCTAAATTTATTAACTTCTGTATAAACACTCTCCACAGGAAAGGTCCTAAACAGGAACCCTGAGGGCAACCCTTAGAGAGCCAATGCAGGATTTCTAGTAGCCAATTTGGATAAATGCCCCTCTTCGATAAATAGGACCTTATGATGTTTACATATGCTTCTTCTATTTGTAACTCTTTTAATTGTTGTATTGTAATATCCCACGGCAATTTGTCGAATGCATTCTTAAAGTCTATAGATAGGAGGGAAATATACACATCTTCTTGCTTAAGTAAATCTATTTGTGAGAAAAGGTCTCTTATTGCTGTTTCCGTTGATCTATTTTCCTGGAAGCCATGATGGGAAGTAAAGGTTTTATTTGTTGTATGCAGATAGTAATTTATTCTTTTTAGAAGTATTTTTTCGTAGACCTTTCCAAATATTGAAAGTAGGGTTATCGATCTATAAGATGCCGCTTCATTTGCTGGTTTGCCTGGTTTTAGAAAGAAAACAGCTTCACCGACTTTCCAATCATCAGGAAAATAATTCAGAGTTAATAATGTGTTGTACATTTCTTGTATTAATTCTGGCTGCGTCTTGAATAGATTTCTGAGTATTACGTGGTCTATTTCATCTGGACCAGGAGCTTTGTTTTTGTTAAAGGCATAGATTGCTTGTTTTATTTACTGTAATAAAATTTTTGGTACTGTGGAGTTTGGTTTGAATATATATGGTTGGGTTTCGTTTGATGGTCCAAATATATCATTTGTTATATCTTGAAAAATTGTTTGTCTTGTTTGAGTTTGAAAGTGTGGAAGTCTCCTGCCTATAGAAGTCCTGAAAAGCGATCTTTTTAAACTTACCGTAAGGCTCTTTTGTGTTTCGACAAAAACTTTTCCAATCTTCAGATTTTGCTTCTTGAATCAATTTTCTGTATTTCGCTCTTTCAGATTTGAATTTTATGTAGTTATCTGGTACTGTTTCCGGAGTTTTCGTAACTTTTCTGAGAGCTCTAACATAGATCCTTTGATTTCTAAAATTTTCATTCCACCACGAGATTGATGGTTTGAACGAGCTTTTCCTTTTCTTGAAGTGAGTTTCACAATTTTCTTTTACCAGTGATATGAACAACGCATATCTTTCTTCAAACTATTCCGGTGTACTTATACCTTTGAAATTTAAGTTACTTTCTTATATGTTTTTCTTAATTGCATTATTAAATTTTGTTAGTGATATTCCTTTTTATCTGTATCTACGTTTCGGTAAATCTGGTATTTGTAGGGAAAGACTCGTTGTTGCCAATCTGTGATCTCCATAATCCATGCTTTCTTCAACTTCCCAACCTTATATATATTGAAAGAGTTGAAACGATGATAGCGCTAAATACGGCCATCCTTTCAAGTCTTTAACTTCAAAGGTCGGGGTGCTGTGCGGGTTATTCACAACTAGTAGACGCTGTGTACTCATTTGACTGATGACATGGTGGCCTCTATCATCGTCATTTCCATATCCCCAAAGCTGACTATGGGCATTTAGATCACCCAACAACAACAACAAGAATTTACTGGACATTCCCCTTCTACTTGACCAGGCCTGTAAATCTTCTTTTATGTCCTGTGATGGTGCCGTATGCTGTGTACCCAATGTTATATAGCCCGCGGTTGTTAAAATATTTACAAACACTGAGTGATCATTTTGTTGGACTTGTAGATGTTGTACTCTCGAGTCTAGTATTACGATTAAACAATTTTTAGACAGAGATGAGTAGCACGGTGTTGTTTTTGGAATCCCATGTGGCCTATTAGCTGTTATGGAACAATCCTGTATACATGCAGCTGTGTAATTATTTCTAAGAAAAAAGGCCAACAGTGAAGCTGTCGCAGAACGTATTTTTTGTAGTTCAGTTGAGCAATTTTTATTTCTTTCAAACTATTTGTGATTTCTAGCGAAGAAGTTGTTGTTTTCGAATTTTTAGAGGCGTTTTCTTTATTTAAGATTATCGACGGGAATTTGCTTGAACTTGATTTATTATAAGGTTTCTTTGTTGCATTATATTTTGATACACTTTACATCTTGATGAGTTTGCTGCATGATTATAGTCATACGCTCTTCCATCTGGGAATACTGTGTTTGTGCAGTTTATGCATTTCTGTTTTCTTGTTTCTTTTTGAATTGGGCAATTTTTAGATTCGTGATTTTTAGCACAATACGCACATGTTGAGTTTCTTCTACATTTTTCGGTGGTATGCCCATAGTATTGACAGTTGCTGCATCTTATGATTGGTGAGTAGGGTCTAATTTGACATGACAAAAAGCCAACCAAAATTCTACCTTTTTTGAGTAGCCTAATTGCCATTGCGTCATCCAAGTCTATCATTAATTGATATAGTTATGCGACGTGTATGTTCCAGAGAAAACATGTTCCCTCGCATCGCCACATATGCAATATGTGAATTTACATATGCCATTTCTAGCATAGCAAAAACGAGCCAGTGTCACAACTTTTTAGATTTCCTATAAAAAATAACAATGAAACAGAAAAGAAATGTCAGGGAAATCATTACTGCACTACATTTTAGTTATTACATTTTATAGGAGATGAAAACAATGGATAATTACACAGACGAAAACTAAACAAGAAGTTATTCCTCAACACCTAGAGTACTGACGGTACTTATAAGTACAACCGAGTAATTCAACGGTATTCAACGGTTAAATCAAATACATACACAGTTCACCTAAAATAGCTAGTCGAACTGTATTCTAAGATCATAATGAGTACATAAAAAAAATCCAACACTTATCTTATATCCTTTGCAGTGTTTTCAGCAATAAAAAGACGACCGTGACAATCTGTACAAAATGTCGGCACATAACACAATCGACTGTGCCAAAGATAGCCTCCATCGTCGCTAAAATAACAAACCTAAAACTACTGTCGTCATGTATCCGGATAAAGTGGAATTAAAAGAGTGTTTTTGTAAAGAACGATTAGAATATTAGTGATATTCACTATGGGAAGAAAGATTAAAGTGAGTGGTACTAATAAGTACCGTAAGTAGATAAAGGGTTAAACAGAAAATTTTATTGAATGAATAATGTTATTTCAAAACCACAAAATAATGACAAAAGGAATTTTATGTATTTCTCCAGCATCAATAGGTTTCGTGGCTGTAGAAGATATCGGAATCTTGGCAGCTGTGTACAATTCCGTAGCTGCCAACAAACCGATATATCCGGATCACTAAATGTTTTAAACAATTTGACAATAATTAAACTGACAGTTCTCAGAATGTTCTGTAGTGTTATCTAATTGAGAAGAATGGCGCCAAATTTCGTGGGAAGATTAAATAAGACGGAGGACGAAGGATTCCACAAAAAATTACTTCCAAAGCCATCGTTAGGGGAATATGTGGCGTTGTGAAATAAAAAAGAGAGTTTTTTTTAAATGCAGAATCAATCCTGAAATAAAGTTACTTTTTATTTAGCACATTCAAATCAGATTCAATATGGCCGGTGGTTTTGTTGACCACATATTGTGTTCCGTACTCAGCATGCACAACAGCAGAAAGTAAGATGATTTGGGAATCTCCCCTACACTCCGTGTTATGATATTCTTCAACACAGCCAGGTCGTGGAATAACTCCGTGATTGAAGGTAGACATTAGGAAAACCCATAGATAGAAGTCGCATGGGGTAAGATCAAGGGACCAAGATGGCCATGCAACTGAAAAGCAGCAGCTAATGATTATTTCTGTTTTAAATTTCTGTAGTAGCAGCTGCTGCACCCGCAAAGCGATATGTGGAAGTGGCTCCATCTTGCCTGAAAATGATTTTATCCGGGCATTGTCTTTGCTGAAGTGCCGGAATGACAAAGGCGTTTAACATTTTGCGATATTTTTCTCCGGTAACAAAACAAGTTACCGATACTGTCAGGGTAATGTTCTTATAGAAGAATAGACGTATTATCATTTTTGATGTGAAACCACACCAAACAGTTAGCTTTGGTGAATGTAAGGGAATTTGTGCGAGTGAATTAGGTGATCTGTTATCCTAAATTCGGTAATTTCGGATAAGTATATTTATATTTACGAAAAAGTGGGCATCGTCTCCCATAAAATTTTCAAGGCCAAGCATCATCCACCTTCATTCTGGCAAGAAATATGAGAGCAAAAGTCAATAGCTCATCATGGTCGGTGTGACGTAACTATTTTACACGGGGAATCTTGTAAGGATAGAAGTGGATAATGTTTTTTCCAAAATTCCAATTTCTAAAAGTGCCTTATCCGTTTCATGCAGGTATTTGTGATTGGCAGCAGGGATGAGAATTCTCCGTCTCAAATAGTTGATTTTCACCACTAAATTTTAATAGTATCCCTTGTTTTAGTAAATATTGGAAATTCCGTCATTTAATAAGGCAAGAAATACTATTAAAATTTAAAGGTAGCAGTTAGTAATTTGGTACGGAGAATTCTTATCCCTGTGGAAAGCAAGTAAGCACTGCTATATGGATATTAGGCTAATGTAAAATGCTTGAGCAAACTGTTTCTTATCGTTATAAATCGCATTTTAGAAAGAAATCAAAGACATACGATAATCATTAACACAATCAATAGAAAATTACAAATGCAAATTAAATCATACCACGGAGGGTTCAGGGTAGCACAGCCCCCCCCCCCTCTCTCCCCCACCGAAGAAACTATTTTTTTTATGTGAAAATTACCAATATAAGTAGCTCATGAGATTTTCAGAACATCATTACATAACAACTTATTTAATTTAACTCTTGTATTGTCTAGAACCTTCGAAATATTTTTTACTTTTGTAAATGTTTATGTAATTTAAAAACTTTAAATTGCAATTTTGTAGGAAGATTAAGTTTACGCAAAAAGCGTTAAAATACAATGAGTCGCAGATCTGACGTTGAGGCTCCTGATCTGCAGTTTTACTAGTTAGACTAATAATGGACTAAACGTTTCACAGACCATGCAATTTTAGATTATTTTTATTTGTTTTGAAAATGAGTCAGTTTGACATATATGAATACTGGTATTTAAGATCCTTTACTAGTCATGCGAAAAAACGCTCAGACTAATGTTAACTCTTTCCAACGCAGTTTGCCCGGGTCGGGATACCTAATTGCAATTCCAAACTTACGAAACGGTTCCAAGATTATCTTAGTAAAATATTTCTTTTACAATGAACGTTTAAAATTACATGTTTTTAATTTCTAAAAAAAGTCGTTTTAAATTCCGGTGTCAATCAATCATTTTACAACAAAAATTGCCTGTTCCGAAAAGCGTAAAGTTAATGAGAGCGTAATTTTCAAATTTCTCGCTTCAATTTTATTATTTTTAATGAAAAAGTACTTCCAGCCAGTACCGGGAGGAAGAGGTATTTTTTATTTTTTTAAAGCAAGCTTATATGATTCAAACACATGAAGCTCAATTTAGTGGAAACCGATTATAGCAGATTCAATGCTCATTTTTATCAATACTAAATCATTATGAATGAGAATTTCGCGAAATATTCAAACTAATTTATTTGGTTGCCAAATTCGGCGATATCTTGAAGTGCCTGCCATTTTAAGACAACATGGTGGATGAGGCTAACGAGTGAACTTGGTCGAGATCTTAGTAATTCCTGTGCGCATGCTCACTCACATCGGAATCGGCTGATATATACAAGTGCTGTCGCAGGCAAAAAATCAGATTTTTCAAAATGTCACCCACATTAGAAATTGAAAATGCTATATCTGAGCCATTTTTAGGGTTCCGTACTTAAAAAGTAAAAACGGAACCATTATAAGATCACTCCTGTGGCTGTCCGTCCGTCTGTCTGTCACAGCCATTTTACTCGTAAACTATGAACGTGGAAAGTTCAAATTCGTGGAAGTAATAAAAACCATTGACCCACCTATTTTCAGATTAATAAACTTTCATAAATATATTTAGCAAAAAAGTAGAGGTGCTAATTATGCTACTTGAAAAACAAATATTTTCTTTGTACATCATGAGGGGTATCCTGTGAAAGCTTTTGTAACGCTGAACTCAAAAATACATTCCTTTTAATTTTACGTATTATATTTTCAAACTTATTGTTGAAAATGTAGCGCAAAAATATGTCCCCCCCCCCGCCAATCTAATTCCGAATCTACTGAAACTAAAATTATGAAAAAATTAGAGGTAGTAGACGTTAATAGACCGTAGTAGACCTTGCCGGAAAATTATAGCGATTACCCTAGGTTACATAGTTTTTGAGTAATTAGCATTTTTCTGCTATACACAAATTTCGATTTACGGGCATTTAGAAAAATTGTTGAGCATCGCTGAATATACCTATCGTTACATAATAATAAAAGCATTATTGATAATGATTTTCGAAAAAAAATCATCAGTAATTAGCCGAGACATTAACTCTTAAAGGTACGGTCAGTTTGGACATACACAAGGACAGGGGCGGCGTACTCTATGCCTAGTTAACAACTTTTAATGATATATATGTGTAATGTAATGTCCAGTAACAGCATAAAAGCAATAAACGCCAAATTGTTAAAAACATACTAATTTAAGGGGTCTTGGGACTCTAAAAATTGGAAAAAATAAAAAAGTCCCTTTTCAACATTTAATGTCTTAAAATGTATATCATTTTAAAACACAATTTTAATTGGGATGAAAGATAGAAGTATGTTCATTCGTTTCACGTATTTAAAAATTGCAAGATACAGAATTAGTATTTATAGGGCTTCGAAACTGTTAGGCATTTGTCGAACAAAAAATTGGCATAATAGTTTACGCGCAGGATTACAAAATAAATATTGCAACTACAATGAAAAGTTTGGTGCTTATTTATACTTCAGATTATAATAATTTCTCTGAACTTAAATAAATTTGTATTTATAGCATTTTTATATTTTTAATGCAATGTTGCATTTAGCTAATACAAAATCTGGAAAATTTCAACCGTAAAATCACCTAAAAAAATAATTTTTTGAACAATAAAAAGGAAATTTTTGGTTCAGTTTATACAGATTAACATGAAATATATGTTTTGAAAGTTTCATAAAAAATATCCACAAGTTTTTGAGGTATCCTGCGCGTTATGCCCAAAAAACGCCATTTGGTAAATAATGACTTTAAAGTTTCGGAAACACCGCTTCAGCTATTGAGCGGGTATAATTCTAAAAGCCAAAACTTCTCTTCTAATGGGAATTTCAAGGAAACAATTATATCAAAATATTCAGAAAAGATAGGAGTCTAACATCTAAAAAAATTAAAATTTCTTAAATTTTGAAGCTTTAAGAGTCCTGCGACCACTTAATCCTTTTCCGGCACGGAGTAATTCTATTTATAAACTTATGAAATAATGAACTGACACCTGAATCTATAAACGAATTTATTAGAAAATTGGAACTTGCTTATTTTTACGTACATGGACTTTTAGGACTCACGCACATAAATTTTTTTCCTGTAGAGCCTTATTAAAAGCGTAATCTACGAGTGCTCCATTGAAACCTATATGCATCTGGTCGCCAACATTGACATTGTTGCCGGCGATATTCGGGAAATGCCTGGGGTGTTTCCAAATGTGCATCAGTTCCTATCAGTCCCTAGGTGTGAAACGTGGATTACAGCTGGTGAAGATCTTTTGAGCAATTTCTTTAAACATGTACATTAATTACATTCCTGTTAATAAAATGTTTTTGAAGTATCTCCTCTCATTCTTGTGTTAATTCTTTAACTGCGACAGTTGAAAATTACATTTTAACTTCTCCCCGCTTGCGTCCGGCCATACATTCTATGACGAAATTTTCTCCTAGAGATGAGTTCTATCACCCCGTAAAGTTTTGACCACTTATTCAGATACACCCTGTGTAACGAAGTTATAGAGCATAGCTGCCAACTTTTACGCTTTCTTCCTACCACTAAAATTTTATCGTAAATATTGCCTTATTTAATCGTCGAAAATCTCACGATTAAACAAGGCGCAAATCTCTATTCAATTTTAGTGGTTGCAAAAAAGCGTAAAAGTTGGCAGCTATGATAGAGTAATTTTATTCTCTTAAAAAATATATATAAAAAATCGAAAGAAAATGATAAACGGTAATTAAATTAAATCCGATAAGGCTAATCGTATTTGCTTCTGAAGCATGTTCTTAGCCGAATGAAAAATATATTTTATAGTTCAGATAAATTTCAAATGTATTTTTTTGTATTATCACGAACATACCTTGCTGAATTATACATGAATACCCTTTTATTTTCCCTAGCGGTGTATATATGTTAAAATAATTTTGTCCTCCGTTATTAAAAAAAATATATATTGTACTTACGTTTTTAGAACAAAGCAAATACGCTAATTTCGGCAGAAGTGCATGCGCCTTGGAATATAAGTTTCCTTAAAATTATTGCAATGTAAGGATATTTTTATAATTTTCAAAAAGCATTTTCCAAAAGAAAATAATGGATTTTTATCTAGTTAAATAAAGATACATGTGGAAATATGCATAAAAAGGCTGTAGAGTATTTTTTTTTTTTTATGAAAAGAAAAACGATTCAAAAATTAAATTTAAGCAGGTTAAGCTCTTCATATATATATATTTTTTTATCCATATTTGTATAGAAACAAAAATTTATTTTATGATTCAAATAAATCTCATATTTCTTTATGAAAAAAATAGTATTTTCGTATATATTCCCTGGCGTTACACATGAAAACTATTATAAGAAAATTTTGATGTTTTATATAAATATGCTTCTATCAATCTATCTGGATATAATTATCTTGGGTAAATATTTATCTTAATTTTATAAAATGATTAAAAATACAAGTTCATGGTAATTTAAATGTAAATAATCTTTATTAAAGTGCATAGTTTTTTTTTACATTTTACTTTGTGTTTTGATTCGAATTATAATAATAATTATTAACAAAAAAATTGGATATTATTTTTAATTAAGAAGAATTTTCGCCAGACTCAAGCTTTTAAAATTCAATTCCACAGAACAGAATTGTAAATTATCTGTATTAAATTATGATTTGTTTAATCAACAAACATAAATTCTAAGTTAAAATGAATATTAAATTATTTCAATTAAATCTTAAGCTATATAAATATCGTGAACATTCTTGCTTTGTTATGCAAATCATACTGTATGTGACATAATTTGTTGCACTTTATGTCGAATTTAATTTCAAAGATTGCATTTAGCTTATAGTCTTCGCAGGTTAAAACTAGTTGGATGGGCCAATCCCAAAACTTTCTTCTATTTCATACATCTAAATATTAAATAATATAAATAAAATAATATAATATAAATAAAATTCTCTATTTAAGCATGTTAATACCTCAATATTATTTCAAGACTATACCACCTTTGTTTTTCAGCTTAAATTTTTGCTAAGGCAATTAATCGGAGGAACAAGTTAATCCTAGATCATGATATTTATTAAAATCAATAGTTTTTCTTTTTTCTGCTGTCATCAGCTCTTTGCGAATAGCCGGCTTAGCAGGACGCGAGTTGCTGTGGTTCCACGAACCACCGATGGACACCAGAACTAAGATAAACAGAGAAAATTATACAAAAATTGCTTTCACAGCTCCCCTTTACCGCCGAAATTTCCAAATTCAAGGAGGACCTACTGGACATAGCCAAAAACACGCACATGAAATTTGGTTCAATTCTATGCATAACTTCATATACTTTCCAATTGTAGGATAAAGAAAATGACGCAAAAATCTCCATTACAGAAACTCCTTACGGCGGAATATTTTCAAATTCAAAGAGAAACTGTTGGCCATAAACAAAAACATACACAAAAAAAAATGGTTCAGTTCTATGCATAACTTTATACAATTTTCGATGGTATGGTAATGAAATGGCACAATAATCGCTATTAAAGCGCCCCCTTCCGCAGAGTTTTTTCGAATTCAGGGAGGACCTACTTGCTATAGCCAAAAACATACACAAAAAAATTGATTCAATTCTATGTATAACTTTATACACTGTTCGATGGTACAACAATGAAAATCGTACAGATATCGCAATTATAGCGCTCCTTTCGGCGGATTTTTTTCAAATTCAGGATTCTCATCCCAAAAACGTGTAAATCCGTCGAAAACCGGAAGTCGAAAAAATTTCGATTTCAATACTTCCTGATGTTGAAAATAGAAGAAAGTAATAACATCACAATATTCTGTTGATAATTATTATTATGACTCTAATGTATGCATTATTAAATTTTTTTTTAATTTTTAAATGTCGTCATTTTCTTTTTAAAATGACGATATTTTCACAAGTGAAATCATTTTGTTCCATTAAAAAGAGCGTCGCAGCGTATAGGTAATTTTTTATTGATCCTACTAGTATCCCAAGTAAATAATCTGTAGGATATGATATTTACCATATGAATCGAAACATTTTTTTTTTCAAAATAGTGGTAAGAAAAATAAAATTTTCCCTATACTCTGCGAGGGCTGTAAAAATTAAAACTGTATTCCATTATTACACATCTAATTTTACAGCTTCTGGAATTAAAAATCTTTTAAGCAATGTTGCCAGTGGTCTACTTTTTAATATTCAGATTTCTCGATTGGTACCACTTTTTTTGAAATGGTAAAATTCGCCTTGTTTTCGACTAAATTAATATCTCATTAACAGGGCTGCCACAGGCGATTAATTTTTAATTGTATTATATAACCACTTTTCAAATGCAAAATATTTTTACATTCGCTTTGACAACATTTGCAAGAGAAATATACTATATTATGTACATTTAAAAATAGTGGTGAGAACAGATTATAAAAATAATCGCCTGTGGCAGCCCTGCATTAAATAAGGCGAATTTAGCACTCCAAAATTGGTGCCAATCAAGAAATATGAATTAAAAAAAACTAGCTCATTGGCAACTCTGCTTTGAAGTTCATGTCATTTTGGCGTAATATTCGAAAATATTGCATTTTTATAATTTAAGCCTTTCCGGCGCGGCGTCCTTAAAAAAGGACACCTAAATTTAATTCCAAAACTGACAAACGGCACCAAGAATATTTAACTAAAATTTTCCTATTATAATGTACATGACAATAAGCAAGTTCATATTTTCTAATAAATTCGTTTATAAATTGCGGTGTCAGTCCATTATTTCATCGGTTTATAAACAGAATTACTCGCGCCGGTAAGGGTTAAATGCATGCTTTCTTTGATGAAGGATGCCAATTCACTTTTAAAGGTGTTAACCCTTGATGATCTCAAACACCATCTATTCAATTTAAAATGTGCTTTCTTTAAAAATGCAATTAGGAAATAGGAGGAATAAAGATATGACAAAAACGAACGATAAAAATTTTAACCGAATAGAACTTTTGTATGAGCAAAAGTTACAGGATTATAATTATTTAAATTTTGGAAGTTTCAGCTTATTCCAGCGATGACTAAACATTAAAATGTTGTTAATATAACTAGCCACCAGTACTTTTTTAAAGAAATAGTGCTATATAAAAAAATATTGTGCTCGAAAGCATGCTTCAGACCCGCTCTGTGATCGATTCAAGAAATAACTGCTATTACTGGCAGTTGAATTATGTGTAATTCAAAGCATATAATTCTTAACCCTTTTAGTCCCAAATCATGAATTCATGAAAATATAATCTTCTAGAGCATTTTTCGTGAATGTATGAAATTATCTTATGAAAATACTGATTTACACAATAATTTAATAAATTTTAGAAGGATTTTGCCAATTAAAATTACTTAATTAAATTTGAATTTATAGGCATTTTGTGCAATATTTATAACTCCACTCAAATCTTTTATTTAAAATATTTTTTTAGTATTTTGTAGAATTAGGAAATGTACAAATTTAGTGTTTTTACACTAGAAATATAGAAATATTTCCGACTGAAACTTCCCCCAACCAATCTTTCAACTTCAAGAAAGCTGAAAAGATGCAAAGGCAATAGAAATCACCCTTTTAAAAATATTTTTGCATTGTGCAACAAAAAATGCATTTGGAACAAGATAAATGAAATTATCTATAACTCATTCTAAATAGTATTACTACTAATCGATCTATTAATGAATTTTAGAACAACTTATTTTAATGGTACTTTAAATCACCATTGGGGCATAAAGGGATAAAACAGTGCAATGAAGAATTAACATTCTAACTTGTCGATTGATCGCAGTCACATTCTTTAAGAGCAGAGGTTGTATGGGGGGTTTCTCTTTCCTTATAAACTATACACAATTTAATAACAGAATTTTTTTTGTAAAGTTCAAGAAAACAATTAAACCAAGTTGAATATTTTATTGTTTAGCAGAAAGAATTTAAATTAACCCTTACGGGCGCGGAGTAATTCTATTTATAAACTGATGAAATAATGGACTGAAACCGCAATTTATAAACGAATTTATTAGAAAATATGAATTTGCTTATTTTCATGTACATTATAATAGGAAAATTTTAGTTAAATACTCTTGGTGCCGATTGTCAGTTTCGGAATTAAAAATAGGTGTTCTTTTTAAGGACACCGCGCCGGAAAGGGTTAAATAAAAATCCTGATCAAGTGAATGCAAGAAATTTCAAAAATTGAAAAATGCGCCCTCTAACACCTGGTTCTCTTTTTGCATATTGTAAAATGAAAAGTTTACACAAGAAAAATTAAAAAAAGAAAAATTATGAAATAGTAATCCAAAAAAAAGTTTTGAATTGAGCGTTGAACCTAGATCGGAAATCCTCTTTCAGCTATGTTCAGTGCGATGCATTTTGGTATTTAAGCGCGACTTGCAGCTGTTCTGTTTCCCTCCTCGGCTGTTTCATTGACATCTCGATTAGGAGAGGAGAGTGGCGCTCATGCATCCGAACAAAATTTGCATAGTGTACGTTTGCAGAAGAGTTTCCAGTTTGGCCTCCATATTTATTTAGAAATTTCGAGTTCACACCAGAAATAAAAAAAACGTATATTATGCTTTATTTAATGAAACATATTTGGCGATCATATATAGCAAATATTCTTCTTTCGAAATTTCGGGTATGAATTTAAAATTTCGGATTAAAATTGGAGGCCAAAGTGGCAACATTGGTTTGCAGGTTATTTCTATTTTGCACACCGGGCGCTAGTGTGTGCTAACAAATTTAACACATACTGAACACGTTCAAAGCATAACCGCTCTGATCTTGATCAATGCCCATCTCCCAATGTCGGGTAAAAGAAAAATATCCCCTCTAAACCCTCTATGTATTTGTGGGCATCATTTTCAACGAAAACAAAAATTCGAATGATCCAAATGATAAAGTTTTTTTTTTCGTTACTCGTTTAAAAATATAAACAGTGTTTACACCTGTTCGACTTTTGAATACCAGTATTTGTGTAGAACATTTTTCAAGCTAAGTTTTTACAACATTTGCAACGAAAATTATGATTTGGATAAGTATCTGAAAATTTCAAAAAATATAAAAAAGATGTTTTTCTGAGAAAAAGCAGTATAGATCAAGTTACTGTAGGTCAGTGTTGTTCTACTGTGGCACCCTTCAAACCACTAAACTTTTATAGTACAGTCATTTAGGGTAACTTGGAACCATGCGGTGTAACTTTGCACCACCTCCTAATTTTCAATATTTTCCACTGCAAAAGTCTAAATAAGCTCAGAACCGTGCTCTGTTGGCCAAGTTCTAAACTGGGATTTCTACCTTTTATTTTAGGAAATAAATTAGCAAAATTATACGCAATTAAATGCATCATATAACTATTTTTGTCAGGTATTGTTTTCAAGTTAGTTTTGAATGCTTTTTTGAAGTTGTTGTAATCCAAGTAAATTTCCGTAGTATGTAACAATATACTCATTTATCAACATAATATTGTCTAAATGTTGTAAATGTGATAATATTTTGTGAATATTTATTTATTAATAGTTAATAAAATGTAAAATAAGAAAGCACTGACATTTTAACACACTTTCAGGGTAACTTTGAGCCGGCTCAAAGTTATACTGATGTTTATAATTTACTGATAATAGGTGTTACTGTCAAAAATTTCCCATATTTGCACGTATATTTTATATAAATGCCGAAAGTGAACATTAGATACAACATGTAAATATTTCCACAAATTTGTGTAAAATACATAAAATTCATTTAAAGGCGTAATTCGGGTCCGATCTATTCAAATTTGACATTTCATGCATTCGACATTTTTTATTCTTATTTAATTAGTACTAGTACTAGTATGCATTACTGTAACTATGGATATATTATTGAGATAAAACATTGAAAATTGTTTTCCACTTCATTTTTGCATTTTATATGCACAATAAACAGTTTTTTTTTTAATTTCTAAATGTTCATTGTTCTCTTCTTCCACTTTTCTTATGCCTGATATTTGTTGTAATATCATAAATTATACAAATCTTGTGATGTTGGGAAATGTAAATTCGGCGTCTTTACATATCTGAAAACATTTTTTGGGGTTCAAAGTTGTCCAAACTATAATACTTTTTTTTTTTTTTTTATAATGAATTATTTTAGATAATATTTATCAAATAGTGAAAAGTTAACCTAAATGGCTGGCTAACTTTGAACCAGGTTAAAATTCCTTTTTTACAGCTTTTATAATTATTATTCCTTAATTGCGATAGTCATAAAATAATTTAGGATCATTTCTTCTCTTTTATGCCCCTAGTTGCAATAATATTTTTAAAATAAAAGTTTAGCATATGAAAATAGAGAAAATGCGGATCAAAGTTACCCTGAATTACTGTAATCGTTCCCTTATCTAATCATCGAATCCCTGCGATTCAAGAAGTCGGTTATTTCTTTAAAAAAATTAGTCGTATTCGGCGTGCCACAGTTGGCCACCCCCGCCGTAGATGAATTAAATCTAAAAAAGATGAATCTTCTTAAAATAATTTTTTTTTAAGTAAGAAAATAACGCGTTAGATAATTAGCGCTTTCTTATTAAGTTAAATATATGTTCTTTAAATATAAAAATATTTAATACGAAAATTTCGCCTTTCATGAATTGTTCTGTCCAGACTTTTCTTACAATGCACAGTGGGGCAGGGAACCACCAAAGTTGGCAATAAATAAAATTTACTTTGAACAAAAAAAGCACATCATGCATTCTTTTATATATTTTACGTAGTGAAACTTAAAACTTTTACATAAGCTATAGAGTAATTTATTAACCCTTAAATGCGCGAATTTTTATTTTGTTTCGAAAAAATTATATATCTGAAAGGTTTATTACACAGGGAAAATAATGAAAAAATTAGAGATACGTTTTTCATATAATACGTCAATCTTTTCTTCTGTTGCACAATATTGCAAATTAGTAAATATTTTATTACGTATGTCTCCAAATACCTTATTTTATATAATTATTTATTTTATAAAACCTAACCTTTAAACCTTTAATTCCCATGATAGAACACGTTCTAGAAATTACGTAGTTCAGAAAATCTGACTTTACTCCAGAAAAGTTTCAATGGTTAATTTCCCTTTATTTAACACTAGAACGGCGGCGAGGGGTCATTTTGACCCTTGCCGAATGAAAACATTTCGATTCGAACCAGAATTTTTTTTATAATATAAGATTAATATATGTTGCCCAAAAATAACTTAAATAAATAAGTTAAATAGTTCTAAATAAAAATTCTGATGTGAAATATTTTTATAAAACTTGAGCAAAATTTCCCGCCGTTCTAGTGTTAAATAGGGAATGTCTGTTATCAATTAAAGCAGATATAGCTATTTTAATTTTCTGGTGTGAATTAGGTATATACGAATAAAAATATCTATTAAATTCAAAACACTGTTGTTTGCATATATGTAAAGCCACTAAAGGGTTAATTAATTTACAAAGCTTTTTCAAATATTTTCTGTACAAAAATAAGTTAAAAACAAGAAATTAAGAAAGTTTCTTACAAGTTAAATATTTATAAATCATCCATAATATCGCCTTAAAAATGTAAAAAAACTGGTATAACTCTTTTTTCAGATATCATTCGAAGTGGAACTAGAGACGTAATAAATACGATTGAATCACTGGCTTCCGAGTCACAGAAAGATTGTTTGTTAGAGGTATGTCACGAAGACCCGTCAAAACCCCACTTTGATATAAGGCACAACTGCTTTAATTATTAATTTTCAAGTGATAACAGGCTCTGGTATGTGTAACAAGCGCTCTGAAGTATGATCTAGAAGAGCCTGTAATACAACTGATGCACTAATTTCTGTTACTGCGATGTTTTGGGGATAACATTCTTTTTTTGCCTCTTGCACAATTTTGTAAGCGGGAAATTTTTTCTGGGGACTTCTAATAACATTAAACTGTTCGCAAGATAATTTCGCGTCTGTTAATACAGTCAGAGCATCTTCTCCTGACAAATGCTGTTGTGATTTTACAGATTTTGTATAAGCATTTTGATATTTGATAGCTCGCTTTGGACTTGCAGTTATATATTTTAAAACGTTTGAGGCCTGAATCTGTCCTTCAGATCTTAAATTCATATATGTCGCGTACACTAAAGAAGATGTCGAACTACAATCGCATAATCATTTTGCTCTTAATCATTCTGATTGTTCAGAACACATTTCAAACGGAATATGATGCCGGCCACGTTTGCTTTTCAATGCCGCTTCTGTTTGTTTTTCAAATCGAGGAAATGAAAGCGATTTGTCAAGCCACTCCTTATTAATTCTAAAAATCTTTTCCTTTACCGACTGCATTATCCTTGTCTCGACAGGCTTTTGCCCATTGAAATTTAAAATATTTTAGCTTCTTTTTTAAGTCTATAGAACTACTACGTTCGCAGTTTGTCCTATTCTGGAGGTCTTTTACAGAGGTCATTCGTTTCATAGTATTCAGAAGTTCTCTTCTGGTAATATATAATGTATTTAAATTCGTCTCTAAAAAAAAAAAAAACAATTTGTAATCATGTTTATGTATGTACACTAACTAAAAATTGAGGATGATTAACTATAAAATGGACCATACAATTAAAAAAGGGGCAAAAAGGAGCAAAATTTTCCGACATATTTACCATCCTAAAACTCAAACCTAGTAGAAAAAATTATAGTTGACACTTAACCCGCTTTAACTCATAACTAAAACCTTCAATGTTTGTAGACACTGTTAATTTAAAAAAAAATGACTACTATATATTCTAAGTGTCACTTTGTCTATAAAAATCATATATAAAAAAAAATAAAAGTTATTGTATTTTTGTTAGATACCTGAAGTTGAAGGTTTCATAGTCAAAAAATATTATTTTTAAATTATTACAGCGAAATTAAATAACGAATTTGGAACAAAATTATTGATTTTTTTTTCATTTATTATCATCGTACGATATGCAGTTTAACTTCTCACTTTAGTGACGACCAAGATAACTTTGCACACTTTTTAATACTAAGCAGATGTTTACTGATATCTGCTCTATTAAATTGACGTATGTCGGAAGTTCAAACTAGAATTTCATTTTTTCGATTTTTTGCCTGATTTGAAAGCTTCTTGCCCCACTGTGCAATGTGTTGTTTTTATAAAAATTGTAAATGACATTTTATATTTTGCTAAAAATCGAATTATTATTCTGTGAATCTGAAATTAGTATTATATTCAGGTCCCTGATTAGACAATTCATTTATAAACATGTCCTATTTTAAGGAACAAGTATTTATACAGGGTGTTTCAGCACAGCGGTTACAGAGTTTCAGGGGAGCTAGAGTACACCTACACCATGGAAAATCACATAGCAATGCATGGTTGGTAACTCTTTCCTGGTGCGGTAGTGACGACAGAAAGCACAAGAAAAGAAGGACACGAACTGGTTGAGAAAACATGTTTAGTATTCTTAGTACAGCAAAAAATAAGAACATAAAGAGAGACAACGATCGTGATGAAATGATATTCGAAATTACGACCCCGGGTCCGTACATATCTGGCTCAAGAAATATCTAATCTTCTGGAAAATACCGGACGTGTCCCGGACTTTCGCACCAGCTGACACGATTAGTGCAACTAGTACCTCGGCTTTTTCATGCACTGTCCCGGCATTTTTGCAGTACTAAGAATAATAAAAATGTTTTCTCAAACTGTTCGGGTCCCCCCGTTTTTGCGTTTTTTGTAACCGCTACCACGCCAGGAAAGCGTTTTCGACCACACAGTGCTATGTGATTTCCTATCGTCTAGGTGTACTCTATCTTTTTTGAATCTGTGTTACCGATGAGCAGAAATACCTTGTTTAAATGTATGAAAATTTCATATATTAGTATGTAAACATATTTACATTAAATATATAAAACTTCATAATAGGTATTTTGGTGAATACAGCTGTTTTGGGGTAGATCCAATTTGAATTTAACATTATGAAGGCTGCAAACAGTGTTGTGAAATCTGACGGATATTTTTATTCCGAAATTTCAAGTTTGCATTCCAAAAAAGTTTAATACTATTGTTCATTTACTTTATTCACAAAATATCTATCTATATTATATAGAACAAATGTTTCCATACGCTGTTTTGACTGTGACGTCATTTTCACGGAGGAAACAGCAGACGATTTAATGTTTATTAACTTTTATTCCAATTTTTTTCTAATCTTCTAAAAACAGCACAGTTTTATTTTTTACAACGTGGAATAGCGAAAAAAACGTACTTTTAAATGCAATTAGAAAAATATATCGCAATTTGTTTAAAACTGTAATTTACGCATTTTATGTTGTTTTTTAAACAATTTTCAAACAAGATTATTTTTCAGATCTATCACTATTGCGTGAAGAGGATTACATTAGATATATTAGTCTACACTTAAATTAATATATGTAGTTCATATTTGTTTCTAGCTTTTATTCAATAACAAAATTAAAACATTTATTAATCATTAAAAAAACAATAAATTATAAATAAAACAAAAATGTAGGACATGTAATCGAATTTTGTGATTATACCATTGAAATGAACAAAATCAAACAGGTTGATTTAAAAAAAAGAAATCTTTGACGATTCATTAGGCTGTGAACTCCTGATTGAGATCAATATGAAAATATCGCTTTTATTATGTTTTAAAATTTTATTTGAACGTATTATTGGTATTTATAACATAAGCGGGATTTTTTGGCATTGTTTGTGGGCATTCTAAGAAAATATAATAAATGTAAAAGATTTATTAGAGTTATCAACTAAAAAATATGTAGATCAGTGTGTGGTTTCCTCGCCGCAATCTTTGTGATTGTTTCCTGATACATTTTTCATTAATCTTTTATGAACTGCAAATTTGTTTCTTTTTTACTAAACAACGTCTTTTAACGATATATAAATGTACTATATACGTTAAAAGCCTATCGGACCTATCAAAAAATACCACATTCATTGTTGTGACTTTTAATTTGGGCAAAACGAAAAAAAAATTTAAAACCAGAAATAATATATATACGATGCTTTTCGACTATATTAAGTATCCCAGGATGTTCAACCAAAGTAAGGTTGCCAGATTGGGGATTTTGTCCCCATTTTGGGGTATTTTGAACCTCCAGGGGAATTTTTGGGGGACAAGTAGTTCGTGGGGAAATGTTTGGGGACATTAAAATTTTTGGGGCAAAACTTGGGGAATTTCTTTCACTATTCACGTAAAATTTAAGAAAGTCATCTCACAGCACTGGATCTGCCTCGAACTCGATTTTGATTTGGAAAACGAAAATAAAATACAAAAATATGAGATATCAATCATTATTCTCGTGGACGTGCTCATCGTTTACAATGTTGTAGCTTACACATATCACATGTGCATTACGACCTACCTTGGACTATCCCCACCTGAATTTCCAGATCACAAATGCGTCAGATTTTCCTAGTCATCGCAGATAGACATATACACATTTCTTTTATTAGTATAGGAATAGATTTATACAAAGGTAATAAAAACAATTATTTAACCTTTTATTTTGTTTAAGACTGGTTAATTTATGCTTCGTAGAATAACAGTAGAGCTTTTTGTAAGACATGTAATTGCATACTAGAATCACATTGCTACGTTTATAACTGAACATTTCTCAATGAATGCAGCAGACCCTTGTTTCTCGTTATAAGGAACTTGAATGAAAACTCTGCGGTATTAAAGGACATAAACCGTCCGATTACTAAAACTTCAGGTCTTATCCAAAACGTTCTTTTTCCGTGGTTTTTTTTTTTTTTTTTTTTTTTTTTTTTAAGATTTGGAAAGCAGCTATTTTTCTTTCATTATTGAAGAAAGCACAGGGATTGATACAATGAAGGTGCTTTACATTACGATTAGGCACTTCAGTAGGTATGACAAAAGATTTAAAACAAAGTTTTATGGGTTAAGTCAGATAGAAGCAGATGATGCCAACACCATCTTAAATTCATTCAAATCTCAACTGACTAGAGATGGTCTAAACCTTGAAAACATTGGTATAAACGTAGATAGAGCTATCGTAATGATAGTCCAGCATCATCGATATGCAACAATTTAAAAAGAAGTGTGACTGAACTTGTCGTTGTAAAATGTATCCTCTCATTCCCTTCGTTTTGCTGCGAATATGCATGCAAAATTCTGCCGAGTTTTTTTTTTCTTTTTTTTTCTTTTCTTTTTTGTATATGGGGAATTTTTTTCAGAAAAAGGCTTTATTTGGGGGGAAAATTGAGTTTAAATTAGTTAAACATTTTTTATACTGGAAAATATAAAATTGAAAATTTACTGTTTTGAGTAGAAACTGCGTTGGGGAATTTTTCGGAAAATAACACTGATTTGGGGAAAAATTCAGACATTTTGGGGAAAATGACTTTCGACTATCTGGCAACACTGAACCAAAGCGATATAAGTAAGCGTCCTATCTTAAATGGTAGAGGTAACCGCAAGATTAAAGGCGAGGTCACATCAATCAAGGTCCCACGCCACGTAGCGGACGGGGTTAAACTACAGGAAGACACCTAACTGTTTTCTTACTATACACCACTAAAATTTTAAAGTTTTTTTCATCTTGATTAATAACTGAAGTGTCTTTGACAAAGCGAAGAAAACTTCGTGGTGTCTAGTGCATCTGGTCGACCCTCTCGCTACGAATTTGTTTTGCAGTAAATGTGGTAAACAAAATTCAGTTCCATGAGTGACTAACGATTTAAAAAATAGACGCAGATGGTAGATATCTTGTCACATAAAACCCCGCGTATGTGAATTATCACCCCGTCCACAAGATGGCGCAACTGTGTTAATTTACGCCCGATACCAGTATCAAGATTGTACGGTTACGTATATCGCTTTGTGTCCAAGTTATCCCTTGTTATTTTATAAACTAAAATAACTATTCATACTTTCTGGTTAAAAGTTTGAATTTATGAACAATTGTTTTACAAATGACCCATAAATGCATCCAGCGGCCCCTGTAGTGTTAAGATTTTTAAATTTGTGAAGATTAAATTTTTGGTATGAAAAAATTTAATGAGAAAATAAATATATTTGTGAAGGGTTCTTCTCTGAGATGAAAAAAATTGTAAAGTATTCATTAAAGGACTTAAATACTTCCTAAACAGGTCGTGTCTTCCCACAAGTTTATTACAAATCTATATAATGTATAAAAGTAAGAGACACACTCATATCTCAGAATGGAATCAGCGATAAACAAGGGCATTCTGAAAAGTAGAGTACAGCCATTTAAAAAGGTAATAGAGCGTACTATCAAAATCAATTTTTGTATAAGAACGAATCGGCAAAATCCACTTAAGGGGGGGCGGGAAACATTTTAAAAGATTTTTTCTGTATTTTGTTAAAATTCTGAATTTTTTTTCTGATGGTTAACCTTATCATTTGTAAACAAAATCACATGATAAAACTTCTCATTATTTTTTTTAATTTAAAATTTAAAATTTATTAAAAACGTGGGTAATTTAAAATCGTTACAACTTGAAATATTATTTATAAAATTTCATTTTTTTTTCCTTTAAGGAGGTAGGATAGCTTTAAACCTACAAAATTTTCGAATTTTTTTAAATGCACATTTTGATTCCGTAATTGTTTCCTCCGTGCATCATAATTGATAGTGAGAGGGCGCTGCAAGCGCTCTGGACTGAAAGGGGCGCGGGTGAGAATTCCCCGCCAGTTGAGTATGATGTACCCTTTGGAATATATTTGTAAATAATAAATGTTTTTTTAAGTTTTGTAAATGTGGACAATCCATCGAGTAAGCAATACAATTCATTTAGTATTTTTAAGTATTTTGTGCAGTCCATAATGAAGCAGTCGCCAACAAAGTGTTTGGTCCGTCGAGCCGGACCACTCATTTAAAACACTGTTTGAAGAATCAACGCCCTTGGATTACTCGAATTAACTTGTTATAGAATTTATAGATATAATGTCTGTCGCTACCCCAGTGATTTCAGGAACCGTTGTCCTGGATCGAAAACGAAGAAATATACGCGGCCAAGTTACAAGAATATCAAATGCATTGAAATCGAAACTCGGCCCTAAAGAACTGGATTTGAAATTAAATTCTCTTCAAATGTTGAAAAAGAAGACTGGTGAATTAAGGAACGACGCCCAGTCGATAAAATCTGATGAGGATTTAGCGGATTTTGAAAATTCCTTCACCAAAATCGAAGAACAGTTAGAAGCTATCGAAGTAAGTCTTCTTGATTTAATAAAGCCTAGTATTTCTAATGTCGAAAGTCAAAATAATAGTAAGGATAGAGTCAGTTGTAATGAGGCAAAAATCAAATTGCCGTCAATTAATCTACCCCAATTTTCGGGTCGTTACACAGAATGGATGAATTTTAAATTACAATTCACCACATTAATTGATAATAACGTTGAGCTAAATGTTGCGCAAAAGCTGTATTATTTACAATCAGCCATAACTGGCCCTGTAAAACAATTACAAAATATTAATGATTCTTATATTTCCTTATTCGAAGCTTTAAAAAAACGATTTGAAAACAAAAGGTTATTGGTGAATAGTCATATTTCAGAGTTATTGAGTAATAACAAAATAAAAATTGAAAACGCTAAAGAAATACGCAATCTGGTAGATAATTTATTGAGCCACTTAAGAGCCTTGAAACAGTTAGGACTGGAACATAACAATTTATCGGATTCCATTCTAATGTATTTTGTTTTACAAAGAATTGATCACGAGTCAAGAAAAGCTTTTGAAGTGTCTCGTTATTTTGATGAATTGCCTGAATGGAATATTTTTATTGATTTTTTACTGAAAAGAACTCAAGCTTTAGAAAATGTACAAAAAACCAACATCGTTACGAAACCTAGGTTTTAAATGACCCCTAAGCAAAAAAAGTTTCACTTTCCAGAATGACAAACTTAACTGCGCATTTTGTAAACAACCACATTTGATTTTTCGATGTCAGATATATTTAGATTTATCGGTTCAAGAAAGATTGAATCAAATACGAAAATTACAGTTATGCTATAATTGTTTATCGAATCATACCGTTAATCGGTGTAATAAATTAAATAATAGATGCAAAATTTGTTAAAAGTGAAATTCGTGAAAAGAAAAGAATTCCAATTCTTAAAAGCGTATTTTAATGTATAACGAGGAATAATAGGATTAAATGAAAGTAAAAATGGTGAATTTATGAAATAATTTCGTGAAATAAAATCAGCATGCTATCCTGTTTCAACTCTGCTTTTGCGAGTCTGCTACTGTTAGGTTATTTTTTGAAGAACCGGCCATTAAAACACTCTCAGAATTAACCCTTTCCGGCGCGGTGTCCTTCAAAAAGGACACCTAATTTTAATTCCAAAACTGACAAACGGCACCAAGAATATTTAACTAAAATTTTCCTATTATAATGTACGTGAAAATAAGCATGTTCTTATTTTCTAATAAATTCGTTTATAAATTGCGCTTTCAGTCCATTATTTCTTCAGTTTCTAAAGAGAATTAGTCCGGGCCGGTAACGGTTAAACGTTTGGCATTAACCCATTCTATGCCATGATCCCCATTTGGGGATCACACGTATTTGGCAAGGAAGCGCTTTTCACACCAGTAAATATGAAGATAAATATATAGTTTGTTTCACAAGACAAATTCTTTGATAAAATAGGATAAAAATTACTCTACTTTTAAAAGTGGTGGGAAATCCAAAATTTACCTTTTAACGTAGATAGTAATTTGAGCGTTAATGGGTTAACGTAGCTTACTGAGTTGTTATAATTTAACACGTTCACGCCGGCGCGGTGGGTCACACTCGCTGTCTCAGAGATGCAAAGTCTCCGGCTTTTTGGATACTAGTATTTTAATACAGAAAATATTGCTTTATTTAATCAGAACAATTGGGCGATTTAAAGGAACAACAATTTCTCTAAAATAATAGTGGCGTGAAAAAGCCGGAGACAGTAGAGTGTGACTCACCGCGCCGGCGTGAACGTGTTAAATTTTATGAAGTTTCACCTTTTAACAGCAATTTAAAATAAAATTACACGATCACCAAATATTAAAAAGTGGTTAAAATTTTCTTACCAGTATTATTATAAAGAAACTGTATTATATAAGAAAACAAATCGGCAACAGCTTTGCTGATCCCAATAAGGAAAAAACGCTCAAGAAATAACTATCGCTCTGACAGTTGAATTAGTATAATGCGTAGCTGACAACTTTTACCGTCTTTTCATAGCACTAAAATGTAATAGTAAATTTTAGCTAATTGAATCACCGAAATTCAAGAAATTTTAACTTTTAAATAAGTCTAAAATTTCTATGAAATTTTAGTGGTATGTAAAATCCGTACAAGTTGGCAGCTATGATAATGTTAAGTGTTCGTATTTGAAACAATGGAGTTACGAATAAAGAGAAGGGGACATATTGTGTAATGTCTATCCGTTGCGAATGAAGTAATTGAGGAAGATATCACAAGATGCCGGCTGATTTTTTTAATCGGATCAACAGTTTCTGATTACCGCATGGGCAGTATTCCACCAAAAATATGAATAGAAGATTTAGTCTTATACTGTCGTTCGTAAACCATAAATCAATGTAGATGGTGTTCTGGATTACCTAGTTGCGGAGCAACTTAACATTTAATTTCAAGGTGCTTCGACTAGTTGAGGTGAAGGAAGCCATAAGAGAAAAAATGTTTAAATGTGCTTAATCCATATTAAAAGAAAAATAATTCTTTTAATGACTAAGTTCGAAGTGAGAGTAAATGCAATACATAAAAGTATAATAATGTATAAAAGTAGAAAGTAGAAGAAGAAATATAAAAGAATTTCATTAGATCAATAACATACAAGCGAAACAGTTATCGGGAGATAACCCCCATCATAAAAAAAAATATTCTTAACAGAGACCGTACATTTAATTTAATAAAAAATATAAATGTTAAAAGATAGCATATCAACAGTATATTTTTAACTAAACAAGAACAAGGCAGACAAAGAAAGTTTAAGCGTTTAACCCCTTCGCGACGGAAGCCTTTTACAAAATGTTTATTACTTTGCTACCGGTTTTAAGAAACAGAAGTTTGTGCCTATACAAATCGGGAAAATGCTCGGATTAAATATCAGCCAGGAATAGTTGGTTAATACCTCTTGGCGAGAACAGACGTGTTTTCTGTTTGCTGTTCGTTTTATTCTCAAGAGATCGTAATCGCAGTTCAATGTTTTTAGAACTTGCGGGATCTTTTGCAAGTATCTTCGAATGAGTTGTGGTGCTGATAGTGACACTTAATAGAAACTAGTTCGTACGAATAGGTGACTGTTTCCTGAACTTGATACATCATAGTAGTAATATATAGAGGGTTCACCGACGACAATAATGGGTACTGAGGACCCATTTAAATTTTCTGACAATGCACTCCGCATCCTGAATGGAGAGAAGAAATCTGATTTAGCTGCTGCGTGGATGGAATTTCCCGGAGTAGCGGAAGAAGTTCAAAGACTGATTGTACAGCAATTCCTGCAAGATTGTGATAACTACATAATGAGACTTTTAAGTAAGGATGACTACCTGACGAATCCTCAACACAAGACTAGCGTGAGTAATCTTCTCAATAATCTTATGTTTTTGTTCAATGAGCCATTTGACCCCCTAAAATTAAGTCAACTAAGAGAGTTTAAAACTTTTATCTATGATCATGACTATGATCTAATTGACATCTTAACAAAACTCAAGGCAATTGCGGTGAACTCAGATGACGGCTTCACCCCTGCTAATACACTAAAACGTAGGAGAAATGATCTCAAATCTAATATTCCCTTAAAGAATAAATATGCCAATATATCTGAAAAATACCTTGACGATAATAACATGGATTCTTCTGAGCCCTCCCAAGGAGAGTCAGCCGGTAGCTCCACTACTGAAGTAGTCCCTAAAAAACCAAAAATCCACCCCTTCTATATTGAGTTTCAAGGCAAGTGGACGGAACTTGCAAGTGAGATTAAAAAACTCAACGACAGCAATCCCTTGATTAAACTAGACGGTGGATTACTCAAAATCCACTGTAAAACTGATGCATATTTCCGAAAAACACAGGACTATCTTGATTCTAAAACAATTCCTTACACAACCCTGAGCCCCGCGGAACAGCGCCCCAGGAAAGTCGTCATTAGGGGAATTCCCCCATATACCGACCCCCAGGTCATAATTGAAGCTCTTAAAGAACTTAATTTCGTGGCCAATAGAGCCTCAATGATGAAAAGTAGAAAGACCGGTCGTCCAATGTCCCTCTACGTCGTCAATGTTCTCCCACGTGAAAAATTCGAAGAAATCTACCAAATTCACGAAATTTGCTACATTAAAGTAGATATTGAGCGATTTAAAGGCACCAACATCGTAAAGCAATGCTACCGTTGCCAGAAATTTGGACATTCCAGCGAAATTTGCCGCCTGCCGCCAAAATGCGTCAAATGCTCGGAAGAGCATTTAACTCCCCAGTCCGATAAAATTGGAAAGATCATCCCCAAATGTTCAAATTGTTATGGTGAGCACGTGGCTACTTACCGTGGTTGCCCCCAAACCCCCCAGTACCATAAAAAACAGCAGGACCCCAAAACCGTCCGAAAAGAAAACCCTAAAATCATTCCGAACGCTATGGCGGAACTTTTATCAACATATAATTATGTCCGTAAGCCAGAGGCAAAAAAACCAGAAGAAAAACCTACTGAAGCCCCTACTCCGCTCCCTTCTCCCTCCCAAGACCCTAACCTCGAAAACACTACACCAAATAAGCCAAATGTCATTCAAAATGCAACACCAGAACAACCCAGTAGTTCTAATTATGCTAATGACTTAAAAGAAATATTCAAGACCTTCAAGGAGATGAAAGAACTCCTAAAATTTAACAAATTCATCCAATGTTTCAAAAATATTGCTAACCAAACTAAAAATATACAAGATCCAATAGAAAAAATACTCATCCTTATGAGTGCAATAGAAACTTTAGCCACGGAATTTAACACATTTAATGATGAGTAATTCCTCTTCTACCTTTTCCTCACTAATTTTTCTTTCCTGGAACTGTAACTCCTTGCAGAATAAATTTAACGAACTTAAACTCTTTATGCACGAACATCCCCAAATTGATGTTATTTTCTTACAAGAGACTTTCAACCCCATTTTCAACATTAACATCCCTTGGTACAGGCTATTCCATACACCTCGTGCGGATGGTACGCACAAAGGAGGTACCGCTATTTACATCAAGAACCATCTTCCACACTACCAATCGCACAACCACACCTTTAATGATCTTGAGTATACCAGTATCAATCTTAAACTTCCTCATATCAATATTAAATTAGCTTCTATTTATGCTCTACCCACTGGTAACTTACCTGTTAATAGTCTTACACAGCTTTTTTCACACCACTGCTTTTTCGTAGGCGATTACAATGCCAAAAGCAGACGCTTGAATTGCCATGGCAATTCTCGGCGGGGTACCTCTCTTCACAACTTAGTCCAAAACTTAAAATTAAATCTTCATGCACCACCCAGACCAACACACATTTCCAAATTGCCTGGTGCCCGGGACTCTATCATTGATCTTGCTCTTTCCAAAAATCTTCCTTACCCTATCTACTCTACAGTTATTAATGATCTCTCCTCTGATCACCTACCTGTCTGCTTTAAAATAGATATTATTAATCCTCTTTCTCCCCCCCCCCCTTCCGTGGCTATTGACTGGAATAAATTTACTAATTACCTTAATTCTCAGGACATCACCTTCCCTGATATTAATAATACCGATGACATTGATGCGGCTGTTGAACATCTCAACTCTCATATCCGTAATGCTCAAAATTTTTCTACATTTAACACCTTCAAAAATAATTTTGCTTTTGTCCCACCCCGTTATACTTACAACCTTATCAAACAGCGTAATCGGCTCCGGCGACAATTTCAAAGTTCAAGAGACCCCTCCATTAAACCTCTTCTCAATAGGTTAAACAATAAAATCAAAAACAGTCTTTATAAAGAAAAAGAGAAAAGTTGGAACAACTTTCTCAAAACTTAATCATACGAGGACAACTCTCTTTGGATTCTTAAACACAAACTGAATAAACATTACACTTCCATTCCCCCCCTCACATCTAATAATGTTACCGCTATACTGACCAAGAAAAAGCTAACATGCTTGCTAATTCTTATGCCACCCAATTTTCTCCTAATCCTACCCTTGCATACCAAGCTCACCTTGATCATGTTAACGAGACAGTTCGGAACTTTTTAGCTACCCCCCCTCAAGATCCCCCCCCCTAAAAATCAACCTATTGTTATCCACAATATTATCAAAAAACTCAAAAAGCATAATACCCCATGATACGATAAAATTACTAACTCTGCTCTTAGAAACCTTCCTCCTAATTGCATAATCTATATCACTGACCTCACTAATGCTATCTTAAAACATAACTACTTCCCTAAACCTTGGAAACTTTCTATAATCTCTCCTATTCCAAAACCTTAAACTAACCTGTCAGACCCCACTAATTACAGACCAATCTCCTTGCTACCTTCTATCAGTAAAGTGGTGGAACGAGTCATTCGTGCCCAGTTGCAGGAGTTCATTCAACAGCACAACATTCTCATGCCCGAGCAGTTCGGCTTTCGCCCAAAACACTCAACACAACACCAGCTTCTTAGGGTTGTTGAGTTTCTCAGCGAGAAACTCAATGCGAAAATTCCCGCAGCTACCATCTTTCTTGATGTCGCAAAGGCATTTGACAAGGTCTGGCATATGGGCCTCATGTACAAACTAATTCAGCTCGGTTTTCATCCCAGACTTATACATTTAATATATTCGTACCTTTGCGACCACTCTTTTCAAGTCCGCATAAACAACATTTTTTCTATTATTCTCCTTATCCTAGCGGGCAACCTTCAGGGGAGCGTGTTGGGCCCATTTTTATTTAACATTTTCTTTAACGATATCACACGCTCCTTGCACACCCACCTCGCTCTTTATGCGGACGACACCTGTATTTACGCTTCGGCACACCACCCGTATACTCTTTACAGGTACCTACAGACTCATGTTGATGACTTCATGAACTGGTGTATGCTTTGGCGCGTTGTCATATATGAAACTAAAACTACTGCAGTATATTTCTCTCGCAAAATAATTTTACCTAACAGAATCATTATTAACAACACTGTTATCTCTTGGTCAGACCAAGCTAAGTATCTTGGGGTCATTCTGGACCGCCGCTTAACCTGGAAACAGCACACTTTCTCCATCAGAGGTAAAGTCGCTGGAGCCTTGAACTCTATAAAACCTCTCCTTAACAGTAAAACCTTGTCTGTTCACAATAAATTAATCCTCTATAACTCATGCATCCTTCCCATCATAACCTATGCCAGTCCGGTCTGGGGCTTCACTTGTAAGACCACTATGGACAACCTTAGTCGCTTGCACAATTCCAACCTGCGTACTGTCCGTAACGCATCTCGTTACCTTCGCAACTCCACGGTCCGAAGAGACCTAAAAACGACTACCTTACGTAAGCGCATAAACGACTTAGCCAAAAAATTTTATGATAAAATTTTTGACCTCCCTAATGAAATTGTAGCGGAGCTACCAGATTATGACGCTTTTGAACCCCACCATCGGAAACGGCCCAGGTTTTCCATAATTATGGACACTCAGTAACATCTGAGTTCTCCACGCTATTATTGCCTTCTCTTATTTTTCTTTCCTTTTTATATACTTTTCTTAAAAAAAAAAAAAAAAAAAAAAAAAAAAAAATTCTATATACATAGAGACCATAAAAATTGAAAAACTTAAAAAAAATAAAATGTATGGCCCTGAATTGTCCCTTTTTTGGTTGGATGTTGTGGCCTTGCCACCCTAGCTTTTCTTGGCCTTGCTTGGTGAGTGTTACACTGAACAGTACCAACTTTAACTTTTTAAATTCCTTATAGTAGTTTTACAACTACAGTTTGACTTTACTTACTTTAAGACTCATGTATTTTTTAAGATTTATTGTTAACTTTTTTTCTTCTTAAGATTTTACTTAAATTTAATTTTATTCATACTTTTCTTAAATTTCTTATTTTTCTCTTATTAACTTCTTTTTCTCTTATAGTAGCATTGCTACAGTTTAACTTTATCCCAATGGCTCATTAAAACATAAGACATTCTAATTTCCTAGTCTGGGTGTTAAGCTGATAACAGCTAGGAAACCCCTCAATGCTGATTACCTGTTCAGTTCGGATTAAATAAGGCAAATTTTACAGTAAAATTTTACTGGTGGGGATTAACGAGGATCTTTAGGCCTATTTCCGGCACGTATACGTGTCGCTCGTCCCCAAGGGGTTAACCCCTGAACTGGTTTGCCCGTACACCGTACGGGCAAGAAGAATTTGCTTGTTTCGTTACTAAAAGCTTTGCATCACCAGTGATTTTTAACTGCAATATTCGCTATATTTAATAGCAGACATATATCGATCTTATAAGGTGAATATTGCAGTACCATAAAAGTTGTGTACAGTCCGTATTTTTAATTTGTTCTGTCAAAAAATTAACCACTTAAGGGGTTAAGCATAGCAGTCGAGTGAAAGAATCCCAGTCTTCGTTAACAATTAAAAGAATATATTTAGGGCGTTTACGTTTGCAGAGTCTCCTGACATGACATCGCGATGCTCATGGAGTGCGAACGCGCTGGGAATCTGCCACACATAACCTGCAACGAACTTAATTGAAAACGCAAAGATGAATTTCGAAACAATGCATGGCCTAAAAAGTATAATTAAGTGGTATTAATATAATTTAGTTGTATAATTTAGCGGTTAACTCTGATGGAGTCCCGAGGGCCATTCCAGAGTTGTAAGTCTCGTTATTCGTCGAAAATTTCTCTCACACATATGATAAAAATAACTATTTGTTTTTATTGTTGGCTGTTTGGACATTGTCACAAAATGGTGGAAACGCTTGGCCTGACCACCAACGAAGTAAACTTCAACCAGTAACAATCAACATATGTTTTTACCATTATTTATGACAGAAATATTTTCAATAATGTTTTTAAATAAGGGTGAAATTTCAATTTAAATTTACTGGTGGCAGTTTGACGTGGCGTTAATGCGGCAATCAACACATGCGATAATAGTTACAGTTGAAGCTTTACTATTTTAACCCCTTCGGGAACGGAACCTTTTATGAAATTTTTAATCTTTTGTCACCGTTCTTTTTTAAACAGAAATTTATGTCTTCTTGAAGAGAGAAAATGCGCTGATTAAAAAAGGCAAATTTTACAGTAAAATTTTACTGGTGAGGAAAAACAAGGATTTTGAGCGCTTCATGCAGCACGTATACGTGTCGCTCGTCCCCAAGGGGTTAAGGATATGTTAGTTCATCTTTATTAATAGCTTCATGTTCGATAAAGTGCAGTGAAAAGAGGTGATATCATTACTTATTGATTGGTACCACAGATTTTTTCATTCGGCAGAGTTAGTAAGGGGGAATTTCTATTTTTCACATGTCGGAACCTGATTTATCCTTCTCTAATATACAATATATATATATACAATTCCTTCATTTGTGAAAGTAATCTTTCAAAAATGATAAAAAACAGCTAAACCGGTTTGAATGTTCTGTTGATTAGCTATTCAAGCTTAACCATCATCAACCACTACCCGCCGGAGATCTTGAAAAATAAATTTTCCATCTGACCCCGCCATGTTTATGTGTAATTAATTTTCAATCAAAACGAAAAGTCAAACTATGGAAATGATAAATAGTTTTTCCTTTATTTATGTGAAAATGTTTACAGTTATCCCACTGGTGAGATTTTTGTATACCAATATTTGTGAAGAAAATTTTTCATGCTAGGTTTTTGCAACATTTCAGTGGTGGAAAATTGGCGCAGAGGTGGAGCCTATTGACACCACTAAAATTTTATGGTATTATTCAGTTTAATAAAAACTCAGAAATTTGATCATTAGATAAGAGGCAAAATACTACTATAATTTAGTGGTGTCAATAGGCTCCGCCTCTGCGCCAATTTTCCACCACTGAACATTTGTAACGAAAATTACGTTTCGGGTAAGTGTTTGGAAAAATTGTAAGAAAATTATAAACAGGATGAGAATTGCACGTCAAACGTGGCAAATGAGGTGTTCGTACAATAACTAGATTTATAAATATTTTTTCCAGAGCATATTCTATTGAATGTATATTTTAGTGCACTTCATAAGTGCATATCAATTTCATTTGGTTCAAAAGGCGGTAACATCATTATAATGCTTTTTAAATATTTTTTTTTTCATAGGGGCCGTAATGTAACGGAAAACTTTTGAATCTCCCTGTAATTAAACTATGCATCCTATTTTCATAAAATTTGAAATGACTCGATCCAATTTTACAACAATTACATATTTAATATTTCAGACCATTCGGTTGAGTAGTTTTTGCATGCGGGTGGACGGGCAGACTGACGGATCGAACGGCGAATATAAGTGCTACGTGTTTATATAATTACGAACGCAGATAAAAAAAGGCAGTATTCCTAAAGAAACCAAGTAAAATGCCTCAGTTTATTAATTTCTGACATAATCCTCGCAAAATTTTAGGAATAATAATTCACAGTGTGTTCTTTTGCTATCCATTTTTCTTTTCTGTGAGCATTTCGTGATTTTTTTTTTTTTCATTAGAAATATTTTTTTTTTCAAATTGATGATTGCAGCAGATTTTCAGACTGTTTGGAAATCCCATATCTCTACCTTGTTGATTATTCTTCGTGTGTAACTAACAGCTGCTATTTCATGTATCCCAGATTACATCTAATTTTCTGCTGATACAATTTTTATTTTATTTATTCTGATGGAACACAAAGAAGTAAAACCGCGGTAGACCTGTCGGAAGGCGGCATGTATTAGGAAATATAACGGGACGTAATGTGTGATTGCATTTAAATTAATAGAACTACATATCCCGCCAAAACAGTTCCTAGTTTTTATTTTCATTGATAGGGCATGTCCTTTCCTGGATGTTCATTATCCTCTCTTCTAAATTGGTATACATTTTTTGTAAATACTACTCCTTTTTTTCATTTTCTACCTTTTCATTGTATTTCTAAGTTTATTTTTCTTTAATTTTATACTGTATTTTTTTATTTTATTTATAAATGTATGGCGCCTTAAAATGGTCTTTTGGTTTTGGGATGTGATCTTTTCCCCCCTACGCGTTTCTGATGGTTGGTTTGTCAGACTTCGACTATGACTTGGTTTCTCCGTACTACATTTCTCTACTAGAGGTGAGGAGTTCTCTCCAAAGTACTCTGTAACCCATTTCATTCGAATTTCTAAGTTGTTAAAATTTATGTGAAAGATTTTTATTTTGAGAAAGTGGTGGGAGATAGAATAAAAAAAAATAGTCAGTCCGTGATCCGCTACTTGTAGCATGCTAATTCCGATAACTGGTGTTACCTTTCTGAGAGCCGTTATTATTATTTTTTTTTAAATCGACGGGTCTTTTCGTTAGAAAAAATCCACAGTAACATCAAGCTGTGGTTAATATAATTTACCACCAGTATTACTTTAAAGTAACTATATTAAATATAAAAAAAAAAATGATTTACTGCAAACGTCAGCAAAATTTATTTCTACTGTTCAAGAAATTTCTGTCGTCACTGACAGTTGAATTAGAAAAATGCAAAGTGGTTGTTGTTTAACCCTTTAATACCGTATCGTGCGGGTTAAACATTATTTTAAATTTTTGGTTCTGAGTCGTATGTAATAAAAACGCGAATCGAACGATGGTTCTGGTTTGCAGATAAAGTAAAGTATCATTTTTGATCATCACGTAGCGATTGCAGCCCATGTTTTACTTTTTACAGGCATGACTAGCTTTGTTTACAAATACATAGGGTGTTAAAGGGATAAACGCTTTATTTCCCGAGGGTACTTTAACCCGCTTGATACCAGCAACTTTTACATGAATTTTTTTCGGTTGACACCGCATTTTGTCAAATAATTAAATTTAGGTAATCAATCAAGAAAATGTCTTAATTAAATAAGATGAATTTTACATTTCTTTTTTAGTGGTATAAAAAAAAAGTGCTGTAAGCATCTTTTGAAGATGCATATATGCACCCATGGTCCCCAAGAGGTTAAAGTACCATCAAAATAACTTGTTATAAAATTCATTTAATACATCGAATAGTAGTACTACAGTATAGAATGAATACAGTCCTCAGCAAAAGTTTAGACACTGGTGATTTTTAAGATTTAAATAACAAATACGAACACTTGGGTTATACAAATGACTGTACTTATTTTTAAATATATTTAAAAAGTTTTAGGACAGAAAAAACGATTTTAATGTAGGATATTATTTAATTTAACTGAAAATAGTGAAATTTGCATATTGCAAAAGTTTAGACACTTTTGTGATTTTTTGGCAATTGTTCACTGAAAAATGCAAATTTCAAACTTATGACGTGTCACATGCATGAAGTAGTTAAGTGCACCTCGCGATAGCATCGGTTAATGAAGATGTCGCGAGCAAGAAATTTTCAGTCAGATGAAGTAAATAAAGCATGGAAGCTGAAATCGAAAGGGAAGACTGTTGCAGAAATTTCAGCTGCTTTGAATCGCCCAAAGAAGTCTGTCTATTAACCCTAGATCTACCGGGAATTTTATTCAAGTTTTAATAAAACGTTCCACACCAGAATTTTTATTTAAAACTATTTAACTTATTTATTTACCTTATTTTTGTCTGGTTTATATACTTAGTTTATTTTAAAGAAATTTCTGGTTTGAATGAATATTTTGTATGTACCTGTCGGGTCCAATGGACCCGTCTGGTAGACGGAGGGTTAAGTACTGTCTAAGGGTGTCTCTTTCAAAGCAAAACCTAGATCTGGAAGGACTCGTGTGGCCAGAAAACGAGATTATAGAAGGATCCATAAACTGGCATCTAGACAAATAATGACTGCTAATCGCACTAAAAATGAGTCAGAACTTTCTGTGTCAACGGATAATTTCGTAGATACATTAAAGAAATGTGTACATTAGTTTACATGAAAATGATAAAACAAACAGGCTTGAAATCTCACAACAAATTGACACCTTTCCAGTTGCGGAGTAATTCTTTTTTTATAAACTGGTGAAATAATGGACTGACACCAGAATTTATAAACGAAGTTATTAGAAAATATGAAATTGCTTATTTTCACGCATATTATAAAAGGAAAAGTTTAATGAAATATTATTGTCCCTTTTGGAATTAAAATTAGGTGTCCTTTGCCCTCGAAAGGGTTGATGATTTGGGCCTCACTTTGTTTTAATTCTCAAGTATCTCTGGAGTTTCTCAATGGTCGTCAAGGTGCGTAAGACTGCACCAAATTCTTATAAATTCAAATTTAATTAATTAATTTAATAGGTAAATCATTCTAAAATTTATTAAATGACTGTGTAAATCTTCTAATGCACTTTCAAAAATTCACTAAAAAATTTTTAGAAGATGAAATTTTCATGAATTCATAATTTGGAACATAAAGAGTTAAATTGATAGATTATTACTTTTTTAGTAACAGTTGTTATGCAGGAGTATTTCGCTGAGAAAGAACAGTTAAATGAAAGGATTTCTTTTTTTTTCTTTATAATTACACCCAACATTTCGTTAAATAAATCCACTGAAATGAACAGATATTCTGCTCGTAGTATCCAGGGTCCTGCCTTTTTAGCACGTAAAAAGAGAGCATCTTAATATAATTTACACGATGAACCATTCTAAACCACTTGCACTCTAGCGCTGTTAGTGGAAATGTGCCACTAGAGACCAGTGTTGCCGCATTTAACAATTGTTTTTTAAATATTGAATTCACACCACAAAAATTTAATTGATATATCTCTTTTCATTTATTGAAAATCAATTATTTTATAAGCCACAAACAGCAGTTTAAACTGTCTGGTAAGAATTTGGAATTTGTAATTAAACTGCCATATATAAGGACGTACGTCATTGTCGGGAGTAACCAAAATAGCACGACGTACACGCGCAAGAGTTAAGAGCGAAAATTGCAAGTTTATACTTGTCCTCGCTTTAGACGTTCTTGTACACGGAACTACGAATAAAGAGGAACTGCTTCCGGTACGCCTAATTAACACAAAATTTCAGTCATACCTATAACCGAAAATAGATATTTCTTTTTAATGGTGGATGTGTGCTTCGAGTTTAGTCAGACCTTGCTTTTCTGCCGTATTGTGAAAACCTAATACACCGAGAGCTGTCAGCACAGACATATGGTTCGTACGGATACCATTATATATCCAGTATATTTTACAGAAAAATAAATCTAGGTTAAACGCGCAAAATTTCGCCTTCTTTTATGAAGAGATTTTCTATAAGATAATACTGGTGACAGAAAATTTTCTGGTCTGCAAAATTCAAGGAGGAGTGCAAACCATGACACAATCACATCATCGAGTTTGAGTCTGAAATTCCAGAATTAGCTAAGACTCGATTCTCATATTAAAACGCAATCGGCCTGCCAAGTCATATCTGGGAGGAAAACACCTAATAATCCGATTTTACTGGTTGACTCGTAGGTTTCCATTGTGTTTTCCTGCTCCCAGTACGTCATGTTTTCATACCTTTGGGTGCAGGAAAACGCAATGGTAAACCTACGAGTAGACCGCTAAAATCGGGTTTTTAGGTGTCTTCCACAAAGTTATGACTTGGCAGACTGATTGCGTTTTAATATTGGAATCGAGTTTTAGATAATTCTGGAATTTCAGCCTCTAACTCGATAAGGTTGTTGCCTGTGCTCCTGGCTCCCGGTCTATAAACAGCTTCCTGTCATTGTCAGTAAATGCGATTATAAAACCTGGACCAACTTCCATCAGTAAAAACGAAGAGAAATTTTAGCATATTTGTTATAGAGATTTCTTCTGAATAGACGGCTAAAAATAATGTGAAATTTTCTATTCAAAATTTATTGGAAGAAGTTTGCTTCGGCGATAATCAGAACTATTGATCCGAAGTAATAAAAAAAAATCCGCCGCCATCTTGGGACCCAGAACGCCATGTTTGCATACCTATGGGAGCAGGAAAACGCAATGGTAAACCTACGAGTAGACCGCTAAAATCGGGTTTTTAGGTGTCTTCCACAAAGGTATGACTTGGCAGACTGATTGCGTTTTAATATGGGAATCGAGTTTTAGATAATTCTGGAATTTCAGCCTCTAACTCGATAACGTTGTTGCCTGTGCTCCTCCCGGTCTATAAACAGCTTCCTGTCATTGTCAGTAAATGCGATTATAAAACCTGGACCAACTTCCATCAGTAAAAACTAAGAGAAATTTTAGCATATTTGTTATAGAAATTTCTTCTGAATAGGCGGCTAAAATTAATGTGAAATTTTCTATTCAAAATTTATTGGAAACAGTTTGCTTCGGTGATAATCAGAACTATTGATCCGATGTAATAAATTAAAATCCGCCGCCATCTTGGGACCCAGAACGCCATGTTTGCATACCTATGGGAGCAGGAAAACGCAATGGTAAACTTACGAGTAGACCACTAAAATCGGGTTTTTAGGTGTCTGCCACAAAGATATGACTTGGCAGACTGATTGAGTATTAATATGGGAATCGAGTCTTAGCTAATTCCGGAATTTCAGCCTCTAACTCGATAATGTTGTTGCCTGTGCTGCTGTCTCCCGGTCTATAAACAACCTCCTGTCATTGTCAGTGAAAGCGATTATAAAACCTGGACCAATTTTCATCAGTAAAAAGATGAGAAATTTTAGCATATTTGTTATCGAAATTTTTCCTGAATAGGCGGCTAAAAATAATGTGAAATTTTCTATTTAAAATTTATTAGAGGAAGTTTGCTTCGGCGATAATCAGAAACTATTGATCCGATGTAATTTTCTCATCTGTATTTTAATATATGGTCATCTTTTGCGTAAAAAGCTTACTTTGCAAGTTATAAGCCAAAAACCAAAAAACTCTGCGATTTTTAGTGGTTTTTTTTTCGCGATTTTTCATATTTGCCGAGAGAAATGTTGTTGGACAACTTCAAATTCGTATTCAGAAGCCCCGAAAACATAAAGTAAGACACTAAAAACAATTACACCAGAATTTTCCAGGGGTGAGGGACACATAGAGTCTTGGATTTTCTCTAAATAGATTCGCACTTCTATTTTAAGAGAATACATTGTGTACTATATTTTTCTTTCAGACGTTTCCAAAGTATATGTAATTTTTTTTTGTTCTGTAAAGGGGTACGAGATAGAATTAAAAATTAGTCGCCCGTGGCAAATAAGTAATACAGTTTTAAATTAAAATTTTGGTGTGAAATATCTATATTAAACTTGAGTAAAATTTCCAGCCTTTCTAGTGTTAACGTTTGAAAATAGTGATGGACGGAATGAAAGATTTTAATATGAAATGAATCATTCATGCATGCACGTATTTTCAAACACTTGCATATATTTTTACTAAATTACCATAAGGAATTTTGTAAACAGAAAACCGCCTAAAGCGTAGTTGCCAGACGTCATTATCTTTTTAATTAATTATCTTCGGAAATTTTGAATACGAAAAGTTTTTTTTATATTTTACAGGAGCTATTAATGTGATTCTGATTAAAATATGAAGCGATTTTTTGTTGCAAAATGTCTGGTAGAAGTTCAATAAATAAAAACTTTCGTAGCTTCCGAATCATTCATTCGAGTAGTAAAATCATTCATCCTGCCCATCACTATTTGATAGCTGTCAACTTGCACGGATTTTTGCTACCACTAAGATTTAATAGAAAAATTTGAATAATTCAATCGCCGGATTACCGTGAATGTTGATAATTAAATAAGGCAGAAATCTCTTTTAAATTTTAGTGGTAGCAAAAATCAGTACAAGTTGGCAGCTATGCTATTTGAAACAATGGAGTTAAACGAGTTGACGCTAGTATATATTGATTGTCACCAGTTGTAGTTTCATACGGCAGCGTTAGTAAAGGGGAATCCTATTTTTCCACATATCTGAACAATGGAGTTACGAATAAAGAGGAGGAGACATATAATGTACCTAATTTCCGGTGTATATCCAAAGATCAAACAATTCAGTTTGGACCCAGAAATTTTATTCAGTATTTGAAGACTAACATTTACCGTGATCTAGAAAGTTATATTTTATTTAAAAAAAAATATGGGTCGAAACACGATTGTTTGATCGGCGGGGTATACCGTTGCCACCGAAACACTCAAGGCCTGAGGACACGAGATGTGACGTCATCACTAGTAGACCGACTTCTCACGAGTGTTGGAATTCAGACCGGAAAAATTTGAATAGCAATTTTCTTTTATTTTATTTGTCGAATAACTATCATCTGATAAAACAATAATAACTATTTAAACTTACTGGTAAGAATTTGGAGTCCCCCAATTAAAAATCAACCAGATGCGGCAACACTGAGGCATTCCGCATCTGGCTGAATTTTTATTTAGGAATTCAGATTTCTCACCAGTAAGTTCAAAATAGTTATTATTGGTTTATAAGATGATAGCTATTTCACAAATAAAATAAAGAGAATTGCTATTCAAAATTTTCCGGTGAGAATTCCAACACTAGTAAAACGCCGGTCGATTAGTGATGACGTCACAACTCGTGTCCTCAGGCCTTGAGTGTTTCGGTGGCAACGGCTATACACCCGAAATTACGGTACTGTCTACCAGTTGCTAGTGTAGTAACTGATGAATTTTCCAGAAGACGTTGGCTGCTTTTTTTTACCGGATATTCGGTTTCTGATAACCCACAGGCCAAACATTCCATCAGTAAAACTGAATAAAAACTTTCGCCTTAATTAAGCGTCTTATTCGTCTAAGGTTTTCTCAAAAATATCAAACAAATTTCTATTTGTTTTACTGGTGTCCGTATGCCTTGTAAAACTGTTAGTTTGTTTCCCTGGTTGTCACAATATAGCGGAAACGCAAGGCCTAACTACCGCCATAGTAAATTCCTACCAGTAAAAATGAAAACCTGTTTCTACCATTATTTATCCCTGACACCTTGTAATAATAAGGCGTTTAAATAAGTTGAAAATTTCTATATAAATTTACTGGTGGAAGTTTCCACCGGCGGTTAGGATGAATGATTTTTCTATTCGAATGAATCATTCGTGCATGAGAAAAACATAGTTTCCAACCATTGTATATAGTTTTTATCAAATGCCAGGAGAAATTTTGTAAAAACGAAAGAAACAAAAGCATGGATACCAGCCAACACAAACTCCCTCGAGCAATTATCCAGAAAAATTATCACAGATAAACGCATTATTTTTATGGGGTAAAATAAGAAACTTCTTTTTAGAAAAAAAAATTCTGGTATAAGTTGAATTTAAAGAAAATCAAAGTTGGCAGCTATGCTATTGCGCATGCCCGAATTGTCCATTCGAATGATAAAATCATTTATTTGCCCATCACTAGTTTCGTACCTAGTACAATAAAAAAATTATAACATGAGGGACTTTTGCTCAGAAAACGAATTGATAATCGTCAACATCCTCTAAACGGCATTTTAAAGAAGTATTTACTAATGTATTATTACAAACCGTATTAGACAAAGTTTTGTATTCGAAATGTACAAAGTATGATATGAGTTTTCTCCACCTAAACAAAATCGGTAGTTTTTTCCCCAATCTGCAACATTTAAAAATGTGACGTGTGGTTCTATTACCACTTCTTTCACCAACCACCTAACAGATTTAGAGTTAAAAGTAGCGTCGGTTCTCGCGACAAACTACTACTGATTTTCTATCGCTGTACTCGCTACATTAAATTATTCAAACTACAAAATTCTATAAATTGTAGAGACTGCTGTAGATTCTCTAAATGTAGCATGCCACGTTCGACAATGTTCTTTCCTTTCTGAGTGTCATTTTCTTTCGACGGATCTCCCTTTCGACAAAACAGCGCTAATAAAGCCTTTAACTCTTTGCGCTCTGGCGTCTCTTACACAAATTTTATTCGATTCCCTCCACTTTTTTAAAAAGAAGTTTACTTCAAGTACACAATTTCAAAAAAAGCTCTGATTAAATAAGGTAAATTTTATTTTCCTTTATTACTGGTGCCGAAAACAAATTTTGCAAAGAAAGATGATGTATCCGCAGCGGAGCCAACGGAGTGGTAAGGGTTTTGAACTAATAATTCTAAAATATATTCCTTTTAATTTCTTTGGAAAGGGAGCGGTTGGAATATGATCTCTTTGAAAGTTTAAATTCTGCCTGGTAACACTAATACATTACTACATTTTGACAGACAGCTGTAATGCAAAAATATAACGCTGACTGAGAGCAGTTGAGTAAAGGGATTACTTTTTCAATTCTAACCGACTTTTTGTAAGAACTTACATTGAAATTAACACATGCTTTTCTCTTAATAGACAAATATGAGTAAATAATAACGCTCGTGTATCTCGTATAAAGTGAAAATCTTAACAAATTCACGACGGGAAACGAGAATTCTCGTTTTCATTCAAAAAACAGCATTGACTAACGGCGTTGCTTCTAACTTACAGAAAATATATTTGTATCGTTTTGTCGATATTTTTGTAGACTTTAAGATATTTTATATTAAATTTATACATTGAAATATATTTATAGATGCATAAACTTGGGAAACCTATCTAGAACACCGATTTACAAAACAAAAACAAAAGAAAAACTTTATGAACAGGGAGGAGCTTCTACTGCTTTAAATGCAGTTTGATAAAAATTTTCCGTCGGCAGTGTTTTAAAACACAGTAAACGATGCGACCTTTCTCAACGTGAAATTTTTCATTTTAGTCGAGTCCTCGATTTAGCCGTTCTCGTATTAAATGCGTTTCGACTGTAGTATATTGTATATCAGACCTTCCAATCTTAAACTAAACAGAGGCGAGATTCAGCTCTTAGCAAACAATGAGGGTCACCATTATTAACCCCTTGGGGACGAGCGACAGGTATACGTGCCGCATGAAACGTTCAGAATCCTTGTTTTTCCTCACTATCAAAATTTTACTGTAAAATTTGCCTTATTTAATCAGCGCATTTTTTCGATTCAGGAAGACACAAATTTGTGTTTTTAAAAAACGGTGACAAAAAATTAAAAATTTCGTAAAAGGCTCCCGTCCCGAAGGGGTCTCAAAACATACAAAAAATGACAGTATTAGTAACGATACACACATGCAAATGCATATCGCAGTAGAAGACATAAATCCTCTGTGGATCTAGAGCTCCGTGTAAAAAAGTAAAATTCAAAATAATTGTAAATCGTAATAAATTTAAAATTATACATTTTTCTGCGAGCGTATATCTCGAAAGGTATTGTATTAGGAACCAGTAATTTTAATCTCGTTTATAATTAAAATAAAATGAATTTCAGAGATTTTGTTAGACTTTTTTAGGATGCAAAAATACTCCTTGTTTTATTTTGGAGGCGCAAATGTACCGTTATAAAATATACCGAAAAAAAGACAGGCGTATTAATGACCAATCCGTAGGTGGTTCAAAAGCTTCCATTTATGGAAATCATTTCACATGATTTTATACATTTTTAAAAAACAAAATGAGAAAAAAATCTAGCATTTTAAAGGTGTTGGAAATACAATGGCCTCCCTTTACCCTTATTTTAAAATATCAGTGCACCAGTGTAACAACAACAACAACAAAAGCTGAAATTTCATGTAAGAATGAGGGTTGGGGCGCGATTTATTTTCGACATTTCACATCTTAAAATATTGAAATATTATTGCTAACATTTACCAGTTTACATCGTCCTAAATTCTATTACGTTTTTTATAAAAAATAACTATAAATTAGTGAAGAAACGCAATAACACATAATTAATTTTTTAATGTACGTTTTCATTTTTGATGCGTTACCCTTATAAAGGTTTTAAAATCATCTCTAAAGAAAATAAGAAGGATTTTAAATAAAGCATCCTTTTAAATGGAATTATATATTTTTAAAAAATTCTAGTAAGATGAAACATTTTAAAGGGTGCCAAAAATCTTCAAAGGGCGCCATGGCGCTCGCGGGTGCCCTGTTGTAGAGCCCTGATTTATATCATAGTTATAGATCTTCCAATTTTTAAGTTTCATTTTTTTTTTTCACATCGAAATATTCGCTATTTTTGTTAATATAACTTGCCAGCAGTATTATTTCAAAGGCAACTATGTTATAGAAAAAATTATCTACAGAACAGACTATATAAAAAAGCACAAAATGTATATTCACGAAATAACTGTCATTCATGGCGGTTGATTTAGAAAAATGTGAATTATTAAACGTTTAAAAATTTAAACTGAAACGGACAGAAGTTTTACATGAAAAAAACTCTGAAGGTAAAGCGACATTTTCTATTTAAATTTTACTTGTTGATGTTTGTTAACCCTTTCACTATTTGCATAATTTTTAATATTTTGCAACCGACTTCTTTAAAACAGAAAAATTTTCTGTAATTAATTCGCGATAATGCTCTGATTAAATAAGGTACACGTTACATTAAAAAATAACAGGTGAGAATAATGAATGATTTACAGCATCTTATACGGCACGGATACAGGTCGCTCGTCCCTAAGAGGTTAAGTGTGGTAATTCGAAATTGATGATCCAATGTAAAAAATCAGCAGCCATCTTTTGACAACTCCCTCGGTTACTTCACTCGTAAATGATAGACTCTAACTATATGTCTCCTGCTCTTTATTCATATCTCCATTGTATTAAACGAGTTTGACTATATATTCTATATCATAATTGTTATATCTTGGAATCATTGACTTCCTTATTTTTAATATCGAAATATTCGATTTACATAATGGCAGGTCTCTTTAACCCCTTAACGCTCGAATTAAATTACGGTTGAATAATTCAAATTGCTAATTGGCACCACTTTTATGAAAAAGAAATATTTAATGACAGGTAAAACGATACTGAAATATAGCCAATTTCACTATTTTATAAAACTGGTGGGAATCAAACAATTTGAGTAAAAGACAGAGCCCGATAATATCTCGGGAGCGAGAATTAAGGGGTTAACCCTTATCGGCGCGGAATAATTCTGTTTATAAACTGATGATACAATGGACTGACACCAGAATTTATAAACGAAGTTATGAGAAAATATGACCATTCTTATTTTCACGCACATTAACCCCTTATTTCTCGCTCCCGTCATATTCTCGGGCTGTGTCTTTTACTCAAATTGTTTGATTCCCACCAGTTTTATAAAATAGTGAAATTGGCTATATTTTAGTGTCGTTTTTCCTGGCATTAAATAAGGTGAATATTTCTTTTTCATAAAAGTGGTGCCAATAAGCAATTTGAATTTTTCAACCGTAATTTAATTCGAGCGTTAAGGGGGTAAAAAAGTAAAATTTTAATTAATTATACATGGTGCCGTTTGTCAGTTTTGGAATTAAAATTTGGTGCCCTTTGTTAACCCCTTAATTCTCACTCCCGTCATATTCTCGGGCTGTGTCTTTTACTCAAATTGTTTGATTCCCACCAGTTTTTTAAAATAGTGAAATTGGCTATATTTTAGTATCGTTTTTACTGTCATTAAATAAGGTGAATGTTTCTTTTTCATAAAAGTGGTGCCAATAAGCAATTTGAATTATTCAACCGTAATTTAATTCGAACGTTAAGGGGTTAAGGACACCACCCTCGAAATGGTTAAACAAAGTTAACATTTCTTCCGTAAGTTATTGGAAGTCGTAAATGAGAAGAATCGGCAGATATTTTATGTGCATTTTACTGGCTTCGATCTTTTTTCTTTACTATTCAAACAACACATTTGTATATTTTAATAATATACTGCAGCCATTTATTGAACGCCATTTATCGCGTCTATGGGAAAGAAATTTCTCTAGACACATTGCACGAAAAAAAAAGAATTAAAATTATATTTTGCTCTAAAAAGAATGATTATGTGAGTAAATAACTGTAAAAACAGTGAATGATTCGAATGTTTTTGACGCAGTTTTTTGTTCTATTTCGAAACTCGTCGACTTTTATTTATTCAGGGACTGATTAAAATATTAACCAAATAAACGTTTTGAATGGCCAAAGGTTACTCTGGTATACTAATTTGAATTATTAAGAATTTTCAGCATTTTGCGAGCATTTAGAACAAAGACATGCGATAACGTGCAGACATTAATATTTTGTAATATAATTTGCCACCAGTATTATTTCACAGCAACTATGTTATAGACAAATTTATCTACTAAGTAGGTTATGCATAAACATATTAATATATTCACGAGATAACTGTCATTAATGACTGTTGATTTTAGACAATGTGAAGAATTTAGAGTTTAAAACTGTACGCTGAAAGGTACTGGCAACGTTATGAGTCTGTTGGTAATAGCCATATTTTAATTCAACAGAATTGGCACACGGTTATTCTTTTCTTTACATGACTGTATCCGAAGTATCTCTCTATACATAGAGGGTGTCCCAGAACAAACTTGGAAGGGAGGTACAAAATATAGTTAATATGGAAAGCATGGGCGTAGGAAAGCATGGGCCGAAATCGATAGGTGGCACTGTATGCGATCTCTGAAGGTCGGTAGCATGTAAAACCAAGTTGCCACAGGCAGTTATTTTCGCACAACTTTTTCCAAACAAAAATATTTTTCATACAATTTTTCAAAACTTGCATGAAAAATATACTACAAAATGTATTTTCTTTTAAATAGTGATGCCGAAAGAATATAAAAATAGTTACCTGTGTCAGCCTTAGTCAAACTCATAGCTGTCAACTCTTCCGCTTTTTTGGACCACAAAAAATTAATAGAATTTTGTGCTTTATTTGATCGGCAGAATATCGCGATTTAAAAAGGTTCAATTTACTATAAAATTTTTGTGTTACAAAAAAGCGTAAGATGTTGGCAGCTATGCAAACTACCCAATAAGAAAACAGTGTTGCCAGTGGGCTACTTTTATTAAAAATCAGATTTCTTCATTAGCACCGCTTTTTTGAAATAGTAAAATTCGCCTTATTTAACATCATTTAATGACATAATAATTAAGATAAAAACAAGGGGAATTTTACCATGCCATGAAAAGCGTTTCCAAGAAAGAAATCTGAATTTTTTAAAAGTAGCCCACTGGCAACACTGTTTTCATAGCGGATAGTTTGACATTCACATAGTACCGACGATATCATCGATACCATGTCAATCAGTCCAACATGAAAACAATGTCGTCGGTACCACGTCAAACTATAAATTAAAATAGTAAAATTCGCCTTATTTAATGATATATTAATTAAGACAACAAGGGATAATTAACAAGTGAAATTTTACTTTTTCAGAAAAGTGGGGCAAATCAAGAAATCTGAATTTTAAAAAAAAAGCCCATTTGCAACACTGTTTTCTTATTGGATAGTTTGACATGGTACTGACGATATGAGTGCATTTCAACTATTTTTTTTTATTCAGGATTTTCGAATTCACACCGAAAATACGGAAAGGAGCATTTTTAATTGTGAGACGTCCGTGATTAAATAAATTGAAAAGTATCATTGAGAATTTCTGGTCTGAATTCTGAATTTATAAATAAAAAAGAAATTCTTGAAATGGATGCTATAGATTCACATGCGTGAATTGCAAGAATAGAAATAGGGCAATAAACTTATAAAACTCTAAGCTTCCAATTCTCTCAGGGATGCTCTGTAAAAGAAACTTCCGCCGATTTACAGAAAAAAAATGTATATTTGTACGGAATTACATTTCTGATGAAAGTAATACCGTAAAACTATCAAAACCTATGGATTTGAGAATAAACTTCATAGATAATGCTAAATTTTGATTTTCTCTAAAGCTGTGGGATATATATTTTTATTGTTACTCTGCAAAAATAAATCGTTAAATACGGAAATCGTAATGACAGAATTTCAGAAATTCTTTAACAGTGTAATGTATTACAATCCCAAAGCCTCATCTGAAACGACGATTTCGACTTTTAGCATTTTTATCCCTCAAGGATATTATTAAATTCACATTCGCTACTTTCTGGCATATAATTTCATTGGACAGAAAAATTCTGTAAAAATACGAAAATTTAACTGGCAGAATACGTAAGTTCATTTTAAAGAGTGAAAAAAATTTTCCCAAAGCCTTATTATAGACAACAAACTAACTCGACTTTTAGCACTATTATATATCAGGGATATTTTAAAAACTATATTCGCTAATTTGCGACACATTCACGAAAAGATTTTACCAGATAAAAATAACTCAACACTGTTAAAATACCGAAATGCTTAACACGTGGGAGGAAAAAAATTCCTAAAGTGATGGCGAAAATGTCAAATTAACTCGAAGTTTAGAACTATTGTGCGTCAGAGATATCTTTAAATCCATATTAGCTAATTTCTCGCGCATTCACAAAAGCATTTCACCTGAGAAAAAAAAAATCTGTAAAAATACTGAAATTGGCAATCAAATGGACTTTTTTTACAGTGTATCCCCATGCATTATTAATGTTTTCTAGCTATGCTGCAATGAGTACTCGGCTGCCACAGGTGACTATTTTTTAATTCTTCCTCAAAACAAAAATTATAGACATACTAAACGAAAAATTTGCAAGAGCAATGTAGTACAAAATCTGTTTTTTTTTTGTTTGTTTTTTTTAAGTAGTGGTACAAATAGAATAGAAAAGTAGTCACCTGTGGCAACCTTGTTTTCTCGACTCCAATTTAAATCACATTCCCTATATTCTTATTTAAATTTATTTTATGCAAAAATATGATATTCTGAGTTTTGAAGATGGGGTAATAGTTATTATACAGGGTGTCCGAAAAGTCTGGAAACGGTCGAATATCTCGAGAAATACAAAGCAGATTGAAAAACGAAAATATACGTATTAAATATTTTTTTAAAAGCTACTCAGTGATACCAAATTTGATCCCCGCAACCGACCCCCCCGGGTTTCAGAGGGGTCCAACTTTGAAATCTTGAATGATAACCCCCATTTTTTATTACATATTCGGATTCTACGGACAAAAATACGTAACTTTTGTACTTAACATTTTTTTGTAATCCTCGTTGATCACGGTGTAATTGAGCAAATAAAACAGATACATATTTTGGTTTTCCCAACCAGGTTTTGACATCTCGAAATCTGATTGACCAGAACTTTTAACGTCAAAGTTGGCGTCTTTTGCGGAAATAGTGTTTCTCAAAAACCATCTGTGGAGATTGTTTCCATGGCGCTTTATATGCTTTAGAACAGCGGTTCCCAACCTTTTTCGTTGTGCGGACCACCAATTTTGTAAAAATAACTTTGAGGACCACTAAGTACTTAATATACAAGTTAAAAATATGACAAATAGACACCTATATAGTATATACACATGACGAATATCCAACCTGTGGCCAGAAAGTTCGGTGAATGAATTTTTATTTCAAATACAATATTGTACATCATCAAATACAATTTACTGTCCTTCAAAATAATCTCCATGGCTGGTAATGCACTATTAGGAACGAGTATATAAGTCCTGGAACCTACTGTAAAACAGTTCTTTCGGAATGGCTTTCAGCTCGGCCGTCACGGCGGAGTCCGCACACCGCTTTGGTTGTACGGCAATTTCTGACAGCGAATGGAGTTGTGACACTTGATCACCCCCCCCCCCCCCTTATTCACCTGATTTGGCCTGCAGACTTCTGCCTCTTCCCCAGATTGAAGTCAGCCCTGAAGGGAAAGTGATTTACGGACATCATCGACATTCAACGCAACGTGACGGCTGAGCTGAAAGCCATTCCGAAAGAACTGTTTTACAGGAGTTACAAGGACTTATATACTCGTTCACAACAGTGCTTTACCATCCATGGAGATTATTTTGAAGGACAGTAAATTGTATTTGATGCTGCACAATACTGTATTTGAAATAAAAATTCATTCACCGAACTTTCTGGCCACAGGTTGTATATATATATATTATGTCAGTAACTAGTAAAATATGCTGTACATGAAGAAAAAAATATTTTTTATAGAGAAAATAACTTTATTTATTGTATTCACTTAGCTATCACAATTATATAAAACTAAAAAAAAGAGATAAAAAAAAAACCTTAATGGGATTTTTGACACTGTTTGTCTTCGACGAGAGTGTCAATATCTGGATTGAAACTGGATAGTTTTAGTCTCAAATCCCTCTCGGCATTCATTTTATTTCTATATTTATTTTTCAAAAAAAAAAAAAAAAAAAAAAAAAAAAAAAAACTAAAGTTGAAAAGGCTCATTCAAATAGATAGGTTGTAGAAAATACCATCAAGTGTCAAAGTGCAATTTTGGCAATAGCTGGATAGTCTTGCCGAACTTTTATCCAAAATGAGATCAGTGGTGTTGTCTTAAAAATCGATTTTAAAGTCTGGTCACATGATAGTTCAATTAACCAGTCTTCTTCATTTGAAGATAATTAAAAATTTTTTAAGTAATTTACTTCAAAGGGGTTTCTGATTCATTGTATTTAATCTTCAATTTTAGGGAAGAAGTTCCTAAAAAAATACGAAAAGGCTTAATTACTGCATCAGTTAGTGTTGGTAGATTTCTCATTAATATGAATGATTAATAAAAGTATAAGACAAGTAACTAAAATTTATTAATTTTAAAAAGGCGCTATTTGAAAAATTTACTAATTTTTTAAAAAAGTTACTGTTTTAGGAAAATAAATGTTTTTAATTACGCTTATTAAAAAAATAATAGAATAAAATTAAGAAAAATAAATAACTTTAAATTACCTGAAGTTACAGGCCAAAGATTCGAGGTGTTCTTTTATAGTTGTAGCTGTTGTTTTATCCATTTTGACTTCGTTGGTTTCAAGAAAATCAGGTAGGACTGTAAATGCGTCGATGGAATCTTGCTCCACTTTTTGAGCCCATCGTTGAAGTTTCTTTATCATAGCTTCTATTTTGTCTTGCACAAAAAACTTATGAGCGTCCTTGCCCTGCAGAGTTAAGTTAAGAACGATGACAGAACCAAAAATATCCGCCAAATATGCCAACCGTTTCAACCAGTTTTCATTGGTCAGACAGTCTAAGTGGGAATTTGCAAGTTTTCCATCATAATCTCCATCCCTCAAGAAAACCGTGAGTTCATCACGGAGTTCAAACAATCTTGTCAACATTTTGCCTCTCGACAGTCACCGAACTTCGCAGTGAAGTAGAAGCTGTTTGTGTTCACTGCCCATTTCATCCCACAAAACACCAAACAGTCTGGAGTTTTTAGGTCTTGCTTTGCTAAAGTTAACTATTTCTACTGTATCGCTAAGAGTTTTTCTTAAACTCTCGTCCAAACCTTTAACTGCAAGAGCTTATCTATGTATGCTACAATGTGTCCATTGAACCAAGGGAGCAACTGATTTAACTTTGGCGAATAAACCAATATGAATTCCAGACGTAGCACGTGCCTCATCCGTTGTCAAACCTACACACTTAATCCAATCTATTTAATTTTCTTTTATAAAATTGACAATAGATTTGAAAATCTCTTGCCAGTTGCTTAGCCAGTTGCTTTTGTCGGCAAAGATCGACAAAACAACATTTCTTCTTCAATATTGTCATTCAACTCAAAACGACTAAAAGCTAATAAATTAGCTTGTTCTGCAACGTCTGTACTCTCATCAAGTTGCAGTGAAAAATATTCACTTTGTTTCAAAAAAGTAATGACAGCTTTTTTCACATTTTCCGACATTTCATCAATTTTTCTTTTAACGGTTATATTTCATAATGGAATTTCGTTTATTTTTTTTGTACATTTTTCATCAAACAAAGCATTACTTATTATTTTTGCAGCGGGTATAATAAGTTCCTCTCCCACGGTGTGAGCTGAACCCTTCTTTGCGATTAACAAAGAAAGCTCATAAGAAACTCTGGTGCTTAGTTTGTTCTGTTTTGAAGATTTTTCCATGGTAGATTTAGACATACAAAAATTTCTTTTCTTGATTTCAAAGAAATCCAAAGACTTTCCTACACATTTAGGATGTTTTGTTGATAGATGTCTTTCAAGTTTTGAAAATTTCATACATTCGTTGGATAGCATTTCGAAACAAATCACACACTGAGGCATAGGCCCCAGAACCAGAAAACACAAACCCACATTTTAAACAAACAACACAAACCCCCAGTTATATTTACGAAGATATATTTCAGTTTTCCTTGCTATTTTTTTTTACATATTAGACTGGATTTCGCTTTCATTTCAAACTCACTATTTGTAGAAAGAGATGTACAAGTCCCTTCATCACTTGCCAACTTCATCTTACGACAGGACCCCGTCTGAAACCAAGCATCCATATTGACGTGAAGTAATAGTAGCTCACAGTACACACAACGATATGATACATCAACAGAAAACCACAGACACTGACAAAGGAGTCGATAATAAAAGTTCGAAATGCGGACGTGGTGGGGAGAAGGGTGAAGAATGTCGGAGGGAGGAGAGCGTTGACCTTAATGACTGACGAATGTAATTCCAGCGATCAACAGACAGCGCTTCTGTAGTGAATCGTCCCGAAAAACCAGTATTAGACCCCAAGATTCTACGGCCCAGTACCACGGTGCTCGCGGCCCACGGGTTGGGAACAGCTGCTTTAGAATATAGAATATTTAGAATATTTAGAATAGAAATGTATTAAATTAGTTTTCTATTTGTCAGTTATTCTATTGTTCTATTGTTCTATTCTATTGTTCTATTATTTATTAGTTTTCTTTTTTATCAAGTTAATCATTTTAAATAATAAACTGCGTATTTTGATATTTTAACGAGTAAATAAGCACCTCCCCTCCCGAACAGGAAAATGGTAGTATTCATTATTTGGGGGCGGAGTGTGTTGATATTCTGTGTTTCGATGTCTTCTGCTGTCACAAAAATCCCTTAATTTCGGGCCTTATTGGAGTGTATAAGTTTTTTTTTTTTTTAATTATTACTATAGAATAATATAAAGGAGAAAAAAAAATCTTTTTGTGCTGGCTGATCAAAGCATGGGAAATACCGTAAATTTCAGGTGGAGGAGGGTGGGATAATAGGTTTTGATGATTGGTTAGTTACTGCAACTACTGACTAGCAACTTAGGCAGAAAACATTAAAAAATTCTAATAAATGTAATACTTGTTTGTAAATTAATATTATTTTTCTATTTTAACATTTTTTTCCTAATTTCAAATTTATTATTGGGTTGTTCGGGAAGTCGTGTCCGTTTAGGAAAATCAATTCGCACCAGAAAATTCTGTCCGGTGATTATTAGACATCAGATATAGGAATGAATGTCTAATTATTACATGATAGAATTTACCGGTGCGAACTGATTTTTACAAACGGAAACGGACACGACATTCCGAAAGACTTAATAATTTTAAACAATTATAAATTTTTGATCTTTTAAACCTTTGAATTTAAAATATAATTTAACTCGTTAAGCACTGTTGATTATTTCCTGGGGGAGAAGACGTTTTAATTTTCATGGGGGAAGGATAATGTAGAAAAGTGTTTAATTATTTATTAATTATTACAATAATATAACAAATGTGAAAAAATATATAAACAAAAACGTTATTTGCAGAACAAATTTAAAACAAATCAGTTTTTTCCTACATTTTTTATGTCCGAGATGAGGCATTTATTCATATATTTCATTCAGTTACTTCGAAGTTTAATGTTAAAGTTTTGTAACAAAAAAGTTAGAGCTTTTGCGGACTCATAATTTTTATTTTACTGGCACCCAGGATATTTAATTAAAATTTTCCACTTATAACGTACTTGAAAATAAGAAAGTTTGCATTTTCCAATAAACTCGTTTATAAATTCTGATGTCAGTCTATCATTTCATCAGTTTATAAACATAATTACTCCCCGCCGGTAAGGGTTAACCCTAGAACTACCGGAAATTTTACTCAAGTTTTATAAAAACATTCTACACCAGAATTTTTACTTAAAACTATTTAACTTGTTTATTTAACTTATTATTGTCTGATTTATACATTTAGTTTGTTTTGAAGAAATTTTCTGGTTTGAATAGATATTTTGAATATACATGTCGGGTCCATTGGACCCTTCTGGTAGACAGAGGGTTAAACCAAATGAACATTAAAATAAATAAATAAATAAATAAACAATATGATAATTTAAATAGCCAAAAAATCCCTAAAATTTTCCTTCAAATTAAATCGAAATAAATCTGAGACTTTTGAAAATGTTTTTTTTTTTTTGTATTTTACATGGGCCTTATAAATTTGTACACACTCATCATAAGCATAACACAAAATCTGCAATACAAATATTTGCAACTTAATAAGGAAAAAAGTTTAAAAGTTATTTAGATTTCTTTTTAACGGTACCTAAGTTTTTAATGGGTTTTATGTATCATATTGTTTGATTTTTTTAAATTGTTCAATTGGTTTAACTTATTTGTTATAAAAATTTAAGAACGTAGAACTAACTGAATGAAATATATTAATAAATGCACCTTCTAGGGCTTAAAAAATGAAGAAAATAAATTGATCTGTTTTTAATTTGTTCTGCCATTTATGTTTTAGATCATATTTTTTGTCACATAAGTTATTTTATTGTAATAATAAACAAACAATTGTCTACATTATCCTTCTCTTATGAAAATTAACACGTCGTCTACTCCATCAAATAATCATTACACTTTAACCCTTTCGAGACCGCATCGCGTACACAAATTTTATTTGGAATACACCGTGTTTTTTAATTGTCCCCTTTACTTATGAAATACCAAAAAATCCTTTAAATAAAAAATTAAATAATATTATTCATTTATTAATGGTGTCCAAAACGAATTCCACATGCACCTTTTGACGATGAATATATGTGCCTAACAAATCCCGACAGAGTTAAAGAGAAATTATTTTTTTAATTAAAATTTTCAAATATCAAAATTTTTCTATTGTTTAAATTTATGAAAAAAAAATGTTAAATTGAAAAAAAAATATTAATTTACAAAAAAATATTACATTTATTAGATTTATGGAAAATTTTTGCACGACTTGTTATTTTCTGGTTGCAGTAACTAATCAATGATCTAAATCTCCAATCCGACCACCACCTAGATTTTACACTACTTCCTCATTCTTTACTCCGCCCGCACACACAAAAAAATTATATGTACTTCTTTTTATTTTGTCCTATATGTTACTCTATAATAATAGTAAAAAAATCCCATACACCCACCTCCTGACCACGATTTAGATTATTAAAAAAAAAAAAAAAAAAAAAAAAAAACAGCAGAAGCCATCGAAATGCCGAATATCCACGCCTACCTGTACCAAATAACGAAGATTATCTTTTTTTTTTTGTTCGGAAGAGGGGGGAAGGGTATGTTTACACATAAAAATATGAAAAAAAAACCGCAGGTTAATTGATTAGAATGGACTGAATGGATAAAATAAAAACACAAATAGAAATCTAATTCAATATATTTCTGTTAATTTGGATGGCAAATCCCTATAAAGCACTTTTGCCATCGAAACAACCTCCATTGATAGTTTTTGACAAACACAATTCCAGCTAAGGCGAACCACTTTGGCAACGAAAGCTTTGGCCCATCACATTTCGTGATTGCAAAACATGGTTGAGGAAACAAAATATGAATCTGACACATTTTGCTGGATTACACCGTCATCTACAAAGATTCGAAAAAAAAAATGTTAAAAGCAAAAGTTGCGCAATTTCCCCCGTAGAATCCGAATCTGAAATAAAAAATAGGGATTATCAGTTACAATTTCAAAGTTGGAACGCCTCTGACGCCCAGGTGGTCGGGGTGAGGTGTCAAATTTGGTATCACGCAATAGCTTTTAACCCTTTCGTGGTCACGCACGCGTATCCGCGGTCGCACTTTGGTACTTGTAAGTGGTCGTGAACGCATATAGGCGGTCAGACTTTTGTACTTGTAGATGGTCACAAGCGCGTATAGGCGGTCAAAATATTCTACTTGTAGATGGTTATGCACGCGTTTGCGCGTTTGTGCTTCCCCCCACTTCTCGAGACTGGGAGTTAAAGAAGGCGTTTATCAATCACCCCCTCTTTCCAAGCACACAATAGGCGTTAGGCAGACTATTTGTCAACTGGATTACCGTATTTTAAGTCGAATGCCTTAGGGGATTTCGTTTTCTGTTAATGCTTAAGAATGGCATTGTATTTCGAACCATATACTAGGCAATTTTATAGAATATCATCGTTTACTTATTTTACTTTATTATTTCTGTCCATAAGATTCTAATTCATTACTATAATAATTATTATTTTATATCATTTGCCATATAATATTTATTTATTTTGCATGTTCATTATTTATTATGTAATATTTATTTATTTTGCTCTTTTAATGAATATACACGTTCTTTTCTTTCCTTTTTACTTCCAAATGTATGTCATTTTTTTTTCATTTAACTATAATACTAAATAACTAAACTGTTTTTTTTTCTTTACTTACAGCACTTTTGTTGTGTAATAATAATAAAAATCTCAAATATCCAATTTAACATTACACTTCAAAAATAATATTTTTATTTATTATTGTTGCGCAAATTTTATTCAAATTCTAGCATAATTTAAAACTAGAACCGTGAAACCTGTCTATAATGACGCTGAATGGGCCAGAAAAAGCATCGATGTAGATAGGTTTTAAATTTCATTATAGGTAGATTGGTAAACGGAAAAAAGGTGACCGGAAAAAACGGGACCGGAAAAAACGTGACAAGGAAAAAAGGTGACCGGAAAAAACGTGACAAGGAAGTGTTAAATATTGAATTTGGAAACAATGAACCTGGAAAAAAAATTAAAGCAAATCGGATGTTTCTGTCAAGAGTTATCGCGTTACGTACATACAGACGTAAGTGCATACATACATACATACAGAACCTGCGTGCACATTAATCCTTGGGCTTTGATAGCCTGCGAGCAAAAAGCAGGATAATGAAAAAATTCCTCTAAAGAAAATGCCTCCTCTCTTCGTCTTTATTTTGTTCCCTTTACAGGCTGTGTATGCAATTTTTTCCCTCCCCCTCCGCCTTATAAAACATCTTTACTCATATATAAACTATCAATAGCGAATTGAAAGAATCAATAAATTGTATTTCCTTAATACCCCCCCCCTCCATGGATAGCACTAACTTGTCTTTTGTAGAAGTCATAATAAACTTCTCTTAATGAAATGTTAAAATTGTATTTTCTTGGACCAAATCTTAGAGTTGTCAAACTCACCCATTAACTCTGCCCCCCCCCCCCCCCCCCCTACGCTGTAAGAAACTGACAGTGGAAAAACTTTACTTTAGTTTTTAGCATTTATTTATCGACAAGTTCAATTTCAATATTTAACACTTCCTTGTCACGTTTTTTCCGGTCACCTTTTTTTCCTTGTCACGTTTTTTCCGGTCTCGTTTTTTCCTTATCCCGTTTTTTCCGCTCTTGTTTTTTCGGTCACCTTTCTTCCTAGATTCAATATTATTCCTAAGGAAGAATTTTTTAAAGATAGCGTGCTTGCATTTCAGTATTTTTAAACGATTTTCTTTGATTTGAGTAGCTGAGGTCGATCTGTACAAAGGACTTTTTTACTCCTTCTATTTTATTTGTAAGGTTTTTTAATGAGGATACTTTTACTTTCGAAACCGGTTCCGAAAGTAAATGTATCCTAAATAAATTAAAAAAAAACTTTAAACAAAATCGAAAAAGAAAAAAACGGTCTTTCTATAGATCGATCTTAGGTAGCCAATGCAAAAGATTCGTTTAAAAAAATGGAAATAAAAACGAGGTATCTTAAAAAAATTCTTCCACCAAATAAACATTAGCGAGTGGGTGCTTTCGCGTGAGTGAAGTAGCCTATTAATTGTTGGAAGTAGATCAAAAACTCCACGCAATTAAACATCATAGGCGGCTTTATTAAGTGCAATTGCTCGCAGTAATCTGCAATGCTTTTTTAATATTTTAGAGCAAAAGTAAAGTAATTTTATTTTTCAATTTGAAACTTTTCCTTTATCATATGAGACAAAGTTAATGATAATTCTACCGTGAAGGCTGTATTTCAAAATCTCTACAAACGTATCATATTTTTTTTTCCTGTTCTTATCTCGATTTTCCTTTTGTTTATATGGCAGTTTACATACAAAGAGATTTGCCATGAAAGAATTATTTCAATCAATAAAATGATGTTTACACAGTACTTCTCAGGTTGGGAGATATAACCTATCATCTCACCAATATGATTAAGCAAAGTACACAATAATAATCATTTTAAGATAGGTAATGCATTCATATGCATTAAAGACAGATAATCTTAACAAAAGTTACTCTTCCTTGTTTTTACTTGCATTAAAAAATAAATAAAGGTGTATTTTTACACATATTTATATGTGTGGTTTTCATTATATTCGACCTACTTATATTTTTGAATAACTGGATACTTGATTTCTTTTGAAAGTTGAGGGGGGGGGGGAATCCAAAAACCATTCTTATGTTTATATCACTGGCTGTGTCTGCTTTGAAAATTAAAAACATTGTGTATTATTTGTGCTTTCTTTATATAACGAGTCCCAATATAGCGACTCTTACATTAAAACTGCCATATTAAAAAGCCCTAAATCTTATTTATTCTCACAGTTGTGTTTCACAGAGAAGAACCAGAGGTGTAGCCAGAAAAATGCTTATGAGACTACACTTCCCTGAACGATATCTACAATTATCATTATTTTTTACCTAATCATTCTACTAAATACAACAGAGTTGCCCAAATATTCCAGTGTAATTAATTTCAATGATACTTTAAAAGTTTCTATGAGTTTTCTTTGAAGTAAGGTTTGAAAGAGAGTAAATATCTCCCATTGTTATCTAATCCAAACTCTTGCAACCCATGAATGACATCGAAATACTACCTGTAAGTGACGCTTTGAGCTTTGAGAAAACTATGATTGACAGCCCCACCCTTTCCCTTGTAAAGATGATTTCTAAAGAAAACAGTTCACAGGAACAGTAAAATTCCAAATAGTGGTAGCTTGCTACATATTTTTTTCATTGTCGCTTATTTAATAAAAGGATTATGAAATGTTTATGTTTTAAACTAGTTCTTTTAAAATTAGTATTAATCAATAATTATTAAATCATGAATATTGCACAATGTAACATAAAAGATTGTTGATATAAAAATAAAGTAGGGCATCATTAAAAAAAAAAATCTTTTATGACATCACAGCAGAAATCTTAGAATAACTCCCCCCCCCCTCCCCAACGGAAAATAAAAACTGATAGCCGAAGAGTTATCTTTATTGTAGCCTAAGAATTATTATTAAACTTATGGTTATTTTTAATAATAAAAACTTTGTTGCACATTTTCTGTATGTTATCAAATTCTGCCCCATTCCGCAAGCGTGTTTATAGAAGAATTTAGTTATTCTACCTAAATACTTTTAAATAATCACTTTCAATGGTCTACTTTAAAAAAAATCAAATTCGTGATATTTGATATGCGCATGTTACCTCCGATATCGTAAAATCAAGAAAATTTTTCTCCGATTAAGTCACACACTAATGACAATTTGTAATTCTAAATTATGAGGAATTTATTTATTTTACATTTTCCAACATAGTTGAAAAGGGTTTATGACTTCAGTTTGTCTGTCAGTGCTCTATCTTGCGCAAATATAATTCGATTTCCCTGAAATTTTGTGTGTTATTGACATTTACTATCGCACGATCACCATTGAAAATGAAATATGTAGCATGTACAGTTCCCTTACAGGGGAATTCAAAAGTATGCCGTTAAATTACGACCAATGGGAAAAAATCGTTTCAAGTGCAGCACTAAAACATGCTTTCTGTAGAATATGAAATGCAAAGAATTTATTATTCATTTCCAGAGTCGCACAAAAGAATTCCGTTACATAATGATCTACGCGGGAAAATCGTTTGCAGTATATTTTAATGTAGATACTCTATTTCAAATGAATTTAGGTAAAAAGGTCAACGGTGAAAAGGTCTTAGCAAAAAAAAATCAGTGGTAAAAATAATAATTATTATATATACTTAGATGAACCTAAAATTCAGATCTATTAGTTATTACATATATTTTCAGTTATAGAAAACTAATTCTAAGCTTCAACTAAAGCCCGTGTTAAGTCCGCATATCTATTATTGATATCAAAAAAGTATATTATACATAGCGTTACACTTAAAGGACACTAACAAATAGGTGCTGTGTATTGAAAAAATATATTCTGCTGGAGACGCCGGCTGTTCATTAGTAAGCCCCTAGAAAGGGCGGGGTGGTAAACAGAAAATACAATCTATAGATTCTCTCAATTTAGTACATGGATAGCTTATGTATAAGGCTATTAACTTTTATATATTTATGGGAACTTTGACCAAAGACAGCCTTTTGGTGAAGAGAAAGGGGGAGGACATGGAATTAAAAGAAACAAATTTTTACATACATTTAAAGGGGTCAAAACATAAACAAAAGTACTTTTTTCAAAAGTGAAGGTTTTTCATTATCTTGATTTTTATAATGTAAGAGGGGAGCAGAGTTAAGAGCGGGGTGTACGTGTGTGTGTGTGTGTGTGTGTGTATGGAGGGGGGGGTAACATTAAGTGGGAGTCAAAATTTTGAAGTTTCAACAAAGAAAACAAAATTTAAGGAATGCACAGCAGAAATGAAAATATTTTCTCGAAAATAATTTAAATAATACTTAGGGTCTAAATTTATTGAGTATGGCGTAGAGTCCTGCATCGGGTCGGGAAACCTTTCTTTTTTTGTCGGGGGTTGGATTAACTTCTACAATTTTGCTGCAAATCGGGTTGATATCCATTGTTTCGGGTTAGGTTTTGTCTCTTGCGGGTCCGGTTCGGCTTGACCCGATTTTTCAAAGAATTTCTAAAATATTTTTTCTGTTGAAAAATCTGCATACAATAACAGTTTTTAAAGAAATGGAAAAATTGAATACACAAGGAAAATTGTAAAATCTAAATAATTTAGAAACTAGTTTTATTAAGCTTGTCTTAATACAATTTAACAGACATATTACAAAAATGGGATCTGTAGGTCGAAGGGAAAATTTATGATAGTCATAGACCGTTTATTCAGAGCTATATGTCAATTTACATTTGTGAATATACGATCTTCAGCTGTGTATCGACCTATCTTTAACTACATTGTCAAAGGACTATTTCATCTTATTCCTCTATCTAAGATAAGCAAACGATATTACGTCGTTCAAGCCATTAAATAAAACTGTCATACAAAATTTCCCACAATTGGACTATTATCGTTCTTCCTCTTAATCATTTGATTTTCCTCTAATTTTTTACGCGCACGCAAAAAAAAACAAAAACAAAAACAAAAACAAAAACAAAACAAAAAAAAAAAAAAAAAAAAAAAAAAGAACTGGAAAGTAAAAACTTTTTTTTTTCTTCACCATTTGAAAAATTAAGAAATATATAATGAAAGTAATGTTTTATTAAATTTTGAACTCGAGTGTGAAAACCAAATTTCAAAATAAGACAGTTTTCTTTATAGATATTAAAATTATTTTAATTTCAGCAATCCACCCTTTACTAAAAAATATTTTAAATATTCACAAAAGTGCCCCTTTTCAACCGTCCTTTTTTAGTGCACTGTTCTTCGGTTGTCTTGGAATTCCTCTGTTAATGATCAGTAAACACTACGCGCATTATTATTACTATTAATTTTTATGGGAAACAGACTGCAGTGCACATTAGCAATGTGTATCAATTATTGCGGTTGGAATAATATACTACTATAAAAAAAGTACTACAAGCAGATATCGATCTAGACCGTAATTCGAGTTTATTCGAATTATTTTATACATCCATGTAAACCAACAATAAAGGCCACACTCACTATTTCCAATAGTGAACAGGCCTCCATATCATATATCGATTTCATAGCAATGCAAGTAATATTTACAAAGGTCAGATGGAAAAGTAGTACTAGACTTTTTCCGCGATGGCACACCAAGCTCACAATTAGCCTAAAATATTCAAGTGCAACTATATATTGTTTAAAAAGATACCAATGAACAGTACAAGTATAGAATTATTCAAAAATATCAATAGAATGGATGCAATTAAAGCAGTAGATATGATTAAGTGTAAGTATATGTCTTTAAAAACAGGAAAGAATCATTATCTAAAAGATTCTTACAATAATGCAAATGAAAGCATTATCTTTTTAAATTTATTGTTATTATTATTATTATTACTTTACTTTGTACAATCATGTTTGTTAAATGACAAATTAAATCATGGCAATCTATTTTTTTATAAATATATCTCATATAGACTAATACTATATGATCAGAATTAATGCTAATACTATATGATAAGTATGATTAAAACAATCATAATGAAATGAATGTATTGAAACTGGAAAAAAAAAGAAGTTAAACTAGATTTTGATGATTGAACTTTTCATTTCGTTACCATGAGAATTAAACTAAGAAAACATTTATTTTAATGCATTAAACTACACTAATACTGTATAATGCACATTTATTTTAACGTATTTAAATATCCATTTTTAATTATAGATTACTTAGAGATCACAAATATATTTTACAATTAATGTTGATTTCTTTCCTGCTCATGCTGACTGATAATTGTTACATCATATAAATCCAACTTATTGCAATTGCTTCAAGGTCTATGACACTAAATTTGGGGTGCTCTGGGCGAATGTCCCGTACAAAAACTGCATAATCTTCCAAATTGATTTTTTTTTGTGACACATTCCTGAATTCAGTTTTGTTCATAAACACATGGAATTGGCAGGTACTCTTATTCAGAAACTATAAAGTCGAACAATTTTTTTCAATTTTCGATAAACATAGGAAGGAAATCTTTTAGAAAATGCTGTTAAAGTTGGCGTTTTGAAAAAAAAATTCTGCACACGGAAGCCCGATAAAGGTTACAATGGGAAAACGCTTGTATTTCTCATGTAATTTATTTGTCGAAAAGTGAAAAAAAGAAAAAGTGAAAGAAAAAAAAAACATTTGCTCTCAAATCATTTACATAGTCATACCTGCATTTGTCAAGCTTTTACACTTATATATTAATTCGTTAATGTGTCAAAGTTTTTATTGTTAAACGAGCAATTTTTTTTCATCTAAATAATATTTACAAAAGTTGGCGGTAGGGCAGGCGGAAGAGCATTAATTAACCACCAAATACAGGGCAGGGTCCGACTTAGGCTATGGGGGGAAAGGTAAGAATCATTCTGCCCCCCCCCTCTATCTATCTATTTATAGATTTTTTTGTGAATAATGTGGAAGTAGCTAGTAATAAACTTCATACTATTGTATTATATGCATAAGTTTTATATCCGGTACTGCTTACATCTGTATACAGAGTGTCACAAAGAGATAATCAAAACTTTAAGAAAAAAATACTTGTAGGAAAATAGTAGAAAAAAAAATGATAGATTGTTTGATACGAGTATTTCTTTGCAAACATTTACTTTGCTTATCTACGTACGTTATAAGATGTCTAAAAGAAAACGTCCCAAATTGGTTATAAGTATTGGTTTTAACTTGCCACGTTAAGAGAAAAACGTTAATAAAGAATTGCTTTTGAAAACTATAGAATACTAAATTGTCATAATAAAATATTAATCATTAGTTTTCTAATGATATTTGCGTAGGTGGAGAGGTTACTGAAAGCGGAGGGGGGAAGGGGACCGCACTTCCTTCTTAAAAGTTCGAAAATGTATGAATTTTGGTCACTTTTTTTTAATTTTAAACATTTGACACCATTTAAATAAAAATCCTGACTACTCTCATGGGAGTCCCCTAAAAAGGGGGACCCGGGGAAGCTTCCCCGCATGCACCTACATAAGTCGGGCCCTGACAATATATAATATACATATATAATATACATATATATGATAATATACAATATAATATACAATATATAATATACAATATAACAATAATAATATAATATACAATATATAATATACATATATATATATATGTATTTAATGGACCACCATAACCAATAATTTTATATATTAAACTTTATTTTCAAAGATCTTTGTAAAACATTTTTATTTATGCAATGTATTGCCTAAATTGTGTTTCCTTGCGCTAAATACTGAATTTTTTACTCATACTTTGTTACCCCCCGACCCCTTTAACTCTGCCCTCTCCTACATTGTAAAGATCAAGATGATAAAATTTCCGTTTGTTAGTCAACATGTTTATTTCAACCCCTTTAAAATATCTGTATGTAAAGTTTTTTTATGTTCCCCCACTCTCTTCCTTCTCACCCCAAAGACTATCCTTGGTCAAAGATTCCATAAATATATAAAACTCGCTGTTCTTATACATAAGCTATCAAAGTAGCGCGTTGAAAGAACAGATATACCTGCTTTACTTGAAACGCAGAAAAAAAAAATGTAAGTATTACTGACTATGGAAGTTGCTTAGAGAATAGTTTTAATTGTGTGATGCATTTTCTCGCTGAACTATATTTGTATGCCAATAGAAGTTTGTGGAACATAAAAAATTTTATACAGGGATACGCAAACCAACAAGATACATGGCCGTTTGGGTGCGTAATTGATTATTTTTTTTTAATTATTATAGAAGGTAATTGATAAAACTGGATTTCTAAATGTGTTATATGTTTACCATACTGTTTACTCACATATCTTCCTGCCACATATCTTGCGCCTTATTTACCGGTAAAATTTCAGTACAGTTTTATAGATAGATAAATGTGTTGGAAAGTATTTCACAATCTATTCTTGAAATCTATTCTCACAATCTATTCTTCGTTCTTATTTTTATGAGCTTTTATTTTTTATGCTGGAGAAAGTTTTCAAAGTTTCCATACATACAAATACGCAGAGATAATAATTACTACTATTTGTTTATTAATATTATTTGTTTAAAAATTAAATGAAAAAAATAAAAATATCTTGAGAAGGAAAATTAAAACTGGTTTCATCCAAATCCTAAAACTTAAAAAAAGGATAAATCTTAAAAAGTGATAAAAAGTGTCATTTGATTTTTTTTTTAACTCTTTCCAGTATAGTTGAAAAGCGTTTATAAATTCGGTTCGTCTGTCTTTCCTTCTGTCCGTGCTCTAATTCACATAAATTTAGTCCAATTGCCATAAAATTGATATATGTTATTTTTGTTTAATTTGGCATGTTCATTATTGAAAATGAAATGTGTAGCATGTAAGATTCGTTTACAGGGACACGCAAAAGAATGCCGTCACATTACGGTGAATTAGAAAAATCGTGTATGGTGTAGTTTAATGATATTACACTATTTTAAACATATTGGAATTTTTATATTTCACTAAGGAGTTGTACACTACAAGGCGATTACTGTAGAATATGATGTGCATAGAATTTATATTTCATTTTCAGGGACACACAAAAAAATTTGGCCTATGACCAATAATTGCTATAAGTTCGTTATCAGTTGCGGTATACGTTTTTAAATTTGACTGTTGTTATTATTATTTTTTTTAATATTATGTGGTGTTTATAAATTCAATAGGTCATATACTGGGAATCACTATCGCAAGTACAATTCCGTTTATTGACAGAAATTGCTGAATGGGAATTTTCCTGCGGAACTAAATTTTTGCATACCTACATACAAAGTTATAGAGCATATACAGGGCTGCACAAAAAATAGATATTTTCCCAACTAACTGACAGCAATTGCAGAAATTGGGTTTTCAAATGCGTTATGTGTTTTCTAATTTATTTATTTAGACACCACCTTTCTCCGTAATAAGCTGTAAAGTTTTGTTTCAATATTCTGAATGTATTGGAAAGCGTTTCATAATTTATGCTAGACACATGATTTTTAGCTCATGTTTCTTTTTACAAATATTCTTTTTCAATTTCTCCAAAGAATTTTTGAAAAAATACGGAGTCTTACTGTACTAAATATAAGAAAAAATACATGAATGCATTTCGAAATTATTAAAAATAGTGCTTAGTTTCCATCTGGTCTAAGAATGTTCAACTTGTGTCCCGCGGAGTTGCGAACTTATTGTTGTAAAGTTTAAATCATTTTTAACTCTTTATGGCCGATGGACACTGGAAGTTTTATGGGAGATAAAGTGAGGGGGAAGGGGGGGAGGGAGGTATTACTCTTCACAGATATTTGAAATGGATTGTATTTTTCTCATTTTCAATAGGAGAATATATTGGATACCTAAAATAATTCCTGTTATTGGAAAATTTTAAATGTAATTATTTTTCCTAGGTGGTGAGAAGGAGAAAAATGACACCCGAAAAAAAAGGGCACTTTTATTACAATGGAACTTACAAAAAGCACATTTATTTTGTATATTACTATGCAGACTCTCCATTGACCTATTTATACATAGTAATACCTGTACTAAGCGGAATCTTGCCTTAAAAAAATCCAAAGTTCTTTGGAAAATTTCTAATTCAAAATTATTATATTGCCCCTTATCATTTCGTTTTAAAGGGTTTCATTGTTAAAATTAAAACTTGCATTTAATCAGTAATACAGTCGTTCCCGTTTAAACGATTATTTTTGGTTCCAGAAATAATATTCGATTAAGCGGGGTTTTTGATTAAACGGGGAATCATAACTGTAATATGCGTAATAAAAAGGGAAAATACCCATCTACGGTATGTTTAATTAACAAAATAATAAATCGTTAATAGAATAACATAAACTAAAATAAATACGAATGCTAATATAAAGTAAATACTTATTAATTTAACGTCAGTATATTCATTTATATGGTTTACATCACACTTAATGCAGCTCGTTTGAGTTTGGTCAAAACTTTGCTACTTCTAATTTACGTTACTTATACTGCCTTTAAAAAATCGTTTAAAGTTGTTTGTTTAAGTGAAATTTTAAAGGAGTAAATATAGAGTTATTTTTCGAATGAGTGCAATATATCACAACGACCATCTCGAGTCTCGAAGTGACGACGCATTGCCATTAAAGCCTGATTAACAGCAAGAAGCGATGGTGGTGAGATCAAGGTGGGGAAATCATTTGACCTGTCCATTATATACCTGCCGACCAAAATCATTGCAGGAAGAACTGAAAATTTGTTTTCAGCGTAAAGGAACCGGAAATGACAAAAGGTGGAAGGAAATTCTAGCTGAAACGGGCTTTCTGCGCCTATTTTCAAACATCGGTCACACAGTTCTTATTCGATTAAGCGGGGAGGTTCGTAAAAGTTATTTGGTTTAAGCGGGGGAAAATAACATAGAACCAATAGGAATAAATTCGGTTCCGGAGAATTCTATTCGAATAAGCGGGGTATTCGATTATCCGTGACCCGATTAAATGGGGAGGACTATTATACATATGCACAAGTATTACACCTATAATTCGTTAATGATGCAATACTATGATCACTAATTAATTACAGTAAAACCTGTAAAAATGAAATCCATGTATAACATAATCCTGCCTTAAACGGAGAATTTTATATTCCCAAATACAAAATATTACACAATTACACCTAGTAAAACCTGTCTAAAACAGAATTTGTTTTCGTACCTAGTGATCTCGTATTAACCGGTTTTATTGTAATATACAGTGGTACTGTGCAGTGTTACTGATTAATTAATTCTGTAAAACTTAAATAATATATCTTTACTATCTCTAAACATGATTTAAGTATAAGAAATAGTGTACTTTATAAAAAAGAAACGCCTTAACATGTTTGGTTTTACTGTACTAAAACAATTGCCTGCCGAGACGAAAGGAAAGGTTGAAATAATTACTGCCACTTTGATTACATCAATAAATGTTTTTCTTTTAATGTTCTACATTTATCAGTAAAATAATAGGAATTAATAAAAATTCAAATTTGTTATCTGGAAGCTAAATTATAAGATCCAAAAATCCGCCTGTTTTTTTTTTTTTTTATGTATGGCTGGAAAAAAGGTTGTCAGTTTGTATTTTTTTCTTCTTTTTAGGTGCGTTCGTAATTATATAAATACGTAGCACCTATAGTCGTCGTTCAGTCCGTCTGTCCGTCTGTCCGTCTGGCCGTCTGTCCGTCCGCATATAACAGAGCAAAAACTACCCAACCGAATGGTCTGAAATTTGAAATATAAGATTGTTGCAAAATTTTGTCGAGCCATTTCAAATTTTATGAAAATCGGATGTATAGTTTAATTACAGGGACAGTCAAAAGTTTTTCTTTACATTACGGCCAATGGGAAAAATTATTGCAATTGCATTTTAATGATGTTACAACCTTCCGAATGGTCTGAAATTTTAAAGATATAATTGTTGCAAAATTTTGTCGAGCCATTTCAAATTTTAAGAAAATCAGATGTATAGTTTAATTACAGGGAAAGTCAAAAGTTTTTCTTTACATTACGGCCAGTGGGAAAAATTATTGCAAGTGCATTTTAATGATGTTACAGCCTTCCAAATGGTCTGAAATTTTAAATATATAATCGTTACAAAATTTTGTCGAGCCATTTCAAATTTTAGGAAAATCGGATGTATAGTTCAATTACAGGGACACTCAAAAGTGTTCGGGGAATGAGAAAAAAATATTGGGAGTGCATTTTAATGATGTTAAAGACTATGTAATTTATGAAGTGCAAAAAATTATACATTCAGTACAATATGGGGTGCAAAAAATAATTATAAAACTTGTTATAGTACGAACGCACCTCATTTGCCACGTTTGACGAGCAATTTCCAACTTGTTTTAAACAGGAATTTGCACATTTTGAAAATCTTATTAAAATTTGTTTTAATTCTTTTATTGCTCGCAAAAAAAAATTAAGTTAGAAGAATTATCATTTAGAAGAAGTTTTTTCCATTTATTTTGAATGCGCATTTGAAATACTTTATAATAAATCACTTTTTTTTTGGTGGTGGTGGTGGTGGGGGGGGGGGTTAGAATATTTTAATGTATTTTCAACTGGTATATTCATCAGGATAATGTACAATATATCAGCTATCTCAGATTTATATCAAAGAAAGCAGATGTTACACTAATTTGCATAATGAGAAATTATTATTATTATTATTATTATTATTTATAAAAGAAAAAAAAATATTAGCATTAATTGAAATTGAGATACGATGAATAACCCTATCTAAAAGTGTAACTAAAGTGTACTAAACGTTTAATTGAGATTCGTTGTATAGTGAGATCTGTCGCTATGCGTGCGTTTTATAAAATGTAAATTTATTTAAAAAATCGATTACTTCCAGTTTAATTTTGTAATTAAATCATTACAAATTAATAAAATTTACAAGTTTATGTAACAGAAACTGTTTAGAAAAAAAGAATGCATTTAGAGGAAATGAAACATGCTTGTTATTACGAAGATATAAATTCTTTTCAAATTTAGATAAAATTTAATAGCATATAAAGCAAATTATACTACATTAACAGTTTGCAAACGTTATTCTAAGCAACACGGAACACACACCTGTATTCCTGAAAACTGCTATTTCGTTACATACTTTCAGATGTTGCCTGGGATTAACTAGACAATCGTTTTCGAAAGCTATTAGTCAACTAGTTTTAAACGCCCATTCACGCCTCATAAAAGACAGTGGACAGACGTTTCAATCATTCAGTGTCAGAAAGAAGGGGAAAGAACTAAATCCCTTAGCACTTTTTAACTACAAAATCACATAACCCCTTCTACCTTTTCGAACAAGTTTTTTTTCCTATTCAAGGCCTTTTTAAGGTACATTTTTATAATCTAGTGAAATGCTCAATGGGTTAAAAAAATATTTAACACGTATTTTTTTTTGTTTTTCAATATTATATGAATTTCTTGAGTTATTCGACCGTTTCCAAACTTTTCGGACACCCAGTATTTTATAACATTTGATATTTTATTGCAATAATTTATAAATAATTAAACAATTTTCTACATCATCCTTCCCCTATGAAAATTAAAGCGTCGTCTTCCCCAGAAATAATCAAGAGAGCTTAAAGAGTTTAATTATTTTTTAAATGAAAAATTTTAAAAGATCAAAAATTTTCAATTGTTTAAAATTATTAATTTTAAAATTATGAAAAAAGGTTAAATTGAAATATATTTTGAATTGCAATAAATTATTACGTTTATAAGAATTATTGAAGAAGTGTCTGACCGACTTGATATTTTGGAGTTACAGTAACTAATCAATCATCAAAATATATAACTCCACCCCCACTGAAATTTACACTACTTCCCATCCTTTGCTCAGACAGCATAAAAAGTTTTTATATCTTTTTTTTTTCAAATATTTTGTCCTATATTTTGTTCTATAGTAATAATTTTAAAAACTGTACACTAGCATCAGCCTCCTGAATTAGATGATATTAAAAAAAAAAAAAAAAAAAAACAGCAGAAGCCATTAAAACGCAGAATATCTGCACACTCTGCCCCCAAATAATGAAGATTATCTTTTCCTGTCCGGGAGGGAAGGTGTATATTTACACGTTAAAAAAAATCAAAATACGCTGGTTATTATTTTGAAATGATTGACTGGATAGAAAAAAAAATGCAAATATAGTACTAATCTATACTTAATATTATAAAGAGGTAAAAATTGTTTATTTGTAGGAGGTAAGCTCTGGAACTACCGAACCGATTCCAAAATAATGGTATCAAAATGATGGTGTTAGTCCAACTTAGAACATAGGCTATATCTTATGTCCGTGCCACTGGCTAAAAGGGGGTGCAGGAGCAAAAAACGTTCTAAAAATGCGATTATTGTATTACTGAAGGGCCTAGAAACATGAAATTTGGAATGGTAGTTACTTATACGATATTAATGATCTCTAAGGACATTTCTTTAAAAAATCGAAATTAAAAAGGGGTGAAAATGCGCGAAAAGCGTTCTAAAAAACGTTCTAAATGGCGATTTTTACGCAATTTCAGGAAGTACCATACCGGTTTCTAAAATAATGGTGTCAAAATGATGGTAACAAAACTTGCTCAAACATAGGCTACACTTTATGTCGGTGCCACTACCCCTAAAGGGGGTGCAGGAGCAAAAAGACGTTCGAAAATGCGATTTTTGTGTTACTGAAAGGCTCAGATACATGGAATTTGGAATTGTAGTTACTTATAAGATATAAATGATATCTAAGAACGTCTCTTTAAAAAATCGGAATTTAAAAGGGGTAAAAATGCGCGAAAAGAGTTCTAAAAAACGTTCTAAATGGCGATTTCTACGCAATCTCAGAAAGTACCCAACCTATTTCAAAAGAAGTGGTTGGAAATTGGTGATGACAGCCCTTGTCCAACATAGGCTCTATTTCATGTCGGTGTCTCTACCACTTAGGGGTAGTCACTACCACTTACAGAAGCAGAAAACGTGCTAAATTGCGATTTTTGTGTAACTGAACGGCCTAGAATCCTGAAATTAGGCAGGGCACTTATTTATAAGATACAAATGATCTCTAAGAACATTTCCTAAAAAATCGAAATTTAAAAGGAAGGGGTGAAAATGAGCGATAAGCGTTCAAAAAAACTTTCTAAATTGCGATTTCTACGCAATCTCAGGAAGTACCGAATGGTGTGAAAACGACGGTGACAGCCCCCCGCTCTAACATAGGCTGTATTTCATGTCGGTGCCACTACACCAAAGACGGTGCAGGAGCAAAAGACGTTCTAAATTGCGTTTTTATACTGCAGGGGCAAGGAACTTGAAACTAGGCATTGTAGTTACTTATAAGATATAAATGATCTCTAAGAACATTTCCTAAATAATTTGAAATTTAAAAGGGGTGAAAATGAACGAAAAACTTTCTAAAAAACGTTCTAAATTGCAATTTCTGCGCAATATCAGAAAGTACCCAACCGATTTCGAAAGTAATGTTTCGAAATTGATGATGACAGCCCTTGCTCCAATATAGGATCTATTTCATGTCGGCGTCACTACCACCTTGCGGTTGCATTTTAAAAAAGTTCTAAATTGTGATTTTTGTGATACTGAAGGGACTAGGAACTTGAAATTTGGCATGGTAATTTATGAGATGTAAATACTCTCTGAGAAGAGTTCCTTAAAAATTGAAATTTAAAAGGGTGAAAATGAACGGAAAGCATTCTAAAAACGTTCTAAATAGCGATTTCTACGCAATCTCAGGAAATATAAACCGATTTCAGAAGCAATGGTTTCAAGTTGATGGCGACAGTCCCCGCTCGAACATAGCCTATATCTTACGTTGTTGTCACTATCACCTGGGGGTTACAGGAGCAAAAAATGTTCTAAATTGCGTTTTTTGTGTTACTCAAGGGGGGGGGGGGGTCTAACATTTTAAATTTAGAATGGTAATTACTTCAAAGATGCAAATGCTTTCTAAGAATTATCGAAAGAAAATTCCAAATTTAAAAGGATGAAGTGAGCGGAAAGCTTTCTATAAGAGTTCTAAATTATGATTTTTATGCAATCGTATAAAATACGAAACCGATTTCAAACATAATGGTTGCAAATTGATGGTGATAGAACCCGCTCAAACATAAGCTATATTTTATGTCGAGGGTTACAGGAGCAAAAAACTTTCTGAATTGTGATTTCTGCGGTACTGAAGAGGTTAGAAACTTGAAATATAGCACGGTAGTTACTTATAAAATATAAATGTCCTCTAAGAACAGTCGAAAATAAATTCGAAATTAAAAAGGGGTGAAGCAAAGGGAAGGAGCGAAAAGCATTCCAAAAGTGTTCTAAATTACGATTTCTATGGAATCTCAGGAAATAATAAACCGATTACAGAAGTTATTGGTTGTGAATCAAGATTGATAGTCCCTGATCCTATACAGGCTATATTATATGCCGGTGTCACTATCATCTGGTTGACAGGAACAACAAGAAAGCCTTTAAAAACATCCAAATTCCGTTTTCTATAGAATATTAGGAAATACCAACCGATTTGAAGGTTGATGTTGGCAAATTAATGGTGACAGTCTCTGTTTCAACATTTTTCGAGACATTCTATTTCAACTCTGTTTCGGCATTTTATGTTGGTGCCTCTAACACCAGAGAGGTGGTGGACTGTTAGACAAGAAGCTTGGAATTTGACATGATGGTTAATTTTAAGATGTAAATGTGTTAAGATGGTTTCTAAAAAATTCAAAAATTCAAATGAATATTGAAATGAGCTTATGAAATAAGCATAAAAGTCTAAAAATATTCTAAATTATCATTTAATTGGAATTAGTTTTAGTTCTTCTTATTAATTAAAATCTCATTTCTGTCTATTGCACTTTTATAATGAAGTTCAATCAAACTGTGGCTCAATTTGTAAATTTTGAATTATTTCAAAAAGTGTTCTTCTAATAAAAAATAGTCATGCAAATATCACTTGGTGTATTTCAACTATTACGCGAGCAAATCCGCGGGGTTTGCTAGTTTAATATATTTCAATTAATGTTTATGGAAAAAGCATATAAAGCGTCATCGAAACAACCACCACTGATGGTTTTCGAGAAACACTATTCCCGCAAAAGACGGCTAATTTGACGATGAAAGTTCTGTCCAATCAGATTTCGACATGTCGAAACATGGTTGGGAAAACCAAAATATGTATCTGTTTTATTTTCTCGATTGCACCGTGATCAACGAGGATTAGAAAAAAAATGTTAAATATAAAAGTTACGTATTTTTGTCCGTAGAATCCGAATCTGCAATAAAAAATGGGGGTTATCATTCACGATTTCAAAGTTGAACCCCCTCTGACCCCCGAGAGGTCGGTTGCGAGGGTCAAATTTGGTATCATTGAGTAGCTTTTTTAAAAATATTTAACACGTATATTTTCGTTTTTCAATCTGCTTTGTATTTCTCGAGTTATTCGACCGTTTCCAGACTTTTCGGACACCCTGTATAAATATATTTTGCAAGATCCATCGTTTTAACTGGAAAGCGATTCAACTTACATGAGTTTTTATACAGGTTCCATTAATTTTACACACCAGTGTACGTTTTTATTAACCCCTTTACGGTCGCATTAAATTATTGTTTAAAAATTCAAATTACTTATTGGCACCACTAATTTGAAAAAGAAATATTCACCTTATTTAACATCCTTACAGGTAAAATGATACATTATTAAAGCCAATTACACTATTTTATAAAACTTGTGGGAATCAAATATTCTGAATGAAAGACACAGGCCGTGAATATCAAGGGAGCAAGAATTAAGGGGTTAAATTAATTATATCTCCTTTTATTAAGATAATATATTATACTTAGGTTTGTAGTATAAAGCAAATATGCTAATCTTGCTGGGAATATATGCGGCCTATAATCAGCCCTTCCTCCCACACACACACACGGTCCGCTTTATAGTACCGCTTTTTTCAAAAAAAAAAAAAATCTTCCTTTTAGAATTTTCTTACACTTATCACAGAAACGTAATTTTCGTTGCACATGTTCTTTAAACCTAACTTGAAACATTTTCTTAACAAGTAATGGTATTATCTAGTCGTATGTACCAATCCGAAAATTTTCTTTTATCTAACACATGTTAATACTTCAAAATTTGATATCGCAGATTAAAACATAAATGTTAATCTTGCCCAACATGAGGATTCTACAGCTGTGAAATTCTGTGCATTAGTTCTTGAGACAGGACTATCGCTAAAATAATCTAAATCTTGCAAAATGCAACATAGAAGCGCCAGCTTTTTGCTGATTTACACTAAAATCTAATCAGCAACAACTTATGTCAACGTTTAACTGAATCTGAAATTTGACGAAATCCATGCATTAGCTTTTGAGGCAGAGCTATTGCGGAAAACGCTCAAAATACAACATAGTACCGTCACCTGTTGTGATATTTACAGCAGAACGTAATTAGCACTAATTCATATCAAGGACTAACTGAATCTGAATTTTGATGAAAACCCGTGCATTAGTTCTTGGGACAGAGATATTACGGAGATTGTGAAAATGCAACACAGCAGTGCCACCTGTTGGGCGATTTACACCAAAACATAATTAGAACCAATATTTATAAAATATATCAGAATCTGAAGTTTGATGAAAATTCGTGCATTAATTATTCAGATAGAGTTATTGCGGAAAGCGTAAAATATGCAGCGTAGCAGAAGCACATGTTGGGCGATTTGCACCAGCAACTAATAAGCTCCAATTTACATCAAGGATTAACTGAATATAAAGCTTTATTAAATTCCCTTCATTAGTTCTTGAGATAGAACGCCCACAAAATTTGTCACATACAGATAGGAAGTATCACAGTCTCACAGACAGACATTTTGTAAAAACATGTTTTTTTTTAATCTCCGACGCCTACGACGTGTAAATCCGTCGAAAACCGGAAGTCGCAAATTTTCATGAATCCAATACTTTCTTCTGGTAAAGATAGAAGAAAATAAACAAAAATAAAAATAGCATCAGTATGATATATTTATTCTTAAAATCATTTCGAAATAAGTATATTTTCTAATTTTCTAAAAAGATATTCTAAAATAAAATAGAGTATTTTCTTCCGGATAAATAAAGATACATGAGAATATATGCATAAAGAAACTATAACGTATTTGTTTTCAGAAAAAAAAAATAAAATAAATACATTTTGGAAATTAAATTTAAGCCAGTTAAGCTCTTCATATTTGATTTTTTTTTTTTTAACCATGTTTCTAGAGAAACGAAAAAGTATTGTATGATTCAAATAAATCTCATCTTCTTTTTCCAAAAGAAAAAAAAAACTATTTCTTTGCATTATATGTCAAAACTATCTTAATAAAATTCTGTGGTTTTATATAAATATGATTGTGAAGAATTTTATTTCAACGTAATAATTTGAGGTAAATATTTATCTTAATTTTATAAAAGGATTTGAAAAACTATTCAAATGCGAAATAATGTGTAAATGAAAGCGCTTAGATATTTACTTTCTTCAAAACAACTTATCTAATTTTTGAACAATCTGAACAATCTGATTTTTAGATACATTTTAAATAAAACTCATTTAACCCTTAAATGCCTGATTTTTCAAAAATCATTGTAATAATGTTTTTCGGCTTTCATTTTTTAAATAAATCATGGGAAAATACTTTAAAAAATCGTATGTTGTTTTAAGTATGATTTATGGCTAAAAAAAACAGTTTGTTACTAATCGGCAATACTGGTCTTTAATTAAAAAAATAATTTTTCTTCATAAAATTTTATATTATTAAACACACAAGAATTTCGGGAACTATAATAAGAAATAAATTTTACTTGCTCACTGCAGAGCAAAATATGGTATTTCGCAAGCTTCCAAAAAAAACAAAAAGAACAAGAAGCAACAATTGAAAAAGTAAATCTATCTTTATTCTTAAACAGCACAAGTGTTGCCATCTACATCTTGAAAATCGATTTAATAATATTTTCAGAATGTATTTTATCGGCAACATTAGGCATTATAGCTTCAATATTATTCTAATAATATTTTGAATCCTAAATTGGGTATATTGCCGTAAAGCAACACCCGTCATTTATGGTAAATCGCTAGTTAGAGTTTTTTCTTTTGTAAAATATTTACAAGAATAATTAATTAACAAAGAATACTGTTATGAAATCCCCACATTTCTTACATGAGCAATATCAATAAATATATTGTGATCCTATCTGTAACCGAGAAGTATTTGACCCCTTCCATATGAATAAATTTCTGTCCGAACCAGAAATTCGTTCATAAAATAAATTTAAATGAAACATTGAAAGAGAAAATAAGTTAAATAAATAAGTTAAACTTTAAATGATAATTCTACTTTAAAATATTTGTATAAAACTTATGTAAATTTTACGGCATTTCTAGTATTAAAATACAGAAAATGTATTAGCCATCCACTTTTTTCTCTTTTACAGTGTCGAGTTGCGCTAATCTTTCAAAATACTCAATACAGACAAATATATTAAAATAAAATAAAAAAGTTTTTCGTTTATGATCTGTATCAGTGTTACCAGACAGCTACTCTTTTTCTTGTTCAGATTGCTTAATTGTCATCATTATTTTTATATAGTACAGTGCGTACGAAAAGGTTATAGAAAACGTTTTTCAATTCCTACTATTAGTTCACACTCTCCCTATATTTATTTATTTATTTATTTACATATCTTGTTCAAATTTTCAATCGTTAATAAAATACTTATTATTCATCCTATCAAGTTCAAATATTTTTTTTAAACTTGTACTGGATGACAATTGATGTTAATAAAGTTTTTTCAAATATTAATTCATTAATTAAATTTTAATTATTTAATTTTAATTTTACATGGGAGACAAAATGGCGGCCATTGGTTATTGAATCATTTAATGTATCTTCATATCTATAAGGCGGATACCATAGGGGGGGGGGGGGGACCCTGTTCTGTCGCCAAATACAACCATGTTTGTCGCCAACTTGGTGATATATCGCCAAATTTAGCGACCAAAATGAGTCGCCAAAAGTGACGCCAACTTGGCGATATCTCTAATATTTTGCCAAATGCCCATACACTTCCATTGTAAACCTACTTGCTTATAGAAAATCAACTAATTGAGATATTTTAATGCAACAAAAACTAATATTAGCTTAAGGGATTATATTAAATTTTTCTTTGATAACCTAAGTAGGAATTGACTTTAAAAAATAAAATTTTTATATTACTTGTTTTTTTCTCAATTGTAAAAATGGAGTAGTAATTTCAAAAGAATTTGTAACAATAAATAATATCAAGACAACAATAATACTATACAAAAATAATATTACACAATCACCGACTTTGTGAGAAAATTAAAACTTATCTTTTACTGTCCCAAAAGATTATAGATAACTCATTTTTTTTTCGTTTAACGTTTAAATTCTGGCTTTAAAAAAAAGGGAAATGGGGGGGGGGGGTGAAGGGAAATCCGAACCGTAGCTCCCAGCTATAAGCCTGATGGAGTGTTTTTCTACAGACGGCCGAAATCTATTTGTTAGTCCATCCTTTTGACAGCAGTTTTTAAAAAGATTGGTTAATGTTGATATACATGCTTTAGTAACTCAAAAACTGTAATATTATCAATATAACTGCCTGGTTCAAAACATGACGATTTGTAAAAATACAAAATATTAGTAACAAAAACATTACTTGTAATAACTATAATACCAATAATAATAATAATAATTAATGAATGTATATTAAATCTATTTACAATGGAAACAAAGAAGATAACAAAAAAATCATAAATCATCGTCTGAAGAAGTGTCCCAGAGGTATGGACAATTATTTCTAAAAATGACTTCCTTTTTCTGTATAAATCTCATTAGTGATCATATTCTGTTCATGAGAACAGGACCTTCACTAATATAATTAATCAAATCCGGAATCGCCATACTTCTGCTTTTTTTAACGTTGTAATATGATCTCAGCAGACAATACAGCAGCCAAATTCGCAACCAATTTGCAGCTTTAGATTTTGAAGTGTTGCAAATTGGCGCCCATTACCACAAACGTCTCTACCTAATCTTCCTCTTAGGCTTTATGTTGGGTTCAGGTCAGGGTGGCTAGTCTATAACAGTTACTTGGTTTTATCTAAACCTCTGCATTGTAGATTTGGAGATTTGGACACATTGAATAGAGCAATTGTCTTGGTGGTATATCCGTTTGTCCCCAACTAGTAACTTTCCAAATAGAAGTAATTGTACTTCAAGTGTTTTCTGGTAATCTTCGGGTCATCGACGACCTTCCAAAAAAGCAATGTCAATTGTTCCATTTTAAGGAAATGCTCCTCATGATAAGCCCCTCTTTGTTGCCCGCTCAAAAAAGTTCATGTTTCCTCGCGAATATCATTCCAATATCATGTCTAACCATCAAGGCCATCTAAAATAAATTATTTTTCATCACTGAACAGAACACTCACCCATTCATCTGTCCAATTCATGTGATTTCGGGTCTACTGAACACGAGCGTCTTTATGGCGTTTTGTAAACTTTGGCGAATGGTGAATTTTGCGATAATCAAGAATTAAACTTGCCTGCAGCCGCCGATGGACCCTGGGTTTTGATACAAAGAACGCTTACTTCTTTAGAAATTGACCGTACAGACAGATTCTGCATTGTAAATAATCTCAAAACCTCTCGCCGCTTGGTTGTTTTCTTTGGTCATCCAGAACGGGATTTTGATTCAAAACTGTTACCTTTTGACAGAATTCAGTCAACAAAAATAAAAAAAAAATTAACAAAATTATATAATATATTATAATATATACTATAATATATACTATACTATATAATATAATATACTATAATATATACTATAATATATATTATACTACAATATATTATATAGCTTTTATTAACAAAATTTACAATATCTTGCGGTATAATTACGGTACGAGTAAAAATAAAGTGTCCAAATATACCTAATTAACACTAGAACGACCGGAATTAGTCGATTCGACTCCGGCCACATTATTAAGTGTCCATTGGAGCCAGAATTGTTTTTATGAAATAAGTTAAATTTAAGAGACGCATTACTACGTTAAATAAATCAGTTAAATAATTTTAAATAAAAATTCTGGGATGAAATATTTTTATGAAACTTGAGCAAAATTCCCGGGCGTTCTAGTGTTGAACAGGCTTTCATTAACCCAGGGGTGCCAAACTGTGGCCCGCCGGATACCACTAAAATTTTAAAGAAACAGTCGACAAGTTGAATCGCAGCAATTCGACGATTAGATGAGGCAAAGATAACTGTAAAATTTTAGTGGTATCAGGCGGGCCACAGTTTGACACCCCTGTATTAACCCCTTAATTCTCGCTCCCGTCATATTCACGGGCTGTGTCTTTTACTCAGATTGTTTGATTCCCACCAGTTTTATAAAATAGTGTAATTGGCTTTATTTTAGTATCGTTTTACCTGTCATTAAATAAGGTGAATATTTATCTTTCAAAAAAGTGGTGCCAATAAGCAAATTGAATTTTTAAACCGTAATTTAATTCGAGCGTTAAGGTGTTAAATATTATAAAAGAAATCGATTTTTTGACCAATTTTAAAGTAAACTGTCCGCTTAACCAAAAATTCACTCTCACCTATAAGTGTCAGTGGAGTGCAGAAGGTTAAAACTTTTTAGTCAAATTTTCGCCAACGACAGCTACATTTTTGTGTCAGCACTCATGAATAATATTCAAGTGGTGGTGGACCAAAGTCAAATGACGTGTTTGTGAAGTGTGATTTGTCATAAGAGTGTCAGTTTAGACATTTTATTCACATTACCAGTTATTGTCTCGATTTATAAACGAATCCTTGTAAGCGAGTTGAAACGTATGTGAAGAATCAAACGGAACATTTCTCGCTTGTCTCAGCCACTCAAATGTAGATTACTCATTTTTGACGATGATAGAAAAATCCTTAGTGGATAAAAAACCTGAACTTTCTCGCGAAATATAAGTTAGCATTTATTTTTTTGTTCATTTATATATTATGATTAAATTATCAAGTTTAAACGCATGTGCAGAACAAAACCGAACAACATAGTTTTTCTTCAGCCATCCAAAAGTGAATTACTTATTTTTGACGATGACAGAATTATGCTCAGTGAAACAAATAGGATTTAGAGCTAAAAATATGTTAGTATTTATTTTTCTTTGAATTTCTTTATTATGATTAACCCATTAAAGTCTGACGTTGCGTTTTCGCAACATTATATTTGTGATAAAAAAAAAATGATACTAGTAAAAGTGAAAAGTAAAATTTGCCTTATTTCATTAACACGTATCAGTGTAATAATCAGTAAAATTAAGTGTTAAACAAAAAGTGAATGAAAAGACAAAAAGTGATCTGATTAAAATTCCTGTAAAACATGCTGTTCCTTAACCCTCTCGCTGCGCAACACGATATTTTCTCGGACAACATAAAAGTAGCAAAATTTGCGCAACCCGAGATTTCCTCAGGGATGCATTTTTTACGTCTAATTAACCCTACTTGATTATTCCCACCAGTCATTTTTATAGTAAATTTTGCCTTATTTAATCGGAGCATTTTCCCGATTAAATTAGACAAAAATGTTTGTTTTGAAACACCGGTGACAAAAGAATAAACATTCCTAAAAGGCGCTCATTGTGAAGGGGTTAAATACGCAATTTTTGAAGCTATTTTGATAAAACAATTACGCAGCGAGAGAATTAATGGAGCAAGTAAACGAGTACAAGTGTATGTGATGGACCGAAGCGAACATTTCTGATTTGTCTGAGACATCCAAAAGGGAATCACTCATTCCTAACAATGGCAGGAAAATACTTATCGAAAAAACAAGACTTTCTCGCTAATAATAAGTTAACATTTATTTTTTCTTTTTATTTATTTATTGTTATTAAGTAAATTGTTTCAAAGATGTGTTGAGAAGCTAACCAAACATTTCTGGTTTTTCTCAGTCAGCCAAAAGTGGATTACGCATTTCTGATGATGATAGGAAAATCATTCGGGAAAAAATTGGACTCTGTGGATAAAAAGAAGAAGTTGGAATTTATTTACTTTTTCATTTATTTATTGTTATTAAGTAAATGAGTTGAAACGTATCTGCAAAATCCAACCGAACATTTCAGAATTTTCCTTTCTATCCAAAAGTGGATTATTCATTTCGGACTATCGCAGAAAAATGCGTAGTGGAAAAAAATATTACTTTCTTTCTAAAAATAAGTTAACATTTATCTTATTTCTCTTATCTTCCTTCCAAAAAATCTAGTAAAATTAAACTTAAAGTAGTAAAACTGTACTTATTTACTTTTAAAACCTTCTTTTACTCAAAGAACATTATCAAGGACATTCAAATGTAGTTATTTTTATTTACATTTTAGAACCTTGTTTTGTATAATTCGTACTTAAAAGAATGTATTTCGCATCTCATGATTCAAGTAAATCTCAAATTCTTTGAATGAAAGAAAAAGTATTTTACACAATTCTATGAATATGTTTCTATGCTTTACTTAGAAAATAAAGTCTTAAGCAAACTTTTATTTTGTGAAAAATACTTTGCATTATTTCTGTTTGAAATGAAATTGGCTAAGAAAAGTTTCATCTAGTTTCATGAGAAGAAAATCGAACAAAAATTTTTTAAAGGTAAATATGCATTTACTTAACACGTATGTACATGCGTTTGCAATGAAATTTCAATCATTAATACAACCATAATGTTGTAAGTATTAAAAAACATTTGGAAATTCGAACTCAATCAATGAAAAACATATGTTATAGACTATATTTGCTTTTCTCATTATCTATACTAATAAAAAAAGTTTCGTTTTGTCTCTCCATGTGTGTGAGCGTGCCTGTTTGCGATGGATAGCAAAATCTACCACACGTACAAGTCTAAAAATGTGAAAGGGGTTGTATAAAGTGTTCTATTACACCTGACCAGGGTTCGTACGGGTGCTTGAATTTCCTAACTACGAAATTCTTCGGTACCAGTATTTTTTTATGGAAAATCTCTCCTTAAATGAGGCGAAATTTCGGCCGTTTAAACTACATTTATTTTTCTGTAACAAATTCTGATTTTGGCCTTGAAAGTAACGGTAACCGTACGAACCCTGCTGAAGCTAAGATTTTTAACTTTTTCGTAACTAGGAGATCTGCCACAGGCAACTCTTTTAATATTTTCTTCGCACCAATATTTTTCTAATATAAATTTTGTATATTTATTTTGCTAATGTTTAAGGATTTCTGTTTAGAGAAAGTGGTGCCAATTAGAATTAAAAAATAGTCACCTGTTACAGCCCTGAATTAGGCGTAAGTGCAATCGTATGTGTGACTTACTAGTATTGTATTTCTATAAAAAAAAGTGTACTTAATCTCTTCAAAAGTAATATATATTTGTAATGATAGTGATCTAAAGAAACGAAATGCACCTGATATACCTTAAACGGCGCACTTCCTGTATAAACACAGGGTTACAATAAAAGATTAATTCATTTTCAGTAAACTGTATATTCAAAAGTATGACACATATAAATATGAGTGATATAAAAAATAATCGCAAACGCACCAAGTTTTCTGAAAACTCTAAAAATGTCCTATATGCGCCTCCTATGTCACACTACACAAGTCATGGCGGTAGATGCACTCGTTTCACATAATTTTCAGCTTCATTCTGTCAAAGTTCATCACCCGAAGCATTGTTCCGTACCCTGAGTTCTCTAATGTTTTCATACATGGGTGACATAAACAAGGTCCATAATGGCCGTATCAGACGGAGAACGAAAAACAACAAACGTTTCCCCCAACATTTTACGAAACATATTCACCCAGCTTGTTGTATGTTCGGTAAAGAGGTTCTTCAAACGTTTTGTAGGGTTATAGCGTTAACGTCTATTATGTGTTGATCTGGATGAGTTACATGATACGTTTGCATTTGTTCCTGCTATCCACTCATATAAATCATGCCTTTCTAGTTTCGTTCCTATTGGCCCAGTTGACCCACCGCTGAGTGTGCATCCAACTTTTCCCGAACGATGCTGGAAAAGTTCGGCGAGCAAGAATAGCCAGGAAAATTCTCTCCTTCATCAAGGTCAAGCACCTTTTGCTGACTGAAATGTTCTGTTGGGGGAAATGTTCGGCGAACGACTGCCGTGTGATACAGCTGTAAGGTGCCTCTAACAAAAGCTATCACGGGGCATTTTATCAGGTAAGCTCTGGACCCAAGGATACAAAGAGAGGTCATCATCCCCAATCATGGATTTATTAATAAAGAGAAACTGAAATATCCTTAAAATACTGAAGCTTCAACTGTAACCGCTTGATTAAACACCGTGGCAAATTTTAACCAGTAAATTTATATAGAAAATTTCTCCTTAATTCAATGCGTTATTAATTAAAATTTTCATTCTCAAATAATGGCAAAAACAGTTATTCATTTTTACTGGGAAAAAATTATTTCGGCTGTAGTCAGGCTCTGTGTTTCAGCCATATTGTGAAAACCTGGACAAACTCCTGCAATGTCAATTACAAAGATTATAATACCTGGCCTAACCACACCAGTAAAACCAATAGAAAATTATCTTACCTTATTTATAAGAGAAATTTTCCATGAATAAGGAGCTAAAATATGTTGAAAATTTCCATTCAAATTTACTGGTGTTAGATTGCCACGGCGGTAATCAAAAACTGTGGATCCGATAAAAAAAAATAACAGCCGCCATCTTATGACAACTTCCTCAGTTACTTTACTCGCAACTGGTAATCAGTGCACTATATGTCTCCCCTTCTTTATTCATAACTCCATTTCCCCGAACAAGCTTAATCCAGCGTGCTGCCACCTGGTGCACACAATGCAAATTTATTGATAGTGCAGTTATTTTTATATATCACTAACCTTTGTACGTGTAATACTTTTGAATATAAAGAGTTTTGAAAATAAATGAATCTTTATAGTATACCCCGTATTATTAAAACACCAAATAAAATAATCTAAGACAGACTTGAGCACAGTTAAAAAATAAAATTTATAAAGAATATACTTAAAAACGATTATAACGATTAAAAACGATTATAAACGATTATAAAACGATTGTAAAACAATATGTAAACGTTTCGCCAAGCGACACGCAAGGCATCATCAGAACAAAAAATATCCATTCCATTTCAAACGACAGAACAAATCAAGAACAGTTACAGTTAGTTATTTTAAAAACAAACAATATTCACTAAGGACGGAACGAACATGATTCAAAGGTCTCAAATTTGAATGATGCTCGTTCTGTCCCTAGTGAATATTGTTTGTTTTTAAAATAACTAACTGTAACTGTTCTTGATTTGTTCTGTCGTTTGAAATGCAATGGATATTATTTGTACTGATGATGCCTTGCGTGTCGCTTGACGAAACGTTTACATATTGTATTTTTAATTGTTTTTAAGTATATTCTTTATAAATTTTATTTTTTAACTGTGCTCAAGTCTGTCTTAGTTTATTTTATTTGGTGTTTTAATGGATTTTAAATCCCGACGTTAAATATATATGTACTGTAAAATACCCCGTATTATGTTAGAGTTTAAAAATGCAAATCAGTGATTTTTTACAGAATAAAAATGTTTGCTAAATTTTTGGTCTTAAAATAAATATTTTACATCATGATTTAAAAATGAAATATTCTATAAGATCATTTTTCAACAATTTTTACGCGGTTAACCCTAACATAGATGATACCTACAGTGGTGTAAAAACCATAAGGACAGCAAAAATTTTTGTAAATTGAAAATGCGACAAGTGAAATGGTAATTTAATGTTGATCATAAAGTGCAAATACTAATATTAAAGTCAACAGAATGTATCTGTGTCCTTTTTATTGCGAAAAAAATCATAATTATGCAAAAAAAGCTATTTTTGACTATGTAAAAACTTTAAGGACACCTGTATTTTTTTTTATAGAAATGGTATATATAATTATCATTAAGGATCGACCGAAACAGTTTCTTAATGACGAAACCGAAACCGAAACCAAATTTTGAAGATCTTCCTATTTTCGGGCGAAAACGAAAACGAATATGTCCAAAAATCTTTTTTTAAGTAATTAAATTGTATGTATTATAGTAATTAATAAATACATAAATATATTATTAATTAATTACACGCACGTATTAAATATGCATAATAATTAATTAATTATGCGTATTTATGACATATACATAATTATTAATTAATTATATGTGTGGCCCAAGTCTCTGTGCCTTAGATTCAAAAAACTTTTTTTTCATATAAAATAAAACGTAATTAATTCATCAACTACCACAGAAAGATTTTATAACTATACGAATTTCATTTAATAAAAAAAATAGTTTAGTTTTATGTATACACACCTCGATTTATCTTTTATAATGATTTCTGTAAATGTACATCTGTTATACTTGAACTTTCTCAAAGAGTATTCGAAACTCTTCTGCGGTTTCAAACTGAAAAAATTATATTACTGTTACGTCTGCAGCTTCTAATGAGCACATGAAAAAGTTTAGTTGTATATACATTGCTTGCTTTATAATTTGCATTCAAGTCTTGAGTCAATCAAGACTGATAATTACAAACAAGGAAGTTCGTAGCAATAAATAGTCTCATTTGAGCCAGCCGACAAAACTCAAATCGATAAGAAATGTTAACAATTTCCGACGGAAGAAACAAGATTTTCGGAATACTGATATTTTCGGTTGAGTTTCTGTCCAAAATCTTAGTTTCGTTTTCGGCGAAACTCAGATTTTGGATCTAAGGCAGAGAGAGACAATTTGGGCCACACGTATAATTAATTAATAACTATGTATATTTCATAAATACACATAATTCAATAATTATTATGCATATTTAATAAATACGTATAATTAATAATATATTTATGTATTTATTAATTACTATAATACATACAATTTAATTACTTTGAAAAAGTTTTTGGACATATTCGTTTTCGTTTATGGCCGAAAATAGGAAGATCCCCAAAATTCGGTTTCGGCATTAAAAACCTGCTTTGGTCTATCCTTAATAATAATTATATATACTATTTCTATAAAAAAATACAGGTGTCCTTAAAGTTTTTACACAGTCAAAAATAGCGTATTTTTGCATAATTATGATTTTTTTCGCAATAAAAAGGACACAGGTACATTCTGTTGACTTTTATATTAGTATATCTACAGGGTGTTTCACAAAGGATCCCTAACTTTAAAAATCAATAACTCGGAAACGGTGATAGATAGAAACATGAAACCAGTGGTATGTTTAATAAAAAAATCGTAATAATCTTATATATATAAATCGAAAAATTTTGTTCAAAATAACCCCAATAGATGGCGCTGAGAGCGTTAAGAATCCTTGGGCGTATTCAAGATGAATGCGCGCCGCGCTCGCGAGCTCAGGAGACATGGAGTGGGTCTTTATCGTAGATGGACTAAATGTTCAGTACGTTCAGGAAAGGATCTTGGATTTGATTAATTATTGTGCTAATTATAAAGATAATCTGTTGCAAATGAAAGGTGAGATAGATACCTGAATGGACAGAGCACTGAACACGAGACCAGGGGTTATGGGTTCGAATCTTTCGCGCCCCAAATTGTGTTTATGACTTTTTCAATTTATTGGTTGCTTTATTTGTTTCATAATAAATAAGATATTTTTGATAAAGATAAATTTTTATGTTAATAATACAGAAGCACATTGTGAGTTTTTATCGAGACTAGGATGCAGATGATATTTTACGGTGTTAAAATCAACATGGAAAATATTATAAAAATAAAATGTAATAGATGTACATTATTTTAACTAAAATATCTGAACACATATTTTCTAGAATATATAAAATATGTGGGGTTTGTTGTCCAGTTTTGCAGTGAATAAAGTATGATTAGTCTTTTTATAAATTTTCAAGAATGTTTATAAATTTTAAAAAATATTATCAGCATCCTAGTCTCGATGAAAACTCACATGTGCTTCTGTATTATTAACATAAAAAATAATCTTTATCAAAAATATCTTATTTATTATGAAAAATATAAAGCAACCAATAAATTGAAAAAATCAAAAACACAATTTTGGGCGCGGAGGATTCGAACCTATAACCCCTAGTCTCGAGTTCAATGCTCTGTCCATTCAGCTATCTAGCTCACCTTTCATTTGCAACAGATTATCTTTATAATTAGCACAATAATTAATCAAATCCAAGATCCTTTCCTGAACGTACTGAACATTTATTCCATCTACGATAAAGACCCACTCCATGTCTCCCGAGCTCGCGAGCGCGGCGCGCGTTCATCTTGAACACGCCAAAGGATTCTTAACGCTCTCAGCGCCATCTATTGGGGTTATTTTGAACTAAATTTTGAGATTTATGTATAAGATTCTTACGATTTTTTTATTAAACATGCCACTGGTTTCATGTTTCTATCTACCACCGTTTCCGAGTTATTGATTTTTAAAGTTAGGGGTCCTTTGTGAAACACCCTGTACTTTATGATCAACATTAAATTACCATTTCACTTGTCACATTGTCAATTTATCAAAGTTTTTACAATTTTTTGCTGTCCTTTTAGTTTTTACACGAACTTTAATTGCATACTTGCCAATGTACTGATATCTACAGGTGCATGGTACAGACCAGGTTTGCAAGTTTGGACTCAAAATTCATACAGAAAGCTCCAAAATAATAACTTTTGCTTTAAGTAATTACAAAATTTGCACAATTAAATAAAGCAAAATATTATCATTCGGATTTTCTGATATGAAACAGAAATTTCAGAATAAAGAAGGAGAACCTTGGTATCGACATCTTCTATAGCAAGTTAATAGGTTTCAAATCAGAAAGCAAATTCAAAAATTAGGTCTTTTGTGTGTGTGTGTGTGTTCTTCTTATATAATTAAATAAAATTTCCGGCATAAAAGAGGTTTATTTGAAGTAAGTAAATTTTATATCATCCGTACCTTCCAACAAACGAATATCTTCCATAGCAATGTGTCAAATTTACCTACTACATCAATTAATCCTTTTTTTAACCCTTTATCTGCTGCATTATGATCTACTGCAATTTTTTCATGTAATTTTTTTTCAATTACAATAATGAAAATTAAAAAATAAACATAAAAATATATTCACCTGTGAGAAAATTAATTATTTTGTGGTAATTAATTAAAGTGCCAATGAATTGATTAACCCTCTTCGCTCGGCTTTTCTTACACAAATTTTATTCGATCGGCACCACTTTTTTAAAAGAAGCTTCGTTCAAGTACACAATTTCAAAAATGCTCTGATTAAATAAGGTACATTTTATTTTCCTTTATTACTGGTGCCAAAAAAAAAACATTGCAAAGAAAGATTATGTCTCCGCAGCGAAGCCCTCGAGTGCAAAGGTTAAAATACCATCAGTACACTGTGAATAAAATATCGTTACAGAAAACCCACAACGTATTTCGAAGGAACCAGAAAATATTTTGGAATGTTAGTATGTAAAATATAGGCTTTTTCATATTTAGAAACGAATGTTTTGGCAAATTCCGGTGCCAATCATTTATTCCAACACATTAAAATTGAAAATGCTTTGCATCTGAAAATGTTTAAAAAAACTATTTTTTTTAATGTTTCGATCTTGTTAGCAGTCCTTTAGTTATGCGACGTCTATGTTCCTGGGAAAACATGTTCTCTCGCATCTCCACATATGCAATATATCAATTTACATATGCTATTTCTAGCATAGCAAAAACGAGCCGGTGCCACAACTTTTACGATTTCCTATAAAAAATAACAATGAAACAGAAAAGAAATGCCAGGGAAATCATTACTACACTACATTTTAGTAATTACATTTTAAAGGAGATGAAAACAACGGATAACTACAGAGACGAAAACTAAACAAGTTTTTTTTTCCAACACCCAGTGTACTGACGGAACTTATGAGTACCACCGAATAATTCAACGGTTAAATCAAATACATACACCGTTCCCCTAAAATAGCTAGTCGAACTGTATTCTATGATTATAATGGATACATAAAAAAAATCCAACATTTATCTTATATCCTTTACTGTGTTTTCAGCAATAAAAAGACGAGCGTGACAATCTGTACAAAATGTCGGTACAAAACACAATCGACTGTGCCAAAGATAGCCTCCATCATCGCTAAAAATACAAACCTAGAACTACTGTTGTCATGTATCCCGATAAAGTGAATTAAAAGAGTATTTTTGCAAAGTACCATTAGAATATTAGTGACATTCACTATGGGAAGAAAGTTTAAATTGAGAGATACTTATAAGTACCGTCAGTAGATAAAGGGTTACACAGAAAATTTTTTTTGAATGAATAATGTTATTTAAAAACCACAAAAAATGGCAAAATGAATTTTATGTATTTTTCTAGCAAGAATACGTTTCGTGGCTGAAGAAGATATCGGAATCTTGGCAGCTGTGTACAATTCCGTAGCTGCCAACAAACCGATATATCAGGATCACTAAAGATTTTAAACAATTTGACAATAATTAACCTGACAGTACTCAGAATGTTCTATAGTGATCTACTTGAGAAGAATGCCGCCAAATTTCCTGGGAAGATTAAACAAGACGGCGGACGAAGGATTCCAAAAAATAGTTCCAAAAGACACCGTTAGGTGAATATGTGGCGCTGTGAAATAAAAAATAGAGTTTTAAAAAATGCAGAATCAATCCTGAAATAAAGTTGCCTTTTATTTAGCACATTCAAATCAGGTTCAATATGGCCGGCGGTTTTGTTGAACACATATTGTATTCCGTACTCAGCATGCACAACAGCAGAAAGTAAGATAATTTGGGAATCTCCCTTACACTCCATGTTATGATATTCTTCAACACAGTCAGGTCGTGGATAACTCCGTGATTGAAGGTAGGCATTAGGAAAACCCATAGATAGAAGTCTCTGTCGGGGTAAGATCAGGGGACCAAGATGGCCATGCAGCTGGAAAGCAGCAGCTAATGATTATTTCTGTTTTAAATTTCTGTAGTAGCAGCTTCTGTACGCGCAAAGAGATGTGTGGAGTGGCTCCATCTTGCTTTGAAAATGATTTTATCGGGCATTGTCTTTGCTGAAGTGCCGGAATGACAAAATTGTTTAACATTTGGCGATATTTCTGTCCGGTAACAGAACAGGTTACCGATACTGTCAGGGTAATGTTCTCACAGAAGAATGGTCGTATGATCATTTCCGATGTGAAACCACACCAAACAGTTTGCTTTGTTGAATGTAAGTGAATTTTTTGAATGAATTTCGCGATCTGTTATCCTAAATTCGGCAATTTCAGGTATGTATATCTCTATTTAAGAAAAAGTTGGCATAGTCTCCCCATAAAATTTTCCACGGCCGAGCATCATCTACCTTCATTCTGGCAAGAAATATGAGACCAAAAGTCAATCGCTCATCATGATCGGTGTGACGTATCTCTTTTACACGGGTGATCTTGTAAGGATAGAAGTGGATAATATTTTTTCCAAAATTCCAATTTCTAAAAGTTCCTTACCCGTTACATGCATGTATTTGTGATTGGCAGCAGGGATGAGAATTCTCCGTTCCGAATAGTTACTTTTCACCACTAAATTTTAATAGTATCCCTTGCTTCAGAAATTCTGTCATTTAATAAGGCAAGAAATACCATTAAAATTTAAAGGTAGCAAGTAGCCATTTGGTACGGAGAATTCTTATCCCTATAGAAGGCAAGTAAGCACTGCTTTATGTATATTAGGCTAATGTAAAATGCTCGTCCAAACTGTTGCTTATCGTTATAAATCGCATTGCAAAAAGAAATCAAAGACATACGATAATCATTAACACAATCAATAGCCAATTACAAATGCAAATTAAATCATACCACGGAGGGTTCAGGGAAGCAGAGCAGACACCCCCCCCCCTCACACCCACACCGAAGAAACTATTTTTTATATGAATATTTCCAAAAATAAGTAGCTCATGAGAATTTCAGAATATCATTACATAACAACTTGTTTAATTTAATACTTCTAATGTCTGAAACCTTCGAATTTTTTTTCTTTTACTTTTGTAAATGTTTATGTAATTTAAAAACTTTAAATTGCGTTTTTGTAGCAAGATTAATGTTACGCAAAAAGCGTTAAAGTACAATGCGTCGCAATCTGACGTCGAGGCTCCTAATCTGCAGTTTTACTAGTTAGACTAATAATAGACTAAACGTTTCAAAGACCGTGCAATTTTTGACTATTTTTATTTGTTTTGAAAATGAGTCAGTTTGATATATACGAATACTGATATTTAAGAACCTATACTAGACATGCGATAAAACACTCAGACTAATGTTAACCCCTTGAGGAGCAAGCAAAAATGACTCTAAATAATGAATTCTCACAGGAATAATCGAAAAACTTTATTTTTAAATAAGGAAAAGCAATTTTTCAATGATTTTCCCCCAAAGTTAAAAATATAAAATTTAGCAAAAATTTTCTGGCGAGACTCTTGTTTAACCCTCCGTCTACCAGACGGGTCCAATGGACCCGATGGGTACATTCGAAATATTTATTCTAACCAGAAATTTCTTTAAAATAAACTAAATATGTAAACCAGACAATAATGAGTTAAGTAAATAAGTTCAATAGTTTTAAATAAGAATTCTGATGTGTAATATTTTTATAAAACTTGAGTAAAATTTTCGGTAGTTCTAGGGTTAAATTAGGTGGGATATATTCCGGATCGGGATACCTAATTTTAATCGTAGACTTACGAGCGGCACCAACAATATATTACTAAAATTTTGCTTTTACAATGAATGTTTAAAAATGACATGTTTTTAATTTATGAAAAAGTAGTTTTTAAATTCCGGCGTCAGTCAATCATTTTATCATTTTGTAACAAAAATTGTCTGTGCCGGAAACGATTAAGTTAACGAGAACGTAACTTTCAAATTTCTTGCTTCCATTTTATTATTTTTAAATGATTTTTTTCTTTTTTTGCATAGGATAGCTGATGTCCAACCGGGCTAGTTTTTATTTATTTATTTTTTATTCGCTGCAGACTTTTTTAAAGAAAATTACTTTCACTTTCGGAACAGCTACAGTCATTCAGGGTCACTTTCTTCCGCATTTTCTCTATTTTCGGATACCCCACTCTTATTTTAAGAATATTGTTGTAACTAGTGGCATAAAATAGAAAAAGTGATCCTAAACTATTGTATGACTATCAGAAATTAAGGAATATTAATGATATAAGCAATAAAAAATGTATTTTTAACCCGGTGCAAAGTTATTCATCCATGTAGGGTAACTTTGCACCATATCATAAATATCATACAAAATAAAACATTATAAAAAATTATTATAGTTAGGACAATTTTGAAGCGAAAAAGGTGGTTTTTTTTTTTTATTTAAAGACTCCTAATTTACATTTACCAAAATCACAAGATTTGTATAATTTATTATATTAAAATGATGCATAAGAAGTGTGAAAGAAGAAAAACATGAATATTTAGCAAAAAAGAACTGTTTATAGTTCACATAAAACATAAAAATGCAGTAAAAAACAATTTTCAATGTTTTAACTCAATAATACAGACATAGTTACAGTAGTACATATTAGTATTAGTATTAATCAAACAAGAATAAGTAATGTCGTATTCAGGGTTGCTAGTTTGACCTCCATTCTTATTCAAAAATTTAGTGTCCATAACAGAAATAAAGAATAGTATTTTACACTTTATTTAATAAGAGGTATTCAACCATCACATAATGCAAAAATCCTTCTTTGAAAATTTCCAGCATGAACTTAAAATGTCGGATTAAAATTAGAGACCAAACTGGCATGCCTGGTCGAATGTATGGGATGTCAAATTTGAATAGCTCAGCCCCAAATGACGTATTTAAATGAATTATGTACATTTTACATATATATTTGAAAATATTTACATGTTATATTCAATGCACACTTTCGGCATTCATATATAATATACGTGCACATATAGGGAATTTTTGACAAGAAAATGGTATTTTCGTATAACCATAAGATATGATTTTTATTTTTGTAATTTTATTAAATCATTATTTCTTATAGTTTTTATGAAGAGAAACTTTTACAGTATTTATCAGTAAACAATAACACATGACTAACATTGAGCCGGCTCAAAGTTATACTGAAAATAAGGTGAAACGGTAGTGCCTTCTAACTTTACATTTTACTGACTATTAGTAAATACATAATAGCAAAATAATGACACATTTATAACATTTAGATAATAATATGTCTGATAAATGAGTATATTGTTGCTTACTATAAAAATTTAATTCGATTATAACAACTTCAAAACATCATTCAAAATTAACTTGAAACAGTACTTCACAATAATAGATGGATGATGCAATTAATTGTGTATAATGTTGCCAATTTATCTTCTAAAATGATGTGTAGAATGTCCAGTTTATAAGCTTGCCAACAGAGTGTGGCACTGGAGTTTATCCAGCATTTTGAAGTCAAACATATTGAAAATTAGGCCGTGGTTCAAAGTAAACCCCATGGATTAAAGTTACCCTGAATGACTGTACCGAAAATAAAAGTAGTTTCATAAAAAAAAAAAAACAGCAATGCATACTGAAAAAGGAATTCCTGGTCCGATAAAAGATTGACCTCCTATTCCCTATGCATAAAAAAATCATTTAAAAATAATAACACGCAATCGAGAAATTTGAAATAACGTCCCGATAGACTTAATATTAACTTTTTCTTTTTTTTTTTTCGCATGACTAGTATAAGCGCTTAAGAAACAGTCAAACGGTAACTATGATGTAACTATTTTGGGGTAGCTTGATGATTCTAAATAAAGCTGCAAGTGGATATACATACAGGGTGTATCTGAAAAAGTGAGCAAAACCGGGTGATAGAACGCAGCTATACGAGCAAATTTCTTCATAGAATGTACGGTCGGAATGCAAGCGGTGAGAAGATAACCCTTTCAGGGGCAAGGTACGTGTATTCATAAAATGTTGAAATAATTTAATTACACCAGTATTTACAATAGAATTTATTTGTAAACAAGTAAAAGCATATTTTCGCGTACCGAATAAAGGTGAAATTTCCATTATAAAATTTCGGTGCGAATGTGGCGATTAGGAATTAAAATTATGTGATGCCGTGACGTCATCGCCGTTTTTTAAGGGGTTAAAAGGTAGTTTTCCATTATCCCAAGGCGATGGAATGGTCGAGGTGGTCCCAGCTTGGTCGAGCTTGGCCACCAAGATCGTCGGATCTCGTGCTTGGACTTTTTCCTGTAGAGCCATATGAAAAGCCTATTCTACGAGTACCCCATAGAAACCGATATAAATCTAGTCGCCAGGATTGAAATTGTTGCCGGCGATATTCAGAAAATGCCTGGTGTGTTCGCAAATGTGCATCAGTTCCTATCAGTTCCTAGTTGTGAAGCGTGGATTACAGCTGGCGGAGGATCTTTTGAGCAATTTCTTTGAACATGTATGTACATTAATTGCATTCCTGTTAATAAAATGTTTTTTGAAGTATCTCTTCTCCTTCTTGTGTTAATTCGTTAACTGCGACAGTTGAAAATGACATTTTAACTTCTCCCCGCTTCCGTTCCGGCCATACATTCTATGATGAAATTTGATCGTATAGCTGAGTTCTATCACACCGCAATGTTTTGCCCTCTTTTTCACATACACCCTGTATCACAAAGTTATAGAGTAATTTTATTTTCTTTAAAAAAATAAAAATAAAAAAACGAAATAAAATGATAAAGGGTAATTAACCCCTTGAGGGGCGGTGGGATAAAATATATCCCACCTAATTTAAACAAATTCTCAACAGAAAATTTTAACTAAATTTTATATTTTTAACTTTGGAGAAAAGTCGTTGAAAAATTGGTTTTCCTTATTTAAAAATAAAAGTTTTCGTTTATTCCGGTGAGAATTCAATATTTAGAGACATTTTTGCTTGCCCCTCAAGGGGTTAAATTAAATCCGACAAGGCTAATCGTATTTGCTTCTGAAGCATGTTCTTAGTCGAATGAAAAATATATTTCATAGTTCAGATAAATCTCAAATGAATTTTTTTGTATTATTACGAACATACTTTGTCGAATTATACATGAATATCCTTTTATTTTGCTTAGATATGTTAAAATAATTTTGTCTTCCGTTATTAAAAAATACATATATTGTACTTACGTTTTTAGAATAAAGTAAATACGCTAATTTCGCCAGAAGTGTATGCGCCTTAGAATATAAGTTTCCTTAAAATTATTGCAATGTAAGGATATTTTTATAGTTTTCTAAGAGCATTTTCCAATAGAAAATAATGTATTTTTATCCAGTTAAATAAAGATACATGAGGATATATGCATAAAAAAGCTATAGCGTATTTGTTTTCAGAAAAAAAATGAAAAGTAAAAGTTTCAAAAATTAAATTTAAGTCGCTTAAGCTCTTCATATACATATTTTAAATCCACATTTGAAGAGAAACAAAAATTTATTTTATGCTTCAAATAAATCTCATATTTCTTTATGAAAAAATAGCATTTTCGTATATATTCCTTTGCGTTTCACATGAAAACAATTTTAAGAAAATTTTGATGTTTTATATAATTACTAGCAGCCTTCGCCCGCTACGCTGGTCGGTTTTTCTAAAGAAATCTTGAATGAAACAAAATATATCTGTGAATTTGATCATGCGTTTTAAAGCAATATGGACATTTACCTTGTGTATCCGACCGAATTTCTGAAAGCAATATGAATGTCATTACGCTATTATATCTTTTATTGAGTCATACAAAATTTAGACTGTTAAGGACCAATTTCTTTAGTTGATCTGTTAGTGTAGGATTCGGTAAAGAACAATAGAAAAATATGCTAAAAGCGTTCATGAAAAATTCTCAATGCAAGTCTCACCAGAATCTGTCAATTGGACCTATTGAAAAGGCTGATCGTTCATAATAATTGGGTTTGCATGATTCTAGAACTTTCATCTATAATTCTACAATCAAGTAACCTAACAACCAAGCAACACTAAGCAAATGATATGTGCTTTATACTAAAACATTCACTGAAAAATTAACTGACCGATCAAGTTCCATCGAAATCCACTTAGCAGAATCCTTTAAACAGGAAAATATACCAAAACCTTCCCTAAAAATGATATAATTTACAGTTTAAATCCCTTAAAAATTCATTCAGTGGAACCTTTAAAAAAAGCAAATCTTTCAAAATTGGGTTCATCTGATTTAGAACTTTCACCATAATTATTTAACTAAGCAACGTAGAACGTTATGTTTTATACTAACATCTTTTCTGAAAAATTATCTAACTAAAAATGTAAGTCTCGTCAAAATCTATTCTGCAGAACACAAGATATAAGCGGCGACATAAAATTTCTCTTTGCATTATATATATATTGAGATAGTTAAATATAACTTTCATAATCGCGTTAACCTGATTATAGAACTCTCTGGGAGGTAGGAGTAGGTATATACTACATCCCTTCTGAATTTTTTAAGGAACTCAGCTCAACTTCCATAACTATAGCATATATACTCTCTAGTATACCCTATCTCTGTAGCGTATATCTTCCAATTTTCTTTACTGTACCACTGAGAACTTTTTCCGCATAGCTCTTTAACTAAACAACGCAGAATGATATGATAAATATTGAAAAAATCCCTGAAATATTATCTAACTTACTGTGCATTTAATTAGTTGACTTGAAACCTTTCATAATCGAGTTCACCTAAATTTATAACTCCCGTACCAACTTAGAATGATGGTTTTTACATCAAATCATTTATAAACCAAATTTACTATTTAACAGTGCAAGTTCTACAAAATTCTGTTCAGTAGAATCTGAGTTATAGTCATATTTACAATATTTATTGCTCATTAGACCTTTTTTCTTTACATTTGAAATAAAATCAGTAACTGTGTTGGTATTTCCCTGTTATGCCAACATCATTGTCACCAAGCGTAATAGTTGGCGCAAAAATGAAATAATACATTTGAAAAAAAAAAAAAAAAAAAAAAAAACAATTTAACAAATTACAACGACCATTTGGAAAATGATTTTTTCGAAGACAAAAATTTAAGACATAAAAAATCGCACGGAGTTGATCCTACATTACGTACGCCATGAATTAATCATTAATAGTGTTATTAAAAATTGCAAGCGACAAAAATAGCCTGCGACCCGTCAGATTTCTTAAAACTTACATATTATCCAAGCATTTCATTGGCTGTTCGAGAAAAGGCTTTCCCATCGTCCAAGAAATCTGACGACCAGTTTTAAATGAAATTTCATTCTTAAACTGCTAAATATCCCACAATATTACTTTTTACACCGTCGTATAGAGAAAAAAGGTGTACTTTTAAATGCAATTAGTTCGAAAGCTGTATCTCAATTTGTTTCTGAGTTATTATTATTATTATTTTTTGTAAATTTTATTACTTTTTTTGTCATAGTGGCAACACTCTGTTGTCCATCTCTGTTGAAAGTAAAGTAAATACAGATTACTGTATAGAAAATCAGAACACGAATAAAATGCGGATTAAACCAATAAAAAGCTTCAGATATGCTTTTCATTTCCTACCCTGACGAGGACAATAACCATTTTTCCAAATGGTTAAAAAAAATTTTGTTGATAAAAAAATGAGCATTTAAAAAATGTAACTTTTGAAAATTACAGACTTTGACCTACCATTTTTTTAAATCAATAAAAATAATGATACTACTTGGTTATCCCGTCGACCAAAAATCAATTGCAAACTATAAGATTAAATGCCAATAATGGTTGATCGTAAATGTCACATTCACTTGACTTTAAGCAAGTTACGTATGTTCACGCCATCAAGTGATTTTTATTTCGACGTTTTAAATGTAATTTAATTAATGTTATAATAATTTATTTTGTTCTTTCGTTATTTAAAAATAAAAATTATGTCAATTTGTACAATTTGGCGAGTGGTTTAGCGATTTATATAATTTGGCGAAATTGGTCGACGGGTACCAAAATAAATACTTAAAATATAAGAGTAAATAAATATTTTGCAAGTAATAAAAAGAGTCAATTTAAACTGCAATCTTGAAATTGTAAATGTCTTTTACTACTGAAGCATGCCGTACATAATACGTATGTCTCACATTGCAGTAAACATTTCATTATTTCAATGAAGACATTCATGGTTTTTTGAACAAAACATTTTTATATGTATAATTCCTAACTTCTGAAATAATTTTATTGTAGCTTCCTCATCATCGGATAACTGCGAAATGGTAAAATCTATCAGTATCAGTAATAAATATTTTCTATTCAAAAAATAACAAATTAAAAAGTTTTGGAAATGATGGAATAAAATAAATTCCATCATTAGAAATTCCTGCATAAAAATATTCACGTTCAATAATTAGCAAACGTTAATGTGTGGCACGGTTTGCAATAAAAATCGTTTGCACGATTAGGGTTGAAATAAATGGCGCGATACCATACATTTTGGCATGGTATCGCGACGAAAATTAGAACGAAAAAGTACCACAGTTTTTTATTATTATTATTATTATTTTTTTTTTTTTAGTTTAAGTTTTTGAGGCGTTTGAATTTTTTTTTTCTAATTGACGAAGTTGTTTTTATTTAACCAAAAGGCTTGGTTGAAAAATTATTTAATTTGAATTTTTTTCCCTTGCTATAGTAACAGAATGAAAAGAATGAGTTTTTAGAAATTATCACTTCAAAAATTCAGGTTTTGGCGCCAAAGATAATGCCAAATTAGAAAAATATGAAATATCTCTTGAACTATTGGGCTTAAAAGAATTTAGTTGGTATCATTCGATTCAGTGTACAAAAATACACGAAAATATGTTATCAGTTAAAAAATAACTATACAATCAGATTTTTAAGGAATTTTTTTTAAGTTCGTTCTATTTTTTACCCCCCTTAGGGGTGGAATTTTAGAAAATCCTTTCTTAGCGGCACTCTATGCCATAAGAAGTATTTTTACCCCAAATTTCAAGGTTCTAGGTTCAGTAGTTTGGTCTGTGCGTTGATTAATACTAAATCCAGACTTTCTTTTATATACATAGATGTTTCTATCAATCTATCTGGATATAATTATCTTCGGTAAATATTTATCTTAATTGTATAAAAGGATTAAAAATATAAGTTCATGGTAATTTAAATGTAAATAATATTCATTAAAGTGCATAGATTTTCTTTTTTTTTTACATCTTACGTTGTGTTTTGATTCGAATAATAATAATAATTATTAAGAAAAAAATAGGATATTATTTTTAATTAAGAAGAATTTTCGCTAGATTCAAGCTTTTAAAATTATATTCCACAGAACAGAATGGTAAATTATCTGTATTAAATTATAATTTGTATAATCAACAAACATAAATTCTAAGTTAAAATGAATATTAAATTATTTCTATTAAATCTTAAGATATATAAATATCGTGAGCATTCTTGCTTTATTATGCAAATCATACTTTAACTGACATAATTTGTTGCGCTTTATGTCGAATTTAATTTCAAAGATTACATTTAGCTTATATTCTTCGCATGTTAAAACTAGTTGGATGTGCCAATCAAAAAACTTTCTTCTATTTCATACATCTAAATATTTCAAAAAGTAGTTAAGCATGTTCATACCTCAATATTATTTCAAGATTATACCACCTTTGTTTTTCATCTTAAATTTTTGCTAAGGAGCAAGTCAGAGAAATAAGATAATCCTAGATCATGATATTTATTAAAATCAATTGTTTTTCCTTCTTCTGCTGTCACCAGCTGTTTGCGAATAGCTGGCTTAGCAGGACGCGAGTTGCTGTCGTTGCACGAGCCGCCAATGGACAACAGAACTATGATAAATAGAGAAAATTATACAAAAATTGCTTTCACAGAGCCCCTTTACCGCCGAAATGTCTAAACTCAAGGAAGATTTGCTGGCCATAGCCAAAAACATGCACATGGAATTTGGTTCAATTCTATGCATAACTTCATACACTTTCCAATGGTCGGATAAAGAAAATGACACAAAAGTCACCATTACAGCGACCCCTTCCAGCGGAATATTTTCAAATTCAATAAAAAACTGTTGGCCATATACAAAAAAAAAAAATCACACAAAAAAAAAGTTTCAGTTCTACGCATAACTTTATACAGTTTTTGATGGTACAATAATGAAAATGGCACGAAACTCGCTATTACAGCGGATCCTTCGGGCAGAGATTTTTTTTTTTTTTTAATTCAGGGAGGCCCTGCTTGCTATAGCCAAAAACATACACAAAAAAATTGATTCAATTCTATGTATAACTTTATACACTGTTCGATGGTGCAACAATGAAAATGGCACAGATATCGCAATTATAGCGCCCGCTTTCGGTAGATGTTTTCAAATTCAGGGAGGACCTGCTGGTCATAGCTAGAAGCATACACAAAAAAATTGGTTCAATTCTATGCATAATTTTATACATTCTTCGATGGTACAATATTGAAAATGGCACAAAAACAGTGTCCCCTATAACAGTGTCCCCTTTCCGGCGGAATATTTCTAAATTGAAGGAGGGCCTGCTTGCCACAGCCAAAAACGTACACAAAAAATTTGGTTCAATTCTATGCATAACTTCATACAATTTTTGATGGAAGAACCGCGACACACGGACAGACGGACACATGAAATTTTAAATGTCGTCATTTTCACAAGTGAAAGCATTTTGTTCCATTAACACTTAAAGGCGCGGTGAAATTCTGTTTATAAACTAATGAAATAATGGGCTGACACCGCAATTCATAAACGAATTTATTAGAAAATAGGAACTTGCTTATTTTTATGTACATAATAATAGGAAAATTTTAGTTAAATATTCTTGGTACCGTTTGTCAGTTTTGGAATTAAATGTAGGTGTCCTTTTTTAAGGACACCTCGCCTGTAAGGGTTAAAAAGAGGATAGTAACATATAGGTAATTTTTTATTGCCCCTACTATTATTCCAAATCAGTAATCTTCAGGATATATTATTTAACATATACAATTTAAAGATAATTTTTTTTTTTTCAAAAAAATGGTAAGACCAATAAAATTTTCTCTATACTCTGCGACGGCTGTAAAAATTAAAACTCTATTCCATTATAAAATATCTAATTTACATCTTCTGGAACTAAAAACCTTTTTAGCTATGTTGCCAGTGGGGTAAATTTTAAAAATTGAGGTTTCTTGATTGGCACAACTTTTTTGAAATGGTAAAATTCGCCTTGTTTTCGACTAAATTAAAATCCCTTTTACAGGGCTGCCACTGGCGACTATTTTTTAATTGTATTTCGAACCACGTTTTCAAAACAAAATATTTTTGCATTCGCTTTGACAACATTTGCAAAAGGAATGTACTACAACACGTACTTTTTAGAAATAGTGGTGCGAACAGATTATTAAAATAGTCGCCCGTGGCCGCACCGAATTGAATAAGGCGGATTTTACCATTTCAAAAAGGTGATGCAATCAAGAAATCTGAATTAAAAAAAGTAGCACACTGGCTAAAGTGCTTAGAAGTTCATGTCATTTTGGCGTAATTTTCGAAAATATTGCATTTTCATGTTTTAAATGCATGCTTTCTTAGATGAAGGATACCCAATTCACTTTTAACACTAGAACTACCGTGAGACGTTATTTTGACCGCTACTATATGGATGTGTTTCGGTTCAAATCAGAAAATTGATTACGATATAAGTTTAAAAGATACAAAGAAGAAAAATGGTAAATAATAAAGTTAAACTGTTTTAAATCAATATTCTGTTGTGAAATCTTTTTATAAAACTTGACTCAAATTTCCGGTAGTTCTAGTGTTAAAGATGTTAAGCTTTGATCATCTCAAACGCCATCTATTCAAATTTAAAACGTACTTTCTTTAAAAATGTAATTAGAAAATAGCAGGAATAAAGAAAGATATGACAAAAACCAACGATATAATGTTTAACAAAATAGAACATTTGTATGAACAAAACTTACAGGGCTATAATTATTTAAATTTTCAGAATTTTCAGTTTTTTCCAGCGAGGACTAAACATTAAAATTTTGTTAATATAACTCTCCACCAGTATTTTTTTAAAGAAATAGTAGTATATAAAAAAATAATTTGCCGAGAAACGTGCTTCGTCCCCCTTTAGTTGTCAAATTCAAGAAATAACTGCCGATGTTGGCAGTTGAATTAAAGTAATTCAAAGTGTCTAATTGTTATCCCTTTTTGCCCCAAATTACGAATTCGTGAAAATTTAATCTTTTAACCCTTTGTCTACTGACGGTACTTATAAGTACCAATCACTTTGAACCTTTATCCCATTGTGACTATTACTAATATTCTAAAGGTACTTTGCAAAAACACTCCTTTATCTCCACTTTATCCAGATACATGGCAGCAGTAGTTCTAGGTTTGTTATTTTAGCGAGGAAAGAGGCTATCTTTGACAAAGACGATGGGTTTTGTGCCAACATTTTGTACAAATTGTCACGCTCAACTTTTTATTGCGGCGAACACCGTAAAAGATATAAGATAAGTGTTGGATTTTTTTATGTGTTCATTATGATCTTAGAATACAGTTTGACTGGCTATTTTAGGCGAACGGTTTATGTATTTGACTTAACAGTTGAATTACTCGGTGGAACTTATAAGTACTGTGAATACACTGGGTGTTGGAGAAAAACTTCTTGTTTACTTTTCGTCTGTGTAGTTATGCATCGTTTTCATCTGCTTTAAAATGTAATTACTTAAATGTAGTATAGTAATGATTTCTCTGGTATTTCTTTTCTGTTTCATTGTTATTTTTTATAGGAAATTGAAAAAGTTGTGGCACTGGCTCGTTTTTGCTATGCTGGAAATAGCATATGTAAATTAATATATTACATATGTGGAGATGCGAGAGAACATGTTGTCCTTGGAATATAAACGTCGCATAACTAAAGGACAGCTAACAAGATCGAACGCTAAAAAAAAGTAGGGTTTTTTTTAACCCTTTCAGGGACAAAGCATTTTCAATTCTGAAGAGTTGAAATAAATGATTGACACAGGAATTTGCCAAAAGATTTATTTGTAAATAAGAAAAAGCCTATATTTTACATACGTATTAAATCGAAAATATTTTCTGGTGCAATTTGAAATACATTGTGGGTTTTCGGTTACGATATTTTAGTCATACTGTACTGACGCTACTTTAAAGTACCACTTTAATTAATTACGTCTAAATAATTAAATTTCTCACGGGTGAGTATTTTTTTATGTTTATCCTTTAAATTTAATTGTAGTAACTGAAAAAAATATTACGTGAAAAAAATTGCAGTAGATCATAATGCAGTAGATAAAGGGTTAAAGCATTTTTTCGTGAATGTTTGAAACTACTTCCGAAGATCTACACAATCCTTTAATGAAGTTTTGAAGGATTTTACCAATTAAATTGAATTAATTAATTTTATAGGGATTCTGTGCAATATTTATAACTCCTGTCAAATCCTTTATTTACAATAGTTTTTTAGTATTTTCTAGAATTAGGAAATGCACAATCTTTTTATTTTAAATGTCGTCAATTTCCTTGTAAAATAACGTAATTTTTACAAGCGAAAGCATTCTGTTCCATTAACAAGTGGATAAGTGTAATCATAGATTACACAGAGGGTTTCTTTTAATATTCCTTTCAAAACAATTTCTTTCGAAACGTCCAGTACATTTATCGCCATGGAATACCTTCTAATTTTTGGCAAACCCATCGTAAACTATCTTAAAGATGTTTGAAACATATTCGTCTTGTTATATTTCCTAATTTATTTCATGCACCCCCCCCCCCCCCTGCACCGAAATTCTACGATATATCACATGACGGGTATCTGCAAAATTTAGAAAAGTGGCACCCTTGGGAGCTAAGTGGACAGATGGTAACCATGATTTTTGACGCGGTCTGATTTTTAATTTTTTTGTTATGTTTTATGAGCTGTATTAAAGTTTCAAACAGATCGTCCAGTTATATTTCCTAATTTTGTTAATAAATTATTTGTTTGTTATTAATAAACCTTCCTACCACCCCCCACCCCCACGAAATGCGACGCGCCATTTTTCTTTATAATTTTTTACCATGTGTTATGAAGTACCTTAAAGTTTAAAACAGAACGCATTGTTAGATTTCCTACTTTAAATGAAATCGCTGTCTGTTAGTTCCAGATTCCACCAACACGGAGCGCACTCTATTCTTAACAAAAGCGTATGTGAACGAAACTCCTTTACACAACCTAATAGTAGATATGTTACTCGAGGGGTTGGCGGCAAAAATTTAAGATATTGTTGAAATTACTATTCGGAAATAATGGTAACTTAACTTTTGACAAATTTATATTTAATAATTAGCATGTATTTGAGGATTCCGTCAAAAAACCGCACCTGAAACGGTACAAAAAGCAAAGGTAAACAAAAGAAATATTTCGCTCCTTCCCCTCATCCCACTTGCCAGAAATTTCACGCGCCATTTTTTTTAAACTTTTTCTTATGTGTTACAAAGTATCTTAAAGTTTCAAACATATCACCTTGTTATATTTTCTACTTTAAATGAAATCGCGGTCTGTTAGTTTCATATTCCACCACGAGGTAGCGCACTCTATTCTTAACAAAACTGCATATGGACGTAACTCCGTTAAACAACCTATCAGGAGATATGCTAGTCGCGGGGTAGCGGTCTTAACCAATAATTTCAGATATTTGCTTGAATTATTGATCGAAAATTGCGGTATGAACACTTATAAAATTTTTGATATTGAATTAGTAATAGTTATCTCATCACGCCATCAAAAAACCGCACGCAAAACAATCCAAAATGCCCTGTTATACTGCCTAATTTTGTTCGCGCCCCTTACCCTTTCCTCCCCCCTCACCCTACCGGAATGTGACGCACCATTCTTTTTTATAATCTTTTAGTATTTGTTATAAATTATCTTAAAGTTTCAAACAGATCGCTTTGTTGGAATTCCTACTTAAAATGAAATCGCGGTCTGTTAGTTGCACATTCCACCACCAGGGAGCGCACTCTATTCTTAACAAAAGTGTATCTGAACGAAACTCCTTTACACAACCTATCGGTAGATACATGGGTCGGGGGGCGGTAGCGGTCTTAACCAAGAATTTAATATTTTTGCTGAAATTACTATTCGAAAATAGGGGTATCAATACTTCCGAAATTTTTATCAGGGATAAGTAACATTTATGCTGTATTTTTAAAAATCGGACACCGTTCAGAGGAATACTACAATGAAACATCACGTGACTGCCTTTTAAAGTAAGTATATAATAGAAATAAACCAATTAGTGCAATTAGCGTCTCTCCACCCCTTCACCAGAAATTTGGCCCGCCAATCTTTATTTAAACGTTTCTTATGAGTTATGAACTAACTATCTTCAGTAGGGAAATTTTTATTGTTCCTATCATCATCCCAAGTCCGTAATCTTCAGGATATATTATTTAACATTTGCAATAGAAGCATTTTGAGAAGATTTCTTTTTGAAAATAGTGGTAAGAACAATAAAATTATCCCTATCCGCTGCAAGGCCTGTAAAAATCAATACTCTATTCCATTATTAACCCATTGAGGGTAGGGGGTGTTGGATATATTCCCCCCCCCCCCCACGATTGCACCGAAAAATTTTTATTAAATTTTACTCTTCTAACTTTGGTGGAAAAAAACCCGTAATATTGTGTTTCTTTATTTTGCAATACAATTTTTTGAAGATTCCGGTGCGAATTCGACATTACAGAACGCAATTACTTGCCCTCAGAGGGTTAAAACTATAATTTTACAGCTTCTGGAATAAAAATCTTTGAAACAGTGTTACCAGGGGGCAACTTTTTTTTTTTTTTTAAATTCAGATTTTTTGATTGGCAGCACTTTTTTGAAATGGTAAAATTCACCTTGGTTTCGACTAATCTCATTAAATAAGGCGAATTTTACAATTTGAAGAAAGTGTTGATACTCAAGAAATCTGAATTGTAGAAAAGTAGCCCACTGGCAACACTGAGAAATATAGAAAATTTCCAAACTGAATCCCCCCCCCCCTCCACACACACACAATCTTTCAACATCAAGAAATCTGAAAAGATGCAAATGCAAAATAAATCACACTTTTAAAAATATTTTTGTTTTGTTCAACCAATAATGCTTTTGGAACACGATAAAGGTAAGTCTCCATGACTCATTATAATCGGTATCACTACTAATCGATCTACTGAATGAATTTTATAGAAATTAATCACGTTATTTTAACCCTTTCACCGTCTGAGGGATTTCCAGTATTTTTATAAGAATGCTTGCAAATTCCAGGATAAATATATTTATTAATCTCAATTTGATGTTATGATATCTTTAATAACACTTCTTTCTATATATGATTCCAAATAAAATTATTTTTAAAATATTTTTGTCTACAACCATTTTAACCTTCCGTCTACCAGACGGGTCCATTGGACCCGACATGTACATTCAAAATATTTATTCAAACCAGAAATTTCTTCAAAACAAACTAAATGTATAAATCAGACAATAATAAGTTAAATAAACAAATTAAATAGTTTTAAGTAAAAATTCTGGTGTAGAATGTTTTTATAAAATTTGAGTAAAATTTCCGGTAGTTCTAGGGTTAACATGATTTCAAGGAACGGAATAATCCAGGCCAACCGGTTAAAGGGTACCGTCGTGTCGTAAAGGGTAGCAGTGCAAGATAGAATTAACAGTATAAATTTTCGATTGATGGTAGTCACATTCTTCTTGAGCAGAGTGAGTGCGGGGGTGTTTCTCTTTCCTTATATACCATACGCAATTTCATAACAGAAAATTTTATTATTATAAAACTTCAAGAAAACAATTAAGGTGGCTCAAGTCTTGATCGATATCGGAAAAAAACATGTAAACAGAGCTCTCGCTTCGAGCCCATATGAAAACAGAAGTAGTCAATGTAACAAATTTAAAGTTTCTGATAGTTTTAAGGTATGTTTGTAGTCTTATAAAATTATAAAAGGAAGTACTTCAATGTAATAAAAAAAATGTAGCAAAATTTATAAAACACAATTTTTGAAAAAGATCCTATCACCATCCGCAAGTTATCTTAACGTTGAATTGCCATAAGAACCTAATTTTTGCTTTAAAATGATAAGAAAATTTTACTCCATGGAATGAATTAAGGATAGAACTATGAATCAAAGGAAACCTTATTAAAAAAAGTGGGTAAGTGTGATCACAGATCGCACAGAGGGTTTAGTTTAATATTCCTTTCAAAACACTTTATTCTTTAATTAATAAAGCCAAACTGATATAATTTATAATTATTAAATCCTTAAAAACCGCACATAAAAAGGTAAAAAAAAAAGGTTTAAAAAAATCCCCCCCCCCCCTCACGAAATTTCTCGCGTCATTCTTTTGAAAACTCTTTACTATGTGTTATAAACTATCTTAAAGTTTCAAACAGATCGCCGTGTTATATTTCCTAATTTAAATAAAATCGCGTTCTTTTAATTCCACACTACACCACCAGGAAGCGCACTCTATTCTTAACAAAACTTTATTTGAACGAAACTCCTTTCTACAACTTATCCGTTGATACATTAGCCGGGGAGGGGCGGTCTTAAACACCAATTTAAGATATTTGCTAGAATTACTATTCTAAAATAGTGGTATCTGCACTTATGAACTTTTTTATATTGAACAAGTAGCATTTATCTCAGGACTCCGTCAAAAAACCGCACATAAAGCGGTAAAAAAAAGCTAAGGTTTACAAAAAAAAAAAAAAAAATTAACGCCCTTTCCCCCTTCCCGAAATTTCTCGTGCCATTATTTTAAAACTTTTTATTATGTGTTATAAACTATCTTAAAGTTTCAAACAGATCGCGTTGTTAGATTTCATAATTTAAATAAAATCGCGGTCTGTTAGTTTCATATTTCACCATCAGGGAGCGCTCTCTATTCTTAACAAAAGTGCATCTGAATGAAACTCCTTTCTACAACTTATCGTAGATATGTTAGTCGAGGGGTTGTCGGTCTAGACACCAATTTAAGATATTTCCTAAATTACAATTCTAAAATAGTGGTATCAACACTTATGATTTTTTTTATATTGAATAAGTAATGTTTATCTCATCACGCGGTGGCAAAGCTAAGGGATGGACACCTCAGATGCATAATATCATTAAGAGGTCCAACGATATATCACTTAACGAGTATCGCCAAAATTTAGAAAAGTGCCCCTATTTTGGGAGCAAAGGGGGATCAAAACCGGAGATGCATAACATAATTAAGAGGTCACAGACCTTTCCTACGATATATCACATGACGAGTAACTCCAAAATATAGAAAAGTGGATTCCTTGGGGAAGGCAAATTGGGGGGATGGACATTTATCGAAAAATAGAGATTGCCATTCGATCGTTATTTTTTTTTTTTTAACCTTCCGTCTACCAGACGGGTCCATTGGACCCGACATGTACATTCAAAATATTTATTCAAACCAGAAATTTCTTCAAAACAAACTAAATGTATAAATCAGACAATAATAAGTTAAATAAACAAATTAAATAGTTTTAAGTAAAAATTCTGGTGTAGAATGTTTTTATAAAACTTGAGTAAAATTTCCGGTAGTTCTAGGGTTAAATATGTTAACAAGAAATTTATTTACCTTTAAAATAATGTGTATCTTGGGGGATGGGGGTGCAAACCAGTATTTCATACTTATCGAAAAATATTTAAAAGGGGTCCTACCAGGGCCCAAAATGGAGTTAGAGGAAATCGGAAGACGGCAAACTAATCGTTGGGAAAAGTTTGCTTGGGCGCGGGCCGCTAATTTTGGCGCGAGATCTAAGCTCTACGACAAATAAGAACCGATATATTTAAGGAAACGAGAAAAAAAAAGATAGGATATCTTTGCAGAAGAAAATAATAATTTTAAGTTTTAAAGTGTTAAGCCGGCCCCAAAGAGTTACAATGAAAACAGCCATGAAAGCACAAGACCCCTTAAGACCCAAGATCGTTGGAATTACTTTCAAATTTTCATATTTAAAAGAACTGATTCCATTATAAGTCTTTATAAATCAAGATTCCCCAAATCATTGCAGCAGCAAACTCCAAAAGCATTTTATAGAAATAAAACCAATTAGTTAAATAATAATTAATATCTGATCTTGTAAATAAGACAGAAGATTGAAATTACTGGGCATTCAGAATTTTTCCGTTACATTACGGCCAATGGGAAAAAATATTTCAAGAACATTTTATTGATGTTACAGTCTTTCGAACAGAATAAAATTTATATGCACTTA